>AP027112.1:32743119-33943119 GCA_028142955.1 Pinctada fucata | reverse complement strand
AAATTTGGATCCGCACACTCTTTGTAAAGAAGACACGCAAAATTAAAAAAAAAATTCTAACTGAATAAATTTTATGAGTCTTAAGATCAATTTGATACTGACAAATGACAAATATCAACCATATTTGTCATTGACACTGGTGTGGCAGATGGCCGTCCTAAGTCGGCACCGATTTCCCATAGGTCTTGTTGGTTTATGTGTAGTCATTTGTGTTTGATGTTTCTATGTGATTTGGTTCCTTACACCTTTTGCGTGTCTTTCTATGCGTGTTTGTTCTGTGTTTTTACATTGAGTGTTTTGGGGGTTTTGCTGTGGTTGCTTCAACCAAGCGTTGTTGGAGATCCTCTCCTTTCTTTTGGCTTGAAGTACCACAGATGAGGATTAACTATCCAAAGCATGTGTCTGGTACATTAAAAATGGATAGAAATTATGTTCAAGAAGGTATCGAGCTTGAACACGTCCATCTTTTTACTCTTCTCTGATAATACTGATTGGCTTTTAGGACAACGCGTACAAGTTTAAAATATGACGTCGTGAGTTAAAGAAGATCCTGACGATGATATCAACAGCACTCACAATAGATCACCAAATTGAGCATCGACGGACCCCTAGCAAGCTAGAGGTGGGTCCAGGTGCCCGGGAGGAGTAAGCATCCCCTGTTGGCTAGCCGTTAGGATACTTTAAACGGTTTTTTCTCGCTAGATTCATTCCTTTTTTGATGGTATAAACGTAAGAATCTGGTTACCTTGGGTATTTTTAAATTAGTGACATAATACCTGGTAACCTATCAGTAAATAATTGTAATATTTGAAGAAAGGCGTTAAGAATTAAATGTAAATAAACCCATTTTGGCCGATCGTATATACATATCATATAATGTACCTGTTAATTTTTTATATTGCGTATTACCAATTACTCTAATTTACATAACCGTTTATATTAATATGGTTTCCCAATCGCCATAACGAGGTCACGCGCAATGCGATTAATCATCGTATTGAAGTGCTTCCGGTCATATTGACGCGTTTATGACATCCGACAGCAAACTGAGTGTTGCTGACTTGACTGAGCGAAATATTTTGTAGTATTTCTCAAATGAATAAAACGTAATTAAGATGATGGGTACAACATTTTTACCATGATACTAAATGTTTATCTGAAAAATTCGTAAAGTAGAGCAGTGCTAGAAAAGCAAAAACTTCCATTTTCTAAGATCTTTTCTAATTTTCATGTATATTAAAAAACATTTATAGCGCCGATCATTCGGTCGATATTATTTTTATCACTCCATAAATCATCATATCGACCTCATCACTGTGTAATAATTGTATAGAATTATACATATCGGACATAGGGTGAGGTCAAAATTTCATGATATGGACCCGATGAAATTCGTTATATCGAACAAGGATGTGAGTCGTGGTTGATATTATACAATTATTGCACAGTGATGAGGCCGATATAATGATTTATGGAGAGATAAAATCAATATCGACCGAGAGCGAAGGCCGATCACTCCATAAATCATCATATTGACCAATTCACCTGTGCAATAATTGTATAGTCTCAAACATTTTGTATTATGACATAAAAATGTATTCCTTTAATCCTTTTTTTTTCATTTAAGAATGTCGCCAAATATCACGCTGAGTCGAATCAGCGATACTCAGTTTACTGTCGACCACTATTTTCTTCTAATACACAAAGCAAGTCAATATGATCGGAAGCAGTTCAATACGACGATTAATCGCATTGCACATGACCGCGTTTTGGTCAATAAGAAAGCTTAAAAAGGTTATGAAAATAGAGTATATGATAATACAAAAAAACGCCATATACTGAGATTCTTACCAACAAAAAGGTATTTCTTTGTCATAATCTATGATATAGGAAACATGAAAGTACTACTGACTTTCAAATGAAAAATAAGATTGTTGATATTGTATTTAAATTGAATAATATGATCTTGACAATTATGTGCAAGAAATTTTTTTAAGTCATTTTAAAAATTCTTCTCATTTTTTTTTTCGTCCTGTTTAATGAAATACCTATAATAAAAACTCGGACATTACGAGTCAATATCATTCACCAACTGTCAATATCAATAAGAATGAATGCCCCACTAAACGATTGTTGTAATTCTAAACATTATCGTAAGATAAAATTTTGTAAGTACGGATAGGCTTTAAATGATGATATAGATCCAAAGACTGACCATTTATCCGTTTTCATGCTGCTTCCCCCATGAGGACGGAATCACCTCGCTTCTTGAAAAAACAGAATGATGAATGCTATGTGACACTTAATAGACCTTATTTAACATGAATCGACATAGCTAAATCACTGCGTTGAATGACATATAATGAGGTACAAAGCGTGAAATTGGCAATCAAATGCACATGGGAAAACCAGACAATCTGACCCAAGCCGCTTTTGGCATCTTTCATTGAAAAACAAGATGGGAGGTTGTTGTTCTTAATTACCTTCATAACAAAATCAGCTGTCTCCTCTGCTCATATTATGTAAAAACAGTATGATGAAAATACTCATGAACGTGTAACGCTAGCATTATATCCCACACATCATATTACGTCTTTCGGTACATTTTTGGACATAATAACCTACACACTTTTTGGCCATAGTACATTTTTTAGATTGAGAATCAATACCCGAAACGTGTCTGTCTGGTCCATGCTGCAAATGTATCTCTTCTTTAAAAATGATGCTACTGAATTTGAAGACGTTTAATATGATAACTTCAAGGTCGTTTTGTTGAAGACCTTTTCTTCATTCTTCCTACAAATACATGCACTAAAATAAAAGAAGTGTCCACCCCAATCCTCTTAATTTGCAATGTCGAAAATAAACAGGAAAAAGAAGTGTTTCAATTTTATTGCGAGAGAGCAGAATTCTGAATAATTCTTAACTTTTTCGAATTTGGTGCACCAGACATGCATGTTTGGGATAACCGACCATCAACAGTAGGGCTGTCACGGTTCAGCCTTTGGTCGGTTCGCTTCAGGAAAATGAACGGCGGTTCTCTGTTCGGTTCGCTTGGAGTTTGTGTTGTTTAATTCCATAAAAGAGTGAAATAATGGTAAGAATAACAAATCAACAAATAATTCTTTTTCATTTTCTGCTTTGAGAGCATTTTTCTTCGAGATTTTTTCAACATTCAACAAAAGAACCAAACTAGAACACAAAGAAGACTTCTTAAATTCCACGCTGTTAACCAACTTTTCTGTTAACCGTGACAGCACTACTCAACAGTGGCACTTTGAACAAGGAATAACTCCAGATTCAAACAAGCTAAACTAAGGCAACAAATGTCGCAACCCCTCCTTTATTTTCTTAATTTCAAGTATGTTGTCGTGTTTCCCCGAGAGAGCGAAATAATTCAAAATCATTGCGTAATTTACCCTATATTCCCCTAAATTCGATAATATAACCCTGATAGATACTATATGAAATGGATCATATACACCTTGTGTTTGAAATAATCAGATCAAAGTGAAAAAAAAGTATCGACCTTTATTCTGTGAAAAAGGCATCAACGTAATCGTATTTATTGTATAGTGACAAGCAATCTTTAACTTATCGTCGTAAAACTTTTGTCATAGCTTATGAATTATGAAATGGGGTAACTGTTATGTAAACAATCAACGGGATGTCATAAGATAGAAAGTTTAAAGATTATACTTCCGAAGATTGGAGCAATTCACTTGTAATCTGAATATGTTTGCTTCTAAAACAGATTGTTTTTATTTATTATCAGACTTGTTTTTAAGGAAATGCAGGTCTAGATATTAGATAAATCGTTTTCGGTCATTTACGTTTCTGCAGTGTTAGAAATTCAATTACACCAGCCTTCTCTTTACTCTAAGCTTTCAAATTAATTGTGTTAGGTCCAAAGATGTATTAAAGAAGTTCTCTAGTCGTGGAGATTTTCGTGTATATTACAGTTCATATCAAACTAAATATCAACAAGAAATTTCCTTATTATGTAATCTCTTTCAGAGCTGATATAGACCAATTTATATTTTACCACCTTTTCCAATTTCTCAAAATAGCAGTACACACCGGAAGTACGTCAGAAGTGTGTAAAAGGGAACCACGTTTCATAACGCTATATATAGAAATGAACATGCATGTTGTGGATACATGTACTAATGTTCTCTTATAAATGCCAAAATAAAGGACATATCAAATAAGAGTGTATGAGTGATAAATACGATAAAAGAGCATTTAATAATAAAACCTAAATATTTACATTAAAACTACTAATGTACATAATTTATTTATATACATACGTACATGTGTTGATATATTTTAAACGACTTCCAGAATCCTAAAGTTTATCTCAGAGAGGGATTCTAAGGCATACATAGATAAAAAATCTTAAGGGAATCAACATTCCTTTCTTCCCTAATGGGGGTTGAGGTAAGCCGTCTATTTCGGAAAAAAAAATACTACATGTACTAGTAAAACAAAGAAAAAAATCTGCATTTTTGGCGAATCCAAGGGGTCATGACGTCCTAACCGTCTAGATCACGCTTGTAGATGGTACCCTATTTACAAAATTCTATAGTTTCCCCGGTAATCTGACTCCCTCCCGTTCAGCCTATTGATACCACCCGTGTACCTCCCCACTTCCAGTCGACACATACGTACTGTCATTTGCTAACTTTCAATTCTGAATCATTTAAAGTGAGCGTTGTCATGTGCTCACTTTAAATGATTCAGAATTGAAAGTTAGCAAATGACAGTACTTCAATAAATATTACCTTCCTTACATTGGAAAAAGCATGCCATGTACATGTTAAAAGAGGGAGAAATTATGTCTGTGAAATATCGGTGAGAATTAAATGTAAAAATATAAGTCATCGACATGTTCAATGTACTTATTTTTGTGAGCGGGGAAAAAAGAAATAAGGAAAGATACAAGCTAGATTTTTTTTACATATATACAGGCCCCAAGTGCCGAAAAAAAAATTATTGAATGTAAACAAATAAATGTCCATCAAATGTTTCATCAAACGGTAACTCAGGGATCATTTTGGGGCGCGATTTTGCGAGATTCTCGCATCTTTTTCTTAAAAATCGCATTGATTTTACTTGGATGCGAGAATTCTCGCACACATCAACATCGAATCTTTTTTTTTTTTTGTCCCAAGGATTTTCAATGCAATTTATGCCCGCCAGATCGAAAATAAAATGACAGTGTCGTGTCTGCAAAAACAAATTCACCCATTGACTGACCACTTAAGTTAAAATGACATGACAATACCTGTACGTAAATTTAAGATATGTAAGTGGACGTTGGAGATTTAAATAAGGCGCAGAGCATGTTGGAGAAAACTCAATATTGTATCATAATAGTAAAGAGCATATGCCTACGTAACAACGTAAATACGAGAGATTGATTATAGACACGGTCACCGTAGAATAATGTGTACTAGGGCGCAGCGAGTTGCCGATTTAACGTGCCATTTTTTATCGGTTTGGGACTATGTCAAATGGCCTTCCCTGCCCCGGAAATTGTCCAACTGATGAGTTCGACTTCTTTCCCCTTTTACGAGAATTATTATTGAACGGTGTCTTAAGTACTACGCTCCGTCTATGACATGCTTATGACGAAACCTGGTTTGAAACGGATCCGTGTGGAACATCGAAATACGCAAGAACTTCAATTTTCAATATGCAGAGCATAACCTGTTACATGTTTACAAAATTTTCGATAGATTGGGGTGGGGACGTACATTTTAACTGTGGAAGGAGTCGCGACTGAATTTCGGACAAAAATATAATTGATGATCATAAATAAGACACCATATCAAATACTTGTATATGTATTCCGGATATCTCTTTTCTTATTGTTCTGGGCAGCACAGAAATCCTGAACGTAGCTAGCAGACAACTTTCCAGGCCATATCATTTATTTTTTTGTCGACCCTAATCATTAAATTTTTTTTTACCTTCACAACTTTATATAACTTCAGAAAATAAATTTCATATTATCTGAAATGGCTAAAATATGTGTCGTCAATTTAATAACATTAATTTTCATTTTTCACCCTCTTTCTCTCTTTACAGATGCGCCCCCCCCCCTCAATCCTAGCTATTTATAAGCTGATTAGAATATCATTTTGAGATCCCATCTAGACAGCTAGGAAAGGCTTAACTTGGGATTTCATATCCTATAAAATTTCGATCTCTCACCCTCCCTCCTTCATTATTTAATATTTTCCGTGTTCATGTAAGTCTTACCAGGAATGGGGAAGAACCCCCCCCCCCCCCCCCACTCCACTTGGATGGATCCGACAATAAAATTGTACGGGTCTTTTAAAAAAAACACTGATGTCTAATTTACTTTGAAAATGGTTAAACCGAAAAATAATTATAAATGTACCATATAAACAAAGAGACACATGAACTATATTTCACATTACGTCATCGTGTGAAAGTGTAGTGTATACACACATCTGACGTCACGAATTTGTACTTTCAATTTCGGCGGAAGTTGCAGACTAGTTCTGTGTTAAATCGCTAGCTTGTTGATATGGGCCTATAAATCGCTGTTTCATGGATAAACGAGACAATATATTTTTATGGAACTACCAATACTTTGTAATTTGAGTTTGTCCGAGTATATGTAAGTGAAAATACCCACGAGTAGAGGACTTCTTTAACTTTCTATTTTGTAATGGCAGATTCAACTAGAAAATATCAATTTTTGGCAGGCTAATTGCAATAATGAGTTGTAGTATACTTAAGAAATGACTGTCTTACTTTTGGTGTTCATGGGTGTATAATTCTGGTTGGACACGTGCAAATTCCGTGAATCGCGAAGCGATTCTCGGAAAATTTGCACGTGTCCAACCAGAATTATACACCCATGAACACCAAAAGTAAGACAGTCATTACTTATATTTACATTTATTCTAAATATCTGTCATTTTTATTTGCATGCACTTCGCATATTTTGCCTGTTTTAGTGTCAAATGTATTTGAACGTTGGTAAATTCTCCCTACATGCAAAACTTGCACGTGAGCAACCCAAGTTATTGGAATATAATTCTAGTTGCCTAATGGGCGTTTAACATGGGGAATCTACTAGTAATGTAAATATATCTATTTGTTTATAAAAGTTATTCAGGTTGGACCTACATTCAATTATTTTGTACATTCCGTGGCCAAGGAGCGAAACTTTGGGTACCACTTAGACAGAAATTGGGATGGTCTTTGAACCCCCCCCCCCTTTTTTTTTTAGTCCTATCTACTTGGATATTATACCCGCGCTATATATTTAAGATATTTGAAAATAAATGGTACGGCGTATTTTGACAGTGTCATCTGCAATGCATTATACAACGCCTTCCTAACTTGCACTGGAAATTGTTCAATAGATAAATCGTCCTTCGCTTTTCTGTGCAG
This sequence comes from Pinctada fucata, assembly GCA_028142955.1. Taxonomy (NCBI): domain Eukaryota; kingdom Metazoa; phylum Mollusca; class Bivalvia; order Pterioida; family Pteriidae; genus Pinctada; species Pinctada fucata. Next base: position 33,935,685 of record AP027112.1, on the reverse strand, counting down.
CTGTTACATTGTCTTGGTGTTTTACCTTCATTGGCGTGGTGATATAATGCTCCCAACATTCTGTTATCATTGGATGTTGATTGAAAAGAATGTCATACATGTTGATAGAATAGATAAAAGTTTATTCTAACACGTTATATATTCGTCATTTTCATTTTGACAAGACAATATTAATCTTTGTTTTGCGATAACTAAGTTTGGTGACAATGCTCTTACTGTACTTAATAATCATTCCAATGTAGGCTTCGAGTGCAAATTGGTATCCTTTTTTAGATATGTGTGACATTCCTGTTCAGGTTGCCTTTGCATGGCTCATTTTTGTGTCGCCTGCCAAGCATAGCGACACCTACGGATCACTTTGTCCGTTGTCCGTCTGTCTGTCTGTTACACTTTGGGTGTCACAGCCCATAACTTTTGAATGGTTAATGATAGGGCTTTGATATTTCACATGTGTATTCCTTGTGACAAGACCTTTCTACACATATCATCAATTATGACCTAGTGACCTTGACCTACATATTTGACCTACTTTTCAAAAAAAAATAAGATTGCTTATATCTTTTGATTGGTAAGGGAAAGGGCTTTGATATTTCACATATGTATACCTTGTGACTAGACCTTTGTACACAAACCATATTTTTTTACCTTGTGACCTTGACCTACATATTTGACCTACTTTTCAAAAAAAGTTAAAATTTGCTATATCTTATGAATGGTTAGTGATAAGGCTTTGATATTTCACATGTGTATTGCTTGTAGCAATACCTTTCTACACATACCATAGTTTTTTACCTAGTGACCTTTACCTACATATTTGACCTACTTTAAAAAGATAAGATTGTATATATCTTTTGATTGGTAGGGGATAGGGCTTTGACATTTCACTTGTGTTTTCCTTTAACAAGACATTTCTGCATATACCATAATTTTTTACCTTGACATAGATAGTTGACCTACTTTTCAAAAAAATTTTGGATTCCCAATATTTTTGATCGGTTAGTGATAGGGCTTTGATATTTCACATGTGTATTCTTTGTGATAAGACCTCTCTAAACATACCATAACTTTTGACCTAGTGACCTTGACCTAGATATTTGACCTTTTTTCTAAGAATTGCGTATATCTTTTGATTGGTAAGTGATAGGGCATTCATATTTCACACATATATTTCTTATGATGTGACCTTTGTTTTGTTACCAAAATATTTACGTAGTGACTTTAACCTAGATTATTGACTCTATTTTCTGAAAATTTGAGATAGACCATATTTTTCAATTGGATAGTAAGAGGTCTGGTATTTCACATATGAATTTAATTAGACAAGCCTGTCCTAGTGATACCAGTAATTTTGAACCATGTGATCCACCTCCTAGAATAAGCCACTTCGCAGGCGACACAAGCATTCCTTGGATTGCTGTTTGTTAATTTATACACCTGGTTTTGGTGTTCTCTTTGGTGTCTATGTCTTAAAAAATACGTGTGTTTGATTTGCTACACTTTTGTTCTTGAGCTTCATTGTTTGAACTGCAAGGTTGTTTTGTTTGAGCTATTTTTCTTCTCGTTATGGTGGCACCATTAACGAAAAGAGGGGAACTCTTACAATACTTAGTTGCAAAACCCGCAGCAAAACACCGAAATACCCTCAAAACATTCAAATTTCACTAATAGAATGTCTGGCCCTAAACCAAATAATATGATAAAAGTTTGATGGGACGACCATTTGATTCTAAGAGGGGAGGGGGCTGTACTTTTAGAAATAAACATTCTGGTCCCAAAAATAAATAAAATAGATTATATGAACCTCTTGATTGCAGACAATATATTTTCTGACTTATATTTTCACTTAAACAGTACCTTGTATTAAAACCTTTCGTCTCGCTTCGCACACGACACACCAACCAAAACAAATCAGGAAAATAATTAATACGGCCTGTTCTGCGTTGAAAATAATGACAGGAAAATATTTGCCAGTCCCCCCCCCCCTTTTTTTTTTCTTCCTTTTTTTTTTTATTTAATTCTCGGAATCGAATGGTCGTCAATTTACCTACACCTCTATTCATTTTTACTACATCAAAGAGTCGAAACCTAATCCTAATATGGTTTATGCATTTTATGTTCTTTGTCTTGCTTTCAAGTGTTTGTGTAACGATCGTCTATCATTAGTTTTTTTTTTTCATTATTATGCCCCCGTAATCGAAGATTAGGGGGCATATAGTTTTTGGTCTGTCCGTCTGTCTGTTAGTCTGTTTGTCCGCAAAAACTTTAATCTTGGCCATAACTTTTGAATGGTAAGTGACAGGGCTTTCATATTTCACATGTGTATTCCTTGTTACAAGACCTTTCCATGGATACATAAAATTTTTGACCTTGTGACCTTGACCTTGGAGTTTGACCTACTTTTGAAAAACTTTAACTTTGGGTATAACTTTTCAATGGAAAGTGATAGGGCTTTCATATTTCACATGTGCATACCTTGTGACAAGACCTTTCCATGGATACATAAAATTTTTGATCTTGTGACATTGACCTTGGAGTTTGACCTACTTTTGAAAGATTTTAACCTTGGCCATAACTTTTGAATGGAAAGTGATAGGGCTTTCATATTTCACATGTGTATTCATTGTGACAAGACCTTTTCACGAATACATAAAAATTTTGACCTTGTGACCTTGACCTTGGAGTTTGACCTACTTTTGAAAAACTTTAACGTTGTGCATAACTTTTGAGTGGTAAGTGATGGGACTTTAATATTTCACATGTGCATTCCTTGTGACAATACCTTTCCATAAACACCAAAATTTTTGACCTTGTGACCTTGACCTTGGAGTTTGACCTACTTTTGAAAAACTTCAACCTTGGGCATATTTTTGAATGGTAAGTGATAGGGCTTTCATATTTCACATGTGCATTCCTTGTGACAAGTCCTTTCCATGGATACAAAAATTATTGACCTTGACCTAGGAGTTTGACCTACTTTTAAAAAACTTTAACCTTGGGCATAACTTTTGTATGGCACGTGATAGGGCTTTCATATTTCACATGTGCATTCCTTGTGACAAGACCTTTCCATGGATACCAAAATTTTTGACCTTGTGATATTGACGTTGGAGTTTGACCTTATATCGGAAATCTAAATATTAGCCGTAACTTTTGAATCGTAAGTGATAGGCTTTTATATTTCACATATGAATTCCATGTGGCGAGACTTTTCCAGGGATACTAAATTTGACCTTGTGACCTTGACCTCAAATGTGAAACTACTTTTCATCTGTTTTACGGACAAAGATGCCAACGGGGGCATTCGTGTTTCACAAACACAGATTTTATTGAAAATTGTGTTCATGTTAGTGAGCTTCAGTTTGCTCATTGTAATAGTCTTGTTTTATTTTATTTTTTTTTTTTTTTTTTTTTTTTATTTTATTTGTTTTAATTCATTTGATTCTAACATCAATATATGCAAAGTTCTTTAGAATTGCGATTTTTTTTCCTGGCGTGGTCCTAGATTTACAACACTGAAAGTACTTACTAGATAATTGTAAAAAAGTTGACATACAAATACTTAAATCCGGTATAGACTGAATAATGCCTTAAAGATAAGGTAGCAAATAGCAACTTGAGCGTGTTAATGAGATCATTTTTCTCGTATCCTGTGCAAAGAATGATATTACGCTCATTACAGGACCCTAACAAAACATGGTAGAAAAACAGGTATCGGTTTCTTGTCCCTTGAGATATTTTGACAAAAACTACCTTTAAGAGTGTAGCGTATGTCTCTGAACTTATTTCAAGTTCATACGAAATATTCCACATCACACTTAGAAAAATAAATTCTTGCTAATTCATGTGAATAATCTTTAAAAAATTATATTCTACATAATTATCATTTCATCAGAATTATTTACTTTTTTAGATACTCAAAGGAAACTATTTCCATGTCGATTTTGAGCATTATTTCTTTTTAAATTATAGGTAGTTTCATCAGTGTCAATTTCATAGAAGTAAAATGCGAAACTATTGAACAAGGAACATGGCGACTATGATATCGGTATAATTGACCACATGGAAGCATTATTCTGTCGTTGTCTGACCTTGTCTTTATCAAACAAGAGCCCCAGGGGGCACAGCGCCTACCTGATACCCAATCACATTCTAAATATACTGACATTGAGTAATGATAGTGCCAGGATTTGAACCAACAATCCGTAGGTCCGTATGCATATAAACATAACTATCATTTTCATTTTTTTAAATTCTTTAAAAATTCATACAAAAAATACATTTGAGCATGAAATATATATCGAAGCATTAAGTGACTGAATATGACAAATATGCAATAAATCAGTGCGCAAAATGGAATCAAATGAAAATGGATGAAAATTACATTTTGGTCAAAAAAATAATGACAAGTATTCAGATGATTTAAAAGTTCATAAAAAGCTGACAAAATGGAGGAAAGAGAAAGTAGGGGTGCAGCTGCCGGAACTTGAACCCACAACCCTTGTGTCCATGCACAGTTAAGATATCTGTTTCATAATTTAAAATGAAAATACATGAACAATTCATGGTTTTTTAAGAATTAGATAATAGCATATAATGTATATCAAAACATTTAGTGAGCATTTAGTATTTTATATAAGACAAGAATGCAACAAATGAGTGGAGAAGATCATGCATTGATCGAGTTATTTAAAGAAATAGTTTTTAAAAAATGAGCATTGTTGACAAAATCAAGAAATACGTCAATACGCGTCATAAATTTGACTTCGGACTGGAACCAAAAGCAACAACTCTTCTCTAAATATCCTTCTAGATTATCCTAATACTTTCGGCTTGTCGATGTATGCATTGGTTCTGAAATAGTTTGTCAAAGGAGGGTACCCCCTGTGACCTACTTTTGCCTGTTAAGGTACCACCTGCTGGTGGATCTGAACGAAAAATAGCAACATAAGTACGGGATCATGAGTACTTCATTCCCACCACATTTCATAGAAATCCCTCAAGTAGTTCTGGAGGAGAGTCGACAATGCGAAAAGTTTACGACGGGCGACGGACGGACGATGGCCGGACGGATCGCTATGACAAAAGCTTACTCTCAAGAGATTATCTCATCTGATATATATCTAAAATGTTTGCAGTTGTTTGTTTTGTTTGACTTCTTATGAGAAAGTAATTATGACAATCCCTCAAAAGAGGTATTTGTAGACTTAGATGATATTTAAAAAATGTGAGATTGCAGTGGAAAATTAGTTTCTGTGAAAGTTAGAATTAACTCTCTTTGTTCATATCTCGTCACGTCGGATCGAAACGTTATGATTTCTTACGGATGTTTATGATTGTTTTCTCATTATTTTTAAAGTGATACTGCACAAAACTAATAAGACGTTGCAGTAGGGGAATGTCGAATAAGTAACTCCATATCTTTTCTATATCTGAAACGTCTATAGATTTTGCAGTCACTTCAAAGTTTTCAAAGTAGTTCTGCTAGGTCAAGAACGTTTCCGTCGTCGACAAACTATCGAAGTGTTTGCAACTATGAATTTTTCGTATACCTAGACGATATCGAATTATTAATTAGGCATTGCCCTTTTGCAATGGCTCATCAGTTTTGTAAACTAGTAAAGTTTAATTTAGAAAATGAAAAAAAAATACCAAAAACCTGTCTAAGGAATCACAACACCATACGTTTCGATCCCACGCGGTTACCTGGACATATTGCTATATTTCTGAGCCTAAGTTCCCATTAATCGTAAGCTTAATATGGCTCATCATATGGAAAACCCCGTTATGTATTTTTATAATATGATTTTCATAATCAAATGTTTTGATAAACACATTATGTATCGCTTTGCGTGAATGTGATTGGTCGATGCAGTATCCGAATCACCTTAACCGTGTTACTTTAGTATTGCAATAAAATACTAAACAAATTTGAAATCTTTTTTCTCTTTATGCATAACCATCTATATGAAGGGGAACTACTTCTCTTGACTTAGCATGCAATCAACTTATAGGTCTTGGCGTGGTTCGCCTATAGCTCTATGAAACGTTGATTACACATTTTTGGCAGAATCATGTAATTAAAAGCATTTCAAATGAATTTTCTTTTCATTTCATACGATGTATTAAGAAATTCATTGTGCGTTTTATATCCAGTTGCCAAGGCTCGGGGATATTAAGAACAAAACTCGTTTCATAATACATCGTATGAAATGAAAATTTATTTGAGATCCTACATATATATGTTCAGTCAAAAGAATTGTGTGTGCCAAGTATCCATTTCAAGAAATAAACATTTTCAATGTTACAATGTCTAAAAGTGCATTATTGGCCTCTTGAGAATACGTCAAACTGTCTTGCACTTGTATTCTAAAAGCAAAAGGTAAAGAAATACTGCAGAACTGAATTTGTGATATATAAGAAAGGGCACTACCAAATACCTAGTCTTTTAATGACCAGTCTTGGTACATGTATGTTTCCTATGAGCTCAACGAATCAATGAATTGTCTATTTTGTTTTATTGAGGTTTACTCCTAATTTGTTTCTGATCACGTTTTCATTGTTAGCGTTACTGGTTAGCTTATGTATTTCCTGTCATCAAATTAGACCTACATTTCTAAAACTAAGGCCACACCAATTTAATCTTTAGTTCTTCGTTACCTACCGCTCCTGATTTTTCCGATTTCAAATTTAAATATTTAAATTTAAATCCCGCACCTGAAACGGCAGCGACCGCTCCGTGAAAATTCCGGAACGTAAATATCCGTTTTTCTTCGTATTTTAACTGCTGAACTGCCGAAAACGAAAGTACACCGGCGAAATCCCATGGAAGAAATGGTACAATATTATTCCCTAGATGGCTTTTATGCCTTCAATGTGATTGTCTTGGGAAAAACTCTGTTGAAATAGAGCCTTTAGACATGTTATAAAAGAAGGTTTGTAAAGTTTAACACAGATTTTGACACGATCTAGATAATTCATTGTCAAATGACCAGTAACGTAACTCGACCCAGGTGAATGTTTTACCTGTGAACAGTTTATGAGACATTGCAAGGAATATCTGTTTTGAATTATTAACTCTGAAAAAATTAAATTCACGGTCAAACATAGCAATAACACACAAAATATGTTCTAGTATCCAATAATGCAAATATCTGATTTGGATTTCTTGATTTGGACACCCATTGATTTGTTTAGATGTCTGACCAAATTTCTGCCTTGCTTTGTGAGGTCTAGGTCTCTATCTAGATATATCAATGTTATGTTATCTTCCAATATACAAAACTGAGATTTTGAAAGACCTAGTTGCTAAAATATGTCATTTTCCAACATAACCCTTCAAACCCTTTTTGACCAATTTTCCACCGAATATGAGTCGTTTCCCCTTTCAAAATTTGGTTTCATTTTCCCAAAATATTAGTTTTAGATTCCCGATTGATTTAGACTCCTAAAGTTTTCGTTTTGAAGTATAAATTATTTGCAATACCAATCTTCTTCTGAAATTGAATTCAGTGATAGTTCAATGCTTTACCTCTACTATGCCCAAATATTTTATTGAATGATTTTCAACAAGTTTTTGAGTGTTTTAAAAATGTAAGAAGTAGTTCCCTCTTTATCCCAAAATGTCTCATATTTTCCCAAACAAAAGGGTAGGGGTGGTTTTTGAAAATGGCATAAAAAGAATCACTGCATTCAAATCTATACATGTAGATATGCCCTCACACTTACTGAGAAAATCTGTACTTCCCAGAGTCTTGTTTTGATTTAGTTACATGTCTCTCATTTGTAATATGTTTCATTTTTTTGCCATTAGGTTTCTTTTCATAGCTAACAAACACACAGAAATCTTATTTTTCATAATAAATGATCAGTAAAGTGATATTTTGGTTCTGAAAAAAACTGATATGTGAAACTGGAAACTGGAAATCAATCTGATTTTATCATCCAATGGTAAAAAAAGGTGAAAAAAACATGTTCGCTTGCTCGCTCGCTCCATGTTTTGGTCATTTGGAAATTTAAATATTTAAATTTACATCATCGCTCGCTCGCCCCTAAAAATTATTTTCAGATTACGAAGAATTAAAAATTAATTTGGTGTGGCCTAAGGGATATCTCCCTCATTGTATAGCTCTGTCTTTAGCTGGGTTTCGGCATAATTTTTTTTTTCTGTCATGTTTAGAATTAAGGTTCTTGCGCCTACCCTCCAACTATTTTTGGCCATATTTTTCACTGAAATACGCTTCTAAATATACACTATACAAAATTTGGAGTCACTCATTTTGACAAGAGAAAATTAAAGCTCTGTATTGTAGATGGCGCCAGGAGAATTCACTTTTGCTTTATTTAAACTGTTTAGCATGAAGTACTACTGACGAGGATTAAAATTTCCGAAACACTTGTCTAGTACAACAAAATTGGAACTATAGAACATATATTTCAATATTGACAATTATGGATATTACAGAGCGGCTTATTTTGACTGCCTTAAATAATATGGCTTGTATATTCATTATCCAAAACATTTGTGTATGGTGCATTACGATTTTTTTGTCCGGCAGGTTACGTTCTGAAGTAGTTTGGTTTCTTTGTCTTAAAAATACGATTGCTGAGCCATCTTCATTAAATGGTAAATGACATATGTGACTTTATGCAAGCTTTTTTTTTCAAAGATGTCATTTATTTGAATCATTTGCTGTAAAGATGAAATTCGATAAGAACAGGAGCGATTGACACTACATCTCCAGAATTAATGTGCACGTCTTTTTTATCTTACCCTGTCTTCCTTATCTTCTTTTTAGTTGGTGGAGTTTTCATGTAGGATTCATTAATTCATTTTTTTTCTTAAGATTTACATTATGAGAAGAGAAATACATACAGATTCTTCGATGAAATATTCTCGTTTTATCCCTTAGTACTTCTCGAAATGTTGTTATTCACACAACATTTGAACTGTTTCAGTGATACTTCTAGGTATCTGGATGTCATTCTGACTATTGACAAGCCTGCTTTAGAATAATATAAGAAGGAAACTTATCCACAAGAATTTTAAAACACTTAACAAGGCAAACGTTACAAACACAGAAACACAATTTTTAGACCTAAATATCAAAATTGTAAACAGAAAGATTCATCGAAGTGTATATGACAAAAGAGATGATTTTGGCTTCAACATAGTAAATTTCCCCTGGCTTGACGGTGATGTTCCAAGACTACCGTCATACGGCACTTACATATCACAGCTCATCCGGTACGCTAGAGCATGTACTAATATTTCGGATTTATACAGTAGAAATTTACTAATAACGAATAAAAATTTAGGTCAAGGTTTCCGCCTTCATAAACTTGTTACGAAGTTCTGGAAATTTTACAAAAATTACTTCTTTCAAATTCGGATCTATACAAGCAACAGAGTATATTAAGCTTTGGGTACTACACAGCCTTCCTTTTATGGTGATATGATAACAAAATTAGATGGATCAAATGTAGACAGCATCGTAAATGCGTCAGAATCATCAAACGCCTTTTATACCGTGGATATGATCCTATTGTCACCAGACGGACACTAGGCTTGCTACTTTACCAATCTACAGACTTGTACCAGCACATTCTTAAGACTTGCACTCTGACTGACTGTGACGACTGGACTCCATGACGGGCCATGTCCAAACTTCTTTAGAGAAGACAGGGTCACGACCACCTGTCCTCTCTGAATGTCAGTCGGACTCCTCGATTTATAATATACATGAGCTCGCTACAGCCTGCAGAGCACAGACTTTATTGCGTAAGCCATCTTTTTATGTCTATTTACATATTCATCTGCGTTGCTTGATCCTCTGCGTTTTGCGGTCTTGTTTGTGTGGTGTCATCTAACAGGGATGAGGTTGGTTTATACCACAATGGTAAGTCCTTCGAGATCTCTGGGTAATCGGAAAAGTGAGAGGGTTGTGCGCACGTAATCCAGATTAATCTCACCATTTGTTACTTATGTAGCAGATAGCTGTCCTAAGTCGGCACCGGTTGCCTATTGGTTTCGTTTGTTAATATGTAGTCTTTTGTGTTTGATGTTTCTATGCCGTATGCCTCTTTTTCGTCTTTTACTGTACTCGTCTCTTCTGTGTTTTGGCATCGGGTGTTTTGATGTTTTGTTGTTGGTCTGTTTGGAGATCCCCTCCCTTCTTTCATGTATTAAGGTAATGATATTTTTCAGATTTTGCTTCGCATAAGAGTATGCAGGCAATTGGTAATGGAATAAATCCAATGTCCGGCACTTCAGTCCTTATAATTATGTATCCATAGGGTTTCCACTACTGGATCCCTTTGCTTTTTGCATGATGTGACATACTTATCGCATTTGCCTTAAATGGAAAATGCAAAACAAGATATCTATATATACATGCAACCAACTGAAACGCATTTTATATGCAAATGTATATAGGTTTTAATATAAATTACTCATTTGTGTCACACTTATGCCCTTTGCCGTGTGGAACTCGTAAAAAAGTTCCCCGCGAGGGGTTTGACAGTAAGTGTTTTGAATATTTTCCCTGACATGGTCGCTATAGCACTTTCTATATAGGCGAAACCACAGACAATGCAAGTATTCTATATATTGTGTTTTCATCTCCATGCATGAACATCGACGGCGGATGCGGCTAGCCAACAGGGATGCTTACTCCTCCCGGGCACCTGGTCCCACCTCTGACTTGCTAGGGGGTCCGTCGATGCTCAATTTGGTGCTCTATTGTGAGTGCTGTTGAGATTATCGTCAGGATCTTCTTTAACTCATTAGTCTGAAATGTAACAAAATCATTTTATGAGACATAAAGATTCGTGATTGTAATCTCAAAATTTCATATCATGTTTTTCTATTATAGCAAGTTATTTAAGGCTGAGCAACAAGGAAACATATTACAAAACACTTCTACATGTATGAGACACATTCGTTGTGTAACCGGAATAAGGCACTATTAGATATGCTGTTATGAGACATGCTGTAGTATGTGTACTTATAATGCGTTTTCAATTTCATACAACCAATGCGAACATACCTCAGCCTATCTGTGAGCAATATATTTGTGATTAGGAAAATTATCACATATATTTATTCTCTACTGCACAACTTGTTCTTTGTATTGTTGATTAAGAGACTTATCAGTTTATAAAGATGGCAACGAGTGCACCAACTATTGGAGATGAGGAAGAAAATTATTCTCGATTTTCTGTTGGAGTGTTAAAAGTGACACCCCAAGTTTTAAGACTTGTTTTCAATACTCGACATCCAGATCTGAAAACATTTTTAGCCCTTAACAAAAGTAAATGTCAACAACTAAGGAATTCACATGTACTGACAAGGGACCAGTGGGATCAGCTCTACCCTGCCACAGGTATGTCGTGAAAATAACATCACAAAAGTGTACACGGGGCATATCAAAGGTATTTCATTGATATAATTCCAGTACAGGTATACCTGTTCAATAAAAAAGTATAAATCGTAGTTTTGGAGCCAAAGATCCAGGGGAATATGGCATGATTGTGTAAGTCTCCATTGACAAAGAAATTGCAAACCCTCGAATGGAGGCAGGACCAGGTGTCCGGCAGGAGTTAGCGTCCTCTGACTGCATGCAACACTCTCTGCAATGCCGAATAGAAATGTGTTCAAATCCGGTAATGTTCAAATAGGTAAAAGACCGTCAATTGGAAAGGTCCTACTCAAGAATGTTCACAATCATCCTTGATAGGCAAACATCAATATACATTAAGTTCTTTGTACACAATATAACTTCATCAGTGACATCTTAAGCCGGTCCCTTAAATAATATAGTGCACGCAACTTATTGTCGAGCCTCTTTTCCCTCAGCGTGAAGTTTTCGTACCTAGAGCATGCTATTGCATAGCGCATTAGTTGAGGAATGAATACAAAATAGGCAGGCGATTGTTGTTGCACCTGAAGGGGAAGTTTGTGATGGCGAAATGAAAATCGTCACGTCTATAACAAAGAGATGTGTTCAAATGACCTTCTCACTGATCGATAGTAATAAGTCTAGGTAGGATGCTGAAGTGCTGCTCTCGGTTGTTTCTTTGATTTCCAGTTTACTGGGACTGATGGAGCAAAGGCAATCCTGAATGGTTGCATGATTGAAGAAGCAACTGGTGTGGTTATCTGGATTACAAGTGCACATCACTTTTCAATTTTCCGGTTACCCAAAGGCCTCGAAGAACTCACTATTGTAGAGTAAAATAAACTCCTCCCTGTAAGATGACCACACAGCAATAAATAACACATGTAAATTATTACGTTGTCTTGTGTAACGCATTTTTCTAAATCCAATGCGTATGAGAGAAGAGGGCGTAGTATTGCTTTAAAACATTAGATTTGTAATTCTCCTTCTTATTTTTCTATTCTGTGTAATAGTGAACTGTGCAGAAGGAAATGTTTTAGTACCCGAGGGTTAAGTACCCGAAACGTGCATGTCTGGTTCATGCTGCCAATTTATCTGTTCTTAAATGATGCTATTCAATTTGAAGACGTTTGACATTTATACCACTTGGTGAGTGTCACTGCTGGTGGACCAGGAGTCCCCGAGGGCACATGTAGCCAAGTTCGATCATTTTCGGTTGATCGTCTCTTCAACGCATTCTAAAATTTCTGTTATCAAAATGTCTTGAAATTTCTAAAAAGTGGGTCCTGCAGCATCATATCCCACCCCTCCTGCTACGTCTTTCGGTACGCTTTTTCGACATAGTAACTTTCATACTTTTTTGGCATATAACATTGTTAAGGTTTGAGGATCACTGACGAGGGTTAAGTACCCGAAACGTGCATGTCTGGTCCATGCTGCCAATTTATCTGTTCTTAAATGATGCTATTCAATTTGTAGACGTTTGACATTTATACCACTTGATGAGTGTCACTGCTGGTGGACCAGGAGTCCCCGAGGGCACATGTAGCCAAGTTCGATCAATTTCGGTTGATCCTCTCTTCAACGCATTCTAAAATTTCTGTTATTAAAATTTCTTGAAATTTCTAAAAAGTGGGTTCTGCAGCATTATATCCCACCCCTCCTGCTACGACTTTAGGTACGCTTTTTCGACATAGTAACTATCATACTTTTTTGGCATATAACATTGTTTAGATTTGAGGATCACTGACGAGGGTTAAGTACCCAAAAGGTGCATGTCTGGTCCATGCTGCCAATTTATCTGTTCTTAAATGATGCTATTCAATTTGAAGACGTTTGACATTAATAATCTCTCTATTTTCAGTAAAAATGTCAGTGTCACTAGGATGGTACTGTCCCCGTTGCCGATCCTGAAACGATATGAGCAGATTTCGCCTATTTTTCTTCAAAGGACTAATATTTATATCTTTCATGATATGAAAGTTCCACTAGCTTTCTTCCTGTTTCATAATGTATATTAAACGCAATATACAAAACATTTCATAAAAACATATTTTCTCTTGTCTTTCTTCCTGATTCATAATGTAGTAAACGCAATATACAAAACATTTCATGAAAAACATATTTTGTCTTGTCTTTTCCGTTTTTCATCCACAATTAATTGAACTCCAATTTTAAATTAAAGTAAACTTTTCCCAGATTCCAAGCCTCTGTGTTGTCCTAATGTTATCATTATGATACTGCTCTTACAAAATGTCAAAAACTGGATGAAATTCTTTATGTACCAATTATATTTGTTTCTGCTCCTCTTTTCATGAGAGAATTTTTATTCATTCCAAAACGTTGTAAAACTTTAGATTTTTTATATTTTAACCAAAAACATAAAATATCATTTTTTCAAGTTTTGGAAGTTCACATTTTTGACTAAAATTTCAAAAGTTTGAAACGTTTTGAACTTATGGAATTGTTTATTTTAATTTCAGACTTTTGAGTAAAAACATAAAATATCAAGTATTAAAAACCGTTTTAGATATTTAACTTTTTGTACAAAGTTTTATTAAAACGGAAGTGTTCCAACTCTATACCTTCTTGAAGAAAATTTTAAACCAATTTTTTATGCACCAGACACGTGTTCCGGACATCAAATCCTCATCAGTGATGCTTCCAGCCAAAGTGAGTTTTAGACACTGCCAAAATTCATTTCAGTAGCGCCCTCTGGTTATATTTTGTTAAGTTAAATTTGTGCATTTGCTTTGCAGATAGTGCGCGACTCAAAATTTCCTGCAGGGTTGATGCAAAATCATATCCAAATAAAATCTATGTTCAAACTAGCATTGGAGGGATGGTGCTAAGATGTTTACCTCCTTTTATTTCGATGATAGTTTTTAATGAAATGACAAATTTCCGAAATAGCCAAATAACATAATGTCAAATTCTTATTAAAAGTGTTAAACAAAGCTTCTTTCAGGCGACAGAGCTGGAAAGAAGTGATCAACACACTTAAGACATCCATGTCACGGGGAACGAGTTAAACTGCTCCATAAAAGTTCTAAAGCTGACTGTTAAACGTCTTCAAATTCAATAGCATCATTTAAGAACAGATAAATTTGGTTTGGGTTTTAAGTCAAAAATCTAAAGTTGATCTAAATTCGAAAAAAAAATCGAGTTAGGGAAAGTTTGAATCCTAATAGCAAAATCTGGAAGTTCGATCAATGAGAAGCGTGTAAATTTTCAAAGAATTTACCCGTTCTGTCGTTATGTGCGCTATAAACACGTCCATAATGTGTAGCTTTACATCACGTCATTAATTTTTATCAAAGATCGTCATACGTACATTTTGCGCTAAAACTTGTATCTTAACTTCTCTCATGTCACTTTGTTGAATCTTGAAAGACAACAACAAGGACAACTCTCTGTATGACCAATATAATTATCACGACATGACCTGGTTCAAAAGTTCAAAATGTGCTTTCGTGTAGCTATAAATTAACTTTCATTTGTAGGATAAGAGTGTCGTTGCCATGGTAACTAACCATGTCTAAAGTTTGAATACTAGTATATAACTTTTGTTGTAATGGTACATATAATGATTGCAATAATCAAATTTTTTTTCCTTCACTCCTCTGAATTTTTGAAATAATTTGCAACTTTCATTTCTATACCTCTTCTATTAGGGAGAGAAAAAAAGCTTATATAGGTTTTAAACCTCCCATTGGTTTTGAGGGCCCTATTTTGCATATCTTATGTATACATGTATTTGATTTAAACTTTCAAAACCCTAGTAGTATTTCGTGTTTTAATACCAATATCCATAGTATTGTCCCTGAACTATGAAATAATGTTTAAAACAGTAATAAGGTTAATGTATCCTTTTTCACTTGAAGCTAACTGTATACTTCTTCTTTATCTTCTTCTGTGTTATATTTGGGGGGGGGGGGTGTCTGTAGTATTTAAAATAGTCCTATATCAGAATCCTGAACCTACAAATCAATAGACATACAAAACCATTTTTAAACATTCAAAACAAAACAAAAATAATTGATACATATACATTCATCAAAGGAGCACAGTGAATCCCATGGGAGATCAGATCACTTGACGGGGTTATAGTCCTGTTTCTTCATCCATTTCGTATTCGTTCTGCTTTGTTATCAAGGTCTTGACAATTTAAGGATCAAGTGTTATAACATCCATAGCTGAAATTGATAGGCATGAAGCATCATATACCTGTTTATATTAAATATATTTGTGATTATATATACTCAAATACCATTTTATATCGGATATGTACATTTATTCGTATTTTAAAATATTAAAGAATATATGTATACTGGTAATAATTCACAATCCGATTTTTATTTCTCTTGTATCATAATCATAAACCAGCCGAAACTGAGTTCAAATGGGGTTTTTTTTTCTTAATTTTGTTACGTATATGTAAGATTTTGATTTTTGCGAATGAAATATGTCTGTAGGAGAAGTGTCAATACACTTTTCTTTACGCGTCGGTGTTTTTGGACTTGGTGAAAGTATTGGTCTATCGGCCACGATTATTTAATGACCCTTCCTTGGTACTGTACTTGTTTCGTCGTCTTTTCATTAGTATTCTCGAAAGATGAAAGTGTGAAATGAAAAATATATTTCAGAATGTTGTTGCCATGCGAGGGGTTACTAATCACACGTTTATATTTTGACAAATATGGATAATGACCATATCTCTGTATACAGCACAAAATCGATGATTCAGAAAATCAGAAACCGAAGGCATACAAAATCAGGATAAAACGGGAACCAAAGCAAACAAACAAAGACCTCCACCACACGAAAAGAAGAAAACTCCCGGTATGTGAGTGAGACCAGGTGCCCAGGAAGAGTCAGCATCTGCTTGCATGCAACACCCTCCGCTTCAATTCTGTCACATCCGGTAACTTCCATTTCGGAACATATAGAGTATAATCTTTAGTTGGATAGTTCAAATGGTCTATGACAGAATATCATCCACCATTCAGGAGAATGGGGCATCAAAGTGTATGACGAGTTTCCCATATCGACCGTAGAACTTTCTCGGTGACGATGTTAGTCGGTCACAAACGTATCCCTGACTGAGAAGGTTTCTGAAAGACGCCTAGCTCTCAGAATAAATTCTGTATATTTGGTACTTGCTCTGGTATAGCGTATGAACTGATGTTAAACGTCTTTAAATTCAATAGCATCATTTAAGACCAGATAGATTTACAGCATGGAACTGAGATATGAACACGCCATAAGCAGGCGATGAAGGGATGTTGCTACTCAGAAAATGAAAGTTTGTGATGCTGAAATGAAGTTGTCACGTTTGTCATAGAGTGAGGTGTTCATGTGACCATCAGTGCCGTAGGACAACATTATGTCCAAATAGGATGCTGAATTATTTGTCTCTGTAGTTTCTTTGACTTCAAGATCCAAAGGATAGAATCTGCTGAGGTTATCCGCGAATTTTGGATTATTGATGGACAACACATCGTCTTTGTTTCTGTAAGTGAATGAATTCAGCTTCGTCCGAGTAAAAAATTTGGAGACAAGGAGTGGGGCGCAATTGGTCCCCATTGGAATTCCGACAATTTGCTGGAAGCCTTTTCCTCCAAACACCACAAAATATGTTTCAGTGTACTTATTTTCAGAATCGAACTTTTGTTTTACAAAGTAGGTTTTATCATAGTTAACAACAAATAATTTGTATTTGCGATTGCCGTTCTTGCTTGTAAATGCATTACTTATAATTTTTGCGAGTTTTTCTTTCAATTTAGAATGTGGGATTGTAGCGTAAAGTGTCGAAAAATCAAAGGCTCTGATCGAATGGACTCTACTGAAATGAGGGGATTTCAGATGTTCTAAAAGTTCCTTCGAATTATTTCAAATCCACATCTGAATGATACCGCTACGAGAATATACTGTCGAACAATATTCTCAGTCAAGATTTGATTTCATTTTATTTTACATATAATTAGTATTATGTTTTATTTTCTTAGGGACAGCGGCACTACGTGACTTTGATACCACCTTACTAATTACTCTGTTGAGGAATTTATCTAATATACCCCCTCCTTCATCAGGATGGAATAAAGATCCTCTCCCAAGTGATACATCTTTGGGTGCAGACTTGTTGCGTTTGAGGAAGATCCGAAATAATCATGCTCATTGTAAAGACATGAGGATAGCGAACACTGACTTTGGAAAAAAATGGTCTGATTTGACATTGGTACGTATGAATTAATGTTGATAAGGCAGTTTAGCAACACAACTCGTTTCTTGTAATTATATAGTTTTCTAATGACAATGTTCTCATACTTGTATAAAGAAAGACATACTTATCCTCCCTCAGAATTCCACGTAAGACTTGTACACTTTCTTCTTGAATAACATAAGTAAATAAGGACCCAAATAAGTCTTCTTTTTTTCGTTCTCCGAACCTTTTAAAAAGGAAGCTCAGTTAAAATTCTACTCTTTAATCTGTTCTTATAATACTCTCCTGAATGTTGATTTTGTAAAATGAGGTAAACGTGTTAAATGAAATATCTCTTCCAGAGGTATGGAATGATACAAATAAAAACACGTACACTCTGATACACAAATTTTCGGCGCCTAGGCCTTTATCCGGTGTAAAAATGACAATTTATATAAAAACTTCGGAAAATCCATCCTTTGCTTCTCTTGTGCCAGAATAATAATTCTAAGTCTATTTTATCAGTACCTTGGCCAAAATTGGAGAGAACTTATTTGTGATATTCAATTACTTCTAATGTAGAAAAATTACTTGGTGTGGGAGGTTGGATTATCCTTTGTAAAATCTATGCCAAATCCTTTTTTAAAATGTCTAAGTAATACTTTTTACATGTATATTACAAATTGGCTGAATAGGGAGAGGCGGAGTATATTTATTTTCAAGATCATAGGTCAAGGTCACAATGGGCGATAAAAGAACGTCCTTTTGGACACTCTAGAGGTCATAATCTACATTAAATCTTCATCAAACTTTGCACGCAAGTTGTCCATGGTAAGAAGATTACACCTGTACTACTGAATTTTAAGGTCAGAAGTCAAAGGTCAATTTAACAAAGGGTGAATATAGAAATACTACTCTAGAGGTCACAATTTGCTTCGAATATTTATCATACTTTGTATGTGGCGAAGGCAATAACTACTTATTTTTTAGATCAAAAATCATGTCACAATGGGCTTTAGTAGGAATGTTTAACGTCTTCAAATTCATTAGCAACATTTTAGAGCAGATAAATTTACAGCATGGACTAGACATGCACGTTTCGGGTAATAAACCCTCGTCAGTGATCCTCAATCTAAACAATGAAATGTGACCAAAATCTGTGAAAATTATGTCCTAACTATACCGAAAGACGTAGCAAAATGGCTGGGATATGATGCTACAGGACCCAGGTTTTAGAAATTTAAGAGAATTTTGTAAACAGAAATTTTCAAATGCGTTTGAAGAAACGGCCAACCGAAATTGATCGAACTTTGCTACATGTGCTCTCGGGGACTCTTGGTCCACCAGCAGTGACACTCACCAAGTGATACAAATGTTTAACGTCTTCAAATTCATTAGCAACATTTTAGCGCAGATAAATTTACAGCATGAACCAGACATGCACATTTCGGGTAATAAACCCTCGTCAGTGATCCTCAATCTAAACAATGAAATATGACCAAAATCTGTGAAAATTATTACCTTTAGAGCAGATAAATTTACAGCATGGACTGACCTTGTTGACTTTCTAGAGGTCGAAATTAATCTGGATATTCATCAGACTTTACATTTCTAAGTTGTTTGTGGTGAAAGGATGACACCTATTGATCTTGAAGGTTGTATATCTGAGGTCATGATCACAAAAGGCGAACTTGTCCATATTAAGTTCATTGGATAAAATCACGACATGTATCTACAAATATTTTGCCACGCGAAAGGATGCCACGAATTCCTTGGCTTGTGTTTGAATTAATCTTTTTGTCATTAGCATATTTAAATTATTATAATATGTTCATCACTTTTGCAATCGATGATTTTTTAAGGGTTAGAATGAAACTTACTTTTCCTTTAATTCAGCTATATTGTTTTTAGATAAGTTTTGCAGAATTTTAATTGTATTTTTAGCGTTTTGATGTAGGAAACCGTATTTTTATTTTAAAGGTACATAAGGTCTCGTCAAGATCAAACCATGCATCAACTATTTTTGTCAAAATTTTAACGCAAACGAGTCTATCATCTATCAGCTGGCTGGTTGCAATAGTCACATATGTCCTCACTACCGTGCTATGATCAGTTATTGCTTATAAAATGGGTATCCTAATATAACCTACTTTTCCCCGTAGAAGAACGATCGCGAACACGTGTGAGCACTTATTTGCATAAGGCCAGTACTGTATCAAAACAAAACAACATGGCTGACGGATAACACGTGGGACGAAAATGAATCGACAATCGGTGTTATCAAAATCTGAAAAGAGAAATGTCATGAACAAATAGTATCGGCTTGGTATTGGAAAGTTACAGAGACCTAGCTAAGACGACGACCGTGAAATTAAAACTCTGAAAAGTCTGAGGGAAAATTAGCTAAAGGGATCTACAGTGTACATGTACATGTATAGTTCTCGTTATTTTTATCTATGAGAAGTATATATATAAGTTAAACGTGTATATATATCCACAGTAATTTTGATATGTGTATATATAATATATATATTCACAGTCTAAATCAAATATGAAAAAAAAACGAACAAAAAATCATAACTAAATAAAGGTTAATTTTCATTCAGGATTTGGTAAACAAACGCACATGTGTATAGCAGACTACACCTGCCTTCCATTCAAGCCGTCATACACTATTACACGTTGTTAGTCATTTGAAAGTGTTCGATTATCTACTTTCAAAATGGTGATTTGAATGGAACATGATATCTATACATGATATCAGCCTTGTATTTGCAATTAATGAAATATTAGTGAGTTAGTTTTTAGAGAGAATTTCAAAAAGACTGTATACGTGGTTTACTACATGTTTCGTAGTAATCCCAAGATGTGAAGTTCATTCAAGCGATTGGTTGATCGTGATAGCGTGTTCACTTTGACCTTGGTAAATGTTACATATTTCTACATACTGTATATGCAAATATTAATTTCCGAAGTTTACCGAAATCGTGTGCACCAGAAAATAAAAGCGTCTATAAAACAAAAATGTGAGAGATATTTTATGTAAGTAATATATAGATGTTCAAATGTTAGTACTTAAAAGCTTTTTACGGTAAAACTTCGTTATTGACAGTTTAATCCCTGTTAGACTATGTGTACCTTTAATACATTATAGATTCCAGGACCAAAAAAGCTATAGGGTTGTATTTGTAAATTGAAAGAATATTTTGTGGGTAGATATTTCAAAGATAATTATGGACTTACAGTTTTGAAGGGAAAAAAGAACCACCACAACCCTCTGTTTTGGGCTGAAATGTAGATCTATGATTTAAGATAAATTTATAGATTTCCGAAGTTGATTTTGAGTTGCTTTTACGCTGAAGTGAATTATTTTAAACTCATTAATTCGTATGACCAATAAATTATCAAACTTAACAATTGAAAAGTGCTCAATTTAAGAAAGTCCATGTTTTGTGTCAGAGTAGTAAACCCATATCTGACTACTTCTCCACAAAATAACGCTTTTTGTCGATATCTAATGATATGCTCATTGTACAAAAAATATATACTGATATTCGGCAACGATCGTCTAGCCTTTGATGTGCCGACATACTCAGCAGTAAAATACAAAATGTTAACTCCCACATTTTTGCATTTTAATTTTCATTTAAAGGGTTTCCTTCTTATTCATTCAATACCAAACAAGATTTTACTACTCTGAATTAACGCCTAGGCGTAAAATCTGCCCTGAAAAAATGGAATACGGAATTTTCAAAATGGGAACTTCAAGAAAATTCTTTCACAAAATGTATGCCAGTTCTTGGTTTCATCATAATCAGCAGATGGATAAGATTTATCGTGCATCGTTTTCCTAAATTTTGGGGTAAACATCTATTTTTTCTATAGAAATCAATGGAAAATGGAAAAGTTTTCTGAAACATTGTTTCCTCCCCCTCCCCCTAGCCACAGAACGCCACTTTTACAGAAGGTAAACGTAGGGACAACGTAGGGTCTTGTAGCTAGGGGGTACCAATGCCCCAGAGACGAAAAACTGAAAAAGTGAGGGAGGGAGCCTTTTACGAATCAGTGTTTTAGGCCATAATATAAGCAAAGTTTCATTTTTCCCCTTTTAAAATCATTCCTTTATTTATTCTAAACATGTTCACATGAAATGCAGAAGATTTTGGAATGAAATAAACAAGAGCGTGCTGTGTACACAGTGTGTATTTCGCGGTAGAATGCCTAATTCATAGCCGATTTAAACGAAATACAATTGTATTTCAGATTCAAGGTTTTAAAATCTATGGATAAAGTTGAGACCAGTCTTTTGAATTTGATTTCTAGAATCTTGTTTAGATTTTAACTATGTTTTTAAGTTTATAGATATCCATATTAGCCATATAGTTCTTAATTTTCTACGTTTTTCGATCGATAATAGCTTATTTTCAACATGGCAACCCCCTACTATTTAGACTGCAATTTAAGTATCTAGAATGTTTAACGTCTTCAAATTCATTTTTAGAGCAGATAAATTTACAGAATGGACCAAACATGCACGTTTAGGGTATTTAACCCTCGTCAGTGATCAGAAATAAGCTTACCAAAATAAAAGTTGTATGATAATCATGAGGTATCTCTAAATACATTACATTTTAGTAATGATCAAGTTTTTCTTGCGTATGAAGCTTTGTAGAAGAATTACTTGATGAGATTGAGAGCTAAATACAGCCCTTATCTTATCAGCTCCTTTTGTATTGTCATCGAAGTTCTGTTCGCTTTGTTTTGTGTCTGATTTTATTGCAATAAATTTCAAAATGACCGTCTCCACAAGACAAAAAATATATTCTAGTGCATTGATAAGGTTATCTCGAAAAATTAAATTAATTAAATTTCGAAGCAACCTTTTGCTGGAATCCCCTAATCGCATTTCGTGGAATTAATAGATAATTTCTCTACATAGGTGGTTTTTGTTCTGAAGTACTACAACGAAATTTGAAAATATGAGTTACAGATTTGAATCTTTATGAGTTTACTTTTTGTATAGATAAGATGTTTAAAAACCACATACGAAATAAAAATTAGTATAGCTTTATAACTTTTGAAAAATGGAATTTCGTTTCAACAAAAAATCGTTTCAATTTGCCAGGAACAACAAACCAAGGCCGACGACCGAGGTCTTTAAACACCACCCTGTTCTCTCCTAGGGCATATGACCTTCAT
Organism: Pinctada fucata; assembly: GCA_028142955.1. Classification (NCBI taxonomy): domain Eukaryota; kingdom Metazoa; phylum Mollusca; class Bivalvia; order Pterioida; family Pteriidae; genus Pinctada; species Pinctada fucata. The sequence goes on along the minus strand of AP027112.1, from coordinate 33,912,888 downwards.
ACAGACTTCAACTCTGTCTTCATCCGACTTAAAAGCCGCCTATTTTCTTCAATTTTCACAAGAATTTTTACCAATTCCAATATTCAATACACACCTGCATTTCAAAAATGAAATTGACCATGCAAATTGTCTGTTGAAAATGTACAACGGTAACGATTATAAGGCCATGGCAATAAAATAGCTTTTTTTACATCCCGACTTGTCTTGTGTCAGAGTAGAAAACTACAGATACCCATCGAATTCCATTAGCTATGAAATAAAGTAACCGATGAATAGCAAACGAATCGCATTTGATGGTTTGTAAACATGAAAGGTAACCTTCATTCAGGCATGTCTCATTACAAAAACTTTAACTACGGATGAGTTGTTGAGTAATGTTTGATCCCAAAATTGAATGACTTTCAAAAGAAGTAATATGATGAATATACAATAGCGGTTGAGTAATGGTCATGCACACGATACGAATGCATTACTGCTACTCTACTTTACTAATTGCTGCGCTTCTTAATCTACAAAGTTTGGGACATGAGCTTTTGAAATGTTAAACGTCCTCAAATTCAATAGCATCATTTAATATTTCATAAAATAATTTTACTATTGTGTAAAGGAAACTGTAAGGAATATTTATTTGGAAAAAAAGTAGAAAGGACTTCAATAAATTTGACATCTTAGTCACTCGTTCAAGAGCCTAATTATTCTTTTCCGGTATATTGTTATTCGAATGATATAAAGAAGTGCAAATTTTAATGTCCTTTCTGTGTATGATCCTGATCATGAAATGAATACTGTCGCTACGCTATGTATTGATGGTTGATATCTCTATTTCAGAATACATTTTCATCAATGGTCGAATTAATATGATAAAAGATATATATTCCCTTGCTGAAACTAAAGAAGATCTATCAGGCAACAGTCAAATGAATGGTCATCTTTTACAGTCCTGCAACCCACTTGTTTGACAAAAAGGTGGATAGGATAGGATGTAGGGTGCAGGATGTAGGATAGAAAGTGGATAGAATCTTATCCTATCCTATCCCATCCTATCCTATCCTATCCTACCCTATCTTATCCACCTCAATCCTAACCATTTCTATCCTACATCCTATCCTATCCGACATCCTACATCCTATCCTACATCCTACATCCTATCCTACATCCACTTCATTCTTCAATCCAATTTTTCTTTTTTTATTCTTAAGGTTTTAGCAGACAAACATACTCATTTGAATAAATTCGATCAATTGAAATTTCTTACTTGACATAATGGGTAATATAGATTTTAATTCAATTAAAAAAAACCTGGAGGTTTGTTGTGATATTTCGTTTCGTTCACTACAAGTGCAAAAATTGGTATTTAATCATCATAAATAATTTCTATCTTAATAAAATCCAAAAACGGCGATTATTACCGATAATTTACTACTTATGCATTAATTTGTATCAAGTAACTTAGTTTTAACCATAATCTCGCTTAAGTTGATGTAAAGTAGTTGAAGGTGGATAGGATAGGATATAGGATAGGATGTAGGATAGGATAGGATGTAGGATAGGATAGGATCTAGGATAGGATAGGATCTAGGAAAGAATTGGATTGGAATTAGGTGGATAGGATGGGATAGGATAGGATAGGATAGAGTGGATAGTAAGTGGATGTACAATGTAGGATGGTGGAAAGGATAGAATAGAATTGTCAAACAAGAGGGTTGCAGTACTGTAATTATTATCAATGGAAGATTAAATAACAACAGAGAGAGGGCGCAACGGAAATGAGTTTTGACTGTATCTGAAATGACAAATATGGATAATGACCATATCCCTGTATAGAGCACAAAATCGATAATTCAGAAAATCAGAAACTGAAGGCATACAAAATCAGAATAAAACATGAACCAAAGCAAACAAACAAAAACCTCCATCACATGAAAAGAAGCGAACTCCCGATATGGCAGTGAGACCAGGTTCCCAGGAAGAGTAAGCCTCCACTGCTTGCATGCAACACCCGCCGCTTCAATTCGGTAGAACTGTAATATCCGATTACTTCCATTTCGGAAGACATATAGTACAATAATCGGTTGGATGGTTCAAATGGTCTATGACAGAATATCATCCACCATTTTTGAAATTGGGACCTCAAAGTGTATGACGAGTTTCCCATATCGACCGTAGAACTTCCTCAGTGACGATGTTAGTCGGACACAAACATATCACTTTGGCTGGAGGCATCACTGAGGAGCATTGAAAGTCCGAAACACGTGTCTGGTACATTAAATTGGTTTGAAATTGTCTTCAAAAAGGTATAGAGTTGGAACACTTCCTATTATCAGTATCATTATTATTAATCTTTTTTTTTTTTTTTTGCCTTTTTATACATTTCTGGCCCATGCTGCAAATTTATCTGTTATTAAATGATGCTATTAAATTTGAAGACGTTTAAACATTTGTACCACTTGGTGAGTGTCACTACTGGTGGACAAGGAGTCCCCGAGGGCACAAATAGCCAAGTTCGATCAACTTGATCGTATCTTCAACGCATTCTTGAAATTTCTAAAACGTGGGTCCTGTAGCATTAAACCCTACCATTCCTGCTACGTCTTTCGGTACATTTTGGACATATTTATTGTCTTTGGTGATATAACATTGTTTAGATTGAGGATCACGGATGAGGGGTAAGTACCCGAAACGTGCATATCTGGTCCATTCTGAAAATTCATCTGTTCATAAATGATGCGATTGAATTTGAAGACGTGTAACATGTATTCATGCCTTTGGTCAATTAATGAATATACGATGATCGTTAAAAATGAAAATTTACTTTTCATTTTTTTTTTCTTTCATTAAGATTTTAAAAAGACTCGGAGGTCTTCAAATCCAAGATGAGATGACGTATTACCTATCTAGACCACTACAGGATACCGACAGCGGACGGACAATTAAGAGAGAAATTAACCTTCTTCGAAATGAATTGAAAAGTTGTATACCAGATAAATTGAAAGGTAGGAGAAAGCTTTTGCAGTCAAGCGCGCATTAAGGCGTCCATGGTTATTGTACACTATTATTTTATCTTATTATCAAAATTGAATGAAGTAATCTGCAGCCTCCTATTTAACCCTTGTGTTCTCTTCAATTAAGAAATGACTGTCTTACTTTTTGGTGTTCATAGGTGTTTAATTCTGGTTGGTCAAGTGCAAATTCAGTGAATCACGAAGCGTGAATTCTCGGGAAATTTGCACGTGACCAACCAGAATTATACATCCATGAACACCAAAAGTAAGACAGTCATTACTTATATTTACATTTATTCTTAGTATTGGTCATTCTTATTTCATGCACTACGCACATCTTGCCTGTTATAGCGTCAAATGTATTTGAACGTTGGTAAATTCTCCCTTTATACAAAAGTTGAACTTGACGTCACAATAGCAACCTAAGTTATTGGAATATAATTCAATTTGCCTTATGGGCGTTTAATATGGGGAATATACTAGTAATGTAAATATTTAGAATTGAAACAACTTTTTTTTAATTCTTGTAGGGATCCATATGGTTACTAACTATACGCCTCTTGTTGCATTTTCAAACTCTTATGGAACAATTAATCCAAACACTTCAAAAGCAAAGAAAACATGATAATTTGATTTTTTTTCAATGGTACTTCAAGGTACCTAGATCAAACCTTGACTATTGACAACCCTATGTTTTACAAATGTAGGAATGAAATGTATCCGCATGAAAACGTCACAAAGATACACCATTTAGACCTTAGTATCAAAATTGTGACGGTGAGATTCATACCAGTGTATCTGACAAAATAGATGATTTTGTATATAAACATAATAAACTTTCCGTGGCTTGACGGGTAATTTACCAGGCTACCATCATACGGTACTTACATCTCTCAACTCATCCAGTACGCTACAACGTGTACTAACAATCTGGATTTTCACAGTGGAAATTTGCTACCAAGAAGCTCTTAGGTCACGTATTTCGCTTTCATGAACTACTTAAAACTTTCTGGAAATTTTACAAAATCTACTCTCATCTTCTTTTGAAATTCGGGTCTATACGTGCAATAGAGTACTGTAAACGACTTTTTATTTACGAGGACTTTATTTTCGCGTAATTTCGCGAGCTTGATCAAACGCGAAAAAAAATCCTTGCTAAAAAAAAGTATATTAAATTGGACAAATTTCAAAAGCGTCTTATTTTACCTTTCCGTAAAAATTAATTGCCCTTATTAGACAACGAACGATCATACGCGTCGATGTTAGAGATGTTTGAATGACAAACATAGCAATTAATTAATCAGCCTTAATTACCCAAACAAACAATTTACTATAGAGGTGTAAAATCTTTTAGACGAAATGATCAAGGCACATTTCTCGGTATTAGATAATCATCCCGTTTTCAATAAATTTCAATAAGAGATGTAAATGTAAACAATTGAGATGTTTATAAGATAAGTACACATAGATATGGCGATACGAAATATACCTATACAGAAAAAAGAAATAATTTTTAAAAGTCAGATTATGAGCTCGCGAAATTAAAGTCACGCCAATTAATTTGTCGTCGAGATGTCGCGAAAATAAGGTCACGCGAATATGAAGTCGTTTATAGCATATTACTTTGGGATTTTCAAAACTTGCCTTTTATGGTGGCATAATAAACAAAACTAGAGGGATCAAGAGTGGACATAATTGCAATAGCAAATGCTTCAAAATCATCAAACGTCTTTTTGTATCGTGAATATGACCCTGATGTCACCAATAGGACACTCGACATGGTACTTGACCAATTTACATCCGCATTCTTAAACGCGTTCTCATGATTTGTACTCTGACTGAATGTGACGATGGAACTCCATGTCCGGCCCTTTCCAAACCTTTTTGGGGAAAACAAGGCCCCGATAACCTGTCCTTTTAGAATGTCTGTCGGACTCCTTGGATGATGACATACATAAGCTCGCTGCAGCTAGCAGAGCACGGACTGTATTTCATACGCCCTATGCTTTTTATATAAATTTACAAATTATCTGTATGTTACTCAGGCCCTGCATTTTGCTGTCTTGTTTGTGTGGTCATCTTACAGCGAGGGTGTTTTATTACACCACAATTGCGCGTTCTCTGAGAGCTTTTGGTAACCGAAAAAGTGGGAGGGTTGTGCGCACGTAATCCGGATAACAAAACCATTCGCTTCGCTACTTGCGTGGCAGATGGCCGTCCTAAGTCGTCTCTGTTGGCCCATTAGTCTCTTTGGTTTATATGTAGTCTTTGTGTTTGGTGTTTTGATGTCGTATTTGGTGTTCTGTGTATTAATCAATTTGGTGTTCTATTGTGACAGATGTTGAGATTGTCGTCAGGATCTTCTTTATCTTATTTGTGTCACATGTCCTTTGCCGTGTGGAGCTCGTAAAAATTATTCCTCCCTGACATGGACGCTGTAGCACTTTCTATATAGGCATAACCTTAGACAGTGCATGTTTTGTATACTGTGAAATCATTTATTTTCGAGGGGTCCAATTTTCGTGGATTCATGAGATTCAGTGTTTTGTGGGGAAGTAATTTTGTGGATTTCGTAATGAAATCAATCATGAATGGTATTCAGCCCAGGTAGTTGAAGGGCTTGAAAAGTCCGAAAGTGGCAACGATTACGGTTTACGTCGATCTTAAAATATCCATCTGAAAGCCCCCCTATGTCAACTTGCTTATTGCCACTCACGCAAAGATGTCGATGAAATGTGAGCTAAATAAAAGCGGGTTTTACAAGGTTGGCTTGTGCTAAACAGTTGTAAAAACAGTTTTGACAAACATTGCAGTTAAAAGCAATCAACGTATGTGTCCATGTTATTGGAAGATGTTTGATTGTCAATCGCATGAAAAGATGCATGCCTGATTTGTCAAGGTACAAAATGAGGCTATCCACGACGGAAACCATGAAAATTGAGCCCCAAAGTAATTCAATATATAATGATTTCACAGTATATTGTCAAATAGGGGATGCTTACTCATCCCGGGCACCTGGTCCCGCCTATGGCTTGCTAGAGGTCCGTCGATGCTCAATTTGGTGCTCTATCGTGAGTGCTGTTGTGATTGTTGTCAGGATCATTGTCTTTCTCTTTGTTTTCTCTTGGCATTTTCTATGCTTTGCTGTTTGTGCTGCAACCGAGTTTTGTTTAGATTCCCTCCTTTTCTATTCTTGTAGTCTCATTGTTGGTGAATATTTATGTTTTATCACAAGGGAGCGAAATACTCCAATCAGAGTTCATTTGTAGTTGTCCGTCATCGTCAAGCTTTTTTTTTTTTTCGCTATTTGGTATCTTCGTCATATTCACGAGAACAACTGGAAGGATTTTGATGAAAAATATTGGTCTCTTATTTTTTTTCCTCCTGATCAACCAATATCAACTTCAGTTGATCGTCTGTCTCTTCAACGCATTCGAAAATTTCATTTATCAAAAATTCTTGAAATTTCTAAAACGTGGGTCCTGTAGCATCATATCCCGTCCATCCTGCTACATTTTTCGCTACATTTTAGACATTATAATTTTCACACTCTTTGGTCTTATTAAATTGTTTAGATTGAGGATCACCGACGAGGCTTAAATACTTGAAACGTGCATGTCTGGTCCATACTGTAAATTTATTTGCTTTAAAATGATGCTATTGAATTTGAAGACGTTTAGCATGTTACTTCTACATGTACACAGTCACGGAATGTCTTAGCCCCCTCCCTCTTCTTACTCCTCTTGATCTGTGATGAAATGAAGATTTTTTTGAAAATTCTGATTTCAAAATAATCGGTCATATACGACTAAAATTATTTATAGGTATAAAGTAATCCATTCTCCTTAGAAACAATTCAAATTACTTTCTTTTATATAGAGGTTTTGAAGCAGTAAATATGATTTCAAAACAGAAAAAGTATGCAATTTTTAATATAAAAAAATAACACATCAATATCCTCATTAACAATTCATACTAGTATTTTAATTTTCCATTAATCATCCTATAGATTTACTTGAGTATTTACTTGAGTATGTGAAAGATTTGTTATTAGCAAAATAGCTTTATTTAAATAGATATTCACAGTCTAGGTACAATGATTTGAGAAATTACAACTAGCTAGCCGAGGTTTGTTGTCCAGTAATTCCCTCGGGGAGTTACTGGACAACAAATAACAGCTAGCAAGTTGTTATTTCTATTCTAATGTTGTTCTGCACGAGCTCTATAGCACGTGCATGGGCGGAGCTTAGCGAACTGGAAGATTTTACACCAGGCGAGTTCTATAGTACATATAGAGAGAAAATCTCAAGTCATGTTAAAATACTAGTTTTTACACTTCGGGATTTTGAATACGGAGTAGAAGGCAATTGAATCGATGATAATTTAATAGCTAAGCTAAAAGTTCTGTCCACCTTTGACCCTTCTCATTTAGTTTATAGAGTCATCATCAATAGACCATCTTCATAATACCGGTAGACTACCCGACATCACTACTTTTGACGTTATTTCTAATCGTGAAGACGTTATTTCTAATCGTAAAGTCATAAATCAGATACGACGTCACAGTTTTAAAGTTACGTCAAATCATGTGAAGTCGGCTCTTTCGATATGTAAATTACAAGTCAACTGCGGTAATGTGAAAGTCGTTTATTTCCAAATGATACATACAATGACAAGGGAACATGAATCAATCAGTCATTTGTATAACGTCCATCATGAAAACCTATCTTCATAGTTAAACATTTATTTTGGTGCAGTTTCTTGCTTGAAATCCTTTTTACTGAGTTTATCTTATATCTGTGGTGGATTAAGCGATTTCCGATTCATTTTTTGCATTTACGATTAGACTTTAATTTTTTTCCTCTGACAAACTTTTTCTTGTTTGATATGATTAGTTAATGTATTTTTCATGTGAGCGATCTTGGCCCTCTTGGACCTCTTGTTTGATATGGGAAGCCCTTGTCTAAAATGTTTAGCTATTTGTTTATCTTTATCATCAACGTCCGAAGCATGAGAAAATTATGAATGATCACCAAAGATGACATCTTTACCTGATATATACATCAATATGTACATCGGGACAATCACCGAATTTGAGAAGTTTTCATAGGACTGTTGCGATAGACGTGGCATGTAAACAGGAGATTTTTCCAAGAAACCTTGAAGTTATTTTTGTATATTGTCTTTTCGTCAGTTAATTTAAAGTGTTTACGACAACCTCTGTGAATGATGTAGATCTAGTTCCTTAGTCTGAAGTTGTAAGAGAGTTGAAACGTTTCATTTTCTAGTAAAATACAAGAATATTCGTACAGCTAATACGTTATATACGTATAGTACATGCTGCCGTTTTTCTCTTTCCTTTTATTTAAACTAAAGAATGTGATTTCCTTTTACAGTGAGAGGAAGGAAACTGAGAAAAAACGCAAAGTCCCTTCGCTTTGTGAAAACAAAGGCCTATAAACAAGCTATAAAACTTTTAAAGGCGGAAAACGTAATAACGATAACTGGAACTATTGGATCCGGGAAGAAAACGTTAGCTTCGCAACTTGCTCTTCATTTTTCGAGGAATAGTTATACAATTATACCAATATACGATTGCAATGAGATTTTTGAGTGCTGCGTGAAGGAAGGAAGTCTCATTTTGATAGTTAACGATCCATTTGGAACATCAAATCTTGATGCAACCGCTCTATCAAAATGGTCTAAATACCATGACGATATTTCTAATCATTTTGAAAATCATACGCGCTTGAAAATTATATTTACCTGCAGACTCTCATTATTCAAAAATCACAGGTGTAAATCCTTGTTTGAGATATGGTATCGAAATCCCATCAATATATCAGAAGGAAAATATTGTCTTACCTATCCTGAGAAACTTTCTCTTCTGTCAATTTATTGCAAATTTGTTGCATCTACAGGGCCATCAGAAAAAAATGTCACATGCATTGAGCAGTCCATCTTTTCCTCTGCTGTGTAAAATTAGCGGAATCAAACATCTGGAGCATTTCTCAAAAACGGCCTTGGATGTTTACGTAGAAGAGATTCAAAACCTTTCTAAAACAAATGCGACTCATTACTTGCTGCTTCTTATAGTCCTGGCTGCAGAAAATCATTTAGTAAGAGATTCCAATTACGAACATTTAATAAATGAAATAGTACACATCTTTAAACTTTCAACAAGCTGTATTTCCCCTAATTTGCTTGATCTATACCTTAAAGAGTTAGAGGGCTCATTTTTCAATGAGACAGGTGGGATCTACAGCTTCTTAAACGATGAAATTTATGAAATTCTTACCTATAACTCTGGTTTTACCTCTAAATCTTTCGCTTTACGTGTCTGTTCAAGAACATTCTTCACAAATAACGTCACTTTCAGGAATGACCGCCGGCATACTTCGAAATTAACCATTTTTCTAGATGATAGCGACTTCAATGCTTGGTTCAAGAGGCTTCAATCTGAAATTAGGAAAGGTCATTTTCTTGAACTAATCTTCAGCAAAATGTTCTCAGAGGAATTACCGAAAAGATTATTGATAGCAACAATAGATAGATTGCCAACCCATGAACTAATGGAAATACTGAATGGAACCGAAGATGAGATTCAATTTCTACATAATATTCCGGCAAACATCTCCTGTGTTTTACGAGAATTTCCGTTGAGTACAAAGATTAATTTCCTTTGCGGCATATTAATAGCGGGACACAATGACATATTCTCTGTAATTTGGAAACATCTAAAGAAGTCGAAGCTGTACGAGGAGTTTGACAAAGACGATCTTTTGAAGGCTGCGGTAACAGGCGGTAACGTAGAAAATTTACAACAAGTCGTGAACATTTTCAAACGAAAGAGAGATTATTTACCTTTAGTAGGTAGACAGCAGAGAATGCTATATAAGGATAGTCTTGCAGGTTACTCGCCAGTGTGTGTATCATCCACTTGCAATCGTGTGGAATTGATACATCATTTCAAAGAATTAACATTTGACATGAATGAAAGGAGTGGAGACGGTGATACACCCTTAGCTTATGCAGCCAGGTTTGGAAATGAAGACGTAGTTCGTTGTCTGTTGTCGATTGGTAATATTGATATAAACACGCAAAATAAGAATGGCAAGTCACCACTTATGTGGGCTGTCGAAAACGATGCAATATTTGACATTTTGCTAAAAAATGGAGCAGATTACTCGCTACGTAATAATGAAGTTGAAAATGTTCTGATGATGGCATGTGGACTCGGAAAAGTAAAAATCGTTGAGAAAATATTTCAAAGTTTAAACCAAAGGTTATCCCCGGAAGAGAAAGAATCATTTATTAATCAACGGCAAGTAAATGGATTAACCGCTTTGCATAAAGCATGTGAATGTAAGGAACCGAAAGCCAGGTTCGAAATTGTTCGCCAATTACTGATTTTAAATGCAAATCCTCAGACAACCGACATGTTACAGAATTCATCACCTTTACATTTAGCTACAGCCCACAATGATCATAGACTGATGAGTCTTTTACTTTCCGGAATGAATAAAAATGTAAACTGTATCGATAAGGACGGTGTTACTCCTCTTTTTATAGCAGCGGAAAATAATTTCCCTCAACTCGTCTCTTTACTTCTGGATAGTAAAGCTAATCAATTCAAACACAGATGGACTGACAGAGCTACGCCATTATTGATTTCTGCAGAGCGAGGTCACATAGAAGTGATAAGGATATTGCTGAAAAAATTGGGAAAAGGGAATATTATCAACTTAGTGAATTTTCAGAATAGCACACCGCTTTTACTTGCAACTTTGAATAATCATACAAAAGTATGTGAACTTTTACTAGATAACGGAGCTGACGTCAATATTGCAAACCAAAATGGATATGATCCAATTCTTGTAGCATCTCGCAATGGAAACACAAAACTGATACATTTATATTTTCACAAGGGAGCTCACATTAACTCTCAGTCAAATCCTGATGAAAATACACCACTGCATTTGGCAGCCATGATGGGAAACAAGAGGGCTACGAAGTATCTGTTAGCAAATGGGGCAGATACTGAATTGAAAAATATAGAAGGATTTACTCCATTTGTTTTAGCAACATACAGAAAACAGAATGAAATCGCTGGTCTTCTGTATGACTTCAGAATGTTCGGATTACAATATGTCGCTCTTCGAACACCATCTGTAGAAAGTCCGCATACTGCTAATAGTTTGGTTTCGTCTGATACCTCTAGTAATCATTCACCTTTTTCTGTGACGAAAGCAGCGGCAGAACTCGCAAACAAAACACGTCCTAGTTTGGCAAAAGTACCATCAAGAAGAAGTATAGCAAGTAGCTCAGCGAGTAGCATTGTATATAGTGACAAAGGGAGCTTACAGTCAAGCTTCGATAGTTTTAGACCATGATCACTGTTCGCATTAAACACCTTTGGATATGAATTCAAAATATGCGTTTATATAACCTGTATTGTCTTAGTTAAATATCATATATATTCAATATTTTTATGTTATTTGCATCTGTTCGCCTTTTTATATATTTCTTGCATAAGATTTGAAAGCATGTCAAAAAATTGAACATTTGCTTGCAAAATTTAAAATATTCTTTTCTCTCATACCCGCGTATGTGTTAAAGAGAAGGCCGTGACGTGACAATGAAACATCCATTTTAGGATCGTTTTTCATTGTATTCTTGCCCATACATATGAGAGAAATGACAAATATGGATAATGACCATATTCCAATGCACAGTACAAATTCGATAACTTAAAGAATCATAAACTGAAGGCATACGAAATTATAATAAAACTGGAGCCAAACAAACAAGGAAAAACCTCCACCACATGAAAAGAAGCGAACTCCCAACATGGGAGTGAGACCAGGTGTCCAGGAAGAGTCAGCATCTCCTGCTTGCATGCAACACCCGTCGCTTCAATTCTGCAGAAATATCACATCCGGTTACTTCCATTTAGGAAGATATAAGTATAGTCTGTGGTTGGATGGTTCAAATGGTCTAAGACAGAATGACAAATATGGATAATGACCATATCCCTGTATACAGCACAAAATCGATAATTCAGAAAATCAGAAACCGAAGGCATACAAAATCAGGATAAAACAGGAACCAACACAAACGAACAAAGACATCCACCATATGAGAAGAAGCGAACTCCCGATATGGGAGTGAGACCAGGTGCCGATCATTCAGCACTCTTGACAATAAGACATCATTGTGTAAGACGAGTTCCCCGTATCGACCGTATAACTTCCTCAGTGACGATGTTATTCGATCACAAACGTATCCCTGACTGAGAAGCTTATCTAAAAGACGCCTAGCTCTCAGAACAAAATCAGTATATTTGCTACTTGCTCTGGCATAACGTATCGATTGGGATATGAACACGCCATAAGCAGGCGAGTATGGGATGTTGCAACTCAGAAAATTGAAGTTCGTGATGCTGAAACTGAAGTCGTCACGTCTGTCAAAGAGTGAGGTGTTCATGTGACCATCCATGTCATAGGACAGCATTATGTCCAAACATGATGCTGTATTATTTGTCTCTGTATTTTCTTTGCTTTCAAACTCCGATGGATATATTCTGCTAAGGTAATCCGCAAATTTTGGATTATTGATGGACAGCACATCGTCTTTAAGTTTTTAAGTATTTCTGTAAGTTACGTTAAAGTCAGAAGCTAAGTATCTTTACCTTTCAGAGACCAAAGGCTGAATGAATTCAGCTTCGTACGAGTAAATGAAGAGTAGGGCACAATTGGTAAATATGACGATGAATTATTTGTCTCTGTTGTTTCTTTGCCTTCAAGCTCCGATGGATAGATTCTGCTAAGGTAATCCGCGAATTTGGATTATTGCTGGACAGCACATCGTCTTTATATCTGTAAGTGAAGTTAGACTCAGAAGCTTAATATCTTTTCCCTTTAGAGATCATCAAGGGTTGAATGAATTCAGCTTCGTACGAGTAAAGAAAAATGTCGGCTAGAAGTGGGGCACAATTGGTCCCCATTGGAATTCTGACAATTTGTTGAAAGATCTTTCCTCCAAACACAACAAAAATGTTGTCGATCAGGAAGTCGATCAGGAAGTTTACATCTGAATAATATCTGATTCAGTGTACTTATTTTCAGAATCGGACTTTTCTTTTACAATGTAGGTTTTGTCATACTTTACAACAATAAAGGAGAAGGTGCATTAAGACCCCATATCGGCCCTGTTGTTTCCTGGGAAATTCAAATCGTGAAAATTGATCAACTGTGTTTATTTTATTTATCTACAAGATCAATTACATATATACATAAAAAGCGCTTTTCATCTTGATGCACCCCTACAAAATTATAGCTCATCAAACCAAGGAAGGATTAACAAATCCGGATTTTCCCCTAGAATTTCACATATATTTTCGAGAATTTCATATAGAGCAAGACGATCTGCTAAAAATAAAAGTAGAAAAATGAATCAATAACCTCCATATCTGTCGATTAAAGGTGAAAAATTAATAGCAGACGCTCTTGCTCTAGTTGAAAATTAACGATTTGTCTTGCGTAGAATGTAAATGGAAAAGGCATGGACCACGTCGGCACGGCGTTATGACGTCATTAAAATGACGTCATTTACTTGACATCGCAGGTGCATGCACTGGCGTGACATATTCAAATCAGGAATCGGTTTTCTCTTGAAATTCGGTTTAATTTATAAACGTTTGTAGTAAAAACAAACAAACAAAAAAGGCTGAACATTGAAATATTTTACTAACATAGAGGGTAGGTGTTCACCGAGCATGTCGCATAAAATCTCCGCCGGTAACTTTTAAAATTTTAGGAGTAAATAGTAAAACAAAAATGAGCAAGTTAACCAGAATTTAGATTCGTTGATTTAAGTATCACGAATCCACTATAACTGATAGCGATGTAAGAAAATGCAGTCGCATGCAAGGCCAAAGTAACATACATGTATTTATTTGAGAATTCTTCCAATTTTACTTTTTTCAAGAAACGTCTGTCAGTTTATTGAAATTATATCCTTTGCTCCTTCATCCCTCCGATCCTAATTTAAGTATAGTTGTACTTCAGTCTAACATTAGATGTGATTGTTTACAATAAAACTACTATTTACTACTTTTAATTCGACATATGAACACCTACCCCATTATAAATATAGTTTGTTCTATATGCCTGTTGGTTTAGTAAGAAATGAATCTGAGAAGAAAAAAGATAACTAAGCTCTATATATATATAGGGCTCAAAATTAAAAAAATCTTAAATAAAATAGAACGCATTCAATACTAGTTTAGGCAATAAAAATTAGAGAAAGAGAGAAAGAGAGAGAACTAATGCATTACACCAGACAAAGACCAAAAAATATATAGATATAAGGTATATTTTACCAACATAAATCCTACGTATATATTTATCCCATCTCTGGATTTTTTTTTTTTACTTTTTTTTTGCAATTTGATTGATCGACAAGAACAGATTGTTCGAACGAACCTCCAACGTGAACACCATCAAAATGAATTTCTGTAGACCGTAAGCAATTCAGCAATTTCCGTATTAATGAATTCGCATGTACATAAAAGGAGTCGCGAAACAGAAATTTTCAGCAACACAAAACAAACACCCCCCCCCCCCCCGAAAGAAACCTATGCATTGCAGTGTTTAGGTTTGTCACCGACCGCCCACGGAGATCAAGCCCATTGAAGGCTCTGCTTCGCCTCGCATTCTATTGGCATGATCAACCCGACAAATCTCTGTAGACGGTCAAGATCATGGGTAGATCCAGGATTTTATTTCAGGATTGGTCCGTAAAAAAAGGGGGGAGGGGGCGTTACACACCAGACAATAAATTTCTTGATTAATGACTGTCAGTTCTATTTTTCATTACATGTATAAATAAAACAAATGACTGGCGAGCTATATAACGAACAAAAAGCTTAAATTCTTGAATTTTCACATCATAGTACTAACATCTTGAATTTTCACAATATTGTACTTGATTTATGATATAAAAATACAAAAAATGTCGAGCGATAGCAAGTCAGCGAATTGTTTTTTTTTTTTTTTTTTTTCAGAACAAATCCTCTATTCGTGTCTTTTTCCTTTTCATTACTCTTAGTGCCCTTGTTTATTGACCAAAGTGAAATGTGTATGGGCTTTTGAGGAAAGCACAGCATCTTTTGAAAATAAATTGTGTTACCGTTAGTATAATTGAAAGACTGTCGTACTATATGATCTAAAAGAGTTCCGAATCCCTCTCTCCCCACCCCACCACCACCAACAGCACCAACGTTTACCGCGTTTAAATTATGAAATAGCATATCGATTTTATATAAAAAAAAAAATATGCCAGCGATTCGATACAAATGTTAAACATTTACAAACTGTTCCTTTAGTGAACCATGTGCTTTTTTTTTTTTTTTTTTTTTTTTTTTTTTGGCGTTTAGGTGAAAGAAAAACCAAACCAAACCAAACCAAATACACACTGTTTTGGAAAAGTACATCACCCTGATATACATTAGCTATTGTGTATATAAAATCATTAAATCAGTTATTGTAATTGAACAGTATAACCATAAGAAAAATATAGTCGGCGTCTTTCTTTTGGTAGCTTTCTCGTAATCTTGTGACTTTCTCGTAAATACATCAATAAATCGAAATTTACTAACAGGGGCTACAGTTCACAGAGTACAAAATAAATCCCCCCACTTATAATACATAAACAAAAAATGTTTATGTATTATAAAGGGGGGGTGGAATTTATATTGTACTCCCTGTGTACTTAGCCCCTGTTATTCACCGTGATTTTATTGAATTTCTTCAGTGGTGCCATCTATCACAGTTTCTTGCAACGGCTGTAATAACTGTATACTCAAAATTTATTCTATTCATTTGCTTCATTTTATGTTTTATTCGTATATTCCTAATTCATTAATTGCAGCTAGATAAAACTAAGGTTCATTTTACATTAATGCTTATAGGTGTATTAAGATGGGCGTTTGGGGCGCCACCAACAAAAAAAAAAAAAGAAATCGGTAAGTAAGGTACATTCGCATAAGGTGGGCTTATACTTGAGTTTTGATTTCGAACTTTCGGAAAATTATTTTCTCTGGTTCCCGGCCGCTCGCCGCGTAACTGTTTGTTGTTTGCATATTGAATTGCTCTAAAATAAACTCCGGCTTTTTCTGATAATTATACTAAGTAAGTCAACATACCCTTACAGCAAGGGGTGTGTACCCCCCCCCCCCCCAAAAAAATCGCTGGCTTGCTTTGCATATCAGATAAAAGATTTGAAATGGCTATTTCAATACTGCCTTCATCAAGCAAAACAGTCAATCGCCGTTAGATGATTTTCCATCCCCCTTCAGGAACGCCCTGGGCCCCTTGGACAGGGACCTTAATCGCTCTCCCAGACTCTTTGACTTTCTGATATTCACCACATCCCCATCTCAAATTTAAGCGGAAATATCTCTGTTTTTTTGTTCGTTTGAATGACTGTAATATATGCACGTATATGATTTTCAAAAACATCGTAATAACCTTAAATTCTAGAATCAGTTATCGCATTAAAACGAGACAGTCTCCAAGAATAACCCAGAAGCTAAAAGACGACGTACAATACTTTATCAATCGCAGATTTTCGAGGATTCATGAAATCGTTTCATGGCAAAAACTTGAGCAAACAATCATTATGAATAATATATATATAATATATATATAAGAATACAAGAATTTGTTATCTGACAACGTTATATCACGACGTGATCATAACGTCACATGACGTCAAAATCAGTGAAACAGAAAGCTCACCTACGTGTTTTCAAATTGCTATAAAATCGCAACGGAATATCCGATTCTCAAAATTTAAACTGATTTACATTCTGTAAGTCTTGTATTTTCATTATTCAAAGTTTGCTTCATTTCTCAGATAGGGCCGATTTTGGCCCATAACATACCTTCTCCTTTGTATTTGCGATTGCCGTTCTTGCTTGTTAACGCGTTACTTATATTTTTTGCGAGTCTTTCTTTCAATTTAGAATGTGGGATTGTAGTGTAAAGTGTCGAAAAATCAAAGGCTTTGATCGAATGGACTCTACTAAAATGGGAAGATTTCAGATATTCAAAAAGATCCTTCGAATTCTTTAAAATCCACGTCTGGTTAGTACCGCTACGAGAAAATACTATCGAACAATTTGTGATAATCTATTATTTCAGAGGCAGAAAGGTTTATTGGGGTGTAAGTGGGATTTCCAGGTGTCGAATTTAAACCAAACTCTTTAACAAGGCTGTCGGAATAGTAAATGTGTAATTATTTGAGGCTTTGTCTGCTGGTGAGATGACATAATGCTCTTGGAGGTAGATAAGCTCTGTGATAACATCAGGGTCTTTAAAGGTAGACTCGAATCTGGTGTTCGCAGTAGATTGTAGATGGTAAATTCTAGATAAAAGTAACCCTCTGATCGATTTTATCCATTCGGAAAGGGTGTCGAGCTGTACATTTTCTTTCCTATCCAAACGTCTTGCATATTGTTCACAAGAGTCCATGTCAATTTTGATTCTTTTTTCCATGTAAAGGATTTACTTTCTCTGTATTTGGGACCCTTTTTAACAATTCTCTCAACTTGTCGTACTTTACTACACTAAGGTCACCAGTAATAACGTATCTTTGTTTGCAAATCTTACTTTAATGAAAGGCGGTTTGTTTTCTTTTCTGATTTATCTGATCTAACTGCTTGAAATAAACGAAAAGTAGAGATATCGATGATGACACCTTGTAGTCTGTATTCTGGGGAACGTTTATCGGTCAATGTGAGGTCCTTAGTATATTCGTAGATTGCGTGTAACTTCCGTAAAGGAAAAGAATATAATTTGGTACGAATATGATGCATGCCAAGAGGCATATTCAAAAATGGAACCAAGTCATCGAAGGAGAAACTATATATCTCAGGCCTATTATATTTTGCAAAACCCTCGGTAAGCCTCGGGTTTTACATGATATTGAGACCCCTCGGATGGAACCGATGTATCCTTCATAGAAGACCATGAAAGAGTTTCAATTTTTTCAAATATTTCATGGTAAAGTGACAAAACAATTTTGAATATCGTCATCTCTGGCTTCTACAAATGATCCAAATTGATTTCATCTCTTTCTGTGTATTGATAATTGATTATAAAGAAAACAGATCTGTAATCTGGATAAGAACACAATTTGCTTTTTTACAGTGCAGAAGGCATCGATTGCCCATATGTCTCGTTTGTTAATGTGTAGTCTTTGTGTTTAGTGTTTTTACGTATTTCCTGTTTTGTCCTTTTTGCGTCTCTCGTTGTACAATTTGTTTTCACACAGAGTGTTTCGGTGTTTTGATATGAGTTATGTAACCTAGTTTCGTTGGTAATCCCATCCTTTCATTTATTTCGTAATTATAATATTTATACAGATTTTAGTGTTTCGTAAAATTTACTGCAATAAAACGTTCCTCATTGCAAAACCAAAAAAAACATAAAGATGAAGAAATTTTAAATTTTGCATTTGATAGAAAACATGTAAAAGTATGCTTACATCAAAAGAAAACATACATGAAATGACGCGCGCTCACTTAACACAATATCAATTAAGGCTTAATTTTCAGCTTTTGGTCTTCATCGGTGTGTATTGATTGGAAAATAATCACGACTAACGAAATCAGTGAATGTAGTCAAAAACAAAACTAAGTATTAGAATCTGCATTTTGACGTTGCATTTTGGGAAAGCTACACCAAATAAAAAACGACTTGTGAAATAGTCGCCTCGCTATTGGGTTTATATATACCAAACAACATTAACACAAATCCTCGTAAGCACCAACAATTTTGTTTAGGGGCCTAGTAATACTTTGTCAAAGGTCCTTACGGAGTCTAATGCAAATGATGCCATAATGAAATATTTGAAATTGGCGAAAAATACTCATATTTATGTTTGTTGCCCTGGAAACGGGTTGTGACAACTGAACAAGTACGATTTTATTTACCTTATTTGAACCCATACAGGATCTTTTAAAACATTCTGTACAAACATATGTTATTGAATGGCAATGTTGGATCCTATTTCTATCAAATAAAGGGAAAATTTTAAAAAAGTGAGTCACAATTCTACAATAGTTCGAAATAGCAATGTGTCATATTTAGCTTGGAGAATAGAGAAGATGTTAGCGAATGACGACACGTCCATGTCTGGTCCATGCTGCAAATTTATCTGTATTTAAATAATGCTATTGAATTTGAAGAAGTTTAATACTTATGCCACTTGGTGAGTGTCAATGCTGGTGGACTAGGAGTTCCTGAGGGCACATGTAGCCAAGTTCGATCAACTTCCGTTAATCGTTTCTTCAACGCATTCAAAAATTTCTGATATCAACAGTTCTTGAAATTTCTAAAACGTACAATGTAGGTCCTGTAGCATCATATCCCACCCATCCTGCTACGTCTTTCGGTTCATTTTGGACATTTCACACATTTTGGTCATATTACATTGTTTAGACTGAGGATCGTTGACGCGGGTTTAGTACCCGAAACGTGCATGTCTGGCCCATGCTGCAAATTTATCTGTTTTTAAATGATGCTATTGAACTTGAAGACGTTTAACATATAAACTTATCATACAACAAGTAATTTTTCATGGTTGCCAAAATAACATGGAATTGTATTCAAGCATAACTTCCCATTTTACTTCCAATAGTAGATGTTATTTTTTTGCCATATCAAAGGGCACAAAATGTAAAACATATTCAATTATAAGCTGTTGAGGTTATCTTTAATTTTGATCAGAAATGTTTCATTTAATACTAAGAGAAATAAGCCGTGGAAAAGGAAATTTTTCATTGTAAGAATGCATCACTGTTATTATCGCGTGGGGCGGGGAAGGGGGCGGTTCAAAGCCCATCGATACACGAAATACTCGAAAAATTCCACGTTTACTGTATACGATTTATATTTAAAATCTAAAATAGGCTTCCTTGTTTCCTTGGATACAGTTATCTTAGATAAATCTGATGGGTATATTTTGCTGAAAATGTTTTAGCATACGAGTACTAATTACCGAAATGCAAAAAAGATGTAAACACACGCGAACTATGACTAAATGATATTTCTTGGCATCTGTAATATTCTACTTTCAACTAGTTCTTTCAAACTTTAGAAACACTAAATTTTATGAGGTTTAGAGCTGTAAATTTTTTAATAAACATTGATAAAACATCTAGAATCAAAATCGCTATTCCCATTTATGAATTAAAAATCATGCCAAAATTCGCCAAATGGAAAAATCAAGCAAAATCTTACGACTAGAACTTCCAAACTGAAAGTGAAACAATCACATGCTTAGGAAGAGTATGCATCTCCTGCAAATATACAATATGAAACATCTATGTCCGTGCAGCTCACTTCAGAAATCGAAAATTGAAGTTTTATCTACTTTGACGGTAAATTCATAAAGGGGATATATCTCGAACTCCCGTAGCTAACGGCGTAAGTTATATGTTTGTGCCACAGAAGCTCGATGATAACAACCCTCAATGACACCCGCCCCTTCCCCTCACTCTCTACTCAAAGTTCAAGAAATATCGCGATACATTTCGAAAATCATAGTGGCCCACTTGATTGATTTAAATGAACTTTGCAAAAAAATCGTATTTGCTATATCCTTTCTTATCTTTAAACATTCCAAACTAAATAAAACATCAAAATATTCAATCGCAAACCATAGTAAACAAGCCAAGAAACGCGATCGATTAACTGAATTGAGACATTTTCTTCGAAGTAGACCGGAAATGCGTAATTTGTGTAAGTGGTAGTTAGGAAAGCTATTCTCTGATTGGTAGAGTATATATTTTGTATGCGGTAAATTCAAAATAGCTGATGTACGATTTCAATAATGTCATTTGAACGGCATACTCTGTGGTGAAAACTTTATTTTGAAGATCGATTTTATTTTTATATCGTACATGTGCTATGGACCTTATGATAGGAAAAAATATTACAAAAAGAAATAAGATTCGAAGTAGGGAGATTCCCTCTGTATCTATGTGTAGACTTCCGGTCCACTTTGATGTAACATAGAAGAAAATGCCCCAGACGGCCTGTTTTACAGAGTTTTAGGGTGTATTGCGATGATATATTTCGAACTTTTCGGAGAGTTTTAACATAATAACAAACACGAAAACAACAATTTTTTTGTAAAATATATCTATTTCGAAAAATTCGATGTTCTAGCGAGGCTGTTATATTTCATTCAAATATGCATAGTGAAAGTCCTTATATATAAGGAAAGTAGAGGCGGATATTCTTGTGCATCGAGCTCTTGTGGTTTGTGCGACCAATACTTCGCTCAAAGTGACAGAAAATATTTCAGATGGAGAGTTTTCTATGTTAATTTTAGCGTGACGTCGCCGATGTTTGACATTGAGTCTATGGAAAACGTCAACGACGTCATGCTAGAATAAACATAGAAAAGTCCCCATCTAAAACTTTGTCTTTGACTGTGAGCGTAGTATTGGTTGTGCGGACATATAACTTTACTTACTTAACTTTCGCAACCGTTTCGATGGGAATTCTCACGAGTTTGCCTTGCATTCTCGACTTTGAGACTAAATAACTTTTAGATTAACTGTTGATGTTCATTTAAAGTTTTACATCGTTAATTATGAGAGTTTGAGCTCTATCCCCCTACATCTAGTCTACTAAAGGAACGAATTAGCCGATTCTCCGTCGAAACGAAGAGAACAGAGATAGATTGTGTGATATGAAGGTATAGCATATGATATGACAATGTGAATTTGATTATTGTTAAGAAGGAATTATTTCTAATTATTGTGTAATCATTAATTATGTCTTTGAAATTCTAAAATTCAAACCGGGATCGGGCACTAACCATGAACTAGAAAATATACGAGAAAGGGGTTTCATAGCTCAGTTGGTAGAGCGCCGGACACCCAGCCCGATTTTCCCATCTGAAGAGTCTGGGTTCGAATCCCGTCGTGGGAGAACTTTCTTAGAGATGATTTATTGTCTCGCCCCGTCTGTTCTTTCGCTCGGAGGGAACTAGAACGATCTGGATAGACCCCCAACAACACTAATAGTATGAAATATGTATTTCTTTTTAAATACGCTATGCATTTTCCCATGCTTATTTTTCCAATGACGTTTTCTATTGGATCAATGTCAAACTCAAATGTGGACACTTTCTTACATACTTTTTTTACACTTTTGTATAAAAGTAATGTGCTTAAAGGTTATGATCCTTACGTTCTTATAATTTGCTAACGAAGGAAAGCGTTTGTGACTACTTACCCCTCGGAAAGAAACTTCGTTGACTTAAAAGTTGACTTAACTTTTAATTCATTTTTCAACTTTTAAAAGTATACTCAACTTTTAAGTTAACTTCGTTGACTTCAAAGTTCCTTAAATTCACTTTGGAAACCTAATGAATCATTAAATGCGATTTTAACCACTTTATAATTCAAAAATATATAAAAATATCAATAGATTTTGTTTAGTCGATTATTATACTTAAATATTAAGATGGCCGTAATTGATTACGGTTATCCTCTTACCGGTGACAATGGCAATTATATTATTTCAAATTCATATCAGTGGCGGATCTAGCTCCCCCTTTGTCGCGGGATCAAGGGGCGAAATTTGCCGATTTTTACTGGAAATGGGCAAAAATATACCCGTTTTGAGAAAATGTGGGGTCAGTGCCGGGGGGGGGGGGGGGCTTCACAACCCCCCAATCCGCCACTGCATATAGTGAGTTTATTTAAAATATCAGTGCCAACCTAAATAAATCTGAACAGAAGATTGCATACTAGAGCAATACATAACGTATCTAAATACAATGTATGTCAACATACTAGGGTCAGTCGATGCTCATCATGGTTCTCTATTGTTAGTGCTGTTGAGATTAACGTCAGGATCTTCTTTAACTCAACATATCTATGTCAATCTTTCCCGCGCTTGCGCGGGTCATTGTCTAGTGTATACGAATTTCAATCGGATAGTAGTACGACAAATGAGCCAACACTTCAATTTTCCGATTTCTGAAGTGAGCTGTGTGGACAGTAGGTATTACATTGTTTAGATTTAGGATCACTGATGAGGGTTATGTACCCGAAACGTGCATGTCTGGTCCACGTTGCCAATTTATCTGTTCTTAAATGATGCTATTCAATTTGAAGACGTTTACATTTTTACCACTTGGTGAGTGTCACTGCTGGTGGACCAGGTGTCCCCGAGGGCACATGTAGCCAAGTTCGATCAATTTCGGTTGATCATTTCTTCAACGCATTCTAAATTTCTGTTGTCAAAATTTCTTGAAATTTCTAAAAAGTGGGTCCTGTGGCATCATATCCCACCCATCCTACTTCGTCTTTCGGTACACTTTTTCGACATAGTAACTTTCATACTTTTTTGGCATATTACATTGTTTAGATTTAGGATCACTGATGAGGGTTATGTACCCGAAACGTGCATGTCTGGTCCACGTTGCCAATTTATCTGTTCTTAAATGATGCTATTCAATTTGAAGACGTTTACATCTAATTAAAAAAGAAGATGGTATGCCCTACTGTAGAAGTGACAAAATCTTACTCAAATCAACTCATTTGTATCAACGAATAAAAGTAATGAAGAACGCCCAAACCATAATGAGTTAAAGAAGATCCTGACGATAATCTCAACAGCACTCACAATAGAACACCAAATTGAGCATCGACGGACCCCTAGCAAGCTAGAGGTGGAACCAGGTGCCCGGGAGGAGTAAGCATCCCGCCGTCGATGTCACGCACGAAAATGTAAATAATATATAAAATGCATGCACTGTCTGAGGCCACGTCTATATAGAAAGTACTATGGCGACAATGTCAGGAAAAAATATTCAAAACACTTACTGTCAAACCCCTCGCGGGAAACTTTTTTACGAGCTCCACACGGCAAAGGGCATAAGTGTGACACAAATGAGTTAAAGTTAAAGTTAATAATGTAACCATTATAATCAATTGACATACAAGGTCGAGAAAATTACAAAACAAAACAAAACAACCAAAAATTACAAAACCTATCAAAACAACTGAAATATTCAGCAAAGTAGCGAAAGTGAATACCCGATGGAGATGATATATATAAACCCGGAAAGAGTAAATATCGCGTGCTTGTAGCAAAATCCATAATAACGAAGTAGTGAAAGTGAATTTCCAATGGAAATGAGATGCCCGGGGAAAGTAAAAAACGACGATCGTGTCATAATTTGGTGTTGTTGATCATTCTTACATATAAAATATTTCAACGTTGTGGACAAGGTTTTTAAATGTGTTTTTGTGTTCTTTGTATGGTCCATGAAATTTTACATATACAATCCAAGTCAATTGCTCTCACAAATAAACCCTTGGTTTTGTAAATAGTCATCATTGTCGTCAAATGAATACCTTAAGGTATCCGTTGTACAATAGAATCATTTTACATAGCGTTTTAATCATCTCCATTGTAAACTATGGTAAATTTTATGCCTGGTAAGGTACTATAAACTATATATTTTCTGAAAGGTATTGATGTACTGAGTACAGATGTCACACTCCCAGGTCTTAAAAATCAAAGGGGAAAAGCTCTTGTACAGCTTTGTCATTTTGCATAGGTTATATAGATAAGATAGACAATTTAAATGATTCACCAGTTATTCCCCTTTATTTTTCTAACCCCAAAATTATTATTTTTGAGCAGTGGGCATTATGACCTTTCAGAAAATATAAAGTTTATAGTACCTTACCAGGCATGGAAAAATGACCTATTGTACATCGGATACCTTAATCGAGAGAGAGTGCGCAGCTCCAAATTTCATGAAGGGTCGATTCAGTAGCATATCCAAATAAAATCTATGTTCAAAATAGCAATTGTCATACAAATTTACGAAAAATACAAAATCAAACACAAACAACTAAAATATTGCGTCTCGCTCTGTCGCATTGTCAGAATATGTTCAGAAATTATGGAATACACTGGTTAATAAGCTATATTATTATCACATGATACACCCGTTATGCAGTTTAATAAAGCCATTTCATAATCGACTAATGTAATAATACGTATAAACATATCGTTATGCTTTAATGCGATTGTTCAAGTTTGGAGATATGTTTACGTAGATATTTATGATTGGTCGATATAATAGCCTAATCACCTGAACTGTGTGACAAGTGTGACCTTTCAAATATCGGTCACTTGTTAAATTCAATATCAATGATTAAAACTGCTGTTGTTGAATTAATTATTGCATTAAAGTATTAGGCAAATTTGAAATATTTTTCTCTTTACGTGCTGAACAGCTATACGATGGGGAACTACTTCGCTTGGTGCAGCAGACAACTTGGTCATTGCGTGGTTCGCCTCTAGTTCTAAAAAAACGTTGATTCAACACTAGAAATACACAGTTTCCGGCGGAATCATATGACAAAAAGAATCTCATTGCTCGGAGATATAAAACATACAATGCTTTTCATATTACATCGAATGAAATGAAAATTCATTTGAGATACTTTATTTATCGTCAAAAACATCTTCTTTCTTAAATATAAGTTTGATTGAGATCTTTCTCAGTTGGTCATTTTAGCTACTTTGGTGTAGCGTTTCAGTTGGTGTGCGAATATATCATAGACAAACAAAGGAGGACAACTTCAATATGCTTGAGTAGTAACATAAAAATGTCACTACTCAGGCATATTGAAGTTAAAATCGTCACGTTTGTCGTATAATGAAGTATTAAGATGAGGTCTTGAATGTTGTTTTCCCAATACATATGCAAAAAAGGGATCGGACATTTAATCGTCACATGATCACATATTTTGTTAATACGGCCGATCAGGTAAAAATCAATATACATGTATGCTAATGAATTGATACTGTCCGTTGCCACACTATGTAAGGTGTCCTGACGATGAGTGATTTTTTGTGTTTATTGTCCTGGATTTTTCGTGGTTGTCGTGGAATATTTGTGTTCGTTTCGAGCAAAATCGGCAAAATTTCATATTTTTTAGACAATTAACGAATATCTAGATCATCATGAGATACGTGTCTTTGCATTAAACATTGTAAATGCATATAAGACAGAATCAATGCTTAGCGTTGTTTGCTTTTTATCAAATTAAGAGATTTCGCATTTTGTATAAAAATCCATGTTCTCGTCGTCTAAACAGACTAGGTTCAAATACTTAAACATGAATATCTTGTGCCAGTTCAGCAGTACTAACCATATTTTTCTCGAGCTATAAAACTGCAATACAAAACAGAAACCCCAATTTTAAAAAAAAGTTAGATGTCCTGACTTTTTTGTGTTTTGCCCTGGATTTTTTTGTGTTTGCTCTCCTGGCTTTTGTATATTTCTTCAACAATCAAATTAACTAACTTTTAGGGGATTTTTTCATGACAGTAGCTCCACTTTCATTATATAATTTTAGTATAGATATCGCAATAAGAAGGACCGTATTGGAATCTCAAATCTCATTAAAAATTACCTAGCTGTATTATTTTAGATCTACATATAGGAAGGCCATATTTTGGTTAAAACTATCCAAAACAAGTTAAACGGATATGACATTTTTGCACTGTCTTAGTAAGAGAGGTTTCTGACAAACAGAAGATGCTTACTCTCCCCAGGCGCCTGTTCTCATCTCCATCGGAGATTTACTTTCGCGTGTATTGATATTCACTGTGTTTCTTTAATGTAATTACAGAACCCTTATCTAATTATTTTTATGACACACTTTGGGATCGAAGGAATTGGGGGTTATTTTAGGTTCATTTCATTTCATCATCTTTTTTTCTAGAAAGCGCCACTTACAATGATATGTTCTTATCCGAATTCTGATTCCAATGTCGAAGGGTTCCAACTCTCTACCTACTTGAAGAAAATTCCAAATCAATTTACATGCACCAGACACGAGTTTCGAATATTAAATTCTCATCAGTGATGCTTTAAGCGGCGCCACCATAAATAGTTTCAGTAGCGCCCTCTTTAATTTTTTTAAGTTAAATTTTTACATTTACATTAAAGAGAGCGCACGGCACCAAATTTCCTGTAGGGTCGATTCAGTAGCATATCCAAATAAAATCTATGTTCAAAATAGCATTGGATGGATGGTGCTCAGATGTTAAACTCCTTTAATTTCGATGGTATTTATCGGTGAAATGGCTAGTATCCGAAATAGCAAAAAAATATATTTTATGTCTCATTGATAAAAGGCCAAAACAAAGCTTCTTTCAGGTGACAGAGCTGGAAAGAAGTAATTAATACAGTTGACAAACATCAGACCATGGGGAACGATTTTAACTGCTCCACACTGCAACGTGAAATAAGTGTTCAAGGTCAATGTGCAGCCCCTGGGGTCTTTTTTTCGAAATTTGACTCAATTTCAAATAGGATCAAGCTTCCTTCTTTTCATTCATACCAACTATACTCATCAAAAAAAGGTAACGCATATTATTTGTTCATTTCATCCTTAGTGCACATGTAAAATAATCACATTTATCATTTTAATTGAAAAATCAAACCAAATGTACATAATGGTATTTTCAGACCCTAAGCTTTCAACGAGAACCTCTTTAGTGTTTTAAAATGTTACTTAAAATGAATAAAAAACAATATGCCCTCGATGTTCTTTTAGAGGGCAAATTGTGTATTTTTCGGAGATCCGTGTGCGCTTGTTTTTAATATCATTTAAAAATGTTTTTATTCGATTGACAACGGATATAACATACGAAACAGCAACAACCTCATAATGGCGGCATTACTACGCATGATGAAATTTTATCCTTTGACGTCATTCAAAGTTCGCCGCATTTCATGAATTTGGGAATCAGTTTTATCGAAAGAAATTTGTTTCATAAGGAGAAAAAACCTCTAAATCTGACTTTTTTATCTTTGAACTTTACAGAGTATTACGCACTTACAAAGGGGAGTCATTCGATCATGTCGCAATGTTCAAACGCATGGCATCGGACATTGCAAGCGCGCATTGCGATAAAGCGGAAGTGACCCGAAGAAGTTAAAGTCCAAATTTTTTTATAGACATCAATGAACTTTGACTTGGGCAAAATTCAAATTCCTCATAAACATGGAAAATGCATCAAAACGTAAAAAGTCGAAAATTCAAAATTTCATATTTTTACCTAAAAAGAGATTTTATGATAATCAAAAAATCGTACCTAAGCCCTGAACTGCTTGTCCTTTCTCTTTACCATCATTAATGCAAACAGATAAGGTCATATAATCAATAGCTTGTGCATATTGAATAATAATGCATGTAATGATACGTTGTAATATTGTTATATGCGTTTCTTCTTTTGAATAGTATATAATAAATGTAATAACTTGCATTTTATATGTAACATGATTTATATGATATTTGAATATGGTTAATCTTAATACTAATTATTCAGCGTTTTATTTAAGATCGCCATCTACAATAGCGTCATTCCTAACACTGGAGACTGGATATAGTTTATTTGTCCTTCGTTTTTCTTTGGTGGTGTGTTACTCTTCATAATTCATATTACTGGTCCCACCTCTAGCTTGCTAGGGGTCCGCCGATGCTCCATTTTGTGCTCTATTGTGAGTGTTGTTGAGAGTATCGTAGGGATCTTCTTTAACTCATTTAGATTTCCTCTTTTTCGTCCTCCAGCATTACTGATGAGATGTACTTTGTACCCGATGATATCATTCGCCTAGTTTTACATTAATCCGGCACTTGACTTGAAATATATTTGTAAATTCTCCACCACAAAAATTTGATAAAAATTTCCTAAAACAAACTGTTTTATTCTTCGCAGATTCTTTGGCCATATTACATTATTTAGATTGAGGATCACTGATGAGGGTTAAGTATCGGAAACGTGCATGTCTGGTCCATGCTACAAATATATCTGTTTCTTAAATGATTATTATTCAATTTGAAACCGAAATGGCAGGTTACCGCACCTACTCCTTTAGACTTTTGCTCTTCATAATTTCATATTATTTGGATTTCTCCTTTGTCGGCCTCGAGCATCACTGATGAGATTTAACTTTTGAAATGCGCATATGGTGCACTAAAATTTAACAATAGAACATATATTTCAATATTAACAATTATCTCTGTCTCTTTGTCTGAATTTTCTATACTAGTTATAAAGTTTGTTTATTCTTTCAAGAATCTGTATGCCTTTTGACTTTCACTATTGGATTCTGGTTTTTGGCTTTAACATTCACCTTGTTTATAATATATTATTTTGCTGTTTTAGGAACTTGTCCTTTCATCCAAAAAATTATCAAAAAAACTCCCTCCCTCCAATGATATTTTTGTCAAAAAATTCACCTAACTACGCTACTGAATTGACCCTACATAACATTTGGTGCCGCGCGCTTTCTGCAAATTAAATGCACAAATTTAAGTTTAAAACATACAACCGGAGAGCGCTACTGCAATACATGTTGCCGTCAGAAAATCACTGGCATTTGATAAGTACCACTAATCAAGAAATCCGAAATACGTGTCTGTTGCATTAAAATTGGTTTGAACATTTCTTCAAGAAGGTAACTAGTTGCAAGCATTGCCATTGCGATAACATTATACCTTTTCTGTCGTCAAACCTGTACAATATAAGGACGATTTAAAATTCGCCTTAATGTGCAACTGTCACCGACGGGAAAATGACACAAACGAGAAATTTATGCATCTGGTATAATCAACTTGGAGTCCCCGAGGGCACATGTAGCCAAGTTCGATTAACTTCGGTTGATCGTTTCTTCAACACATTAGAAAATTTCTGTTATCAAAATTTCTGAAACGTGGGTCCTGTAGCATTATATCCCACCCATCCTGCTACGTCTTTTGGTATATTTTTGGACACTATAAATTTCCCACTATTTGGTCTCATTACAGTGTTTAGATTGAGGATCAATGACGAAAGTTAAGTACTCGAAACGTGCATGTCTGGTCCATGCTGCAAATTTATCTATTCTTAAATGATGCTATTCAATTTGAAGACGTTTAACCATTGAACTTGACACTTTTTAACTTGAACTCAAGGTAGATTAATTTCTCACGGTTCCATATATATATATATATATATATATATATATATATATATATATATATATTTGTTTGGATGATCAAATGACACTACAATTCTATGTGTGTACGAGTTGTGTATATCGATCGATATTTAAACTTCGTGATTTAAAACAGATATCTCTTTTTTTTCACGAGGTACTATCTGCATTGAGTCGTGAAACACCGAAAGAGAATGCATCGTAGAGTCGTCCGTTGAATGCATATCTTTAAATTTTAAAAATTAGAATGGCTGCCTACAAGGAAGAAAATGTAAATTATATAAAGTTTGGGTTTGCAATAATGAAAGTTACAGGAGATGTGCTACGACAACTTTTCAAAACCAGGCACCCGAATCTAAGTAACTTTCTAAGTGTCAACAGGAAGACATGCCAAGATTTACAGAGGAAAAAAATCTTCACAAGAGCAGAGTTAGATATTATGTATCCAAAGACGGGTAAGTTGACGTGTGTGGTCACAATCATTATAGGGGGGCGTACAGGGGGTACCTCTCTCCCCTCCCACCCCTTACCTCCCCCTCCCGCCGCCAACCCCCTCCTTTTCATCCTTCTCTTACCTCCCCCTCCCGCCCCTTCCTCCCTCCCCCCGTCTCCTTCTCTCCCTTCTGCCCTCATTCATCCCCCTCCTTCCCATTTTCCCCTTCCCTCCCTCTTCCCTCCCCTTTCTAACTTATCCCGCCCCCTTCCTCCCGCCTCCCTTTCACCCTGTCCATCCCCTCATTATACATGTATAGAAATATAACCCGTTCCAATTTTTATTATTAAACACGTGTGACCTCCCCTACCCCCCCCCCCCCCCTGCTTTTTTATTTCAATATCTCATAGATCTACACTCAAAAAGTGTCTTGGTAAATATATATAGAGCAATGTAGTAATGTCATTGGATTAGGAAATTATACGACGGCTAGTTCATTTAGTTATTGTGAACCAACCCATAAATGACCAAACACTACCTATTTTGCCACTCAATAAATGCATACAGGCATGACGATGTCGATATGTTTCTTAGTAACGGTTGACTCTTTACAGCAGAGGGGAGAGTATGAAGAAGAAAAAAATGAATATCCTTAAAATACATAGATAAAATGTATGAAAGTGTTTGGACATTTATGGGTTGGTTATGAAATAGAAATAACAAGAATTCCTCCAATGCTTACTACTCCCAGACACCTGATCCCACCTCTAGCTTGCTAGGGGTCCGTCTATGCTCAATTTTGCGCTCTGTTGTGAGTGCTACTAGACATTTTTCATCGTGACGAACTTTGCACTTCGAACTTCGTACTTCGAACATTGAAGAAAAAGTGCCGTAGTTGCCGTTTCCGTATAAACTCATAAGCGGAGTCATCTACATTTTGATTTGTATACTCAATGGAATTGGTATATTGTACTTCCTGTACAACTGGTGCCCTTTTTTCGGCAATCCACTTATGAAATTAAAGTGCGAAGTGCGAAGTTCGTCACGTTGAAAAAAGTCTATTGAGATTATCGTCAGAATCTTCTGTAACTCATTCCAAAGGGAAGTATCTCCAACATGACCATCCCGAATATCACTTACGGACCTTGCAAACGATCCTTCGTCAAGTCTGTACATTAATTCCCTGTGCATACATACCATATTAGCTTGCATAAAAAAAAGATTATAGTATTCGGGTTTTTTTTTCTCATTTCAGGGATGGTGACTTTGGACAATTTTGATGTGACCCTTCTATTGCATATTCTGACAAATATCTCAACCATAACTCCCCCGCTCCAGGGATGGGGGCAAATACCGCTTGCTAGTGATACTTCTCTCGGAGCAGATTTAGTTCGATTGCGACAGCTCCGAAACTACCATGCTCATAACGAAAAAATGGAAATAGAAAACAACGATTTTGGAAGGATATGGTCAGAATTAGAACAGGTATTTTAATTTAATTGCGCAATCAGTCTCTGCATTGTATATATCGCTATGACACAATGTAAATTAGAAAAATATATATTGAATTTGATGACGTGTAACATTTGTGTCACTGCTGGTGGACCACGAGTCCCATGGGGCAAATGTAGCCAAGTCCGATCAATTTAGGTTGTTCCTTTCTTCAAACGCATTGAAAAATTTCTGTTCACAAAATTTTCTATAATATTCTGAAAAGTGGGTCCTGTAGCATAATATTCCACCATCCTGCTACGTCTTTCGGTACTTCCTTTCCTTGGCCATATTTCATTGTGTGGATTGAGGATCACTGACGAGCGTTAATTAAGTACCCGAAACGTGTCTGGTCCATGCTGCGAATTTATCTGTTCTTCAAAGATGCTATGAATTTGAAGACATGTAATATACAAACATAATGAAAAAAATCAGACACTAAAAACATTACAGAAGTCTTTACAAAACACTATGCATTTATAGGTACATTGCATTGTAGCTGTAACAATGCAGAAAAAAGTATATAGAGTAAAGTGTAGAGGAATTAGTTCAACATTTTATGATACTTGAATTAATAAAAGCGATATTAAATATCTTTAGCAAATGACAAATTCTAGAGATGTAATTAACAAACTCAAGTCTATATATAATTTTAAATTGTAGAAAAGTATTATAATGCCTTGTTTACATGTTTGTTTACATGCGAGATACAGCGGCCGATCTCTTTTGTACGTTGTTTGTACATAATTATTTGTTTACCTTTGTTTGTATTAATTATCTTTAATATCTAACTTTCATATTTAATCTTAATAATTGTCATATTTGTACTTTTAATAGCTTTATTTATCAGTTTGATTGCATAGCTGTTTCATAACCTAATAAGTATTCATAGAAATGTCGATCCCTAATTAATTATGCATATATTGGCCGATCATTCCAACTGACCAATCAGAGGCCACGACCTTTGTTTACATCGGTTCGATCCCTGCCTGAGAGTATAAATAGAGCCCCGTTTTATGAATACAAGATTAGTTAAATTTGTGATGCTAAGGAAGATGTTGTAAAGACGTTTAACATTTAATAATTTGTCTCACTTCAACAACACTTGGATAATTCTCGTCTGGGACGAGTGTAGATTAATACTTTGTCGTTTGGAAATGCTGGAATTCTCGTCTGGGACGAGTGCTATCGATACTTTACACAGTGACTTAGTCGTCTGGGACGACAAGTTTAAAGATTTGTCTAAGATTTGTTTAAAGAAAGACACGCTACCAAAGATTTGTCTAAGAAAGACACGCTACCAAAGATTTGTCTAAGATAGACACGCTACCAAAATTACTACGCATTAAAGGCTACGCTACAAAATGCTAAATCAATGAAACCCTCTTTTTTTTAATGAACACCTATCTAATTAATTTTATTAATCATCAAAAATAAAATATAAAAAAATTATATAAAGCATTTTACGATCAATGCTTCAATTTCGGAAATTACTATAACTCTTGTCTAGTCTTTTCCAAAAATAAATGTCAAACAGAGATTAAAAAGCTCCAAATACTAACTGAACTTGCCTGGATTACTTAACTTCAAACTGCGTATCCCCTTCGTCTATGGACAAGGAAACATTTCCTCAGCCTCAACAAACATTATGCTCTGTTCACACGAGTGCGCATTAAATCTAATTCGCATTAGATTTGATGCGCTTTATTCTAATGCGAATTAGATTCGCGTTGCGTTCAAACGACACATTCTAATGCGCATTAGATTTTGGTAAATTTGCACTAAGAGCCGTATACTTTAGATAGTAAAAGGGTCGAATGCATGCCTGTACAGAGGACTCCTGTTAATCTGATAGTCGATTTGTCGGAAGATCATTATCAGATTAACAGGAGTATCAGATTATCAGGAGTTTTAAATTCCATGAAAATACAATAAAATAGTCTTCTTAATTGTACTAGAATGCATCTCAGACATCATCATATGCATTAATTTAATGATATAAATACTTACAAGCCATTTTGAATAGTTTGAAAGGGTAAAATACAAATTTTAATGATTTTGTTATGATAATCCATTGAAAATGACGTAAATATCATATGAAAAATATCATAGTTGAAGGAAAATCCTATCAGATTAAGAGGAGTTCTTAAGATTTTTGATAATTTCTATCAGATTAAGAGGAGTAAATTTACATTGATTATATAGGAAATGGTTTTGTGTTTTGAAATCATATCAGATTAAGAGGAGTATCAGATTATCAGGTATCAGATTAAGTGGAGTCCTCTGTATATTGTTTTGCTCATAATGATCTACCTCTTCGTAGGTTGGGCTTATGCATGCATTGCATGACGTCATTGTGAGATAAAATGACGTCATAATATACATATAGATAAATTACTCTACGCAAGTAAAGAGACGCAGAAGTTAGAATGTTCATTGTGAATGAAATCAAGTATTTTTACCCCTTATTCTATGTTTCGAGGTCCAAGGGTGATTAAAAGTGCCCAGTTATGATCGAAATGTATCGTAGAATTCTATTAATTCTTATACGCATGCGCCAGATTTAATGCGAATTAGATTCGCTTTGCGTTCATACGACAAAATCTAATGCGCATTAAATATAATGCGAATTAAACTAATGCGCATTAGATTCTCCGTGTGAACGCAGCTTTAATCTAATGCGCATTAAATCCGTCGTGTAAACAGGGCATTACTTTCTTTTCAATCTGCCCTAGCGCTAAACGGAAACGAGTCATACGGGAAAAGCGCAGCAGAAAAACTTAGAAAACTATCTAGAGTCAATCATATCATCGATGGTCTTTTTGTTATAACTGCAGAATCGAACACTTTTGCTCTGTCGTCCACTCCAATACTTCAACTAAAATATATTTTGGATGAAGCACTCGTTCTTAGGAAACAATGACTAATTCAAACATTATAGTTTTGTCTCATTCGCACAGAATAAACTTAGTCCAATTATGAAAAAAGAAACCAAAAATTACATTTATTAACATAGGTTTTGATCTTCTTAACATCTCTCATCTACTACGTACTACTGTCCTGTTCACTAATTCCAGAGCATCCTGTTTTCCCGGTTTTCTCTAAAATATGATAGTGTCATCTTTCAAAAAGATATCAATTTTATAGTACTCCTTTAGTCGTAACAGAAAATGCCATTGTTTTGGCTGTGCGTCAGTTAAGTTAGAAATAGGACGGAAAATAAAATGTCTACGGGGATTTTCTATAGTAAAATCGCTGAAAATGTGTGACGTCGGAGGCTTTGACGTCACTGTTTACTATTGTTGACACAGAGAACAATATGGCGGCGGCTTGAAATTAACATAGGAATTTCCCGTAGACATTTTATTTTTTCATATTGCGGTTTGAAGGCAGCTGATAGGGTAAGTTGAAGTTAATTTCCAGTTACAACGAAAGGAGGTCAATTCTCAGATACAATAGTTTATAGCAAAATTCTTCAGACGACAGAATAAACCGCCAAAACAGGGTGCTCTGAATTTAGTGAACAGGACAGTAAGTACCATTTCTCGATATTTTGAGAATCTGAAACCTCTTCCTATCTGTTTAACGTCTTCAAATTCATTAGCATCATTTTAGAGCAGATAAATTTACAGCATGGACGTTTCGGGTAATAAATGTATATGTCATATGTAGAATAATCCAGAAGGGTTTCAACTCTATACCTTCTGCAAGAAAATTTTAAACCAATTTTCAAACCAAAAAAAAAATTCAAACCAATTTTCAAGAAACTTGTTCGAAATTCCATTTTTGACTACAATAAGGTTACATCAGATTTTAAAATACTTTAATCGTGTCCTGTATTTATGAAAATGTGAAACTTGCTAGGGGTCCGTCGATGCTCAGTTTGGTGCTCTATAGTGAGTGCTGTTGAGATTATCGTCAGGATCTTCTTTAACTCATTTGTGTCACACTTATGCCCTTTGCCGTGTGGAGCTCGTAAAAAAGTTCCCCGCGAAGGGTTTGACAGTAAGTGTTTTGAATATTTTCCCCTGACATTATCGCCATAGCACTCTCTATATAGACGGCCTCAGACAGCGCATGCATTTTATATATTTTCATTTTGAATTCGTGCATGAACATCGACGGCGGGTGTGGCTAGCCAACAGGGGATGCTTACTCCTCCCGGGCACCTGATCCCACCTCTAGCTTGCTAGGGGTCCGTCGATGCTCAATTTGGTGCTCTATAGTGAGTGCTGATGAGATTATCGTCAGGATCTTCTTTAACTCATTCTAAATATCGTTACAAACCAGCTGGTTTTATTGTTATAGGTGACTTTTATTATCAAAGATAGGCAGCTCCATGGTCTTTTCAAAAAAGGAGTGAAGTATAGAATCCCATCTAATTGATGCGAGGTGCTTAAGGAATCCTTAGATAAGTACACCTAAAGATGGTGTTAATCGGAAGGAATCGAATCGCATGTTCTGAATGACTGGAAAACCACATTTTGGATATAACTTAAAAACATGAAATCAACGTTCCACATATGAGAGATATTTCAAATCAAAGTTAAGTGATGTATTTGAAAAAATGTCTTGGCACCTGAAGATAAAGCAGCAAACAACATAATCATTTGAAAACTTTGCCGCTACAAGCTGTAGCGAGTTTACAAATCTCTACAATTATCGTACGATGTCAGATCGGGTATTTTAATAAAATTATAAAAACCTTTGTCATCTGGGTGTTTACATTTCAAATTGTCAAGCCTTTAAATTTTGGGAGAAATAACTGACTTTGGTTAGTACTAATGTTAAACGTCTTCAAATTCAATTACTGTGCCGTCATTAATATTGTCTTCATTGTAATGTCTATAAAGCAATTCGTTCGTTCGAAAAGCAAAGAAATTTGCTATCAAACAAAGACTTTTGAAATTTGTGTTACCCCTTTGTTCCCTTGTAGATTCTTATTAATATCGGTGGCGTACAGTTCAAGACAGACTTGGATAACTTCCTGTCGGATCCCATTGCATACGAAAATAAAATTGAGCCAGATGAGATGCCATCGTGGATAAAAAGTAAGAATGCTTAAATTTGTGAGTGGGGACATTTTGGTTCTTTTTTTTTCCTTTCATGTCTCGCTCCAGTGATTGTTAGTAAACATATTAAACTTTAAATCTACTTTTAACTTTACCTGAAAATATGTCATTGCCATATTTTTATTTCCTTTTCCATTTCCAACAAAGCTATGAATTAAACTTTGTAGTGAGTTCAATGACGATGTAAAGCTGAAATTCAGAAATTTTATTTTTGCCGTATATTATAATCGTGTTCCTGTATGTATACAGCATATTTATTTTACGACGTATAACAACTAGTTATTAACATAAAAATTATAAATCTAAAAGCTTAACAGATGAAAGCCTTGAAATTTTAAGTTTAAGAACTTTTAATATTTATCACATTTATTCTTCATACGATGATTGTAAAGCTCTGAATTTGGTGCCACAATATGACACATTGCCTTGATTAGAAATATATGCACACAGGAGACAAGCACGATGAGTTTAAATACTAAATAAATATCAAAGTCGAAAACAAAACACTCGGCTGTCATGTATCGACTTAGTGCTTGACAACTCTGTGTTTTCACTCTTGTGTTTTTCAGTATTTTGCTGTTGATACTGTAAAGGATCCATTTAGAGATTCCCTCCTTTCTTGTATGTCCATCTAATTTTTTTTCTTTATCCGTATACTTGTTTTCCTTTTACAGATAGAGGAGAACGATACCTGAGAGAGGCAAAGAACTCTGAAAGAATGTTTGTTCAAACAAGAGCATTCAAATACGCAATGAAACGTCTAAAAGAACGAAAAGTAATAACGATCACCGGGTCGTTTGGTAGCGGAAAGAAATTCCTTGCTAGTAATATTGCATTGATACTTTCAAAGCGGGAATACGAAGTAATACCAATAATGAACAGTCAGGAGATTTCAGAATGTCATAGAAGAGATAAAAAGCAACTATTTGTTATCAATGATCCCCTAGGTAGCGCTAGCTTGGATTCCAAACTTTTTTATGCTTGGAAAGAACAGTATGACAAAGTACAATCGATTATCGATACATCTCTGAATACAAAAGTCATATTTACATTTAGATCAGCTATTTTCAAACATAGGAAATGTAAGATGGCATTTGAATTTATGTACCGTGAAGAAGTTAACATATCAGATGGGCGACATGGCTGGTCTGAGAAAGAAAAACATGTTTTATTACGAAATTACGGTTTGGAATTTCTGTTCGACTCTTACGATGATATTCATGACCGATCCCTGCCACTTCTGTGCCAAAAAGCCTCTGAAAGTTATAGAGTAAGTCAAAAAGAAAACCTCAGAGATACTACACCAAAAGAAATGTTCAAAATCCAGCTAGAGGAGCTTCTCGAAAACTCGCCGTGTAACTATTTTGTTCTCCTGGTAGTGATGGCATATCAAAACAATTTTAATGTCAAGAAAGCACTTGATTACGTCGAGATAAATAAAATGTCTACATTATTTGACATACCCTTGCCACATTTGTTTTATGACCAACTGGACGATATCCTTCAAGAACTTGAAGGTTCATTTTTAGTCGTAACGGATGGTGCGTATAGCTTTGCGTCATTCATTTTGTATGATATCATAACATTCAACGCCGGACGTATCGCACCAGAGTTCGTTGTTCA
This sequence comes from Pinctada fucata, assembly GCA_028142955.1. Lineage (NCBI taxonomy): Eukaryota > Metazoa > Mollusca > Bivalvia > Pterioida > Pteriidae > Pinctada > Pinctada fucata. Next base: position 33,874,165 of record AP027112.1, on the reverse strand, counting down.
TAAATGTTCCAGTGAATATTTTTGCAAAAGGATCATGTTTGAATCATCTTTTAAGCAAAATTCAGCTCTGTCTTTATCACTCAAAGAGGATATGTTTGATGCTTGGTTCAAACGAATGGTTTTTGAAATTCATGCAGGATGTTTTCTTCCTTTACTTTTTAGTGAAACCTTCCTTGTGAATGAAAAATTGATCCTGAAAAAGTTTTATACTTTGCCAACAAATGAAATACACAAAATATTATTCAGTGAGAGTGTAGAAGACTTAGATATATCTGATGTTCTATCAAAGAACATTCGACATGTTTTGAAAGATTTCTCTAACGGATGGAGACTAACTCCACTCCATGTGTTCTTAATGTTAGGCAGGACTGATTTGTTTTTAGCGGTATGGACGAAAGTGAAGAAACTGATCCCCAAGGATGAAACGTATATTATTGACCTTCTAAAAGCTTCGTTGATAGGTGGAAGTACGAAATGTTTAGACAAAATTTCAAAACTAAACTCTGGAATAGGTGACCGCTTTAAATCTCTGTTTCGAAGGGGCAAGATTTTACTTTCAGAATGTGAACCTCTTTGCATAGCATGTGCGTGTGATAATTTGGAAATGACGAAATACTTGATTCAGTCGGGATACAGTATAAATGTGTGTAACAAAGATGGCGATAGCCCTCTTGCCCTTGCAGCATATTTTCACAACTCAAGGACGACGGCATTTCTTCTAAATGAGGATATCGAAATTAATTCAAAGAACAAGGAAGGTCTGACTCCCTTAATGATGGCTATTGAAAATGACACAATTATGGAGAAATTACTATCATATAAGAATGTTGATTTACGTATGACAACAAATGAAGGGCAGTCTGTGTTAATGATGGCATGCGCATTCGGAAAACGATATATCATGGTTCTGTTGCTACAGAAAATGACTAGCAGTTTTGAAAGAGAAAGATTCGTCAATCAAAGGAATAGAAATGGCGCTACAGCAATTTTCATGGCATGTGAATGTAAAAAGGAAGTTAGCGATGGAATTGTTTCTACGTTATTAACCTATGGCGCTGGACCTAACATTACGGAATATACGTTAGGGTCATCTCCTTTGCACATTGCAGTGGCAAGCGGTTCTCTTTCCCTAGTTCAACTTCTTCTTAATAACGATGCACGTGTAAATTGCGCTGATAAAGATGGTGTTTCGCCACTTTTCATTGCTGCTGAAAGGGGATTTCGTAATATCTTCGAAATGTTAATTTATCATGGTGCTAACATAACGGTCAAAAGACACTCTGACAAAGCATCGGCGTTACTCATTTCCTCTGAATTCGGTCATGAAGAAATCGTCTTAAATATACTGAGGGTAGATACTAGTAGTACTTTGATCAACGAACCAAATATAGAAGGGAGCACCCCCTTGCTGCTTGCAACATTGAATAATAATACAATAATATGTGAATTGCTTATTGCATATAAAGCTGATGCAAATATTTCAAATCAAAATGGATATTCACCTATGACTGTCGCAGCAAGAAATTGTAACATCAAACTACTGGACCTGTACTTACAGAATGGGTTTGATTTAAACAGTAGAACTCAAGAAGGGTATTCATCACTACACTTGGCATGTATGATGGGAAATTTGAAAACAGTTGAGTATCTAATAAATCAGGGTGCCGATGCTGAAGCCATGGATATTAAAGGCAATACTCCTCTACATTATGCATCGGTATTGAAACATGATAAAATATGTAGCATACTGAAGACATCTCTTCAGAAACAAGACAGTCCGCCAATGTCAATGTCCAGCATTTGGTCTGATGATATATCTACTCCTAGTTTCGATGCCGAATCTGATGACGAAGAGATATCTGATCATGTTTTCTATAGAAGGGAAGTAGATACAACAGACGATCCTTATGTAAGAATATCGGACATTTCGCCTTTGAATGCAGACGATTTGAGGTTTTTATTTCCAAAGAGGGGACGTATAGCAGGCAGTTCCATAAGGAGTAAAGTTTATAGTGATAAAGGCAGTCTCCGTGAATTATTCAACAGAAAGAGGAACTAGAAAGGAAAGTCCCAATTTGGATTAGTGTGTTCAGTGTATTGATTAATTTAAATTCGTATAAATCATGCGATGGAATTTTAGACTTTTCTTGAAAATTCTCATCGGATGGACTCTCGATGAAGGTGTTTTATTCTCTACATGTATTTCTATCTTCATGTTGCCTTTCGTAGTAAAATGTTAACATGTATTCATTCAAATTACACAGAGTTTAGTATGTGATATTACGATTGCAACATTAGCTCGGATCAGAGTAAACAAGACTACGATGCACTGAACTCGCATACATGATGTAACAAACAACGAACATCAGACAAAACAACACCAACAAACAACAGGTGACAACAAAACATCTAGTAACACAGCGGAACACACCCACATGATGTAACAAACAACGAACAAAACAACACTAATAAACAACAGGGAACAACAAAACATCTAGTAACACAGCGGAATCAGAAAAAATCATACAATCTTCCAAACAATAGACAATAAATTCAACAGAAGAAAGAATTCCTGTGTACGCGGCTGACGAGTACTTTGCAGATTTTCTAACACATACAGACATACATAAACTTTAGTGGTTTTTGTTCAGTACACAAACGATTTTCTCTTGAAAATAGAGGTTGAGATCTCCTACGTGTAAATTTTACATGCACTCGTATTTCAATGAACCGCTATTCTGACGTCATCATTTATTGCTTTTGACGTTTACAAATAAAATCAAAATCGAAAAAAACATTTGTTGGTGTTGTTTTGTCTGTTGTCCGTTGTTTGTTACGATCCTGTGGGTGTGTTCCAGAAGGTATTTGAAGTTTCATCATGAATAAAATCTAAGCAAAGCATAGCGTAGCATCCCCTCTCATGGCATGAGAATCAATGTATCCCTAGTCTTGGCCAAACTTCTCATCTGTGACGTTGATCTTTAACCTATGACCTTGAAAATCAATAGGGTTCTTCCTCTTGTCATAAACAATGAGTAAATGAAGTTTCTTCGAGCTCCAATCATAACTGTCCCCATATAGGTTGTATACAAGGATTTTGACCATTTCAAAGTTGTGGCCTTGGCCTTTGGCCTATGACCTTGAAAATCAATAGTTCTTTTTCTCATTAGCAATAAGGGTATGAAGTTTGGTCAAGCTCCAATCAAAGCTGTGCCCTCTATGCTGTATACAAGGAGTTTGACCATTTGCAATCTTTGACCTTGAACTTGAAAATCAATAGGGTTCTTCCACTTGTCATAAGGAATACCTGTATGAAGATTGGTTAAGATCCGATCAAAACCGAGTCCTCCAGGCTATATAAAAAAGTGTGACGTTCATGTGCACACGCTCACACTTACACATGAACGACGGTGTTACAATATCTTCCTGCAACTAAGTGTATAAAGTTTGGTCAAGATCTGATCAAAACTGTGTTCTCCGGGCTGTATACAAAGATTTTAGCTATTTCCGGTCTGTGACCTTAACCTTTGACCAATGACCTTGAAAATCAATAGGGTTCTTCCTCTTACAATAATTTAAATAAGGGTTATACCTGTTGCCATGAAGAATTAGTGTATGAGGTTTGGTCAAGAACAAAGCAAAAGTGTGCCTCATAGGCAGTATAGTGAGTATATAATGATTTTTTTTCAAATACATGACCTTGACCTTGATCCTATGACCTTGAAAATCAATAGGGTTCTTCCTCTTGCCATAAGGAATAAGTGTATGAAGTTTGGCCAAGATCTGATCTAAACCGTGTCCTCTAGGCTGTATACAAGGATTTTAGCCATTCCCAATCTGTGACAGGTTGATCTTTGACCTACGACCTTGTGAAATAAGGCTTATACCTGTTGTCATAAGGAATTAGTGTATAAAGTCTGGTCAAGAACAAAGAAAAATTGTGCCCCATAGGCTGTTATACAAGGTTTTTTTTCAATCCATGACCTTGGCCTTAAACCTATGACCTTGAAAATCAATAGGGTTCTTCCTCTTGCCATAAGGAATAAGTGTATGAAGTTTGGTCAAGATCCGATCAAAGCTGTGTCCTCTAGGTTGTATACAAAAGAAGTGACATACTTCGACTTCTCCTCTGCAATTGCACAGTTTATCACGAAACCTTACAGGAAGGAAGTACGTACTCATGATCCTCTACAAAGTTTGTGTTTTTTGTGTCGATTGGCTTACAAATATGGCCACCGAGGGCTCTGATTGGCTGACACATTTTCGACATCTTCAAAACTGATGGTCATAATTTCACGAAACCTTAAAGGAAGCAAGAAATTGTCCACTATCATTCTTTTGCTTGCAACTCAGGTGAGCGATGTGGCCCCCTTGGGCCTCTTGTTTTAAGTTCTAGGCAATAAGGAACCTTGACCTTTCAGAAATAACCTCAAGTAACCTTCCTCCAAATGTCAACAATCTCTAAAACATTTTGATAATTAAAAGTATAATCAAATTCTAATGAAAGGTGTACTGCAAGAAATGTGAGTTCTTTTTTAGACTTAAACTCCCAAGAGTGTATGTGTCTTGACCTTCCAACCCTTTAACATAAATGACACTTAAATTCTGATAAAACTGTAGGTCAAGGTCCAAAAGTCAAATATTATGGTGTTATTGTGAAAGCCTTTCTATTAAGAATGCAATTTACATACATGAGCAATTTAAAAGCCCTTTCACTTACATCAATATCAACTGTTCAGTTGAGTCAAATTTTCAGTTTTCAATAAGTGGTTCAAATTCATAATATCAACATTTTGATATCATTGGAAAGGTCTTGTACCAGGAAATGCAACACAAATGTTAACAAACAGACACATAGACAGATAGATCGACAGACCAAAAACAAAACACCGTCTGAAGCTTTCATTCTTGTGGCAGAAAATTATTATTTAAAACAGTGCGTGTGTTCATTATATTTTAATCTTAATGGGCTTTCCTTATTTACAATATTTACAAGAAAAATCTGAATTATATGTACACGTACATGTATATTACAAAATAAATCTGGACCTTCTTTCACTGAATAGATTTTGCACTGACATATTTGCTTATTTACAGCTAGAAAATCAACAGAGGCCAGAATATATCACAGTTTCATAAAAGTTTCATGTTGATCCCTCTCATTTTACATACATCACAATTCAGTTTACTCAATCTTCAGTAAGGTCATCATTGAAATATAGATGTATCGCTTGAAGAAAAGTGTCATCGTTCATGCTCAGTTTGTAAAATTCTTCATCTTCATCGGGGATGCTGTTTTCCTCTAACGTTTTACCCATATCCAGATTGTTTCCGTCGTATTTCCATGTGTAGCTGGCAGCATGTGCATTGTACTTCACATAACGAGACAATATCTCTGACACCATCTCCTCTGAACATACCTGGTAAGTATTAGAATATTTTAAGATATTCTAAGACGCAATTCTATTGTTCAGACATATGTAATAATCAGTTCTACAACTTTTAGTAAACAATTCTACAATTTAGATAGTAAGCAATCCTTTAATGAAATGAGTAAGAAATTCATCAACTTTAAAAGTAAACAATTCTAAAACTTAAAATAATAGTGAGAAATTCTGCAATTCTTTGATTAGAATAATAAACAAATTATTCTAAAATTTAAATCATATGCCAATAAGTTGCTACAAATTAGAGATGCAATATATATGTTAATTACAAAATACTATTCACAAGTACATATAGGTTTTCATATTTTTTTTTCAAATTCAATATAACTTTCTTTTTCTTTTCAATCTATATTATGTAACTCTCTCACTATATGTTTAATATTATTTGATATTTTTAAAAAATTTAACCTTGACTTCATGAAAATAAATAAAGCCTGTGTTTGTGAAACACGAATGCCCCCGGTGGCATCTTTGTTAGTATAAACGCCATTTTCTGTTGAGTACGTGAAAGGTCAAAGTCAAGGTGAAGAAGTCAAAACTTTTTGCTATCAATCAAATGGTCTTCTCACAAGGAATACACATGTGAAATATGAAAGCCCTATCACTTACTATTCAAAAGTTATGCCCAATGTTAAAGTTTTTAAAAAGTAGGTCAAAGGTCAAGGTCACGAGGACAAAACTTTTGGTATCAATGGAAAGGTCTTGTCACAAGGAATACACATGTGAAGTATGAAAGCCCTATCACTTACCATTCAAAAGTTATGCCTAATGTTAAAGTTTTTGAAAAGTAGGTCAAAGGTCAAGGTCAAGGTCATGATGTAAAAAATGCTGGTATCAATGGAAAGGTCTTGTCACGAGGAATACACATGTGAAATATGAAAACCATATCACTTAACATTCAAAAGTTATGCCCTATGTTAAAGTTTTTGAAAAGTAGGTCAAAGGTCAAAGTCAAGGTCACGAGGTCAAAAATGTTGGAATCAATGGAAAGGTCTTGTCACATGGAATACACATGTAAAATATGAAAGCCCTATCACTTACCATTCAAAAGTTATGCCCAATGTTAAAGTTTTTGAAAAGTAGGTCAAAGGTCAAGGTCGAGGTCACGAGGTCAAAAATGTTGGTATCAATGGAAAGGTCTTGTCACAAGGAATACACATGTGAAATATGAAAGCCCTATCATTTACCATTCAAAAGTTATGCCCAATGTTAAAGTTTTTGAAAAGTAGGTCAAAGGTCAAGGTCACGAGGTCAAAAATGTTGGTATCAATGGAAAGGTCTTGTCACAAGAAATACACATGTGACATATGAAAGCCCTATCACTTACCATTCAAAAGTTATGCCCAATGTTAAAGTTTTTGAAAAGTAGGTCAAAGGTCAAGGTCACGAGGTCAAAAATTTTGGTATCAATGGAAAGGTCTTGTCACAAGGAATACATATGTGAAATATGAAAGCCCTATCACTTCCCATTCAAAAGTTATGCCCAATGTTAAAGTTTTTGAAAAGTAGGTCAAAGGTCAAGGTCAAGGTCACGAGGTTATAAAAAATTTTGGTATCAATGGAAAGGTCTTTTCACAAGGAATACACATGTGAAATATGAAAGCCCTATCACTTCCCATTCAAAAGTTATGCCCAATGTTAAAGTTTTTGAAAAGAAGGTCAAAGGTCAAGGTCACGAGGTCAAAAATTTTGGTATCAATGGAAAGGTCTTGTCACAAGGAATACATATGTGAAATATGAAAGCCCTATCACTTCCCATTCAAAAGTTATGCCCAATGTTAAAGTTTTTGAAAAGTAGGTCAAAGGTCAAGGTCAAGGTCACGAGGTCAAAAATTTTGGTATCAATGGAAAGGTCTTGTCACAAGGAATACATATGTGAAATATCAAAGCCCTATCACTTCCCATTCAAAAGTTATGCCAAATGTTAAAGTTTTTGAAAAGTAGGTCAAAGGTCAAGGTCAAGGTCACGAGGTCAAAAATTTTGGTATCAATGGAAAGGTCTTGTCACAAGGAATACACATGTGAAATATGAAAGCCCTATCACTTCCCATTCAAAAGTTATGTCCAATGTTAAAGTTTTTCGGACAAACAGATAAACAGACAAACAGACGGACAGGCCAAAAACTATATGCCCCCGAATCTTTGATTCCGGGGGCATAAAAATTACTTCATGACCTCCTTTTCTTTTATTAAATGATGTCTGAATTAAATTTCAGTTACCTCTATAACTTGTTCTTGTGATGTGAGCGTATTGATTATCTTTATATTTCTTGTTTTCTTTGACAGAATTCCTACTAGGTAGCTTTCATCTCTCCACCAGGGACGACCAAAATCATTGGCCCAGTCTGCATCTGGATAGGGTGGGGGAATGTGTATGAATCGACCATTTGGGCAATAGGGAATGACACAGCCAGTCAGTGGATCAACATGTGTCCTTATCTGAGAATGACAGGTTAAAAAATTTATTATTTATTAGGAAAATTATTTGCTGTTTCTTTCAGTCTCAGTGAAACAGCTATTTGATGAGAAAGAAAATCCAAACAATTTAATAATAATAATAATAATAATATTTATTCAGGGAAAAAGACATGTACAGAGTACAAGATAAATATGATATAAAATATCCTTCATATTCATATAAAATATCACAATATTAAGAGAGATTCAACCCTAAACAAATCTGACTTAGTTGAAAGCAACTATATATCACAGAACAATAATGACTAGTACTTTGGATTGCATGTTATCACAGGATCCATGACTATTGATTACATCTACATGAATGATGAGTTATCACAGATGAAATTTGAGCAATTTTTTGTGATTAATTTTATAATATGGTATAATACCACTATAAACAATTATATCAAATTGCCTTATTTTACCTGGGATAACCCAGAAAAGCTATTCAGCTTATTTCCACTGGGGTCCCTAATTGCCAGATCTTTATAGGCAATGATAGTATAATACTATAAGATATAAATATATATGTATATATTTTGGTATTTATGTGGATAATTACAAGGAAGAACCCCGGATTGGAACACTTTATGACATGCCCTCCCCTGCAACCAAACTACATAATATATGAAAAAAAGAAAAAAAAAAAAAAAAAAAAAAAAAAAGTAAGTCCCTAGTAAAAAAAATTTATAAATCCATAGAACTTCATATACAATATATTTCAGTAGTACAAATGGACTTGTTCTGCAACAAATAGACAAATTTACATCAGGTACATGTTTTTTCAACTAATTGGCCTTTATTAAAGAGCAAGTAATCACTTAATCTGCAATATTTAATTTATCTTAAAAAAAACATGGGGAATCTGTCACAGAATTTGTTTTTGAAAGTTTTATGTATATATTTCATTATCTGAGTATAAAACTGCAATTGAAGATTATATTGTAAAAATCATAATCGATACATTTTGTAGATTAACTCACTTAAAAATGTCCATTTGTGACATGTGCATAGTTGGTAAAATAAAGTCTTTGAGCATATTGAAATATTTAAAATATAGTATACCTCTTTTGTTTTAGGATTAAACCAGTGTGAAATGTCTTTTCCTGCAGACTGGATAATTGGCTTCAATAAAACATCTCCTACAAAAATGAAGGAAAAAAATTGACAATTCACGAGAATTACCTTTTTACCTTTGAACATTAAAACCTTTAAACCTCATCAATCTACTCTTCATAGGAAACTAAATTATTAGTTTCCCTTTGAAATAGCGAATAAACTTCTAAACCGCAATGAAGCAACTCAAAATAAAACTGTAAATTTTCAAATGTCTATGAAAGAGAAACACATGCTGCCAAAACCATGTACATATTGAAAGCCAAAATTAGGGCAAAATGAACTATGCAATGTTCAGGTTCTTCTCACAAAAAATAAGATTAAAAATAAAATTGCGCTGGAGAAACTACACTCGTCAACGATTTCTCTCCTGTACGGGAAGAATAAATATTGATAATTTACATTTGTAGCAAGCTTAATTTTTGTATGAGTAAAAGTTTTATGTTTTAGTTGATCTTACAAGATTTTGTCCATGAAATTCCTGTGTTGTGTTTCATCTTTTGTGCAAGTGGCAATGTGAAAATAAAACTTACCTTTGTATTTATCACACAGTGGAGTTAAATTGTAAACTTTCCCCAGGAACGACACCCATAGATCATCGACTGTATTATGAAGTGACACCTCATTTGGTGTGAAATACCGTTGTCGCCCCATAACGTGTGATTTCGCTCAAAAATACTGTTGATTTCAGGAAGTCTATCTACGTCGTCAATGTCAACATGACGACGGAATCAAAATTCATAAAGTCACAAAACGAAAAAGTAGATGTTACAGAATAATTATTCAAAATTGATATAATAGCATATATCTAATTTCAATCAAACATTTCGTTTTTCATTTTTATTAGAAAATGGTTCTTACAAACGCTGTAACATGTTTAAAATAGACAATTTTGACAATATCTTTTATTCGTTTCCTCAAAATCACTTATGGGAATGGCAGGAGAATCGACGGTAAAAAAAAAGATTTTTTTCAACTTCCCTCTCTCCAATATAGATAGAAATTTTATGGCAAACAGAACAATTTCACATATATAAATCCCTTTCTGTTTTTTCTGGCTTTTGGCATTTTATAACTCGACAACATTTCCCGAAAATCCTCTGATCTCCCTTGTTCCACTTTGTGCAGGTAAGATGCAAGGAACTAATATACTAAAGACTAAATATACAGGTACCCCCCACTATGCCTTGTAAGTTGGGAGGGTGTATGAACCCTTTCATGCTAATGCTGTTTGTTTTTGTCTCCTCGTTAGACAGTTTTGCCCACTACAAATGACATCATTCTGCTCTAAATCATAGCACAATGTTCTAGGATTCCATTAACCGTTCAAATCAAATCAAATCAAATAATATTTATTTAGAGTCGGACATGTCAACAATACAACATTAGCTCTTTTGAGCTATTTACCGACCGTTACCCGAGGTAAGTGAAAATTGAGGTCGGGTAACTGGAAAACGGAATGCTACTTTCCCGTTGGTAAATGAATTTTGAAGCACAATCCCAATTACACGCTCCGTTACAGTGGCGGATTCAGGGGGGTGCGAAGGGGGCGAAGTGAAAATCGGCAAAATTCGCCCCTCGACCCCCCGGCAATGGGGGCGCTGGATCCGCCACTGCGTTACGTGTATATATGTAGTAAAAAAAAGTAAATAGTCGTCCACAAGTACAAGATCATATTTTAATATGAATCAAGGCAAAGCCTTTTTGTGCGAGCGGAGGGGAAATAAATATGATTAAATCCCCCCCCCTCCCCCCCCCCCCCAAAAAAAAAAAGATATTTCTTTTTTTATTTTTTGCGTTTTTTTTTTTTTTTATTTTTAGACTATGACGGTTTATCTTATCTTACAATATTTGTGAAACTTTCTGTTTGTTGTTTGGCCTAGACCGGCAGATATTAGTCGTTGGGGCGGGGCTTCCATTCAGATATACGGAAAACTGTATACGAGCAAAACAAGGTGTCTGATTTCAAAAACTTATATCAACAATCTAGTTTCAAAGAACTCAGTAGACAGTGCTCATCTAGAAGTCGATCATCTTTGCTTGAACTGGTCAGACAAAGGATTTATAAACAGACATGGTTAAAAACGGGATCGACCTAAGCTCATATATTTCCTAAATGTGATTTTTTTTTTTTTATTTCAAACCATTTTAGTTTTGTGAGAAAAAGCTGTAAATGAAAATAAATTACTCATTGCATATCGACCAAAAAAAAACCCCTATTCTGACTTCTGACAGCACGAAACCACCCCAGACGAGAAAAACAGTCAGAGCAACACGTCCCGTTTAGAATCACCGGAAATGCTTTACGAAAAATTATGTCAATAAATTTAACTAATAAACAAAAATTGAGTATAGCATATAACTCTGTTGGACGAAAGTTTTTGAAAGCATAGTTGTACAATCTCATTGACTGATTCAGCATATTTTCTCAACAAAGTATTTAGTGTATACGCGTTACCATAAGGGCCTTTGCAGCGAGCTCCGCTCGCTATTAGTCATCCTGCATTTTCAGTATGACAATATTTCTGGACATAATATTAATAATTTATTTTCATGGTAAGGGAGCAACCATTTGATTTTAATTGGGGGGGCTGGGCAGGAAGACTTTTGCCTGCCAGAAATTTTTTTGGCCATTTTAAGTGCAAGAAAATAATTTCGCCGGCCCTTTGGGCCGGATTATTTTTTTTGTAATTTTCCAATGTTGAAAATTACTCTAAAGTTTAAATAATTCAGCATGATTTTTCGGCCATATTAAAAACATCAATCACAGAATGAGTTCATCTCTTGCCAGCATATCATTTCATTTTAATTTCTTGAATGGCATATGATACCTATAATCTATTCACTTAGACGTTACTCAACTGAGACAGGCTATATGGTGCTGAAGACTTAAATTTGATTAATTTATTCCAACTTGCATAATGTTTGTTTTCATTTTCCATTTTTATTTCTCCTTAGTTTATGACACACAGAAAAGTGTTTACTAGGCATGTGGAAAGGTCCGAAGAGAGGGGGGGGAGGGGCAATTCCAAGATCCGCTAAATTTTTGGGTCGGCCCTGTGGGCCAGAAATTTTTTTTCCTTGAAATTTTGATTCGGAATTTTTTTTTGCAAAGTCTTCCTGCCCACCCCCCCCCCCCCCCCCCCCCATAAAAGTCAAATGGTTGCTCCCTAATGGCTAGGATGCGCGATAGAAAATTAACATCCTCTTTTTTCTGACATTTTTGTTTGGGTAAGTGAGTTTCCTTGTTGGGTAAGCACATTTTTGGTGGGCACTTAGCCGTTGGTAAGTGGTTTTTAGATTAAAATCCTAGAACACTTTAGCATGTACATTGTACTCCTATAGACTCGGAGATTAATCTTAAACTTGATCTAAATAGGACTTCTGGACTCGATGAAATTTAGCCAATGGTTCTGAGCCAAAACAATGGGTCCCAGTAGAAATTCATGTGTCCCAAGTTCTTGTAAACCGTCTTGTTTGACTGTGTCTTAAGTTCGCAGATCAAGCAAGATGACTAGTTTGCAGTTTTTTAATATGGCCACAAGATCATTGTTTCAGAAAAAAAATGCTAGAAATAAAACGTTTATCTCCTAACCTTCCAACCTGTTACAGTCAAGTTTGCTGAATTAGGTAATTGATTAAATTGATTGATTAAAATTAGTTGCTTTATTAATGCAAGTGGGACTTCATACAATGTGAATAGTAAAACGTTATAAAAACAAACCAGTTATATACAGTATACAAAGAGAGTACTTCAGTTTGAATGAAGCAATTCATAATGACCTTCAAAGTTTACCGTGGAAGAACTTTTCATAAATGTATTCCTGTTTGGGTCTTTTTAATATGGGTGAATTCAGACTGCAGAACATTCAGACTGTAAATCTTGGCCTGTAAATATACCTCAGATTCTGTAGGTCCACTCACCTCGTTACATAGGAAACTAAATGGACCTACTTCAGTTTAGTTATAATCTAATTGTTCAATAGAATAGAAGCATCTATAGTATATTTTGAAATGTAAAGCATATTTGGCTTTGATATCTAGAATAATAGAATCTAGCACCACTTTGAGTTCCGAATAGAAAAATATCAGTTGAGGGTGGTATTGATCAATTCCCAACCGAGGCATTAGCCAAATTAGCCGAGATTGGGATATGATCATCCTACCCGAGACAGATATTTTTCTATCCGGAACTCAAATGTGGTGCTTGATTATTTTTCTCGCACATTGAAATTGTCAAAGTCCTCTTGGTTACGCATCAGAATGACTGAACGTCATGCTAAATATACGTGCATGCGAAATAACGTACGTCAGTTTGTCTGTGACGTCATAAAGGAACAATCAACAGTGCCAGATCAGGGGTGCCTGATCAAATTCTCCAGCACCGCTGAAAAAGGGAATCAGCCTATCCAATGTGCGAGAATGTTCATTCTCTCACCTTGGATAGACTGATTCCGCCAATTACCGATGCTGGAAAATTTGATCCAGCTTGATTTTGTATCCCTATGTGCATCGTACCGTATGCATTATTTGTTCATATGGCAGATGAAAGTAATTTTCATGTCGGTGATGTTCTTAATTTGTGTTTAATGTTGTATTTAATGGACTAAGTCTTATTTATTTTATGTAGGTGATGTTGTGTAATTACAGGGTATAAGTAACATAAAGGCATATGTTTATAACTGTAGCTGAACTTATTGTTTGTGATGTGAGAAAAATATTAAAACACAACATTTGATTTCCGGATAGGAAAATATCAATCTACAGTGAGATGAATCAATGTCCCAACCTCGACTTAAACCTCAGTTGGGACTTGTTGATTAATTCCACCCTTATCAGATATTTTACAATCCGAACTCAAAAGTGGCACTATTATTTTCTGTGAGACATTAATGCATCGTATACCTGAGGACTAGGAGGCAGTTTTACAAAAACACGAAAAAATTTAGGAATTTTCGTAACTTTCAACACCAAATAAAAACATAAAATCTTTTTCACTTTAGTTTATGTTGTCCTTTCTAATAACATTTCTACATACTAAATACAAATTCAGAAACAAAACACCACAATTTTTAACTTATATGAATTAAAAAGCAATCAAAAGTTACGAAAAGTCCTAATATTTTTCGTACGGTAAGTATTTTTGTAAAACAGGCACCAGGACATTTCGATGCAGCTTTGTAATCCAGTATTTACCTCAGTCGTTTCTTTTCTTTTCTTCTACAAGTGCAGATCCTAAAAAGGTTTAGGACACCTTCCTCCTTGAATTTGCAAAAGATGCTGATTTTTACGTATAATTTTTTTCAAACCCATATTCTGAACCCCCTTGACATTTTGGAGCCCCCCTGGAAAAAATTTCTAGCCATTACTAAACTACATGTGTAGTTACTGTATATCTCCTGAATGCTTTCCTTTTATTTAATTCAGACAAGGCAAGAGGCCGACTCTGCAACGGAGTCAGAGGGGAAAAAGAAGCTCTCAAAATGGCTGAATAAAAGTATGAAGATTCAAATGACAGATGGAAGAACTCTGATAGGTACAGTTTTACTATATTATGTTTCAAACAATTGCTGGGTTTGCTGTAGCATGGCCTGTAAAAATCTTGATGCAATGAAACTGCTTTGTTCGTTAAATGACTGCAATTTATAGATCTAACTGTCTAAGTGTGCTCCTAATGTACATTTCTTAGGCACGGTCCATTTGATATTCTGGGGGGGGCTTGGGTTTTTTTCGAAAAAAATAATTTTGCTCTGAATTTTGATGAAAAAAATAAATTTGCTTATGGTGTGACAGAAAAAAATTATCTTGCTCTTACAAGTAATCTGAATTTGAAGAATTACCATAAAATTCGCTTAAAATTCCTGAAAATTTTTCGGCTCGCTTCGCTCGCCGCGGTTTTTACTTTCTATAAAATATTTTTGGCTCGCTTCGCTCGCAACTGTTTTCTTCTGTAACGGCAAGTTCATATTTGAAAATATCAAAAGTATATGCATGTGACTGAAACAATTAAAATGCTTAAATACATTATCAATATAACTTATTACTATTTATAGATATACATGTATCACCATAAGTGTCTAATTTCATATACAACCTTGGAAGGAGAATTTAATTAAGTTTTTCACTAGTTTTCATTTCTACATGTAAAAACTTGCATCAGGCCCTCTTACTTGTTACATGACCTTATATACATTTTGTATACTGAAAATCATATATCACATATTGTAAAAAATCTTTTATCTCTCTCAGTTTAGAAGTGAATACAAGTTTTACATAAAAATAAATAAAAATAAAGTAACGTTTAAAGTAATTTAAGTAAAAATAAAGAATTTCTATTGAAAAAACACAAACATTCTTAATATAATTCACATCAATTGTTATAAAAAAATTCCTTGCTCCAACTTTTCAAGAAAAAAATAATTTTGCCCCGGTCCGGGGCTAAAAAAATAATCTTGCTCTGACAAAAAACCCAAGCCCCCCCCCCCCCCCCCCCCCCGAATATCAAATGGACCGTGCCTTACAGTCCATTTTTACCCATCTCAGTGTCAGTATTTTCACCTCAGTATCCACTTCTTCATCTTCATAGCCACACCCCTCCCCCCCACACACACACACACATTCACATCTAAGCTCTATTTTTCCTTTAGTAGACATACCATATGCCCTCAACTTTAGAAAACACAAGGGGACTGAAATGGCTTTATGATAGGAATTCTGATAAATGTTTTTATCACATGATACACCCGTTATGCAGTTTCATAAAGCCATTTCATAAATATATGATATGATAACACGTTACATATCGCTCTGCTTGAATGCGATTGGTCAAGTTTGGAACCTAATCACACAAACCTTGACAAATGTGACCTTTCAAATATCGGTCAACTGTTAAATTCAGACCCAGGGTAAATATAAATGATTAAAATTGTTGTTGTTGAATTAATTCTTGCATTTTAGTACTATTCAAAATTGAAATACTTTTCTCTTACGTCCAGAATATCTATACGATGGGGACACTACTTCTCATGGCGTAGCAGACGACTTCTAGATCATGGCGTGGTTCGCCTCTATAGTTCTCGGAAACATTGATTTCACGTTAGAAATACACATATTTAGGCAATATCATGTGATTAAAAGAATCTCAAATGAACTGTCATTTCATACGATGTTTTATGAAACTTGTTGTGCGTTTTATATCCCCTCGCCAAGACTTTGGGATATAAAAACACACAACTCGTTTCATAATACATCGTATGAAATGAAAATTCATTTGAGATCCTATATATATAGCCTTCAAATGAAATTGCAATTTTATTAGGCCTTTCATTTAAAATCAGGAAGTGTTAATGAACTAATAAACAAATTTCTGCAACATGTTTAAACATATATATGTATTTTTGTTTGCTCTAGGTGTTTTCCTGTGTACAGACAGGGACAGGAATGTCATACTAGGTTCATGTGAAGAATATCTACGACCTCCAGGTAAGGACTGTCAGTGAACAGATAGTTACATGTGTAATCCTGTTGAAAAGAAAGTTTCCACGCCACTATTCCTGCTAAGAGGAAGCTGGATGTTGATTCTGAATGCACTTCAAATTTTTATATTTACATTACTAGTATATTCCCCATGTTAACTGCCCGTTAGGCAACTAAAATGATATTCCAATAACTTGGGTTGCTATTATGACGTCATGTTCAAGTTTTGCATGTAGGGAGAATTTACCAACATTAAAATACATTTGACGCTGTTACAGACAAAATGTGCGATGTGCATGCAAATAAAAATGACAGATAATTGGAATAAATATAAATGTAAGTAATGACTGTCTTACTTTTGGTGTTCATGGGTGTATAATTCTGGTTGGACACATGCAAATTTTCTGAGAATCGCTTCGTGATTCACAGAATTTGCACGTGACCAACCAGAATAATACACCCATGAACACCAAAAGTAGACAGTCAGTTCTTAAAATATTTTTTAAATATGCAACATGTGATAGAGTAACATTGATGAGAAATTATACCAACGTTCATTTGTACATGTAATTATAGAATAAGTGTCTTAATTTATGTTTTGTTAGGGGAATGCAACATGCAACAAGTGTATTTTCATGTATTGTAAGTGTAATGTGCTACCACGCATATGGTAAATGCACTTGCTGTGAGATGCATACCTGTAACAAAACGCCAATAATGACTTTTATTCTTTTCGTATGCACCACAATTAAAGTTCCATTCTTGCTTTCTATAATTGCTGCTTTCCGTGTAAAAGGATACAGTCTGCAGATTAAGCACATTTCTATAGAGTTAATGCATTGTGATGTAACTATGTTTTCAAACAGAAATGTAACACACTCCATTTCAGTGGTTGCATCTCTGGGAATTTATATTGGTTGTGCATGTACATGTATTTAGAAAGGGATGCAAGATGTTGTGTTTGTAGTTAGAAAATTTATCCTATAATGCAGTCATTTATCACGATTTATTTTAGGGACAGGAGAGAAAGAGGAGCCGCGAATGTTAGGGCTAGCCATGATTCCTGGCCATCACATAGTCAGTATATCGGTGGACAAGTCACAACAGGAAGCACAAGACGTGGCATGATCGGAACTTCTAAAGTGAAAGTATGATATGTCACAGGCCCGAAAATTGGATAGTTGTGTGTATGACGAGTGCAAGTGAAAGACTCTCTGTAATGCCTGAAGTTTTCAGACGTGGAATTTACGTGAAAATTGTAGAATTTCCGAACAGTAATGAATGATTATGAAGAGTTGCCAAAAGTATTTTTTCGTACATGCATACAGATTTTATAAATCAATTTCTGTTGTATTATTATTTAGAATATACATGTATGATCTGTGGTGATAAAACCAGTGGAATTATGATGAACTTTAGAGGACACAGAGAAAATGATGTACATGTAATTTACGTGACGTTTTCATGGAATTCAATATGTTGTGGATGTGCAGATCTAAAAGAAATTCGTAAAAAATTCTGCTCTTTTTTTTCCTTTTTATTTAAGTCTGTTGAAAATCATAGGCTAGTACTGCCCCTTTACCCACCTTTCAGATTATACATGTATTGTGTTGAAGAATATATTTTTTTGTTATCATAATTTCAGGTTTGTAGGTATAAGTCATCTCTGTTGCATTATTTTTGGACAAGGAATTACCAGTAAACATAAAAACATCGAAGTTTAATAAGTTTAGAGAAGTTAAGCTAGAATTAATTAGCTTTGTGCCGATTATCACCGACGCCTGCGACATTGTCGCAAGACCCTTCTGATTACGATAATCGATTATGATTTTGATAATCGATTATAATCAGGAGATTTAAAACATTATAAGAATGAAATATTTGCATCATTAATCTGTATTTTTGCTATTTGTATTTGAAGTCAACCGATATATCTTTGGCTGAGGTCAGTATGCATACTCGTATGAAACATTTTGCCGAAATATTCTACAGTTTTGCTGTGTATCATAAGAATCTGATTATAATCTATAATCAAAAGGCTTACCTGATTACTCCATCTGATTCCCAGAACTAGAATTAATTTGCATACTCTGATTTGCACTTAATTATGCGTATTGTGATTAACATGTAAAATGGACTCAATTTTATCCAGATGGTTTGTAATTGGAAGAAGATACCACTTTAAGGGTATTTATGAAATGTTTTCTAGTTTCATTTGACCAAATTGTTCTGATGTTATTTATAGTGCAATAAACATTTTGTATATTTGAATGCATATGTATCTCCATTTATATTTCAAATCATCATCTTGTCTTCTTCAAGGTACATAGTGCCTCATCCCTTGACAACAATATTAAGGCAAAATACAAGAATTGAACTACCCCTTTTTGTAAACAGAAGTAATTTATACGTTTCTCATACATGCTTTAGAGGACAAAATAATCAATGGAACTCAATCAAACTTTGTGTAGTAGCACATGACTGGAGGAAAATTTTCATTATTATATGGTCACCAATTGAAATTTGTCTGATTCATTGGGTGCACTCCACTTCAGAAGGTGTATTTTCCATCAGAACTCGGTCAAACTTTGTACAGTTGTTGATTATGATACAAGAAGCAGTCTTTGACTTTTAATGTCAAAGGTCAAGGTCACAAAAGGATTGGTAATTATTGCTGAAAGCATACTCTGTAGAGTATCTTTTCTCCAGCAAATCATGTTCATGCTTGGTAAACTCTTTTACAGATGTTGTGAAGGCGATCACCATTTATTTTAAAGATGCAAGGTCAGTGGTCAAGGTCATTTATGAATTCACTCAAAATCATGATACATTGCATTCACATCTGATGCTCAATTTTACAGCAGAAATATTTGAAACTTGGTACTATCATTTATTGACAATCAAGTTCACAGACAAACATGTTGGCGTAGATTGAAATATTTCTTCCAGAGGGAAGGGATGATAACAAATAAAAACACAAACGTTCAAATACACAAATTTTTGGCCCCTTGGCCTTTATCAAGTGTAAAAAACGACGATCGTCGTTTTTTACACTTGATAAAGGCCAAGGGGCCGAAAATTTGTGTATTTGAGTGTTTGTGTTTTTAAATGTTGGCGTATGTTTTCCTACCACTCTATGTCAACTTCAGTACCCATGTTGCTTGTGATGTAAGGTTTTTATACTCAAGAGTAAAATGTGTTAACTTCGGTATTATATAAAAGACCTACATCTTGAAGTGAATGTCAGTTACTTTTGAATACTACCTTCAAAGTCAAGGTTACACATTTAGGGTCAAAGAATGCAATTCATTAAAAAAAAAACTTGCATATTTATTTATTAACATTCATTCAAGGTCAAAACCAAGAGAAGGTCAAGGTTACCCCCAAAGCCATACTTATTTTTGTTGTCACTAATCATACTTTAATCAAACTTGTATGGAACATCAGTAAAATTGAGAGCCTATACCTAGAGAAGATAAAGGTCAATCTTCAAGGTCAAACATTACATGTAATACCGGTATGTCATACATAGACCAACAGGCATCAATATTAATGTTGAAAAAATCGTTTGTGTTCTAGACCATGTGATACATGTAGAGATTCTGAAGAAGCGTGTTATCTATACTGTAGCTCACCTTAACCAAATCTTGTATTTGTATTTCATAAAATCCAGGTCAAACGTGTCAAGGTCACAATAAATTGTACGACAAGAACAGTGGACAGGATATAAACTAAGCCCTTAGCCTTTGGATCGTTATACTTGCCAAATAGGAGGAAAGATGACACAAATTGAAAGCATCTACACAACAGTCGGATGTCAAGGTCACAGTTCTACCTTCTATATTTGTCTATGGTCGTTCTATATTGTATCGACTGCAGTACAGAGGCGCTATCTTTAAGTTGAATTAGACGCGAAAAAATCATCTATTTTTCTCCTCGCAGGGGAATTATATAGTCCACTACCAGCTGGCGTATGCTGTATCATCAGGGCTACCGTTACTTTTGTATTATTTCGTTATCTCCGAAATCGAATCGTATTAAAAAGGTTTTTTTTTTCTTGAAAAACCATGGTCTAGCCCCCTCCCCCAACCCTTTTCCTCCCGGATCCCCATGATGAGGGGAGAAAGGAAAATCAGACGTAATAAAGGAATTATCGATTTATTGAGAATAGAATAAGAAACATGTTGAATAAAAATAAAAATTCACTTAGAGATCATAATAAATATTAAGCAGCACTGCATATGTAACTTTGAATATTTTTCTGTTGAGACAGAAGTATTAATTTGTATGTCAGGAATGCGTACCTGTCAATTTTGAAGCCAATATACACGACTATGCAGTCATTCAAAGTCTCAAGGGAAATTCCTCAGTTTTGGAAAGTATTTAGTATTTCAACAAGCAATTTAAAATCAACAATATCAAACAGCCTTAAATTCAAATCACCAAATCTTTTTATTTCTTTTTCCCTAGAAGTCCACTGAGCGCACCCAGTCCGCCTCCATTCTTCAGCTGACCGATCATTCCTTTTAACATGTCTCCTTTCCCTCCGCCTAATAGACCGGACAGCGGGTTGTCTGCCGATACATCCCCTCCGGACATTAGACTGCCGACGGCATCCATGATATTAGATCCTTGAGGTCCGTTAAGCATATTTCCTATCTGTCCCATCATTTGTTGACCCTGAGGTCCATTCATCATACTAGAGATCTTATCTAAGCCTCCTCCCGAGAGGAGCCCAGACAAGTCGGGCATTCCGCCGCCTCCTTCGCCTCCTCCAAACAGACCAGCCAAGTCGGGCATTCCTCCGCCCCCTCCACCTCCTCCTAGAATTGAGGATAGGTCGGGGAGTCCTCCGCCTCCCTCTCCTCCTCCGAACAAGCTGTTGAGGTCAGGTTCCTGTGGTTGTGCATTGTCCTCAGTAGGAGTATTATTATTGTCGAACATCTGGTCAAAATCCGGAAGTAAACTGTCATCCAAACCGTTTGGCTGAGGCTGCGGTGGTTGTGGGTTCGAATTCGATCCGAACTGGTTTCCGTTTCCTTTTGAATTACCAAAGTTACCTTGTTGGTTATTGAAATTAGAACCTTGACCGTTTGAATTAGGACCATTATTGAAATTGCCTTGACCGTTTCCGAAATTTCCATTTTGGTTGTTCCCAAAATTTCCATTCTGATTACTTCCAAAATCTCCTTGTCCATTTCCGAAATTATTTTGATTGTTTCCGAAATTTCCTTGATCGTTTTGGTTATTTCCAAAATTATTGTTTTGATTATTTCCGAAATTCCCGTTTTGATTATTTCCGAAGTTTCCATTTTGGTTGTTTCCAAAATTTCCGTTTTGATTATTTCCGAAATTTCCATTCTGGTTATTTCCGAAGTTTTGACTACCTCCTGATGAGCCGCCCTGTTGGTTATTTCCGAAGTTATTGTTTCGATTATTGTTGTTGTTGTTGAACTGTCTATTATCATTATTTCCAAAGTTTTGACCACCATTTCCAGAATTTCTGTTAGGTCCTTGTGGTCCAAAATTATTTTGGTTTTGTGGTCCGAAATTGTTATTTTGACCGAAATTGTTGTTGTTGTTGTTGTTTCCATTAGGTTGACGTCCAAAGTTATTCTGGTTTTGAGGTGGTCCAAAATTATTATTTTGATTTCCGAAATTATTTTGCCCTTGTGGTGAACCAAAGTTATTTGACGGTTGCCTGAAATTGTTCTGGTCCTGGAACTGACCGTTCTGTCCTTGATTGAACTGACCATTTCCTTGCTGGCCGAAATTGTTGAACCCTTGTTGTCCCTGATTGAATGAAGATTGCCCTGGGAATCCTCCCTGGTTACCAAACTGTCCATTCATTGACGATCCTGGAAACTGACCTCCCATTGGTGGACCAAATTGCCCAGGCGGGCCAAATTGTCCAGAAGGAGGGCCAAACGGACTGCCTCCCATAGATCCGAAATTGGGTTGGCTATTTCCACCGCCGCCGCCTAAACCATTTAGCATGCCAGAGAGTCCACCACCTCCCCCGCCCCCTAATAAAGAGGACAGTGGATTTAAGGGTTGTGCCCTCGTAGCCTGGGTGCCTTCAGTGAGAGCAGGTCTTGGTGCTGAGTTCGATCCAGCATTAGGGTCTACTCCTAGAAGTGAAGCTAGACTGTTTCCTCCTGTATTTCCTGTTAGCGAGGTCGCCGTACCAAGACTTGATCCGCTTCTACCTCCACCTAACCCTCCCAATAAGCCATCAAGGGGACTTCCCCCACCCATTCCCCCTCCTCCCCCTCCTAAGCCCCCCATTAACCCACCTAAAGGATTACCTCCCGGTGGTCCACCACCACCACCACCCCCTAACATCCCCATAAGTCCACTGAGGGGGTCCCCACCAGGTGCTCCTCCTCCCCCGCCTAATCCACCCATGAGACCCCCTCCCCCTGGCGGACCACCACCTCCCCCTAACATCCCCATAAGTCCACTAAGGGGGTCCCCGCCTGGTGCTCCCCCGCCTCCCCCTAATAAACCTCCCATTGGACCTTGGCTTTTTGGTGCTCCTCCGCCTAACAAGTTCCCCAATGGATTACTGAATCCACCATTTCCTCCCATCAATCCGCCAAGAAGTGACCCCAGTCCCCCACCCCCTCCGCCTCCAGGTGCCCCTCCTCCTAACATACCACCCAGCATTGATCCTAGTCCACCCCCGCCCCCACCAAGCATGGATCCTAATCCGCCCCCGCCACCCATTAACATAGGTAACATAGACATGGCTAATTTCCCTATACCCCCTCCGGCGTCCCCTCCTCCTGCCCCTCCTCCAAACAACTGTCCAACACTATCAAGGAGTCCCCCTCCTCCGCCTCCAAATAGGTTCTTGACTTTTCCTAGAAGGCTTGTATCTTGTAACATATCAGTGACTTTCTTTTCGACTTTCGGATCTTCTTTCGCTATTTCTTTTGCTTTTTCCTTGTCATCTTTCGTAACTGGTGCAGGGGTCACCACCACTATTTTATCGCTCGCAGGTTCGCTGTCTTTTACTTTCTTTTTCAAGAGTTCCAAAAGTTCTGTCGCGCTGTCCGCACCGACTTCTTTAGCCAGTTGTTCAAGAAGATTCTTCTTTTGAACTTCCGCATCCGGTTGGATGGTTGGTGCCGGGGTTACAAATACGGACGGAATGCTTGGTTGAGGTCTTGCTGTAATAAATCAAATCAAATCAATTTCATTTAAATATTTTTAAATGATTATTCGGATTTCATACACATATATACTGTAGATTGCTTCACGTTTTGTTGATGAGTCAGTGCAAGTCTTAAAAAATATGTTTAAAGTTAAAAAAAAAGACCAAAAAAAAAACTTATTATGATGTTTGAAGTTGTAAACATTAATGTTAAAAAAAGGTTGTCTAGAAAAAAAATAGGAATGGCATTACGGTACTCCGTATTTTCGATATATGTAGAGTTTCCAATCTGGGAATGAAACTTAGGCAAACCATTCGAATTTCAACAGATTTGCGATCCACAAAGGCTTGAAGTTATGAAGGTGTATCCCTAAAGGCCCCATGTAAGAAAACCCCAGTCTATTCTTGCCTACTTTACGTACTTGTCCCCCAAAAAAATTGGGGGGGGGGGAAGTACGTAAAGTAGGCATATTTAGACTGTTGCTTTCTCGAGGGTAAGGTCGTTTTTTACTTATATGGGGCCTTTAGGGATACACCTTCATAACTTCAAGCCTCTGTGTTGCGATCCACAACGAGAATGAACTAAAAAGCATGCATGAGCTCCGCTTCATATTTAGATCTCGCTTAATCTGAATTTTGACGACCAATATACTTCAATATACCAGACAAACGTGACGATTTCAACTTCAAAATAACATTTCCCTTTCGTAAGTAGTAAGATTCAATCGTCCCCTGCGTAAGGTGTGTTCATATCGCAATTGATGGGCTTTCCAGAGCATGCGGAACTCTAATTACAACGACCTCATTCTGAGGGCGAGGTCTTTCCAAGTTTCTACTCAACCTGGGATTATATATATATCATATTAACATATTTATGCATGAGGGACTTACTCTCGCGCATTTTTATGATACAATGAAAAGATAAAACATCTATCTGTGCACAATGACAAATATGGACAATGACCGTATCCCAATACTGTGAATACACGGTACAAAATAGATAATTCAGAATTTTTTTTTTTTATACAGTTAAAGTATACCATTGAGGGAGTTAGCACGATTCTGGTTCCCCGAGACCAGACCTATTTCCCGAGGCGAAGCCGAGGGAAATAGGTCTGGTCTCGGGGAACAAGAATCGTGCTTACTCCCCAATGGTATACTTTAACTGTTTTATTATACCGAAACAAACATTACTGAAACAAACATATCTCTCAGGTAAGAAACAAACATTATACTGAAACAAACCAAGGACTTATAAACAGATTATAAACTGTTTATAAGTCCTTGAACAAACATATCTCTTAGGTTCACATGGTTCCAATGGAAATTCTAATGATTTTTGCCTTGCCTTCTCGTCTGAATGACTGAGTAACGGAAAATATTAATTTTTGATGATAAGATAAACAGAAACATCATTAATTATACTCATACATGTTTAATTTTTGATTGTTTTATTTTATTGCGGATTAATTTATGTGCTAAGCGGATAGGAGGCGGATTACTCTGCTCGCGTATTGATAGCGTCATCCGATCAACCTTCACATCATCTGATCAACCTTCAACGGCGCTGATTGGCTGATACTGACACACCCCCAAAGAAGCTCCGCCCCATTTTGAAACTAACTCCCTGGGGAAATAGTCTTCTTAACTAACGCACCCCTTTGCAGGGAAATAGTCTTATCAGGCGATTTTCAGGGATTTAGTTAAATTTAATGAGTTTCTTTTTATATAGGAAAAAATCAGTAGAGGTATAATAATGAATCATAAACATCAGGATAAAACAGGGACCAAAGCAAACAAACAAAAAACTCAACCACATGAAAAGAAGCGAATGTTGAAGTATAGATATTTTAGGTAAGAACTGATACATTCATTGGTTTTGACTACACGGCTAAACTCTGGCGCGTAGCCGGAGTAATTTTTAAGTGGGAGCACTCTCAGTCAGGATTTTCGGGGGACCGAAGCTCTTGATGGGAACCAAGGGAAGGTGGCGAAGCCCTCGAGTGACACATTTAAAGGGCAGTTTTCTACATTAAAATGACCCTTTCTTTACGTCCCCCCCCCCCTTTTTTTTTTTTTTTTTTCTTTTTTTTTTTTCTTTTTTTCTTTTTTCTTTTTTTTTTTTTTTGCAAATCGATGTGGAAGCACACGCGCCTGAACGTGAGCAGTCGATGCTTACTCTCCTGGGTCACATGATCTCATCTCTATTGTAGAGTGTTTTAGTTATTTTGTTTCGTTTTTGTCTTTCTTTTTTTTTTTTCTTTTTCCTGTATTTTTTTCTCTCCTTTTGTATATATTATTATTATTTATTATACCTCTACTGATTTTTTCCTATATAAAAAGAGACTCATTAAATTTAACTAAATCCCTGAAAATCGCCTGATAAGACTATTTCCCTGCGAAGGGGTGCGTTAGTTGAGAAGACTATTTCCCTAGGGAGTTAGTTTCAAAATGGGGCGGAGCTTCTTTGGGGGTGTGTCAGTATCAGCCAATCAGCGCCGTTGAAGGTTGATCGGATGATGTGAAGATTGATCGGATGACGCAATCAATACGCGATCAGAGTAATCCGCCTCCTATCCGCTTAGCACATAAATTCATCCGCAATGAAATAAAACAATCAAAAATTAAACATGTATGAGTACGATAAATGATGTTTCTGTTTATCTTATCATCAAAAATTAATATTTTCCGTTACTCAGTCATTCAGTCGATAAGGCAAGGCAAAATCATTAGAATTTCCATTTGAACCCTGTGAACCTAAAAGATATGTTCGTTTCAGTATAATGTTTGTTTCTGTATACCTAAGACATATGTTTGTTTCAGTATAATGTTTGTTTCGGTATAATAAAACAGTTAAAGTATACCATTGAGGGAGTTAGCACGATTCTGGTTCCCCTCGACCAGACCTATTTCCCTCGGCTTCGCCTCGGGAAATAGGTCTGGTCTCGGGGAACCAGAATCGTGCTAACTCCCTCAATGGTATACTTTAACTGTATATAAATTTTTTTTGGCATGCCAATTGGTTGTGCTTTTCAAACAACCTGATTTAGGTGTTGTACTTGACTTTCATTTACCCATCAATATAAGATCAATATTCGATGTATTTAACTTAACTTACCTCTCTCAAATCTAATAATAGGTGACCAAATAGATTCCCAGTAATGTGTAAGGTTTTTCACCACTGTTGCCCTGAAATTTAAGATGGTTCTCTCATTGCTTTGTGACGTTTTGATACATAATCGCAAAAAAAAAATAATGTTAAATTCTGTATGGAGACAGGCATCTATTTTTATGTAGCTTCTGACGTGTTGGGGCTGATTTACCATCGAGCCTTGTATATTTGATTTTGTTTGTTTGTTTGTATAGTGTAGTTTTGTTTTGTTTTTAGGAGGGGGGTGTAAAAATGCAAAACATGCACATGCGTCATCGGGTACGTGAAAATATTAGAATGCACATATATGAAATTATATTTATTTATAAAATTCTTTTATTTATATGGAAAAAATGAAAGGAAGAATAAAACAGCATACATGTATTACGATCGAGACCTGTAGATAACTAGATGCGAGAGCAGGTCATTCTGAGTATGTGTAAATGAATGATTTTCCAAAACACTACCCGCAAATAACGTACCTAATACGGAGGTCTTTTGTAATTCCTGCTGGCACTTCCCAAAGCATGGTTAAATTAGCTTTATATTTGTTATGTGTATGGGTCACCGTGTCTCGATCGTGGCGACATGCTATTGTCTTCGATGAGCTTCCGCGCACGCGCCATGTTCCTTCCGGTCTGGGACTGTCTCCAAATACGTCAGCAGGGTATGCTTGCACAACAAAACCTTTGAAAAAGTCCCATTGTCCTTTTCCATATAGAGTAACTGGAAAAAGAAACAAAAACCTGTCGTTAATATATCTACATGTACAGCTTTCTGTAGATACAGGACTTGAACATCCTATGTATTGTAAAATTGGCTTAATGAACAGTCCCTATGGCTTACAATTCTTTTAAAACACTGTGTGTAGTTGGTCTTTTTAGAATAAAGCAGTATACAGGATATAGGAAAGCCTTTTTTCTACAAATAGTGCAAACTCAATAGAGCTTTCGAATTAACTCTGAATTTTCTCACCTGCTTTTATTGGTTACATTCAATTTTCCAAATAGTTTAGACGTTTATACCACTTTCTGCTTTTTAATACATATACTGATTCAAAATTGTATGTAATTAAATGTTTATAATGATTTTCAAAATACACAAGCAAATATGAAGAAAGTCTTGCCATGGTAAAAAAAAATTCGGATTAGATACCGTAGCTGCCCGAGGGTACATCAGATATACAGAACATGCTTGTAAAGTGATATTACGTTACACAAAGACACCCTCTTTATGATGTGTTATATCATTTATGATACTTGATACTTATGAAAATAGGCGGGGTGAAAAAAAAACCGAAATCTTAATACACATTCACTTTTCCCGCTATGAATTTCTGGATAGTTTTATTTATTATAAACATGATAAAAATCTGTCCTTTTTCGCATCATTTACATTTGACACCCCCCCCCCCCTTCTCTTGTTTCATGGCCTCCTGGCCTCCAGTACTATAAGTCTCGTAACTAGAAAGGTTTCTTGTTGCGGTTGCAACAAGAGTGTCTTCCTCCTATACAATTTTTGGTTTGGAAATATGAAGGACGTCACATTACATGTATTTATATTATATATTTAAGTTTTCAAATAGCAGTAACATTAAATTTTCAAACCGATAATTGTTGGTGAGCAACCATTTGATTGGGGGGGGGGGGGGGGGGGGGGGGGGGGGGGGGGGGCAGGAATTCTATTGCCAGCCGGTAAAATTTTTTCAGCAATTTTCTGAGCAGGCCATTTTTTTCAGCCATTACCAGAGTCGGAGAAAAATTTTCGCCGGTTCTTCGGGCCGGATTTAAACAAATTGTCAAATGTTGTGAATGTCTGTGTAAGTTAAACTCCCCGCTGTTACAGAGTATGAGTTAATAACCGTTCCTTCAGATGTCTCTTTGCAATTAGCGAATTTCAGACAGATTGTATGATGTTTAAATAGAACCTTTCCTAGATTTTTGTGCCTATGCGTATTAGGTCTCTGGTAGATACAGCTATGTGAACAGTTTGTATTTATATTAATAAATTTTTTGACTTTAAATTGTCTGGCACTAAGGGCCAGCAAAAATTTCCATATCATGCAATGTATCCTTACTTTTGCATGGTCCGGGAAAAAAAAATTGCCGGCCCTTTGGGCCGGAATATTTTTTTCAGCATTTTTCAGAGCCGGGATTTTTTTTTTTTTTTTTGCAAATTCTTCCTGCCCCCTTCCCCCATAAAAAAGGCGAGCTCGTAGCAGTAGAACCAATTTTCTTGAGAAGAGAAATGGTAATAACAAGTTACGTTCAATATATATATATAAATACCATGAGGTTCTCGCTGTGCAGGTTCAAATTTGGACCCCCCCCCCCTTCCCTTTTTTCAAAGTTTATTTTGAATTTCCATCATGGCGACATCGTTCAATATAAACAGAACTGTTTTCGAAAAACGAGGGGAGGGAAGAATGTTGGAGAAATTGTTCATCAATTTGTAAATTAACCAACCGAAAATTATGTTCGAACGTTTGCTAGAATTAGAAATTAAACTTGATGTTCAAAATATAGTTATTGAAGTTTAGAAACAGGTTTGTAGGTTAGAAATCGGAATCAAACTATCACTTTTTGTGTGTAAATTCTGGTTTGTAGCTGATCTCTTCTAAATTAATCAACTGTTTTAAAATCAAATTGTGTATATCGAAATGTATTTATGAAATGCATATTCATCATTGCCGTGAAATCGGAATTTGAAAATCTCAACACTGCTTTTCTCGAGTCGGACTCGGACTACCAATTTTAGTGTGCGCCCGATCTGTTGGCGTGAAGGTGTATCGAAATACCCAACTCAATTTCGATGCTCATATCTTTTCAACAGTAAGAGATAGGAAAAATCAGAAAGACTAAATAAGACAGATATATGGATAAAAAATAATAATATTGAAATTTTTAGGAAACTTCATAAGCTTAATTTTTGTTTACTATTATAAGCAAAAAAGTGTCTTCCTCCTATGAACTTCTGAATTTGGAAATATGAAGGACGGTGAAGGACGTCATCGTAATAAATCGTTACAGTGTGCATCTAGCATTTCATATCTTGCATGGCTGTCGACTTTCAAAAAGAATGGAAATTGTAGATAGCAAAATACGAGATATTTAAGCTTACAAATAGCAAAACATGAAATTTTTGGTCCTTTTGAGTAATTCGACGCTCCCGTCAAATATTTGAATCTACTAAAAACATGATAAAAAAAATAACAGAGACCAAAAATAAAAAAGACCAATCTAGCTTTTACTCCAAACGTAACGTTGGAGAACTTTCATTGTCCTAGCTTACAGGGTTCTTGAGAAATCGCTGATCCAATTTTCCACGGTTACGAAAACAATAGGTCTTCCGACGGAAGTCGGAAGACCTAATTATAGATCATATATTTTATTAGAATCATATTTACAATTTTCATCTTTGTCAATTTCATCTTTCTCTGGTCACTTTGTTTTCTGTCTTCATATAGTATGCACTTCAAATACATATGAAGTTTTATGATTCCTTTTTCTATATTTCAAGTACAAATTAAATATATAAAAAAATTTTCCCGAGGTGTATTTGTTGTATTCGCGCGTTTCTAGTTATCATTATCATAACGTATAGTTTTCTGACGATTACAAACACATGCAAACGCAAGTCCGTATTTAGTAAATTAAATAATTAAATATATATATATATTGTCAGTCTTTTTTGTTTTGTAGTGCTTTTTTTCTCTTTTCTTTAAATTCAACTGCAGCCAGGATTCTACCTTGCGGTATTCCCCATTTAAAATTTAAATGAAACAGACTTACCTTCGACTATATCTCCACTTTTAACAGTCGTTGCATTAGTCGAAATTCCATAAGGCGACACTATATATTGGGGTCTTATAATACCACTCTCCCCCTTTTTATGATGCTGTGGATGACCGTGACATCCATACCCGTTCAACGGGGCTCCTTGTGGATAACATTTCACATTCACAAATAAAACTATAAGTATAGTCAAGTATCCACATAAAGTCACTGAGTATTTATTCATATCCCTTTTATTGAATATAGCCGAGGTCCAGCCCCGGCAAAACGAAAAGAAAAAAATTAATTCAATCGCATCACAAGAAAATCCAAGAATGGCTGACTGAAAGTCATGGGACGTGGGGCGCTGTAAGGGAAATGTTATTTCACATAGCGATAAAATGGAAGATAACTTATTAAAATATCCAATATCGATAAAAAATAAATAATTTTTGTATAAAGCTATCAATTTTGTAAAGCTGACATGAGTGGAACTACTAAGAGCATTCAAAGAAATATGACAAAAATTCGCCCCCTCTGTACCTATATTCCTTCACCTGTTGATATATGACAGCAAAGACGTGCAATAGTACTTCCGCTTAGAAATCCACCCGAGGCAAAGTATGTGACGTTATCGTAGCAACGTAACTTCTGATTGGACGATAAGGTGTCGTTTCTAAGGTAACAGCAGGTCACGTACCACGTTGACTAGAGAAAGGTGTATACAATGACTGTTTTAAGGTGGGTAGAACATTTACGAAAGGTGAATACACCACGTGGTTGTCGTCAGTATACGTAAAACTCCGTAAACTGAAATAAATGACTCATTCGATACGGCTAGCGGTTAACGTCACTATTTCAAAAAAAGTAACGTCACAACAAAAAAAAAAAAAACGGTATATGTATTAACAACAAAGTCACGTTTTGTTCCTTTTAATTTTAATCCAAAAATATGTCTATTTCATCGAAGTTGTGAATGAAAATTATGTCATACTCGATAAGTTATCCCCTTCCATCAAATGAAAAGATATTAATAACATCAATACTATTCAAACAAGAAAAAGCAAATATGAAATTCTATGCATGTTTACGAGTAATAACATTCAAATTGTCATTGTACATTAACAATTCTTGATACATCTTCAGCAAATTTTATGTCACCCTTTAAGAATTCAGTCACAACTTCCCTTGGCTTCAATGTTTTTCGACTTTCAAATGTCTTGCTTTTGACATTATCAATAGTGACACCCTCCTTTTCTTTGCCATCGTTTTCGTATAAAGAAAAAGGCAAAGATCTTTTTATTTGCTGCGACTGGAATACGCCATCTTGAATAAAGTTGCCCCACCCTCCTTGGAACCTTTCTTTGATGTTTGCCGACCAATCTTCTTTGCTTTTCGTCATTTTCTTTGCGGCTTTTGATGTCAGTTTTAGCCATTTCCAAGGGATGGAACTTTTAGGTTTCCCTGCATCATAAAAAGTAGAGTTTTCGGTGAGCAAAAAAATAAATAAATAAATAAATAAAAAAATGATATTAAGGAAGCCCCGTATTATCAAGTAAAAAATGTTTTTAACCTGCGCGCGCAGTTTACCACCCCGGGGCTTCCGTATGATATAGATGGATTTCATTCAAAAGAGAAAACATACTTTTTACACCATTAAATGTACATGTAAACGTGGGATAAATCCCGGAGGAGCATTGAAAATAATGTACGTAATATCACAAAATTGGTCGGTGAAAGAGTAGGAAAATTTAATTCTCTCATAAAGAAAAATAAAACATGTCAGCTGTTTTTATGAAAGTTGTGATTATATCAAATACAATGTAATGTATAGTACCTGTATACACTTGAACTTTTGAGGTAACATTTGTCCAATATTCGCTGAATTCTTTCACTATCGTAGCACTGAAAAATATTTTACATCATACCAGTAATATTCATTTGATCATTATTATTAATAAATATAATATGATACATATTTATAACAGATAATTAGATCTATATAAAAATATTATGATTTATCCAAATAGTTATAGTTTTACTTTAACTGTTTTTTTTTTAATTTCATAAAAGCTCAAAAGTATATGTATAGTCCAGAATGCAATTGTATATTCTTGCAGATAGCGTTTTGAAATATGTTAAAGGTGTTGAATTCGATATAAGCCAATAAGAAAAATAACTAACTTAGCTATAAAGTTTTCAACAAGTTCAGGAGAAACGATTTTTGCGACAACTTCTAGTTTTTGCTTCTTGTTTCTTCCAGCGTGCGTCAGCGTATCATGTGACCGGAAGCAGGAAAGTTGGCGTGTTTCGGCTACTTGAAAGAATTCGCTAACTACCTCCTCTTGAAAGATGTCGTATTGGTTCTTCACTGAGTATAACTGGAGAAATATTCCCCGGAAATACTCCTCTGATTGGATTGTGACTGAAAATAGTGGAAAAAATTTGGACAAAATGTAGTTTTCGTTTTTAAATTCATTGCCAAATTTCGGTCGTTATTTAAAAAAAAGTGTTTTCAGAAATCATTTAATGTTATGCCTCTATAACGTACTTCATCTTAGTGTGACTAATATAGTTTTTAAATCGAAATTAGAAAAAAAAAATGTACATGCAGCAAGAAAAATAGAATTCAAAAGAAAGCAGTTAAAAAAATCCGGTATGGACTTACTATTGATGACGTCATTTCCTGTCTGTGGACTTGCTGCAACGGTGATTTTATATGGTGGTGACGTAGTTTGAGGAGGAGTGTGATGACCTGGGATTTTATTTCGACAAACCGAATCCAGTCTCGGAGCTCCGGATCCATAGGACTCCGATTCTCCTATCAAATTACCAAAGAAGAGTAACATATAAGTAAAAAATAAAACTGATTTCATGATTGACATCAAAATAAAGACCGAGATATACCTAGGAATCTTATTCTGAGTGTAACCCTGCGGGTACAGAAAATATGTGTTTATGACATTCACTTATTCAATTTTGTAGTACGTACTTGTATATATCTATATCGCAGATCCCAATTTGTTCTTTTAGTACGTCTGGCTAACAATTTTAAAATGTCCAACCCGGCCAGAGGGGGCTAAGGCTTAAGAAATGTATTATGTTAAAATGGGGAAAATAAGCATTCTTGACAAAAAGGTTGGGCTCTCTGACCCCCATTAACTCCCCTCTCTTGATCCGCCCCAGTAGTTCATCTCTCTTTCTCTCTCTCTCTCTCTCTCTCTCTCTCTCTCTCTCTCTCTGTGTGTGTTTCCATCACTGCCTTATATGGCTGTGTACATATTACATATTGTATACATCCGATGTTTATATACATATCAACAAGTAAACAAGACGCGTCAAACTCCAAATAAAAGGATGTATATATCAAGTAGAACAGGGGCAATGGGAAGTTATAATGTACACGATGTAATGACGTGAAAATTTTAAGTAGAAATTGTCATTTTATAAGTATATATATTTTAACAGTTTTGCAATATCATATACAACAGCTCGGACGAGGATTTTGAACTAGCAAGGGTAGGGAACTTTTTATAATAGTTTAGTATGATAATGATATAAAATAATTGTACGTTTTGTTCTAATTTGTTAAAAATAATTCATTTATTCTATGAAAATAAACGATTTTCAAAATAATGATATAAAAATCTCAAAAATGTTGAATTTGCATCTTGGAAATAAATGAAATTATCTACGAATGTAAATCCGAAAAAATAAACTACGCAAGAATTATTTATTTAAATCGTTTTCCTACTAATCGTACTCCATTTAAAATGATATTATATGACATTTTCACGGGGGAAAATGAATATTTTGAAAATGTCTTTTCTTTTTTGAAAATAAGTTATATATTTTATCCACTATCATGTCAAATATAATAATCATAATTAACGATTTCGTTTTCAATTTCTCAGTTCATTAAATTCGTTCGTTGTATACCTATGTATAAATTTAGTACAAAATGTACATATAAAATTAATCAATGTTATATTACACTTTTACTGGGACATTTTTGTCTGAATGGGTATTATTTTCAAAATTGCAACTTCAAGAATTTCTATATCTAATTTCTATTTTTCACATTTATATAGAATTAAAATTGTCGTCGAGTACTTTTATTCTATATGTGAGTGAAAATAAATCTCCCGATAAATAGAAGGAGATCTGCATGATCTTGCACGCATCTCCTTACCTTTAATTAGCACCTTGGTCACCTGTACTCGCTCGTGCAAATGTTCTATAAATAGATTTATGTTATGAAAACATTTCCAGCTGATCGTGATGGCTACTTTCGACACGGACACGAAGCATGACTTCGATTTGGATGTTGTAAAGACAGAATTTATGAAATGTAGGGTGCACGACGACCGACTGCTCCTGGATAACTACCTGAATGCATTTACAGAGCTCAACAGGTAAATCTCTATCTATCTCCCTCTCTATCTCTCTCTTGCGCAATTGCTCGAATCTAGAACATGCTTTAAAAAAAAAGAAGTGGAAGGGGAGGGGGGGGGGGGGCAGTAGTCTAGACATAAGGAGATGCAACCCAAGATTTCGAAAATATTGTAACGTAATGCGAAGGGGGGCATGGAATATGCAGCGCTTTGTTTGAAAATCTCTCGGTAGAAAGTGGGTCATTTTTTCTACAAACAACAGGGGCCGGGTTACTAACATTTTTCTTTATTTTCTTCTTTTTATTGGTACATGCATATGTTTTTTCCTATTGGTTTAATTTGTAAGAATTTCTTGTTGTTTTTTTTTTAATAAAGTATGCACTACAAACTCTTCCTTTCATATCTGCTTATATGTGATCGCATATAGTTATATATTTTTCTTCTATGTAAAATGATGAAATAATCTTACAAGTGATCAGAAGAGAATGAGAGAAATTGATCAAATAAATACCAGAAAAGATAGAAATCGTATATTGAATATCGGCATTTTAATAAAAATTCGCGGATAAAAATATCATGTTCGGATCCTATTTCGGATAAAATAGAGGGGGTGGACCTCGGTGAAAACGGTATTATTCAGGAATAATATAATTCAGGAATAATATATTCATATATAATGAACTGTATATAACATATCATGTATTCTTCGCGTAGTAAATGCAACATGCGAAGCTACGATGTGGAGAGGCTATATATTTTTTTTTTGGGGGGGGGGGGGTCATATTTGCTACGTAAAGAAGCGTTTTCGCGTTGGGACTTCGGCTTCTCGACTTCTCCGCTTCTGGGCACTACGTTTCGTTTGCATATATTCTTTTTGCTATGATATTAACGTCTATGGGTAATAGACCCCGAGTCCCAGATATTATATACAGCTACATCTGTTCATTATCAGCTGACCATTGGGTGAACCCATGGCTGATGGTCAGTTGTTTTATCTCTAACAAATCTTGTCAAATCAGTTGCAATGGACTTTCATTGTTCAAATAATACACCCATCGTTATTGAAGAAAACCCCTTTGATTTCCTCGTCTCTAACACGTACAATGAAACAGTTTACTGTCTTTTAACAATTGATGCAAACTTCCCGGTCGACCGTTCTCCCTTTTAGAAAAAACCAAAATATAGGTAGCGATCGAAGGAGGAAGTTTGTGAGAAGAAGTTATTTTGGTACATCCTTTTATTCACGTCATGTAAACAAACGCCAGTAACGGTGCAATTAATGCAGTAAAATAAATACGTTTAAATTTAAATTTAAATGCAGGTCAATGATTGTTCAAATATTATTAAACTCCACCGTACGATGGCCGATAGCAGCCAGTACTTCTCACTTGCAATTTTTGGCACTGTACATGTACATTTTTCAAGAAATGTACATGTACATTATACACTTAAACCTTAGTTGCTGTATGTACATGTACATTTTCCGAAAAATGTACATGTACAGTTTACACTTAAACCTTAGTTGCCGTATGTACATGTACATTTTCCGAAAAATGTACATGTACACCTTACACTTAAACCTTTGACTTATATTTTTACATATCAATACCGACCTTGAACTGATTTATTAATATAATATGAAGCAGCTGTTCTTTGACATCCCATACCGTGTTCGAAGAATCATGGACACCTCTACAACAACCTTGCCACAAATTAAAATGTTCAAAATGTCCATGCTGTGGTGAATGTTGATATATGTATCTTTTTTTAAAATTATGGACTGTGTGACGTTCGACCGGGGGGGGGGGGGGGGTTGGAACTTATTTGTTATTTCATGAAACTTAACTTTTCATTTGATAGTTATTTGTTCGAGTAAGGTTAAAAAATGTACTAATCAACCGATTTAAAAGTAAATTATGCAAGGTTTAGCTATCTTATTATTTGTTGCTTACATTAAACAGGCTTTCTATTGGACCTACTTTTCTACTTTTTGTTTTGAACCTATTTTTCCTACTTTTTCTTAAAATCCTCCTACTATTACTACTTTTTCACCCCAAAACTAAGAATTCTAACAAAAGGTAAAGTAATGTGTGGAACAAACAGAATGTCTTACACGATGCGATAAAAACATTTAAAAAAGGATGAACACAAGCTACTAGTCTTCAGTATTCTCATGGTGGTTTCACGTCGAATGACTTGCTTTGCATTTACTGAACAAATTGTCCCTGAACAATGGTAAGACACGGTCTATTTTCTGAGGGGGTGGTGCTTTATTTATTTATTTCCTTTATTTATACAGGATAAGCTACAAAATGAACTGGTTTACAATGTGGACCTGTCTTAAAAATATGTACATATGAAGTAAATTAAGTCCATTATATCACCTTAATGAAATAAAACATAAATATCACAGTTCATTTACAAAAAAAAATACCTGTAAAACAACATCAATATAGTAATTTAAGAGTCAAAGTAATGCTTCAGATACCCGTTTTTAAAAGATGTCAATGTTGTAGCGTTTCTAATGAAATCAGGTAAAGAGTTCCATAAAGATGCACCCGAAATGATAAAAGATCTAAAATATTATGTTCATGCTCTCTTGACATGAATAAGATTTACTGCTCTCTGTCTTGTGTTTCTTGGTTTTTTCGAGAGAAAAAAATATTTTGCTTTGAATTTTGATGAAGTTTTCAATCTCTAGAAACACATGAGAAATGTTTGGCTCGCTTCGTGAGTTTCGAATTTTTTGGCTCAATATTTTTCAATATTTTCTGAGGGGGGGGGGGGGGTGTGCTTGGGTTTTTTCGAGAGAAAAAAATAATTTGCTTTGAATTTTTATGAAGTTTTCAATCCCTAGAAATGTTTGGCTCAAAGGTTCAAACAAAAAGTAGAAAAGTAGGTCCAATAGAAAGCCTGTTTAATGTATGCAAAAAAATAATAATAATAATAATAACTAGATGGCTACTGTTGCAAGCAACAGACGGATTCCTCCTTTATTAGACCTTCCTCGGAACTGAAGTGTTAAAATCCGAATAAAGAAGATGGAAAAAAGAGTAGTTGCTTTTGTACCTAATTCACTTCAGCAAATGAGGCAAAGGAGCTTATGTCTAATTTGGAACTCTTATTTATTTATCGACAAAATAGAAGAAAAAGATGATAAATACCTTTCAAGTTTAGGAAGGCTTTAAACTCCTAGATCTATTCTATCCATTTTGATTCCTTTGAAATTACTATCCCAAAAAGAATTGCACAATGAATTAGCAATGAGAAAATTTCTATAAATAGAGAATGACAACAGCATGAAAGTACAGACAAGTAATGCTACTAAGATAAAAAAAAGGAAACATAGAACAAGAATAAAAGAGTTATCTATCTTACTATGTAAAGTTCAAATAAGAAGTACTACTTGTGTGAAGAATAAATATTTAATAACAAAATTCTCTCAATCCTACAAGAGTAAATGTTTGTTATGACCTTGAAAAAGTTTATTTGACCTTGAACCAAGGTCATGGATGAAAGATAAGCATTTTAATTTATTCTCATCAAAATTCCTTTTCATCTATTCAAAGCTCAATATTTTATCAACAAAAGTCTGTTTTGACCTTGAAATCGAACAAATGACCTTGGGTCAAGGTCAAGGTGAAAGGACTTGATGTAAGGAACATTTGCGCAAAGTTTGAACTCTCAAGGTCAAATGGTCTTTGTTCTATGGGAAAATTTTTGTTGTGACCTTGAGAATTAGAATTTGACCTTGGGTCAAGGTCAAGGTGATGGGGCTTGGATCAATGATTGTATTTATGAAGTTTGAACTGTCAAGGTCAAATAGTCTTTGTTCTGTAGGCAAAAGTTTGTTGTGACCTTGAGAATCAAAATTTGACCTTGAAACTAGGTCATCATCAATGACTACCTATAAGTAACCTACCATCCAAGTTTCAACTCAAAATCTCAAAAACTGTAGAAATTGGCACTGTGCCAATTTAAAGTTCCAATTTCAACTCAAAATAGCGCGAAAACCGTAAATATTTTATCGAGCATGTAAGCGTATAAAAGTCTGCAAATTTCCCAAAGAACAATATAAAACAAATTTCATTCAAATCGCACGGTTAGTTTAGGAGTTA
This sequence comes from Pinctada fucata, assembly GCA_028142955.1. NCBI lineage: Eukaryota > Metazoa > Mollusca > Bivalvia > Pterioida > Pteriidae > Pinctada > Pinctada fucata. The sequence continues at coordinate 33,835,071 of AP027112.1, read as the reverse complement.
TAAGATTTTAAAGATTTTACCTTTGATGACCTCTAGCGGGGGCATATGTAAACTTTTCGACAAGAAAAAAAATATATATGAAGATCTTTATTTGCTCTTTCACATGATACTTTCCATTTTATCATATGATGCGGTACTTTGTTGTAAAGTCTCTGGATTGGCTTGGGGGTAAGAATAATAATAATAATAACTAGATGGCTACTGTTGCAAGCAACAGACGGATTCCTCCTTTATTAGACCTTCATCGGAACTGAAGTGTTAAAATCCGAATAAAGAAGATGAAAAAAAGAATAGTTGCTTTAGTACCTTATTCACTTCAGCAAATGAGTCAAAAGAGCTTATGTCTAACTTGGGACTCTTATCTATTTATCGACAAAAAAGAAGAAAAAGACGATAAATACCTTTAAAGTTTAGGAAGGTTTTAAACTCCTAGATCTATTCTATCCATTTTGAATCCTTTTAAATTACTATCCCAAAAAGAATTGCACAATGAATTAGCAATGAGAAAATCTCTATAAATAGAGAATGACAACAGCATGAAAGTACAGACAAGTAATGCTACTAAGATAAAAAAAAGGAAACAGAGAACAAGAATAAAAGAGTTATCTATCTTACTATGTAAAGTTCAAGTAAGAAGTACAACTTGTGTGAAGAATAAATATTTAAGAACAAAATCCTATCAATCCTACAAGAGTAAATGTTTGTTATGACCTTGAAAAAGTTTATTTGACCTTGAACCAAGGTCATGGATGAAAGATAAGCATTTTACTTTATTCTCATCAAGATTTCTTTTCATCTATTCAAAGCTCAATATTTTATCAACAAAAGTCTGTTGTGACCTTGAAATCGAACAAATGACCTTGGGTCAAGGTTAAGGTGAAAGGACTTGATGCAAGGAATATTTGCGTCGAGAGTTAACTCTCAAGGTCAAATGGTCTTTGTTCTATAGGAAAAATTTTTTTGTGACCTTGAGAATGAGAATTTGACCTTAGGTCAAGGTCAAGGTGAAAGGGCTTGGATCAATGATTGTATTTATGAAGTTTGAACTGTCAAGGTCAAATAGTCTTTGTTCTATAGGCAAAAGTTTGTTGTGACCTTGAGAATCATAATTTGACCCTGAAACTAGGTCATCATCAATGACTACCTATAAGTAACCTACCATCCAAGTTTCAACTCAAAATCTCAAAAATTGTAGAAATTGGCACTGTGCCAATTTAAAGTTCCATTTTCAACTCAAAATAGCGCGAAACCCGTAAATATTTCATCGAGCATGTTAGCGTATAAAAGTTTGCACATTTCCCAAAGAACAATATAAAACAAATTTCATTCAAATCGCACGGTTAATTTAGGAGTTATAAGGTTTTAAAGATTTTACCTTTGATGGCCTCTAGTGGGGGCATATGTGAACTTTTCGACAAGAAAAAAATTTTAAATGAAGATCTTTATTTGCTCTTTCACATGATACTTTCCATTTTATCATATGATGCGGTACTTTGTTGTAACGTCTCTGGATTGGCTTGGGGGTAAGAATAATAATAATAAGAATAATAAGAATAAAGAAAAGACAATACAATAACAGAAAGGATTCCGACGGAAGTCGGAATCCTTAATAATAAGAATAATAAGAATAAAGAAAAGACAATACAATAACAGAAAGGATTCCGACGGAAGTCGGAATCCTTAATAAGATAGCTAAACCTTGTATAATTTACTTTTAAATCCGTCGATTTGTAAATTTTTTAACCTGACTCGATCAAATAAGTTTTAACTGAATAGTTAAGTTTTATGAAATTACCATGCGCGGATCCAGAGGGGGGGGGGGGGGGGGGGGGGTCGGGGGTCTCGACCCCCCCCCCCCCCTGAAATTTTCGGAGATTGGGTCCAGCTTTGGCCCATCTTTAATTGAAAGGGGTCTAAAAATGCATAAAAAGGCTTTGAAACCTAAAATTTCGGCTCGCTTCGCTCGCCATTCACAAATACACGATTTTTTTTCTGCAAAATTCCTTAATCATTGTCAATTTTTTATACTAAATAATCTTGGGAATCATGAACTCGTATTTTCAACAGTCTCTTACTTCATAGGATGTAACCTCCCTCATCTTTTTTAAGGTTTTGTCATTAGCTCACCTCGACGAAGTTGAGTGAGCTTATGCTATAACCCCACGCGTCCGCGTCCGCGTCCGTGTCCGCGTCCGTGTCCGCGTCCGCGTCCGGTTAAGAAGTTTGGGGTAGCTCAGTATCTGACAAAGTACTAATGCTACAGTAACCAAACTTGCACAAGTGATTCATCTTTGGATGCTGAGGTGAACCCATGCATCAGATGCAGCATCTGACCTACATTTTCCGCTTGAGTGACTTGGTTAAGAAGTTTGGGGTAGCTCAGTATCTGACAAAGTACTAATGCTACAGTAACCAAACTGGCACAAGTGATTCATCTTTGGATGCTGAGGTGAACCCATGCATCGTATGCAGCATCTGACCTACATTTTCGGCTTGAGTGACTTGGTTAAGAAGTTTGGGGTAGCTCAGTATCTGACAAAGTACTAATGCTACAGTAACCAAACTTGCACAAGTGATTCATCTTTGGATGCTGAGATGAACCCATGCATCAGATGCAGCATCTGACCTACATTTTCCGCTTGAGTGACTTGGTTAAGAAGTTTGGGGTAGCTCAGTATCTGACAAAGTACTAATACTACAGTAACCAAACTGGCACAAGTGATTCATCTTTGGATGCTGAGGTGAACCCATGCATCGTATGCAGCATCTGACCTACATTTTCCACTTGAGTGACTTGGTTAAGAAGTTTGGGGTAGCTCAGTATCTGACAAAGTACTGATGCTACAGTAACCAAACTTGCACAAGTGATTCATCTTTGGATGCTGAGGTGAACCCATGCATCGGATGCAGCATCTGACCTACATTTTCCGCTTGAGTGACTTGGTTATGAAGTTTGGGGTAGCTCAGTATCTGACAAAGTACTGATGCTACAGTAACCAAACTTGCACAAGTGATTCATCTTTGGATGCCGAGATGGACCTATGCATCGGATGCAGCATCTGACCTACTTTTTCCACTTGAGTAATTTCGCTTTTAAAAGCCAATATTGAGCAAAGTATAAGTGCTACATGTACCAAACTTGCATATTGGATGTATCTTTGATCAAACTTTCATAAAATGACCTTGACCTACTTTTTCCGCTTGAGTGATTTTGCCTTTAAAAGCCAATATTGAGCAAAGTATAAGTGCTAGATATTCCAAACTTGCATATTAGATGTATCTTTGATCAAACTTTCATAAAATGACCTCGACCTACTTTTTCCGCTTGAGTGATTTTGCCTTTAAAAGCCAATATTGAGCAAAGTATAAGTGATACATGTACCAAACTTGCATATTGGATGTATCTTTGATCAATCTTTCATAAAATGACCTTGACCTACTTTTTCCGCTTGAGTGATTTTGCTCTATAAAGCCAATATTGAGCAAAGTATAACTGCTACATGTATCAAACTTGCATATTGGATGTATCTTTGATCAAACTTTCATAAAATGACCTCGACCTACTTTTTCCGCTTGAGTGATTTTGCCTTTAAAAGCCAATATTGAGCAAAGTATAAGTGATACATGTACCAAACTTGCATATTGGATGTATCTTTGATCAATCTTTCATAAAATGACCTTGACCTACTTTTTCCGCTGGAGTGATTTTGCTCTATAAAGCCAATATTGAGCAAAGTATAACTGCTACATGTATCAAACTTGCATATTGGATGTATCTTTGATCAAACTTTCATAAAATGACCTTGACCTACTTTTTCTGCTTGAGTGGTTTTGCCTTTAAAAGCCAATATACATGTACTAAGAAATATGTTTGAATTGAATTTTGCTGTCACGAGGTGAGCTTCGTAATCTGTGATTACCTATGTTTTTAAGATGTCAGAATATTTGGGAAAATGACTTATCTATTCATTCTCATGAAATATAGACAAAATGTGAATTAATAAAAATTTTCGCGGCTCGCTCCACTCGCCGATACAAGGAGTAAAATATTAAATGTTATAAATAATCATCTCAATCGAAGCAAAGACAAATTAATATTTCATATCTAAATAAAATTCAGGCTCGCTTCGCTCCCTTATTCTTCATAAAAATAAACGTGAAAGGTAAGCTAACAATACCCGCCCTCAAAAATCAATCCTTAGTGAACACGTTGCCCCCTCCCCATTATGTGCACCGAAATATACCTACATCATAGGTAGACTTCCTACAATTTTGGACCCCCTCTGACCAAAAATGCTGGATCCGCGAATGAAATAACAAGTAAGTTGCCCCCGGTCGAACGTTACACAGTCCACAATTAAAATAAAAACATTCACCACAGCATGGTAATTTTGAACATCTTAATTTGTGGAAAGGTTGTATACAAACTGTATAACTATATTTACGCGTCGATGTGTTGTAGAGGCGTCCATGATTGGATGTCAAAGAACAGCTGCTTCATATTATATTAATAAATCAGTTCAAGGTCGGTATTGATATGTAAAAATATAAGTCAAAGGTTTAAGTGTAAAGTGTACATGTACATTTTCCGGAAAATGCACATGTACATACGGCAACTAAGGTTTAAGTGTAAACTGTACATGTACATTTTTCGGAAAATGTACATGTACATACAGCAACTAAGGTTTAAGTGTATAATGTACATGTACATTTCTTGAAAAATGTACATGTACAGTGCCAAAAATTGCAAGTGAGAAGTACTGGTTGCTATCGGCCATCGTACCACCGTTGTAGAAGAACGCCTAGTAACTGCACCCGCTATTTTTATCGAATTATGGGGGGGGGGGGTCGGGTGTTATGTAGGTGGGTTTTTTTTTGGGGGGGGGTTGTAAGCGTTTACATGGTTACAAGAAATTCTACTTTTTATTTTCACAGATTTTTCCGTCTGAGTGGTAGAATTTTTGGATTTGTTGCCAAAGACTTAGAGGACAAGATTCACATTTTACAATCACATCGCAAAAGTGACAAGGGAGAGCGATACGAGTCCATACAAGGCATGGTCAATTATGAAAAGTCAAATCAACTCCTCCAGGTCAAAGGTCATCTACCATCAGGGTCAAGGACACTTCTACGATTACACAGAGCTTCAGAATTCATACTGACTTTTATGGCGAGGATGAGTGAAAGTGACGACCATGATAAAAGTTCACATATTGCTGCAGAAGTATATTCACAAACACTTGCCAAACACCATCCGTGGCTGGTGCAGAAAATGGCGGGAGTTGCCATGTATATTTTGCCGAGCCGAAAGCAGTTGCTAGAGACCATGTGTAAACATGACTATGCGCATGTGTCAACTTTACTGAATGAGACAGTTTCGGCCGGGAAACCTGTTTATGAGATCACCCAGAAACTATATGAAGAGAATGATTTGTTAGATCTTCCTTGAACTAGGTGCTTAAATAGATAAACTTATGATGCGACTGAAATCAGAATTATTTACATTGTTTTTGTTTTCAATCTGTCTAACTTTACACATAATTTTTAATTGTTTAGTTGCACAGGGTATCATTTTCATTGTGTACATTTAGAGACGTCATTTCAACAGACACTTTTTTTTTGGCCTCGTGACCTTGATGCTTGACCTTCTATTGGAAATCCTCAACATTGTACAGAACTCTCGTTTTGAGGTTTCAATATTTTGCGTGTATTCCTTTCTAAAACACCAATCCGAACATTTTGACTTCATGACCTTGATGCTTGACCCTCTATTGGAAATCCTCAACATTGTACAGAACTCTCGTTTTGAGGTTTCAATATTTTGCGTGTATTCCTTTCTAAAACACCAGTCCCAACATTTTGACTTAATGACCTTGAGTCTGACTATGAAGTTTGATTTTCTGGTTAAACTCAGCTTTATCTCAATTAGTCCCACTGTGGGCACCAACGTGTCACAAACACATCCTGTTGTATATAATTATTATAGTTGTATAGTCCCAGTACCTCATGAAGTGAGGGATGCATGTTGTAGATCCTATTTTGCTATACATCACGAATGTAATGTCTGCCAAATAGAATGAGTGCTTTGAAATCCTTTGTCCACCAACTAAGGACTTTGATTGAATTTTTGAAGAGATTCTATCATGTTCTACTTTTCGATTGAATTTTTGGAGAGATTCTATCATGTTTCACTCCCTATTTGTTTGGGAGAGTAAAACATGTACACTTTTGCAGTAGTTCATATGTGCAATATGTAGATTCTGAGTGACTCTGTTTCAAATAATTATGCAGTGTTCTTACTTTCTCCAATGATTGCATTTGTATATGAAATACTGTCTCAAATGAAATACATGTACTACATGTAGTAGAACATTATGTATTTTTGGAATAAATTTCTTGAAACAATGTCATAATTATCAGCTTTGATTTCTCCAATGAGACAATTTCTGATGATCAATTAAAAGTGGCTTTTATTTTTCATTAGCACGGGACAATGATACCTTTTCTACTTGCAAGGACAAATGGTAGGAGAGCTATTGTAATACCCCTGGTGTCAGCATTTGGTAAAAATCTGGGCCGTATCTCCTGAGCTACATGTATAAGGGTAGGGCTTTGATATTTCACATGTAGATTCCTCAAGACGAGAAGTTTCATTTGATACCATGACTTTTATCCTAATGACCTTGACATTTGACCTACATGTCCTTTTAAAAAAAATTAACCTGGGTCACACCTCATGAACTGTAAGGGGAAGGGCTTTGATGTTTCACATGTACATTCTTCATGAGTAGAGCTATCATTATGGTCATTCACTGTACAAAGTTTCATTGAAGTCATTGCAAAGATCAACGTAGTAACGTCTCATTTCAATAAATCCAAGGATTTAGGACGCGTTGCAAAGACAAGATTTTGGAATGGAAGGAATGAACGGAATGAATTATCTTTCCTTGAAAGCCAGCAAAGTGTGTTACTTCACAAAAGTTCAATCCAAACAAGAAACCAAAAATATAACAAAATGGTACACTCAACATTTTGCCGCCTTTGGCTAGAAAAAAATTAGAAATCATTAACTTTGTGATAGAGGAAAAGAAAATTATATACACAAGATATTTGATATTTCAATACAGCCTGGCATTGGTAAATTTAAGACTTTAATCGTTAATTTTGTTAATATTGCCTTTCTACTAATTAAAATATGAACTTTATGTTTTAAGTAATTAACAATACAACTGGACCAATCAGGTAGACGGATACAAATCATTCATTAGTACATATAAACCGTCTTGCACATTGACCCAGCCAGTTCCAAGGTACTAAAAAAGTTGAGGGTAAATTCACAGCTGATTCAACAAGTATTACTCCAGAAAACAGAAAAAGATTACATTTGCATCTCAAGTATTTAATATTCACTATGGCATCAACATATCTTGCTATCAGAAATGTCAAAAAATTGTCAATATAAAGTTGTCACACTGCAAATTAAATTCTAGGAATCTTGTTGGTTGTAAATCTGTAAATGTCAGTCCATCTAACACCATTGCAGCTATGAATGTGGTGTTTTCTATTATTCCACCTCTGGAAAAATTCTTTGCAATTTGATTGGTTGAGAGGAACTGAATATTGTGTTGTGTTATGTTACTGACACGATATAATTTATTATCCCACCTCTGGCAAATTTCTTGCAATCTGATTGGTTGAGAGGAACTGAATATTATGTTGTATTATGTTACTGACACAATTTTACTTAAATATCCTGCTTCTACTAAGATGCTTTACGCTGTTGACGTCACTGAGAAGCTTTAAAATCTGTTGATGTAACATACACAAACCAAAAGCAATCGGTGGGATAAATTTGTTATACAGTGTTTTACAGGGGGTACAAAAATATGCTGGGTCAATGAAGAAGGATGTATTGGGCTCTGCTCTGCCTAGCCCATTACAACTTTTTTCATTGACCTGAATATATTTCTGTAACCCCCCTGTAAAGTACTGTATAACTAATCATATCATGAAAACCCATTCATTGTTTCTTGACTTCATAGTGAGTTTTTTCTATGAAAATTAAAACAGTTCAAACTTTCCAGTCCTAAGATCCTTTTCCTTTATATTTTTTCTGAAATGAATTTTATTCGAGGTCAATTCATCTTGAATAAACCATATATAAGCAAAGATCTTATTTATGGTACACAAAGTTTTACAATTCCAAAGTTGAAAATTCTACACATGACACCATTTTGAAATGACAATTTATAAGCTATACATGCTTTGCAGTGTGACAAAAATGTTATAATGGCTGCAGACAAATAATATATGGTCAGGAATTTATATACTACTGTCCTGTTCACTAATTCCAGAGCACCCTGTTTTCCTGGTTTTCTCTAAAATATGATATTGTCATCTTCCAAAAAGATATCAATTTTATAGTACTCCTTTAGTCGTAACAGAAAATACCATTGCTTTGGCTGTGCGTCGGTTAAGTTAGAAATAGGACGGAAAATAAAAAGTCTACGAGGATTTTCTGTAGTAAAATCGCTGAAAATGTGTGACATCGGAGGCTTTGACGTCACTGTTTACTATTGTTGACACGGAGAACAATATGGCGGCGACTTGAAATTAACATGGGAATTTCCCATAGACATTTTGTTTTTCATATTGCGGTTTGAAGGCAGCTGATAGGGTAAGTTGAAGTTAATTTCCAATTACGACTAAAGGAGGTCAGTACTCGGAAACAACAATTTATAGTAAAATTCTTCAGACAACAGAATAAATCGCCAAAACAGGGTGCTCTGGATTTAGTGAACAGGACATACAGGGATGAAAATTCGTTGAAATTTTCAGGGGCCAAGTGGGCTCTCAAGTCAAAAAATTTAGGCGCCCACATCAAAAACAATTAGCCCACATCAAAACGTTGTATCTAAATTTATATTTTTAAATTTAAGTCCCCCCCCCCCTTCTCTTCTTCCTGGTATCAAGTCATGGCCATCGTACAGGAACACGTGTACCGAGTATGAAATTAACGCCAAAAATGAGAGAGAGACTGGTGTACATGTTGATCTACATGGACCGTATATTTGACGACTTTGAACGATAATTGCAGATGGTCAGTAGTTTGAGGTCAGCGCTCTCTACATGTATCCTCCAAAACGATTCTTTCATCAAATCAGTTTGAGTAGTTTTTCTGCTTTCACTTACGATTTTATATGTTTCTTTATTTTGAATATCGAAGTAGGGTTTTGATTTCGGTCATCTCGAGCACTTTTAAATAAATCAATGAATGCAGGTAAATCCAGTTATAAAATAAATATAAAAATATTACGTCTCCAGACAGTGACATTGCACACTTTTGGAAACGTTAAATGAGGTTTTGGTATACTGATCTAAAAAGAGGATGCGTCTTTACAAGGGAATAAGGGAGATCGATTCATTTTCCACGAGAAAGCGAAACGAAAATGTGTCAAATACCCATGAGTTTTTGTTTCACAACGTGAGTTATGGCGACTAGGAAACAAGAAAACAATTATGATCGGAAATTTTACAGTCGCCAAGTGGGCGATCAGAAAAACATTTTTGGTAGTCCACACTGAATTTTTAGTCGCATTGGCGAGTGGGCGAGTGCTTATTTGCATCCCTGACATAGTATTCCAAACAATGCATATTAAACCATACTCCGTATTACATGATTGCAGCCCTGATGTATTGTTATTGCTTAGCAGGGATAATATTTTACGCCTATCATCTACTGGTAGTACATGTATTAGACTGGTAACTGTTCCCGGTTCCCTACGTTACGTTACTCTTTCCGCAGAGTAGTGTAAACGTAACGTAGGGAACCAGGAACGGGCACCAGTCTATACATGTATATGTTCTGCAGAAATACTTTACGGCAGTTACATGTAAAAATGTACATCAATGTTCATATTTTAAAGTTACAGTTAATGCAACATACAGCAAAAGCTATAAACTTTAATAATACATATACATGTAAAAATGTATAAACAAAGCAATTTTACAGTGCTTAATGTTTGCTTCAATATTTTTACACTCGACAAATATAACTATATTAATAGGCAAAAATCTTAGCAATGGGTAAAATAAAAATTCATAAGAACATTTACATTACATTTCTATCTATTTAAAGAATGAATCTACACTCAGTCTGTTTGTACATGTGTACATACATATTTTAAAAGAAGTGGTCATAAACCAAATTTTTTCCAGGACATGACAGATTCAGATTTGAAACTGACAGGTGTACAACCGGACAAATACGATACAGAAAAAAGTTTCTATAATGTAAACTTCAAAAGTAGGCCTAGACACTTGATGAAATTTGAGATGGTTTTTTAAACAAGTTTAGGTTAATAAAATTTAGGTAGTCAGGGCTGTCAATGGTGCTGATCTGGGGGCCGATACCTTGCCCTACTCCAAATGCAAAATAGTATTAGTATCTTTTTCCCCCAAATTAGGCCCTAAAAATTCCCAATTCTCTGTGGTCTTTGTTTGATAATTCAACCATCTACAAACAGAGAATCTTGTCTTAATGAAGGATTAGAATGAATATTCTTGATATTTCATTTCAGTTGTTAAATTTCCAATTTTGCTAAAAATGCCACTGTTTTTCCAAATTTAAAAGGCTCGGCCCCATTCCCAAAGTACCCTCCGACAGTATGGCCATTTCAGTTTTCACAACCACGAGTTTCATGCTCTGAAAAGGAGTTGCCAATCACAGGTATTGATGCAATTTGTCATAGCATTTTTCAGTGCTGATTTTTTTGCCCTATAATACAAAGTCCAATTCAAAATTGTGTTGACGAATTTGAATACATTACATGTACTATCTAGCAACAATTTAACAACAACAAATATGCATAACAAAGATATCCATAAGAGAACCTAAAACACGCAAAAAAATTAATAATTGCAAACATTAAAATTGAAAGATAAACTAAACAGGTATCCCTAAGTGTCACTATGCTTCGCAGGCAACACAATAAAGTTGGATCAATACTTAGAGGGTTATTAAGTAGATGTGTATGTACAACAATAAGTATCAAGTCACGCGATGATTTCTATAAAATGAATAAGCTCACGGTACAGCACAACAAGTTTAAAATGAAGTAAAACTCAACATTTTTGGCTGCCTCTTATTGCTGTAGCGCGGATATGACGTCACTAGCAGGAATATGTGGCAATTCACTGCTGACACGAGGAGAAACGTGCAGCAATTCACTACCGACACCTGGAGAAAAATGCTGTGATTCACTGCTAACACGCGGAGAATTGTTCTGCAATTCACTGCTACCACACGGAGAAATATGATACGACTCACTGCTAACACGCGGAGAATTGTGCTGCACTTCACTGCTAACACGTGGAGAAATATGATGCGATTCACTGCTGACACGAGGTGGAGAAATGTGCGCTATCGTAGGAAGCTTAATGCCTTGTCCTTGGTCACTCGGCTGTGCTGCCGGCACAGTCTCTTCACTACTACCTCTAGCTGTATACACCTGGCTAGAGCTCTCAGCATGCTCGGTGTTCATTATAGAGGCTGCTGATTCTCTCTTTATCAGAGATGAATAGTTGTCGGAGCCGACTGCGGACGTACTGGAGGACACTTCATTGTGTTGATCTTGGTAAGAACTGCTGCTTCTCCCCTTTGGACTTGCTCCCCTCTTCCGTTTTGATTTGACTGGGGATGGCGTGATCACACCAGCTTTGGAGGGATCATACTTTGTGTGTGCCTGAAGATAATTCAATCAATGAGAATATTCCGTATTTTTGAAAACACAAGTTGCTTCCCCTTTGAGACGCTGTAGACTAATTGTAAATTCTATGGAAACGGTCCTGAAACTCTGGGAAATGATGGTATAAAATGGACGTTACCATATCATTCTCATGTCATAATGGTTTCACCTCAGATACCGTCTCAAATGGGAAATAACTCTGTTTTCCGCAAATACTCAATATAAGCTTAGGGATAGGACATAACAGTAAAAGGATAAAATTCAGATAAAATTCTTGTACATTGTATTTATATGCAATCAAAGATTGATTAAAGCAGTAAGCATTTTTAATTTGATAAACCATACCATTAGGAGTTATAATGAAAATTGGACATGTTCTATTTCCATAAGAAATTCAATATTTGATAATATAAATACTTATTCATGGATTATACTAGGTAAAAATAAATAATAATCATAATGATAAATGCAATAGACCATTTCATACAACCCCTAGATTTGCATTTTAGACAAGCCAAGACCTGACATTACAACTTTTGACGTTATTTCTTTCTATGACATGATAAATCTGTAATGATTGTCACGATTAAAAGTTACGTCAAATGTTGCAGGTCTTGGACTGTATAAAATGCTAGTCTATTGCAGAAATGTAAAAATGGTCAATTGTAAACTGCAAAGAGAAAATTGTACCTTTTGTTTGTGACAAGCAAGTCCTCTGGACGTATTGAATTGATTGTCACACTCATCGCAAGAATGCCATTCTGTGGAGTCTGCCGTCGTTGTGCCCTCAGTTTTCACGGGCGAAGAATCTTTCTCGTGGCTCCTCATATGATGATGTAAGTTTGCCATCTGTGCAAAGCCTTTGTCACAACCCTCTACTTTACATTTGTATGGCTTCTCTCCTGTAAATTTTAAGGCGGACGTTCTTATATATTTCCAAGTACAGTGCAGTATAGTAAACATTTTCAGAAAACTTTTGCAACAGTAACTGTCCTTGTCCTCTCTTCTAACTCCCTCTCAGATCTCTTGACTCTTTCATCCAACCGTAAATGGATCAAACAGTGCTAATATGATATTGGTATGGTAACTACTTTTATTGGTATGGTAACTACTTTTATTGGTATGGTAACTACTTTTATTGGTATGGTAACTACTTTTATTGGTATGGTAACTACTTTCTGACATTATGTTTGCAGTTGGTAAATGCTGAGTTTTCTGTCATCATGTTGGCAGACAATTTTGCAACATGAAATCAGCACTTACATGTACAGACTAGAAACAGAATATCAGAACCTAGCTATTCAAACAGACCCTTTTCACGCTAATGTCTGTTCGGTTCACTTTTGTCTCTTCATAGGACAATTTTACCCACTAGAACAATCGAACGACGTCATTCCGCTCCAAATAGTGTGGGCAAAATCGTCCTAAGAAGAGACAAAAGTGAAACAAACAGACATTAGCGTGAAAGGGTCTATTCTAAAGCAAACATACATTTTGTGAAAGGGGCTTAATACAATTCATGTCATAGAAATGTTAACGACTCATATTCTTGATTTAGGGTCATAATGAAGAAGCAAACGAACAATAAAATTGAACGTAATTTAAACATTGAATTAATTCATAGAATTCGGTCTTTTCGAAATACAGAGTTACTTCCCATTTGTGCAGATATCTGACGTCAACGCATTGTGACGTCATCAAATTGGAAAATGGAAACAACATGAAATTCAGGGAAACAGGGTAACATATATGAAGTTTTCAAAGGAATTTAATGACGTCACATTGCTTTTACGTCAGATACCTGCACAAATCGAACGTAGGACTGTAAAATTGAAAAGACGGAATTGCTTTCCCTAACCTGTGTGCATCCGTGTATGCTGCTGTACATGACTCATTTGTTTAAACGCCTTATCACAATACGAACACTTGTATTTCCTCTCGTTTGAATGCACCAACATGTGCTGACTGAGCTGTGAAGAGTTCTTGAAGACTTTGCCGCAAGTGCCGCAGCTTGGTAGAATGCTAAACGATAAATTTGCCTGGTTTCCTTGATCCTGTGCGATCATCTTGGGAGCTTTCCTTGGAGGGCTCATGTCTGTAAAGATTAAAGTCAATGATTACTTGTATAATTTTTTTCTTTTTAGTACAAAAAGAAAATAATAAAACATTATACAATTATTGACTGGGAATTCGGGCAATATATAATTTGTTGGACCTGAAGATAAAATATTGTCCGAGGCCGAAGGTCGAGGGCTATATTTTGTCTGAAGGTCCAACAAATCATATATTGCCCGAATTCCCAGTCAATAATTGTTTTGTTATACCTTACATCAATACTACAGCAACAAACCAATTAACCCAGCATGTTTACGTTCATTTTCTCATTTTCGTTTATAAGAGAAAGAGTGCGGAAAAACTGGTAGAGCTAATAGCGTCATCAATGACGTGATGTCACAAACGATTTACCGTTTATCTGTCAATATTTTATTAACTATTGCCCTAGGGCCAATATTGATGTAAATATTGACTGCTTGGTCAAATATTCGAATTTATAGGCATTTTTACTATGGAGATTTTATATTGAGATACTGATAAGGGTATAACAATTCTCTTTCATAAGCACATGTACTACATCTGTATACAATATGAATAAAACTGAATCCCTTAAAACTCATTCTCATTAGCGTTGTGCCGATCATTGTCAACATCGGTGACATTGTCGACGAACCCTTCCCATTACGATAATCAATTTTAAACGTTTTGATGATCGATTTACAATAATTAAAGAGATAGAGATCTGTCAATCATCCATAAGAGGTCTTGTCTTGGGTCAAATTTTGAAGTTTTTATGACTAATCGTTCCCGTATAAATATTTGTGTTTTGCACAGTGTCATTTCAAAATTAAATTAAATTAATTTTTTTTAAATAATCTGTATCTTCGTCGGATATATTTTTATTAACAATGAACATAAGCTGTGAAGAGCTTTTGACCGACGAACATTTTAAGAACAGGTTAAGAACATATCTACACTATTTACAAGGCTATGGAGAAGATGTTCAGCCCACAAACATCATTCTGTGCCGATGGTCGATGAGAATCGAACACATGACCCTCTGGTCACGAGTTTGCTCCTCTAACAGATCAGCCACGTTAACGCCCGATTTGATTGGATGAGCATTTTCTAACCCCGACATGACCTCCTATGGGTTTTTGTAAGCTCTCAATGCAGGTAACACATGAAGATAGCTGAATTATTTCAGACTGCCCCTCCCTAGGTCCCAACATGGAAAAAAATTCTAGAAATCATACAATCATGTGTACATGTACATGTATGTATGTATTTATCTATACAGCAAGCTACACTTACACGTACACCATTATAATGAATCCATGCTTGTAACGAAGTGGAGTTTATGGTGCAATCGGCTCCTTACAGTTCATGATAACCATACGTAACCATTCAGTCTTTTTAATACAAAGAGTTGCTTCCCATTTTGGACAGTATCTGACGTAAACTAATCATCATAAAATTCAATGGAAGCCAATGTACATGTAAATTTCAGCAAAAACATGCTTCAAACACTGCATTTCTATAGGAATTTTACGTCAGATGCCGTCCTAAATGTGAAGTAACTTTTTATACTGAAAAGACAGAATACCTGTATTGATACCACATGACTCTGTGCTTGTCTGAGTAGAGATGGTCTGATTGGTCACTTGAGACAGAGTGCTGGGCTGAGCCACCATGGAAATCGGAACAGACTCGTCTGCGTCCATGTTGGGTATAAGGTGTGTTTCCTGCAAAATAAAAACATAGGTAATCAGAGATTATAAAGCTCACCTCTCAGCAACATGTTACCAAGGCAGCAAATTCAATTTCAATATTTTTCTACGTATACTGGCTTTAAAACCAAAATCACTGGAAAAAGTAGGTCAAGGACCTTTTATGATATTCTAATCTAAGATACAGGTGCATTCAATATGCCGGTTATATTAAAAAAATAATAATAAAAAATTATTACATGTATAACATAGAATCATTAATTCCTGATTTAAGCTGGGGAAAAATAGCACAAGAAATAACCCCCTCTTTTTTCTCTTACTTACAGTAAATGATATGAATTATTCTTTCTTCATTTCACCTAAAATGATTTCCATTCTGCTTAAAAAAAATTTTTAAATCCAAACGGGAAAAAATAAAACAATGATAAAAATTGTATTTACTGCCTGAAGCCGATTACTTGAAAACATAGGTATTACCCCTTATGGGGCCTCAAAATGCTGTTCAAATGGTATAAATAGAGTAGAATCATGGCTGATATAAGGCCATGTAAAATAAATTCTATGTTTCTCAGATAATTGGGTCTAAAAAAGTGGCAAGGTAGGTAGGGTTTTTATTTTTTGTTTTTTTTTTTTTCATCAAGAGTGCTATTATTATTCATGTAAGACAAAAAAGTCGTCTGTCCTGGCAAAAAATCTTATGCTGCCCCTCCCCCCCCCCCCTTTTTTCTTCATAGAAAACTGTCTTTGAACCGCCAGTCAAAATAATGGTACATGTACATTAAAATCTATGGCTTTCTCCTGTAAATAAGTTGAGTTTTTTATTAAGTAAAATAACCTATTCCTTCTGAGAACGGGGAGTCATAGCTCATCTGTCTGAATGGAAGAAGATAATCGATTCAAAATTTGATATACGAAGTATGACATCTTTTGATTGCCGTGAGTATTTAGTAGAATCGCGTAAGAGACTCGACGGCTGTTACAGTATTTGCTCACATCTTGTTTACATCCAGTTCAAATTAAATACGACCCCTGACTTCCTCGGATGGATCGGTTCGTATGGTAAATAAAAATTTGGCAGATAGCGTATATCTTCGGAAGTTGTGTCTGGATGAAGCGGAATCTTTAGAAATCGAATGAAGTGTTCAGCATTAACCACCGTCTGATAAAATAATGTACACAGCCCGGGTACAATATACATTCTTTTATTCATAGATTTAAGGATTTAACTACGTTTCTCTTGCGTTCGTCGGCGGTCCTTGCTTATACTTTACAACGTGAATGTCATTATTAATAGATTCGGAAGTATTACAATGGACACTTGCTATTGTTCGGCATAGGTATTTACATATGCTGTGGAGATCAATAAAGAAAACTATACGAACGTTTTAATACATGTAATACTCGATGTATTAAACACGCGAATAGCCAGTCGTCCAAGTGTCCGCGGCACGTTGTTAGTATACTAGTATCCTATACAATTCCCTTTAAACGACGCGTGGATAAAGTCTTTACCCGTAACGTAACTATGGAACGCGCCGTGATTTATACGGGCTTTTAAAAGTATTTATTCATCGGGTACAGTTTTGACGATTATAAAGGACAATAAACATGTTCAATGAAATAAATGGATATTTCGTTTTTAATCGACGATCGAGGATGAGACACGGCGTATATCTTTTTCTGAAGTTGCAATAAAAACGTCTCGTCGGCGGCAATTTATAGCGCGCGGCGGTGTCTGAGAAACATAGATTTTATTTTACATGGCCTAACATGGCAGAAACATGGTTTAAATGGATCATTTTTCACATTTTAGGTAGGATTCAACAAATGTTTGTTTCATCTCAATGCACATGTATTATTTTTGGACGGGCAATGGAAAATACACTGACAATGATACATCTAGCTCCGGATCGCCAAAAAACCCCATACTTTATGAAGGACACAAGGTTGCATTTCGACAAAAATTAAAGAAGCTCCTCCATTTCCAGTGAAATTACCAACATACATGCCAACACAGGTTTGTGCACAGTGACAGTCTTGCATAACTACTTCCCTTTGATAACAGTGGGCCGATTCCTTTGAACTGCTCAAACTACGCTGGGGCAAATGCTCAGAGTACTCCAGAACAGGTTGTCAGTAGAGTGGACAGAAAGTTTCCAAGTAGCAAGATGGCAGCTAGAGAGATAGTTTTCTTCCTAAACTTTTTGTTTGAGGACAAAACAACAGGAGAAATTTAGACGTCGGACTTTTTATGAAATTAAATGTTTATTATTATTCTGTATTGTCTTCTTTTACATGTACTGTTTCACGTTAGCTATTTAACATAACAGCGTGAGTAACGTTTTGTGGACAGCAAGTACCAACTATCATTACGTCTCAATTAAAAAGTGATTGTTTTTGACATATGAAAAGTACTTATTTTGCCGTCCAAAACAACTGGACCGCAGTAACGTGAAAGGCTAAAAATGCAGAAAATTTCTGGCTTGTCAGGGACGTTATGAAAAAAGATATTGGAAAATGAATTTTTCTACATTTTGAGTTGATGTAAAACAACAGAAAATAAAAGAAGACAATACAGAATCAATTTAAAACACTTATTTCAAAAGTTCTATTTTCTTTATTTCCTCCGTCACGAACCCTTGTGTGCCATATCATTGATAGACAAATGTTGGTCTTTCAGCCATATTGGATGACGTCACTTTCTTAGAGCACTCTCGCTGCATGCATGCACTGATGCAGCACCACCTCTTGACCAGGTGCAGACAGAGTCAGGGAGTATCTCTATAGCTACTCTAAATCACTGCGCGGATCGCTCCATTCGTTCGGAGCAGCTTGGAGTACTCAGAGTTGGTCAAAGGAATCCGCCAAGTGTTGTGCAAGAGGATAACAATATTTGAGGGGCTAAATGACATTGCTGTCCTTCCCACAGGCACCAGATTCCTACAAAGAAAATTAAAACTCAATCTTCAACACCCGTATCTCTTCTCTTTACTCTCTCTTTAAGGCAAGACAGCTTCCATGTTTAAGCATCATCCCCCCTCTTTACCCCCTCAATATCGTAAGTTTCAAAAGGATTTCTTCATAAAACTGCATATCAGTATTTTCTACAGATATTTTTCTTCACGATCGTAACCTACTTATCATTGATTATTCGTGCATTTAGCCGCAATTAATCCAAATAACTGAAATTGAGTCGAAACCTACACTTTCACGCTATTCTTAGCAATTGTGCAGTACCGTTAGTTTGAGTTGTTACCCTTGCTGCTAATGGTAAAGTGTAGGTTTCGACTCGATTTAAAACATGGAAGCTGTCGTGCCTTAGAGAAAGGTAAAGAGAAGAGAAACGGGCGTTTAAGAAAGGGTTTTAATTTTTCTTTCTAGGAATCAGGTGCCTGTGGTCCTTCCCACATGTTTGCCTGTATCCCAGCTATTCTACCTCGCCTAATTTGGGGTCATGTTGATCTCATTTCTTATTAAAAATTTAGAATTTTCAATGATCAGAAGTTTTTTGTGCAAGCAGTACCCTTTAATTTGTACCTTAACACTGCAAATCAAAATGAAATTACAAAGCGTTGTTTTTCTTCTGACCGGATATGGATAAATGATTCGGGTGTCTGATCACTTCGCACACAAACTGTTTCGGACTAATAAAACCTCGCCCTGTGCTCCGTCGCCGAGATGAGGTTATTTATTGATTTTCCTTTTATGAGATAATTATTAAATTATTTCACGTCTTTATAGTCAATTTTTTTTAACTTGAAGTGGGAAACAAGATTTCAAAGTCAGTCAGGGATTCCCCATTTAATACTGTGATTCCAGAGGTGCAGAATGGAAACAAACGGCTTTACAAAGCTCTAAAAAACTTCTGATCATGAACATCATAAACGAGTATCGTTATTTTCATTGATTAACGTCTAATCAATACTGAGGAATGAAAGAAATTGAATAGAAACTTTTGTTTGAAAAAATATTAATAAAAAAAAATCTTTTATTTTCTATTTTCTTTCATCTTACAAGAGGATCGAAGGTTGACATCATATCTTTGTGTTGCATCAGTGCAAAAAAGAAAGAGTAGCCGTAGGGCTAGTGGAAACAGAATTTTAGAATTATATATTTATTTATTTTTTCAGAATGTTGTTCATTCCGGGGTTCGCAACCAATCCGATGGGAATTCTCACGATTTGGCCTTGCCTTCTCGACTTTGAGACTGAATAACTATTAGGTACGTACTTCTTTGATGTTTATTCTTTTGGCCTTGACTGGCAGATATGGGGGGGGGGTCCAGCCTGTGATTCATAGAAAAAGTAACTGCTTACCGGTGCCTATGAAAATTATTATATTATTTCAAATTCATGTAGTGAATTTATCAATATCAGTTCCAAACAATATGTGATAGAATACATTATATATGTATACTTGAGTCCATCTTCTCGAGACAATTGATTGTACGTAATATCTTACTCCCGGAGTAAGATAAATTACGCACAAGATGACTTGAGTCATGCACAACCAAGGACTTAGTTTATAAGTCCATGGCATAACGTATCGTGTCCATGACAATCTTTTTCTTGCGCGGGTCCTTTTCTAGTTTGTTAAAAAAAAGGCATTGTCCCAAGCAGAATCTCTGTTATTTACCAACAGATACCATACAGATAACCATGTGTCGACTCGTTGCCTATCTATGCGGCTAAATCTCTGTTTAAAAAAAAATCTGTTTTATATTTACTACGTCCCTGGTTTTTAGACTTTTGTTTGTCAATTTTTTTTTGTGGTTTATTTAGGAGGGGGGGGGGTGAGGGAGGGGTGCATAACTTTCATTCAAAAATCACCAAGATCGACTGACTTATAAACTGTTTATAAGTCCTTGAAATCGCTTATTTCTTGAGATTATTTATTGAATCTATGTGGGATTAATTTTCTAAAAATGATTGCAGGAATGTATTTTCAACTGTAATCGGCATATCCATGCATTGCCTTTTAGAAGTAAGTGTGGTATAATATTTTCAAGCGCGGATCCAGAGGGTCGAGGGGATCCCCTTTGGAATTTCGCAGCATAGTTAAAAAATATATAAATATACATATTTCAATATTTCATAAGATTAAGTCCCGATACCCCATTTGAAAAAAGATAACATTAATTTTTATGGAAATCTTTCATTTTGACAATGTTTTGCCGTCAAGAATTTCAAAAATTTTCTCTGGCACAAATAGAGGATTTTATTCCAAATCTGAAAAAAAATTCGCAGCTTCGCAATTTGAAAATTATATGAGCTCGATTCAGGTGTCCGTGAGTAAAAGTTAGAAAACATAGAAAAATGCAATTAAAAATTGAGAAAAAAGGTGTTTAATTTTTTCATAAATTTTGGGTTGTTTTATCTTTAAAACATATATACAAGACTCACAGCTCATAAGATTATGCATCTAGAATCAAAGGGCATCTCGTAATTCACAAAACATAACCCCTAACCCTTAACTGCACGAGCCCATTATCTTAAAGATATGCCCAATATATTCGTTTAATGGAGTTTACAGTCTTATTTTGTAATTGATTTTCAACAAAATTTGATGTTTGAATAGTTACCAAGAAAAATAGAATCGTTACGGCAACAAAATACATTGCTTTCCATATTAATTAGAGGAATGAAAATGGCGGGAAGGGGGGATGCAGAATTCGAACCCCCTCCCCCTTTTCTTTTAATTCCAACGGCGTAGTCTTTGTTGTGTGTTACACATGAATTATGATTGAAATTGACTAGATAATATCAAACATTTATAATTGAGTCGAAATGTTGATATACTTACACCACAAGCGTTCGTTCTGCACAAATTTTACACATACATTCCAATGCGCTCTTATGATGTGACAGCTGTATAAGATTTTATGCAGTTTTCAACCAAATTTATTATAAGTGACATTTCTTTCTTATAAAAAAAGTTGGACACTTTCCACCCTGTTAGAGCGCACGTAGGGGGTTTCGGCTATGTGTCAACAGGGGTTTCGGTTCCGAAGCGAGCTGTAGACGGACGTAGCGAGTTTAAGTTTTATTTATGACTACACAAATCAAGTTTTTCACAAATGAGTATGCTGACGGAGTGGAGGCAATCATATTCAATCTACCCATCACTTTAAATTGTCTCCATACGGTCAGGTTCTGCCAAACACTTCGGTACAGTTTTGCCGATTGGACAATTTTCAACGTCACCTCAACATTTTGGTTCATTTTCTTCACTGCTAGAATGTTTATGTTGCTTGATGAGGTTTGATTATGTCATATATAACTATCCAAGTAAAATCACCTTAAATTTACCCACTAAGAAAGTATATTTCTTCATCAAATAATACTTTTGAGTGGATTAATGCATGTGTCCACCGGGGTTTCAATTCATGTGTCCAACGGGGTTTCGACACTTCATCTAGACATTGCATTAAATGGTATCACCGTTTAGGTAAGAAGGTAGTTTGAAGAGGTTAAAAGGTATTTTGAAGTTTCTACATGAATGAGAAGGGGGCGGAACATCAGCAAAGCCCCTTCTTATTCATACATAAGCTTCTAAATACCTTCCAATCGCCCCAGATGGCATCTAGGTACCACGGTGGCTCAACTGGTACTAGGACACCCGCCTAGGCTGCAGAAAGTCCCGAGTTTGATCCCCATCTCCAGTGAACATTTGTCAAGTTTTACAATATGCACGATCAATTTGAGAACCTGTGATTGACTAAGCTTACATGTTGCCATCTAATTTGATTTAGAAGGCATAGGTTATATGTTGACCATGAGAGAGATATTTCTAAAGTTATGGGAAGGGTATTATAGTGGAAATCATCACTGAACAGGCATGTTAAACCTCACTACAACCCTCTCTTAGAGTGTCATTCTTATGAGTGTGGAAATACATTTAAGACTGTGCACCTATTTCAAAATCATAATAATTAGACAACACTGGCCGCAGGAGCCTCACGACCGTCTAGTTGGATAACGATATAGATCTATAGTTGCAGTTCAGGGAAATAAAAAAGAATTCTTAGCTTGATTAATCTTTTAGCCTTATGGATAGAGGGAAGTGGTTCTTGAATGATTTAATGGAAATAAAAGTCCTAGCATCGAGCCCCTGTATTTCAATATGAGATTTCTTTAAAAGATGTTTAAGATTCTATGCAGTGGTGGCGAAGGAGAAGCTAGCCAATCAGATCCTCCTGCCAATGTTTATTGACCGATCGCCTTGAAAACACACACTTACAAATGTAGAAGAGAACTTTTTGGCTGGTACTTGTTACTTTGAAGTTTCGTGAAATTCTGTGTAATAGTTGCAGGGGGAAAGGGGGTGTTGATGTTTTAAAAATACGATTAGTGTGCTACATGTCATTGACATAGCAGTAGTTCACGTTCATGAGTTTCCTACAGTAACAGTGTTTACGAAAACAACGTTTTTTCCTCTCCATGTGCATGAAAAACCTTACTTTAATCAGCATCATGTACTATATTATGTGTTATCATCAATACACATTTTACGCAAGTAATTATTGGACATACTGACGAAATAGGATAAATTCAACCAGGTTTGTCGATTTAACGGATGTACACCGTAACACACAAATTCTATCTACAGTCATTTGGGAGGGTATTATGTTGCATTCGTCTTTGTGGTGACATTGCCGTACCGACAATGTCCCTCTGTGTGAAGCCGCATATATCCTCTCTGTGCTGGAGAGAACAGAGAAAAAGAAGTGTTCCTTCTCTCTATTCACTTCAGCACAAATTTCTATCGTCTTAGAGGCGAGACTGAGGTCCAGATACAGCACTGCATTTATGTGTCATCGAGATATAGCTCAATTTAGGATGCATTTTTCTTTCGAACCGAAACCCCATGTCACACGTGATACCGAAACCCCATGTTACACATAGAGTTTCTTGATATAATTTCAATATTCAAAGCATTTAATGAGAGTTTTTGTATTCATAATGTTTGAAATATGTTTATGGTCTTTGTATTCCAACAAACGTGTACAGAAATGCATTGTAATAAGAGATTTTTTAGTTTTGTGCAGAGACATGGCCAAATTTTTCCAGACGCCGATACTGTACCGGAGTGTTTGAAGTATCTGAGACTATTTGAACTGCTTCAACGTCATCAATAGGTCACTATATAATTCTGTCCTTCTGTGCACTATGCTTTATCACTGTAAAACGGATAGAAATGAAGAAAACTTAATTTCTACTTACAATTGTTGTCTGATCTCCGCTTCAAAACCGAAACCCCTGTTGACACATAGCCGAAACCCCCTATGTGCGCTCTAACAGGGTGCGACCGCCCAGTCACATTTTCGTAATTTGACGATTGTTACACCTCCGCTTTTACAAAAAATTGTACTACATACAACAAGTATGAAAATACTTCCAAGGTAGTATTAGCGGTGAACATTGTGTTTCTGACGGGGGAGGGGAACGATGTTTATAAATTCATTGATTTCTATACAAAATAAGCACACTTTATACTCAAACATCTGTCTTTTAGAGCAATTTTAAGACAATTTGTCCATGCGCGGATCCAGAGGGGGGACCAGGGGTCTGGACCCCCCCCTCCCCCCTTGAGATTTCCGGAGTTGGGGTCCAGCTTTGGCCCATTTCTAATTGAAATGGGTCTAAAAATGCATGAAAGGGCTTTGAAACCTAAAAATTCGGCTCGCTTCGCTCGCCAATTACTAATACAAAACTATTTTTTCTGCAAAATTCCTTAATTATTTTCGATTGTTCATACTAAGTAAGTTATATAATTGTCTTGGGCCTCAGGAACAAATATTTTCAACAGTCCCTTACCTCATAGGATGTAACCTCCTTCATCTTTTTCAAGGTTTTATCATTTTAAGATGTCTTATTATTTGGGAAAATGACACATCTCTTATCTATTTGTTCTCATGAAATATAGACAAAATGTGAGTTAATAAAAAAAAATATTGCGGCTAGCTCGATTTAAGGAGTAAAATATTCATTGTTATAAATAATCATCATGATCGAATCAAGACAAATTAATATTTCATATCAAAATTTCAGGCTCGCTACGCACGCCAATTCTTCATAAAAATAAACGTGAAAGGAAAGCTAACATTACCCCCATCAGAATTCCCCTCCCTCCCCATCATGTGCACCGATACATATGTACCTACATGCTAGGTAGCCTAACTTCCTAAAATTTTGGACCCCCTCTGACCAAAAATGCTGGATGCTGGATCCGCGCATGTTGTCTCTAGATTTTGAATAGCTAGGTTTTATTGGAGTACTTTGAAATTTCACTATTTTTTTGGCAGATTTTATCTTATTGTTACAGGTCCATAACTGTTCGGGCTCCTTTAAAAATCCATTGACGGATCCGGCTGATCATCACTGTGACATGCGTGGCGCTCCCATAGGCGGAAAGATCGTTTGGATACGACACGCGAACTACCTCAACCTACATCGAAACATACACTGGTCGAAATGACTTGATGCGAAGCGAAAGCACTTTTTGAAAATATTATTACATCTTTTAAAGTATCGTAAAAATGGCAGGAGAGGTAGTTGTGGACGCTCTGCCTTACTTTGATCAAGGTTATGACGAACCGGGTGTTCGTGAGGCGGTAAGACGTTACTGTATAGTTAAAAATTTGAGGATGGAATTTCCTCTGATGTTTGAATTATGAATAAGTTCAATAACAAACAAACATCCTAAACACCCATATCCTCTTTTTTTCATTTAAAGAATTATCGTCTGAAACAATTGTTTAAGAAGGTTTACCTTGATACCTCCTCTTTGGGTTGAAGATGCGTACCTTTTGAAATCAATTTCGTCAGTTCGTCAGTGATTGGGATAAGCATGTGCCCTGCGCTACTGGACGGGCACATAATATGAATTAAGGCAAAGCCATTGTGAGGACGCAGATGAAATATAATTTCAATGAATTAATACCCAATTTTCACCATACATCACTGAATATTTTTTTTACCAAGTTAATAAGAATAAAATATGTCATACAATATGTGTTCTTGTTATTTTTTCCAGCATCATTTTTACCGTCTTTATCAGCCTTACATTAGTTTTTTTCTTGAAATCCAGAATCATCTACAGGAGAGGGGATATTATAGACAATTTCTAGATCGACAGCATGCACATAACTCGTAAATGTGGGGAAACAATTCTCAATGTCACAAAACAATCAGTTAAAACATGAAATCGCAATGCTTAATTTTGAAACATAAATGACAGATAAGAAAAGATCAAGTGATGTCATCTTAATCTATGCATTTTTTAAATTCCTTGGACCTTGACGAAAACCAAGGAAAAGAGAACTCGGGCAAGAAAACTGTGGGCACAAACCATTAAAATTAAAAAAAGAAAATTTTTTTTTACTGTTTTCTGAAGTATTTATATATTATATAAGATTAACATGTATCTTTATTATTCAATGAATTCAATTAAACTTTTAAATGTTTACTTTTTAAATTTCATTGGGTGATGAAATGTCAGTTGTCGTATCAGGAATATGTATCCCCCCTTGCACCCACCCACCCCTCTCCCCTTTTACTTTCACCTGAAAAATTAGCATTCAAAATGTAGAAGAGAGAGAAAACTTCCTTTTCGGCGCCGTCTATAGTGTTATCAGCAACATATCGTTTTATGGGATGATCTGGAAAAGGGGTTTAAAACTTACAAATTAAGTACAGTATAACATTAGTATTACAGGATTTTCCCTTCTAAATAATGTAAACGATTTTCCAATGTAATATCTGAAGACAAAATTCTTGCTCATTCCTTTACTTTAAAAGAGGGGGAAAGGGAGGGGGAGGGGCGGGAGGAAGGTGAGAGGGGGAGAGGGAGGGCAGGGAGGGAGGGAGCGAGGGGGAAGAAGGAAGGGTGTGGGAGGGGAGATAAGGGGGCGGAGAGAGCGGGTACCCCATGTCTGCTCCCCACCCCCATAAAAGGCAAGGATGAATGGGAGGGGGAGGAAGCAGGAAGGAGGCAGCTGGAGGGAGGCAGAAGGGAGGGAGGGAGAGGTTAGGAGGTGGGAGAAGGGAGCGGGACAGGGGAGAGAAGGGGAGAAGTGAGAATAAATCCACCCCCCTGTCCGCCCCCCCCCCCCCCCCCCCCCCCCCCCCCCCCCCCCTGAATACAATCAACCCTCCCCCCCCCCCCCCCATTTCTAAAAAAAAATCTGAAGCCTTCACCCCTCTACCTTGGATCCGCTTATGATTTACTACCTCCAAGGGAAAAAAATCTGAAGCCTTATAAGTTATTTCTGACAGAAAAAAATATACATGTACTTCATGCTTTTAACAGAGCCCCAGCTGTGTTGACCTATTTGTACTAAATACTGTAAATGATGACGTAAGTTGTGACGCTTTGTAAACAGAACCAAAGGCAGCAGACATTTAGAAGTTTGTGTTGGGATTTACACTGCATAGATTTCCTGTATATTCTACATGTAGATCTTATATATGTGGAGAGAAACCACATTATTCGATCTACAGGTATCAAAATATCAACTGCAAATCATCCTCGAAAGCAGAATGAAGTTCGGTAAGTCGCTGATCGCTCAGAAAATTATTTGTTTGTTTTTTTCTCCCAGCATTATAGTTTATCCATGGATTTTTCTGAGGGAGCTGTCGATGAAAGAAAGTCCGCGAAACAAAGTTGTATGCTGACGTCGCGTCGCATGCTGACGTCACGTTGTAATTTTCAAAGAGGATATTCGGACTAAATATGATATATGTTGGATATGATGGTGCAATGTCAGTATTACGTGAAGCAAAGTACAAATCATACATTGGGACACTGGAGGAGTAAGCCAAACGAAGAATATTCAAAGGAGATCGAGAAATCTTGGTCATCGATGGGTTTAATTCTGTCGTCAAGTGACATTGTCAAAAAAATAAGCTTGCGCTTCACGCCGATCAAATGGGCAATGGGGAGAATGACGTCATTGACCACGGTTTTGGAACCTATAGGTATAGCATAGAATTCAATTGAAAAACACCATTTTTCCTATATATATACACGCGTTACCTTGATGAGGACTACGTCCGCGCCTGCGGCGCGGACTGCGTTCTCTATTATCGCCAATTTTTTCAACGTTTTTTGCTCTAAAATATCTAATTCTTCATGAAATTAAATAAAATTTGCACAGAACGAAGATGAACCCTTGATACACATTTCTTCCAATTTTCATGAAAATCTGATGCTCGGTTCTTGTTAACCAGTTATTCATGAATGTTAAAATTAGGCCATGTTTGAAAGAAGGGGGGTACATATTATTGCCACCTCCACTTGTTCTTACTGAAAATCTTTAACTTCCTTCAGCAGTTCCTTGGGGTTTTTATTTTTTGCAGGATTGCAAAGCAAAATCTGGTTTATGAAATGGCAAAGTCTGTTTGTTAGTGTGTCAGCATTTTGGTTAAACTTTTGCATTTATGTCTTTTTTTTATAAAGCTATTTGGAGCAGCAACTTGAAACTTCATCATAGTGATTGATCATGATAAGAATCAAACATAGGAAAAATTCTGACCGTGACCTTGAAGTAGAAAATTCAGAATTTGTGTTTTAGCCAATAGGGAGAAAACTATGAGGATAATTCACAAAATTACTCAACACGATAAGACCTTTCATTTGAGACCTCGACATCTGACCTACCTGTAGTGACCTTGAAGTTCGACATAATTTTCCAGTTATTAGGAAGGATGTGCACCATGTGCCATATGCACATTTACAATGAAATTGTCCCATTCTTTTTTCCAATGTGTGGGCCCAAATGGCACAACAACTTTTACTTATCTTTTTTCAAAACGACGGTAGGGTTAATAAGACAATTGAAAATAAAAAGTTAAAAACAACAACAAAGTTACAAAGAAGTGTTAAAATCACATACATGTAGTGTAAAATTTTACTCCTCAAAATTGAAATCCAGTCGGACGGCAGGAGGTCAACATTCGGTAATCAATCAAACTTAAGGTACTGTTTATCATAATTTAATGACTGTAATGTTGGACCTGCAGATAGAGGAACGTCCCTATAACATCAAATTTCAGTGTTCGCTCCTTACTTTCGACTGGTCAAATTTCACCCCATCCTCATGAAAATAGAGACTGCATTAGAATGGGATTACATGTAATTCGATTCTGACGTGTTGTGGTTGGTAAATGCAAATTCTACAATGCAAACATCCATGTACAATTATAGCCATAAAACTAGTTTTGCAACGTTGAGCTCAGCAATGACCAGTCGCAAACATAACGTTTGAAGCAAAATATTCCTTTGTTTTCTGTTCAACCTATATGTATTCAAAAGATGACTCAATATTTCCTGATGTAACTGTCATCGTGTAATTTTCTGCGTTCAACTGATTGCTTTTATCTAAAGCCAAGGTCCTGTTCTATGAAAACTTAATTATTTTGACATAAACATAATAAAGATTGGATATCTCTCCCCCCCCCCCCCTTCCCGCAAAAAAAAAAAACAACAATGGAATGGAATTCTCTGAGAAATATTTTTCCTTCCATTTCCGATTTTACCGAAGAATTAAAAAGATGAACCGGCCAGTGTATCACAAGCCATAATGTATTTTACAATACATATTGTTCTATATTTGATTGCCAATGTACATTGTATCTTGAAAGTTTCTAAAAACTTTGATTAGGACACCTCGGTGGAAAAAAAAGTTTATATGGCACATTAAATATGAAAATGTCCCATAAATTCTTAAGTCCTTCCCAATCACTGCTTTTCAAAAACATTAACCTTGGCCATATCTTTTGAACCTTAAGGGATAGGGATTTAATATTTCACGTACAAATTCCTTGTGATAAGATCTTTAATTTTTGACTTTTGACCTAGTGACCTTGACCTTTAAGTTTGACCCACTTTCCAAAAAACATTAGCCTTAGCTATACAAATATATTTTTTGAACCACAATGGGTACATCTTCCATATTTCACTTGTAGATTCCTAAGGACAAGACCTTTTAATGAAACCTTGACTTTTGACCTACATGTACATGAACTCTTGACCTTGAACTTTGGTCAGAAACCTTAAACTAGACTGTATCTCTTGAACAGTAAATGATGTTGGTTTTCATATTTCATCTGAAGATTCATTTTGACAAGACCTTTCAGTTGAGACAGTGACCTTGACCTTGAACTTTGGCCTACATTTCAAAGAAATTTAACTTGGCTATACCCGGTATCTCTTGAAATTTAAGGGATAGGGTTTTAATATTTCACTCATAGATTCCTTTTGACTATACCTAAGATAAATAAGGCAAACATCAACTAAAACTGCAGCTTTGCAATAATTGGTTTGGGGTTTATTAATTATATACCTATATAATAATTGCTTTTGTAGGCCTTAACTCAAGCGGATTAGCGTTTATTAATTATATACCTATAATTACTATAATTGTTTTTGTAGGCCTTAACTCAAGTGGTTTAGCTTTTAAAAGCCTTTTATTAGGGCCCCGCCACTAGGCGGGTGCCCTATAGTAATCACTCTGTCCGTCTGTCCGTCCGTCTGTCTGTCCGTCAGCAAAAACTTTAACATTGGCCATAACTTCTGCACTGTAAGAGGTAGAGCTTTTTAGCTCACCTGAGCGAAGCTCAAGTGAGCTATTGTCATAGCGCACCGTCCGGCGTCCGTCCGGCGTCCGGCGTCCGTCGTCCGGCGTCGTCCGTCGTAAACTTTTCACATTTTCGACTTCTTCTATAGAACGGCTGAAGGGATTTTGATGAAACTTGGTAGGTATGAAGTACTCATGGTCCCCTACAAGTGTTGTTGTTTTTCGTCCGGATCTGTCAACAGGTGGCGCCACCACAGCCAAAAGTAGGTCACGGGGGGTACCCTCCTTTGACAAACTTCTTCTTCAGAACCGAAGCATGTATCGACAAACCGAAAGCATCAGGATGATCTAGAGAGATGTCTTAAGAAGTGTTGTTATTTTTGGTTCCACTTCGAAGTCAAATTTTTGACGCGTTTTTGACGTCTTTTCGGACTTAGTCAGAAATGCACATTTTTGCACTATTTCTTTAAATAACTCAATAAGTGTATGATTTTACACACTCATTTACTACATATTTATCATATTTAACTTACTTAATGCTTTGATATGTATTTTATGCTTAAATTTTATTTTTTTTGATTTTTTATGAATTTTTTTCTTATGTAAAAAGGAAGGGGGGGGGTGATTTTCATACATTTTCTGCTTCTTTTCTATAACCACTCTTCAGATTGTCATGACAATTTGTAGGTATGAGGTACTC
Source organism: Pinctada fucata (assembly GCA_028142955.1). Taxonomy (NCBI): domain Eukaryota; kingdom Metazoa; phylum Mollusca; class Bivalvia; order Pterioida; family Pteriidae; genus Pinctada; species Pinctada fucata. The sequence continues at coordinate 33,804,261 of AP027112.1, read as the reverse complement.
ATGCATGGTACCCTACAAGTGAAAGAATTTTGTCAAGATATCCACTTTTGGATTTTTAAGGAATATTTTTTAGCTCACCTGAGCAAAGCTCAAGTGAGCTATTGTCATAGCGCACCGTCCGGCGTCCGTCGTCTGTCGTCTGTCCATCGTCTGTCGTCCGTCGTAAACTTTTCAACATTTTCGACTTCTTCTCCAGAACCACTGAAAAGATTTTCATGAAACTTGGTAGGAATGAAGTACTCATGGTCCCCTACAAGTGTTGTTGTTTTTCGTCCGGATCCATCAACAGGTGGCGCCACCAGAGGCAAAAGTAGGTCACATGGGGTACCATCCTTTGACAAACTTTTTCTTCAGAACGGAAGCACGTATCGACAAACCGAAAGCATCAGGATGATCTAGAGAGATGTCTTAAGAAGTGTCGTTATTTTTGGTTCCACTCGGAAGTCAAATTTTTGACGCGTTTTTGACGTCTTTTCGGACTTCGTCAGAAATGCACATTTTTGCACTATTTCTTTAAATAACTCAATATGTGTATGATTTTACACATTCATTTACTGCACATTTATCACATTTAAGTTACTTAATGCTTTGATATGTATTTTATACTGAAATTTTAATTTTTTGATGTTTTATGAATTATTTTCTTATGTGAAAAGGAAAGGGGGGGGGGTGATTTTCATACATATTCAACTTCTTCTCCAGAACTGCTGAACAGATTTTTATGAGTATTTTTTCAATCATGAATAGATATGTTTACTGTGAAGATGGACCCAAGGCTTGTAAGTTCAAGTTCTGGTACCCTGGTAACTTTAGTTTCGTATAAGTTGGTACATGTTCATGTATGCAAGAGTTGTCTTTCTTTAATATTGATTTATGTTTTTGAGGTTTAAATTTTTGGATTATCGATTCATTTGAATGTTATATATTTTAAATTATTAAATAGGTATGGAAAAGGAAACTAAATAATTTTAAAAAGATGAATAAGTATTTTCAAATTTATCTTGTGAAGACTTGGATATACAACTTTGAAATTACAATATTGAGAGCAGCTCAAAATATTAATGTAAGAACAGATCAATATTATCAATAACACAGTGAAAAGATGGGGAGGGGGTCTGTTATTTTGCTTTAGCTTCTGTATAACTATCTCTCTCGGGTTACTTAGATTACTCAAGAAGAAGGGGGGGATGATTTTCATACATATTCAACTTCTTCTCCAGAACCACTGAACAGATTTTCGTTAAACTTCGTAGGAAGGAAGAAATCATGGTCCCCTACAAGTATTGTTGTTTTTAGCTCACCTGAGCGAAGCTCAAGTGAGCTATTGTCATAGCGCGTCGTCCGTCCATCGTCCGTCCGTCCGACGTAAACTTTTAACATTTTCGATATCTTTTCTGCAACCGCTGCACAGAATTTCACGAAATTTCACAGGAAGCAAGTACTCAATGCCCTCTATCGAATTTGTGTTTTTCAAGCCGATCGGAAATCCAAAATGGCCGCCACAGGCTCTGATTGGCTGACACATTTTCGACTTCTCTTCTAAAACTGCATCACAGAATTTCATGAAGCTTCACAGGAAGCAAGTACTCAATGCCCTCTACCAAGTTTGTGTTTTTCGAGCCGATCGGAAATCCAAGATGGCCGCCACAGGCTCTGATTGGCTGACACATTTTTTACTTCTCGTCCGAAACCGCTGCACAGAATTTCATGAAACTTCACAGGAAGCAAGTACTCAATGCCCTCTACCAAGTTTGTGTTTTCCGAGCCGATCGGAAATCCAAGATGGCCGCCACAGGCTCTAATTGGCTGACACATTCTCGACTTCTCATCTGAAACCGCTGCACAGAATTTCATGAAACTTTAGGGAAGCAACTACTCAATGCCCTCTACCAAGTTCGTGTTTTTCGAGCCAATCGGAAATCCAAGATGGCCACCACAGACTGATTGACTGACACATTTTCGACTTCTCCTCTCAAACGGCTGCATAGAATTTCACAAACCTTCACAGGAAGCAAGTACTGATTGCTCTCTACCAAGTTTGTGTTTTTCGAGCTGATCAGAAATCCAAGATGGCCGCCACAGGCTCTGATTGGCTGACAAATTTTCGACTTCTCCTCTGAAACCGCTGTGCAGAATTTCATGAAACTTCAAAGGATGCAAGTACTCATACCCTCTATCAAGTTTACGTTTTTGGAGCCTATTGGAAATCCAAGATGGCCGCCACAGGCTCTGATTGGCTGACGCATTTTCAACTTCTCCTCTGAAACTGCTTCACACAATTTCTTGAAACTTCACATGACGCAAGTACTCATTGCCCTCTACCTAATTTTTTTTTTTTTTTTCGAGCCGATTTGAAATCCAAGATGTCCTCTATAGGCTCTATTTGAATGATACATTTTTGACTTATCCTCTTAAACTACTGCACAGAATGTCACCAAACTTTACAGGAAGTAACTTGTACACCTTGTCCTTCTCAAAGCTTCACTAAAAGCGATTTCCTTCAGGTTTTGACTTTGATTGAAAACATACATACAGTCTCCTCAGGTGAGCGATGTGGCCCCCTTGGGCCTCTTGTTTATTTTACATGAGTGTGCCTTGTGACAAGACCTTTCCGTTGGTACCAACATTTTTCATCATGTGACCTTGACCGTGACCTTTGACCAACATTTGAAAAACTTTAACATTGGCCATAACTATTGTACCGTAAGAGATGGGGCTTTGATATTTGACATATCACTCTGTCCGTCCGTCTGTCTGTCCGTCTGTCCGTCAGCAAAAACTTTAACATTGGCCATAACTTTGTAAAAAATCGATGACATTGGAATACTGCATTGTATGTTTGCCTCTATTCCTCTGGCAGCAATTCTTTTGTTGCCAACCATGTTGACCTTGTTGCCTTCACATTCAACTTCTTAAAGAAGTGGCCGGCGGGGCCCTTTCTGACTTTGTCAGTGCTCTAGTTAATTATATACCTGTAATTATTGTTCTTGTAGGCCTTAGCTCTAGTAGAAGAGGAGACAAGGAGATACAGACCTACTAAGAATTATTTGGAGTACCTTCCCCCACCTAACTATAATGCCTTTGAGGTAACGTTAATTAGGATATGACGGCACCATGGTCTGGTGGTTAGGGCGTTGGGCCAGTGACCGAAAGGTTGCTGGTTTGAGTCTCACTAGGACCACAGGTCGGCCGATATATTCTCTAATATGTTCTGTGTTATATACTAAAAGATGTCCTTGTCTGTGGATTTTTTGCATGTCTGTTGTTTTTTATGCCCCCGTAATCGGAGATTCTTTTATTCTTTGTGAAAAAAAAAATATCTATATAAATTAGGATACAGTAAGCAATCTCTCTAGCTCCTCTAAACTACAGATAGACTTAGGATCTTGAAGTAAACATGGTAAATGCAGTTTTTCAGTTGTAAATAAAGTCAGACCATACATGTATTAGCTCAAGAGAAAAAAATAAAGCTTTACTGTGTGATTTTAAGGATGAATTTCTTAAATGTTAGATTTAATTGTTGCATGTGTTCTGTATAAAGAATATTATCAAAACATTATAAACGAATGAAATTTTAGTTCTTTTAATGTTAAAGAATGTTTACATGTACATGTACATGTAGAAAACGTAAAGAATTTGGAGGCCTTCAAAAACTGGCTCTCTTATTTTCCACGCCTTGAAATGCCACGAAAACTTTGAGAGACCTTAGAAGTCTCAAGATTTTTATACATGTATTTTATTTTCTTTGTGCTGCTTTCATCAATAGAGTTAACCTTTACCTTTTTTTTCTTCTGTCTGTCACAGACTTTTCCAAGTTTTGAATTTGAGCAATTTGCACTAGGCATTTTATGTTAAGTAATACAGTATTTTGAAGACTTTCGTCATTATCAAGACTTTCATTGTTATCAAGACCTTTCTACACATACAAATATTCTCTACACTGTGATCTTAAATTTAGATAAGTGGTCTTTTTCTTGAACAGACTGAGATTATGAAGACTGAGTTTGAACGTATGCAGGCTCGACTTCCCATGGACATGATGAGCATGAAAAGGTACGATATGATATCAGTATGATAATTACTTGTACCGGTAGTTACACAGCCATTTGTGCCTCATATGAAGTTTCTGACACGAATTGCATGTAAAGTCAATTTTGCATGAAGGTCACAAAGAAAAATTCATGTAAAATTCATGTGAAGTAGATTCATGTGAATTTTTTTTCACATAAATTTTATGTAAAATTTATATGAATTTCACATGAACTCTCATATGAAATGTACATGATGCTCGTTTCATATGAATTTCATGCGAGGCACAATTGGCTGTGTACCAGAGTTCTTGAAATCTTCCAATAAATTGTCCGACATTTTGGAAAATTTTATCGGTCCAAATAATAGATATAATGTGAGTTTTTATCAGAGCAGACAATTTTTTTATCGACAAATCTGATAGAGTCGATACATTTCATGAACTCTGAATTGCTATGTCTTCTCTTACTTTTCGGAGATGTGGGTCATGGCCCATGTGTGGGGGAAAATAAGCATGGAACAACCCAAAAGAAGAATATTTGAATAAATCAAAACTTTGCAAAAACTCTATTAGATGCATTGGAGTGGCTATAAGTAGAAACAATAGAACAACAATACTTTACTATTCTGATTCATATTTATTGAATTTTACACAGATTTTAAACAATTGTACACAGATTTTAAACAATTTTAAACAATTTTACACAGATTTTAAACAATTTTACACAGATTTTAAACAATTTTACACAGATTTTAAACAATTTTACACAAATTTTAAACAATTGTACACAGATTTTAAACAATTTTAAACAATTTTACACAGATTTTAAACAATTTTACACAGATTTTAAACAATTTTACACAGATTTTAAACAATTTTACACAGATTTTAAACAATTGTACACAGATTTTAAACAATTTTAAACAATTTTACACAGATTTTAAACAATTTTACACAGATTTTAAACAATTTTACACAGATTTTAAACAATTTTACACAGATTTTAAACAATTTTACACAGTTTTCAATATAAGCTTTACGTTTTCATTCTGTGAAATTAACGTTGTTTAAATACAAGAAATCTTAAATCCTATTTCAGGTATGAGTTACCCCAGCCATCTGCTGGTAAAATGACTGACGTCTCGGCGTGGAACGAAGCTGTAGAAAATTCACAAGCTCAGTTAGAACACCAAGCTTTAAGGTAGACTAAAACTTCTGATTGTGGCACTGCATGTATTTCATTGTAGAATTTCAAAAATTTAACATAAGAAATAGATGCTCAATTTATAACGAAGTAAAAATGCATCTATACAGATTGTGCTGGAATGATGCATGTATATTTAGAGAGGTGGGGGCAGACAGGGGAGTATCTCTCCCCCCCCCCCCCTTTTTCACCCCCCCCCCCCCCCCCCTCCTTTAGAGGGAAATTGACTTTTTGGATTTACGCGCACACTGAAATGTCTGGAAGTAAAAGTTTTGAGGAAACATTACACACTGTGGGCTGAAATAAAATATTTTTTGCCTTATTTTGTAGAATATTAAACTTGGAAACAATGTCAGATTTTGGGTCTAATTCCTGGAAGGAATACAACAATATCTTGGTCAAGATGATGGATAGTGCACAGAAACAACTACAAGATCTCAGGTTTGTCATACCGTATATCGGGAATTTTTCATGTGCGTCTAATTTTCGCTATTTTCGCGAGCATCATCAACTCGCGAAAAATGAACATAGCGAAAAAAAGACACAGATCTTAACCCTTAATCTGGTTAATTGATGAGCGAAATTTAGACTCAGAGAAGAAAAGACACACCTTTTAATGGTCATTTTCGCGAAATTTACCCGAAGCGAAAATTACCCGATATACGGTATATTTATACATCTACATGCATAGGGTTCTCTACACTTTTAAATGTAGGAGAAAAAAAGAGAAAGTAGGGGTTGGTTGACTCTACAAGCACCAAATGCACTAGTCTGCTTGGAGGGTTCAAGGCATCCCCTTCTAGGATTTTTTTTGTTGTCGAAAATTTGAAGCCATGGAAATTTAGAATGTTTTACATGTATTTTGTTAAGAAATTTGGGATGATTGATTTTTGCAGTATGCACAAAGTAGGTGTCGTTAAATTTAAAAAAAAAAAAAAAAGAGTGGGGGGTGACAGAACACTGCACAGAGAACAGAGTTCTTGTTAAGAGACTAAATTGAATTAATTTTACCATTTAAGGAAGAAAATTCAGGAAATAAACTGGAACAGAAAGAATGAGCAGACCCAAGCTGGTGGTAAACTGAGGGACCTTGAGGAAAGGTACGTATATTACCCTGACGAACTGTAATATTTACATTACAAGTAGATTACCCATGTTGAACTTTTATAAGGCAACTAGAATTATATTCCAATAACTTGGGTTGCCTATTGTGACGTAACGCGCACGTTTTGAAGTTAGGAGAATTTACTAACGTTATAATACTTTTGGTGCTGTGTTTCGCAGTGTATAAGCAATGTTCGTGCAAAAATGGGGTCTATTATATTTAGCAAAAATGTAAGTATAAGAAATGACCGTCTTACTTTTGGTGTTCATGGGTGTTACTGTATAATTCTGATTGGCACACGTGCAAATTCTCCGAGAATTGCTTCGTGATTCACGGAATTTGCACATGACCAACCAGAATTATACACCCATGAACACCAAAAGTAAGACAGTCATTTCTTAATTGAACTTGGAGTAAAATGTGTAGATGGTAACCATAAAGGAAAATTTTAATTTGTAGCACTGAGAGTGGGTATTGGCAGTATTCAAGTGCTCTATTATCAAAACATAATAATCCTGTTAAATAATAATTGTACTGAAGTGAAGCCATTTGGGACGATAACAAATTCTATTGAGTCTTTGCGGAATAGAGAGTTATTACCCCTTACAGACGGTATCTGACATAATACCATTGTGACGTCATGAAAATTGTATGGTAACGTCGATTTTACACCGTCATTTCCCAGACTTTTAGGACTGTTTCCATATAATTTGATGACGTCATAATCAGTCTACGTCAGATACCGTCTCAAATGGGAAGTAACTCTGATTTTCAAAAATAGCGAATAGAAAGCTGTATAAAGGTGAAGAAGTGTTGGTACTAAATAGTCAAGTTTCTTTTGAAAGTTATAACATCGATTATCTTTCCTAGAAAGGAAAATAACAATGTATAATGAGAATCAAGTTCCATATACTCGTATAAGTAATAATAAGGATCACTTTGCCTTAGCACCTATCTGTCTGTCTGTCTGGTAGTAACACTTTTAAGTTTTAAAATTGCTTAGGCCAAAAAAAAATTATGTGTGTTTGAACTTTTCCGACCGCCCCTATTTTTAGTAACTGCAGTGTTTTGGCAATTTAAATTGAATCCTATCAAACATTGAGGAGGAGATGTGCTTTATAGCATCCGTTCTCTACATAAACATTTGGCAGAGTATCAGTAAAAAGCTATCAGCTGAAAAAAGTTAAAAAAAAAAAAATAAAATAAACAAATAATCCCAACCAACTGAGCATAATTTTTATGCCCCCGGAATCAAAGATTCGGGGGCATATAGTTTTTGGCCTGTCCGTCTGTTTGTCTGTTTGTCTGTCTGCTTGTCCGAAAAACTTTAACATTGGACATAACTTTTGAATGGGAAGTGATAGGGCTTTCATATTTCACATGTGTATTCCTTGTGACAAGACCTTTCCATTGATACCAAAATTTTTGACCTCGTGACCTTGACCTTGACCTTTGACCTACTTTTCAAAAACTTTAACATTGGGCATAACTTTTGAATGGGAAGTGATAGGGCTTTCATATTTCACATGTGTATTCCTTGTGACAAGACCTTTCCATTGATACCAAAATTTTTGACCTCATGACCTTGACCTTGACCTTTGACCTACTTTTCAAAAACTTTAACATTGTGCATAACTTTTGAATGGGAAGTGATAGGGCTTTCATATTTCACATGTGTATTCCTTGTGACAAGACCTTTCCATTGATACCAAAATTTTTGACCTCATGACCTTGACCTTGACCTTCGACCTACTTTTCAAAAACTTTAACATTTGGCGTAACTTTTGAATGGTAAGTGATAGGGCTTTCATATTTCACATGTGTATTCCTTGTGACAAGGCCTTTCCATTGATACCAAAATTTTTGACCTCGTGACCTTGACCTTTGACCTTTTAACCCAGTGACCTCACATAATTGTATTTAACAGAAAATAGTGTCCATTCTAACAAAGATGCCACCGGGGGCATTCGTGTTTCACAAACACAGGCTTTATTTTTTCAGGAATTATCTATTTTTGATGAGGCTTCTATGATTATTATGATTTTACTGTTTGCGTTTGGAAAAAAAAAATCGTTTGAAATTTCTAATGTATTTCGTATTTCTATTTTAGATGGGTAGGTCTGGTTAGTAAAAACTATGAAATAGAGAGAGCCTGTGTTGAATTAGAGAAGGAGGTTATGACGTTAGAGAATAAGAAAACAAAACAGGTATGTAGTAGTAAATTTGGGTAAAAATTTTTCTTATGTGATTTCTGATTCGTGGTCCGACAACTGACGTTTCATCATCTAATAAAATGGCAAACTAGAAGTGTCTTTTTTTCTTTCAAATAGAGAGAGTTTACTAGAAGTGTCTTTTTTTCTTTCAAATAGAGAGAGTTTCTGAAGTATTGGTTTTATAGATATTGCTGTTAAAAATCTGTTTGGTCCGATAAATGCTCACGCTATAACTATTACTTAGACCAATAGAAATCTCAGAATGTCTGAGATTCTATGAAAGTTTTCAAGAACTCTGCAAATAGCAAATTTTGTGAAATATTATCATTTTTATCATTTAACTTAAAAATTTTCAGTGATTTTGAAATGTATGTCCCTATAATTTCAGGGTAAGCGGTGACAATAAATACTCGTAGCATCAAAGTCAACATTTTCACTTCAAGGATCCACTATGTATGGAAATGCATAAATGACTTGGTTAGAATCTAGCCTGGAAAATTATTGTGAAGCAACGGGAAAGGTTCCTTTTAAAATGCCTCCGACGTATGAGAACATGTGTGTACCAATTTGGTATAAAATTTCACATTCTGGAATGATGAAAATTTTCAAGATACACATTTTGTCATTTCATCTGTCATATTTTACATTTTATCATTTTGTGTGTTATTTATGTACTGAGATCAACATTATCGAAAGTGTCATTTTCATTTATTTCATGTATGTATCAAATGAAATCATTGACTTACTTGCAAGGATCTTTCATCATCTTTTTCATAAGAGAAAAACTTTTTATTCATTGATGTAAAAGACCATGGTACAATTATTATTGATTCTGATTCTGATAGGCCCTACATACATGTACTTGTTGTGATTAAAATGCAAAAAAAAAGGTCATTATTTTTTGATTATGTCATAAATTTTTGCAACACACATACATGTATGTAAACCAGTTTTCCTTCTTTCTTGTAGTGATGTAAAAGACCATGGTGATTATAATTGTAATAATGATAATATTATGATTAAGAAATGTAAAAAGAATAAAATAAATTTTGATTAATTTTTTTTTTGTCATTATGTAAACCTCCTATGTACTCTTCTGTTCACGAAGTCCAAGATTCTCATCTTGTTACTCAATCCTCATATTATCAATATTGTACTGTATTCAACAAACTGTAAGTTAATGACTTAATACTGTTTAAACCAAGTCCAGACCATCCCGCTTTGGTTATTTCTATTATTGTTGAAGGAATTTTCCTTGTAATGATCATTGTCTCAGAGGGTTAATCTATGTTAGTATCTGGAAAATTTCATCAAGTCACCCATCTTCTTTTCATGAAGCCTATTTAGTGACATTGTGACCTTTCCAAGTTTCATGCTGAAAATGATTGGCTCGCTTCTTGAAAGTAGAAGAGCGATTAAATTACATACCTCGTACATTCACCTTGGAAGAAAACAATCGGCTGGTGTATGAGCACAATCTTGATCATCACCATTCTTAACATTTGATATGGAATTTGCGATGCCTGAAAATTCACCATGATTTGCTACACTAATGTTAATGGTCGGATTGCAAAGCAATTCCAGTCTATGAATGGACAATGTCTGTCTGTCAGTACATCTGTTGTCAACATTTTGGTTAAAATTTCTAGTTGAAGCAAAATCTAAAGTTCTATGTGCAGTAAAAATGAAATATTATACATGTAGGTTAGCCATGACAAGACCTTTTAAATTATGTCCTAGCATTTAATCTTGTGACCTTGACCTTGGAATTTGACCTAGTTAAAGATTTTGGTACGAGTTTCTCATTGAAGAAAAATCTAAAGAACTGTATGAAGTTGAAACATTACTTCTATGCAAGTAGAACTTTTTCAATTTATTTCACGATATTTGACCTTGGACTCTGACCTTACAGTTTTTGGCCGGATTGCAAAGCAATTCCAGTCTATGGATTGATGATGTCCGTCCATCTGCCGTCAACATTTTGGTTAAAGTTTCTGGTTTAAGCAAAATCTAAGGAACTGTAAGCAATAGAATCATAATATCATACATGTAGGTTGCCCATGACAAGACCTTTCAATTTATGCCGTAACATTTGACCAAATGACCTTGATCTTGGAATATGAACTAGTTAAAGATTTTTATTAAAGTTTCTGGTTTAAGCAAAATCTAAGGAACTGTATGAAGTAGAATCATAATGTTGTACGTGTAGGTTGCCCATCACAAGACCTTTCAATAAATGTCATAATATTTGACCTAATGACCTTTGACCTACTTAAAAGTATTCACTTTAGCTGTATCTCTGTATCTTTTAGAGATAGGGCTTTGATATTTCACATGTAGATTCCTTTTGATATGGGCTTTCACTTGATACTATGACCTTTAACCTAGTGACCCTGATCTAGTAACCTTCAACAATTTATGTTATTTCTCGTCTCTTTTATACACAAATCAACAACATAAGTTTAGTCATGAAATATACATGGCACACTTCCCTCAAATATAAATTTGAGTAATATAGGTCCAAACATATGGGCATTCTTCAACTTACTTACTTTGCAATCCAGCGATACTGTCTTTAGCAGTGTTTTATTGATTAAAGTTTCTGGTTGAAGTGTAAATATCTGTGCACAGTAGAAACATAATATTATACATGTAGGTTGTCCATGACAAGACCTTTCAATTTATGCATTAACATATGACAAAGTGACCTTGGACTTTGACCTTGTTACAGGTTTTGATTTAAGTTTCTGGTTAAAGAATAATGTAAATATCTATAATATTAAGTAGAAACTTGATATTATACAGGTAAGTTGCCCATGACAAGACCTTTTCATTCATGTCAAAACATTTGATCTAGTGACCTTGACCTTCTTTTTAAAGAACAAAAGCTTTGGATTATTTCTCTTCAATTAAGGAATATCAGGCTGTGTTATTGTTTGTCTAGGTTCTTTGTGACATAAACTTTGATTTGATAAAATGACCTTTGACCTTGAGCGTAGACTTTGGCCTTCTTAAAATAAAAGAAAAATTACTTTGGCTATTTCTCTATATCCATAGGAGATAGATCTTTGACATTTCACATGTACATACCTTGTGATGAGCTTTCATTTGATACCAAGACCTTTAACCTAATGACCTTGACTTAGTGACCTTTGATAATTTGTTCCTTTCCCATCTTCATTATACTCAAATGAACACCAATATAAGTTTAGTCATAAAATAGGGCACATTGTACCTCAGTTATAAATTTGAGCAATATAGGTCCAAACATAAGGGTATTCTTTTAACTTTTTACGGACAAAAACTTACTTTGCAATCCGACCTTTCTGTCTTTAGCAGTGTTTTAATCATGTTGTGCTACAGATTTTTAAACAACATTTTTATATGCTCATGGAAGGCACATACTGTTGTATAAAGTTATTTGTCCTCTCAAATATCCTTATTGGTATGACAATGTTTGATCAGAACCCAAAGACCAAAATATCAACACAATAATGATTGCAAAAGGAACCTATTGATTTTCCAGGTCAATTGCTGTAGTCAAATTATACGACCAGAATGAATAAAGTTCTTTGCTTTCTTGTTTTGGTTTGCAGGCGAACAAACATTGCCTGTTTTGACCCCTGACCCTGAAGGTGCACAAGTGTTGTCCTTATCAATAACAACTTGCATAAGTACATACATGTACCGGTATATATTAAGGCGACAGAAATTTGATTCTTAGTTTTATGGATCCGACAACCCTAGTTTTACCACAATTTGAAAAGCAAAAATAAAATGAACATTTTTTCTTCCACTCATCCCAATTACTGGTTATTACTTTTCATTCTCACTTAATCTTTACTGTGCAAGTGTTTTAGAGAATGCGGCTTTGAAAACATGATAAACAAGCTGAATTAAGATCATGATCGGGGCACAAAACATGAAATGTTGAAATATACTTATTTTTATTTTATCTTCATTCCCTCCTCCTACCCTATTTTGAAAAAATACAATCCATAAAACTAACCAGAAGTCTCTGACGAGACTGTAGCTCTCCTGGTTGTTTTGTTTAATATTTGTTTTTTATTTACTCATTGACAAGTGAATAAGATACATACACATAAATATCAATTTCCATTTTTAAGACCAAAGGGAGCAGACGTTCTAACAAATTAAAAATAGCACAAGAAAACAACATATCCAAATAGACTGCAACTAGAATATCACTCATATAATTCATAATATCCAAGATAAAGTATAATAAGCTTAAAATGCATCAAAGATGCAAAGTGCCGAGTTGCAAAACTTGAATGGTCTCGACAGATGGGAAGCATCACAGACACTTTTCAGGTTGATACACATTCATATATAATTCAGAAACCATTTTCAATTACCCGAGTCCTATGAATTTGACCTTTGCTCTTTTGATCCCAAAATCAATAGGGGTCATCCTTGATTCATGGAAAACATTTCTGACAAGTTTCATGATTAAAGGTGCAATACATGCCCAAATATAGTCCCGAAACTATTTTCAATTAATTTATCAGAATCCTATGACCTTGACCTTTGGATGCAAAAATCACAAGGGGTCATACTTGATTTATGGGAAACATTTCCGGAACATTTCATGATCATAGATGCAATACAGGCTCAAATATTATCTGGAAACCATTTTCAATCATCAGTGATAGGGATCATCCTTGATTCATGGAAAGCATTTCTGGCAAGTTTCATGATTATAGGTGCTACGCAGGCTCTAATATGGTCTGGAAACCATTTTCAATCATCTGAGTCCTGTGACCTTGACCTTTGACCTTTTGACCCCAAAATCATTAGGCCTCATCCTTGATTCAAGGGAAACATTTCTGGCAAGTTTCATGATTATAGGTGCAATACAGGCTGAAATATGGTCCGGAAACCATTTTCAATCATCTGAGTCCTGTGACCTTGACCTTTGACCTTTTGACCCCAAAATCAATAGGGCTCATCCTTGATTCAAGGGAAACATTTCTGGCAAGTTTCATGATTATAGGTGCAATACAGGCTGAAATATGGTCCGGAAACCATTTTCAATCATCTGAGTCCTGTGACCTTGACCTTTGACCTTTTGACCCCAAAATCAATAGGGCTCATCCTTGACTAATGGTGAGTAAGTGTATGAAGTTTCATTGTTATAGCCTCTTTCGTAGTTGACTTATAGTCCGGAAACCAATTGTTGACGCCCTCCCGCCCGCCCGCCCAACCGCCCGCCCGCCCGCCCGTCTCACATCAAATTAAGAGCCGAGTTTTGCAACTCGGCTAAAAAAAAGAATGCCACACCCATTTTCCAAGATCCCAGGGAGCAGGGACTGCTAGCTCAAATGAAAGTATCAATGACATAACAAAACTACAGATCCATCTTATTGATTTAGAATTACAACAACTCACATTCATTAATAGCTTTGAAGAGTTGAGAGCACAATTATATAGGAAAAATGACCACATCCATTTTCTAAGACCCTGGGGGGGTCACGGGTTCAAACAAAATCTCAGGTGCACAACTAGACCACAGACCAATCAAAAAGCAAAATGAATGAAGTTTCCATCATTAATAGTGTCAGAGGAGTTGCAAGCACAGGATTACATAGACTTATATTGGAGAAAATGACCACACCCATTTTTTAGACCCTGGAGGTCAGGGGCTCAAACAAAATATCAGGTGCACAACTACACCATAGACCCATCATATTGCAAAAAGAATCAAGTCTCTATCATTTATAGTGTCAGAGGAGTTGCGAGCACAAGATTACATAGAGTTATATAGGTGAAAATGACCACGCCCTTTTTCTAAGACCCTGGGGGTCAGGGGCTCAAACAAAATATCAGGCGCACAACTAGACCACAGACCCATCATATTGCAAAAAGAATCAAGTCTCTATCATTTATAGTGTCAGAGGAGTTGCGAGCACAAGATTACATAGAGTTATATAGGTGAAAATGACCACACCCTTTTTCTAGACCCTGGGGGTCAGGGGTTCAAACAAAATATCAGGTGCACAACTAGACCACAGACCCACCATATTGCAAAAAGAATCAAGTCTCTATCATTTATAGTGTCAGAGGAGTTGCGAGCACAAGATTACATAGAGTTATATAGGTGAAAATGACCACACCCTTTTTCTAAGATCCTGGGGGTCAGGGGCTCAAACAAAATATCAGGTGCACAACTACACCATAGACCTATCATATTGCAAAAAGCATCAAGTCTCTATCACTTATAGTGTCAGAGAAGTTGCGAGCACAGGATTACATAGACTTATATTGGAGAAAATGACCACACCCATTTTTTAGACCCTGGAGGTCAGGGGCTCAAACAAAATATCAGGTGCACAACTACACCATAGACCCATCATATTGCAAAAAGAATGAAGTCTCTATCATTTATAGTGTCAGAGGAGTTGCGAGCACAAGATTACATAGAGTTATATAGGTGAAAATGACCACGCCCTTTTTCTAAGACCCTGGGGGTCAGGGGCTCAAACAAAATATCAGGCGCACAACTAGACCACAGACCCATCATATTGCAAAAAGAATCAAGTCTCTATCATTTATAGTGTCAGAGGAGTTGCGAGCACAAGATTACATAGAGTTATATAGGTGAAAATGACCACACCCTTTTTCTAAGATCCTGGGGGTCAGGGGCTCAAACAAAATATCAGGTGCACAACTACACCATAGACCTATCATATTGCAAAAAGCATCAAGTCTCTATCACTTATAGTGTCAGAGAAGTTGCGAGCACAAGATTACATAGAGTTATATAGGAGAAAATGACCACACCCATTTTCTAAGACCCTGGGGGTCAGGGGCTCAAACAAAATATCAGGTGCACAACTACACCATAGACCTATCATATTGCAAAAAGAATGAAGTCTCTATCATTTGTAGTGTCAGAGGAGTTACGAGCACAAGATTACATAGAGTTATATAGGAGAAAATGACCACACCCATTTTCTAAGACCCTGGGGGTCAGGGGCTCAAACAAAATATCAGGTGCACAACTACACCATAGACCTATCATATTGCAAAAAGAATGAAGTCTCTATCATTTGTAGTGTCAGAGGAGTTACGAGCACAAGATTACATAGAGTTATATAGGAGAAAATGACCACACCAATTTTCTAAGACCCTGGGGGTCAGGGGCTCAAACAAAATATCAGGTGCACAACTAGACCACAGACCCATCATATTGCAAAAAGAATCAAGTCTCTATCATTTATAGTGTCAGAGGAGTTGCGAGCACAAGATTTCAAAGATTTTCATGACCACGCCCATTTTCTAAGACCCTGGGGGTCAGGGGCTGAAACCAAATGTCAGGTGCACAACTAGACCACATACCAAGTAAGATGCAAAAAGAATTAGCTTTCTATCTCCTATGGTTTCAGAGGAGTTGCGAGCACAAGAATTGTTTACGGACGGACGGACGGACGGACGGACAGACGGACGGACGCCGGACAACGGGGTATCGCGTAAGCTCGACTGGTCAGAGACCAGTAGAGCTAAAAATTAAAAAACTGTCGCCTGAGTAATCTCTGTAACTCAATAATGTTTTCACTTATTGCATTTGTCCTCGAAAGATGACCTTAAAAATACAATTACATGGATGTCATCCTCACATTATTGCAAGTTTGGTATATGTCTGAAAAAAAAAGCCGAGATGTCACAAAGTTTTATTTTTCTTTTCTTGTATGTTGCAACATTAATTTTTGATGTCTGGCCTTAAAAATAAATACATTAGGTGCCATCCTCTCATGGACTTTCAAATGCACAAGTTGAAAATGTGCATTTTAAAATTGTTCACGAAAAATTCCTTTCATGCTCTATATGACCTTTGACCTCTGACCTTGAAAATCATAAAGGTGTCATCATAAGCAAGTACATGTATGCGGAGTTTGATGAACATCAAAAGTTATATACAGCTTCTATAGTGTCCAGAGACTTGCACAGACAAATGCACAGATGATGACAGCATTTCAGTTTACTAACCATCTATACAGCAATAATGCACAGCTCAGTACAGAATGTTTTAAAGCATTCTGTGAAAAAGAATATTATGAGATATTCCACAAGTTTTATATATGAGTTAAATTCCATGAGTTTAACACAGGCTGTGAGGATATAGAAAACTTCATTTTTAAAGGTATGTTTGACTTTCTTCTTTTTTTTTTCTTTTTGATAAAAATTTAAACCTAAATCAAATGTCTGTTTGCATTTGTGCATACATGTACAATTTGAAAACATTTTTATGTATACACAATTCTTTAAAGAAAAGGTTTAAGCTTTTACTTTTTAAATAACCAAATTACATGTATTCTAATCAAGGCAATCCGGCTGTACATTGTGCATTTCAATAAAAGGGGGTGGCGTAACTCAGTTGGTAGAGCGCTTAGTACGTCGACTCATAGCCAGTGAAGCATGCGACTGACCAGCATCAAATCCGACGAGCGCCAGGTGAAGGGATGATTACCAACTTAGAGCCTCGCCAGGTGTTGTGGGCTAACACCTTGTATATAGCCAAGTAACCCCAGCCTAGTCTTTCGGAAGGAACTATAAACGGGGGTCCCGTGTCTTGGATAGGCGTAGGCACGTAAAAGAACCCTCACTGCTTCCGGTGGGTCCGTTGCATAGGTCAAAATTCCAACATACAGCTGACGTCTTTGGACGGTACGCCTAGCAGAGGCGGAATCTATAACTGATCTGAACTAAAAGAAAATATCTAACCGTTCACATTGACTTTATTGCTGATAAAAATGGTAACAACAACAATTCTTCTATTTCTGCTGATTTGACAACAAATAAATGTATAAGCAATTCATACATACAGTGATTTGAATTCTGGGAGATTGCTAATTAAATTCAAAAGTTCATAAGATAATGAGCACCAACAAACTGAATTACCCATCAACCATCAGTCAAGATGGAGGCAAGCAAATGTGAGTAAAATGGAAAGTGCTTGACTTAACAATGCTAACACCAATCTGAATGTTGTCGCAAACATTTCCTAAAATGATGTTAAAACACATAAAAAATTCAGAAAAATAACTTGACGTCAATATATTGTGTTTAAATTTGATACAAATACATAAAAGATATCAAACATAACATACTCTATGATTCAATTTCATAAATATGTATATAAGCAGACCTTAGTTCACAAAATGAAGTTCAACATTATCATTAATGGCAATTTCTCCTGGTACGTATGTGTGAATATTCATGTAGGCCTGGCAGTGATTTCATTACAAAGGACACATGCACATGTGCATGTTGACGATGTGGAATTGATAGGTTGTAAGTGAAATTTGCACATTTTTCAGGAGGCAGAAAAAGCTCTTTTACATTGATATTTTCCAATGTGAGAGATTGAAGAACCAAAGAAAACTTTGATTTTGAATACATTAACAAAAGGCAACAGGTTTCCTCAAAACATTCAATTTAAATTAAAAACATAGGGTAATCAAAGATTACATAGCTCGCCTATATAGGTTTTTGTCAGAAACCAGGTTAAAGTTTTTGAAAAGTAGGTCAAAGTCGAAGGTCAAGGTCACTAGGTCAAAGTCTCAAATGAAAGGTCTCGTCACAAGGTATCTACATGTGAAATATCAAAGCCCTACCCCTTATAGTTCAAGAGATATAGCCCAGGTTAAAGTTTTGTCTACGTACGACAACAACGACGACGCCGAGGGTATGGCATTAGCTCTCCGGACTTTTTCGTCCCGGCGAGCTAAAAATCTTACGTATAACATATGATCTTTCATGTGATTAAACTAGCATCTTGCCTATCATTTCCTCAACAACATGTTAGAATACGCAAGGTCTTTAAAACTATGACTTGCGACCTTTTACTAATAGAATCAATTGTTTATGCAAATCATAGGTTGTATCTGACACTTAAGATCTTCAAAACTAGGTATTTCATTCCGTTACCATAGTTACAGATTGAATTTCACAGGGAGTTTGGAAATTGTACGACCTATTCACTGATAGCAAAAAGTTATAAACTGCTACTTAGGACTATTCATTTCTACTTCGTCCAAAACGCACTGATTATCATTATCAAAGAGAAAGAAAGTGACTAAATGACTGATAGAATTTGGAAACATCACCAAACATAAAGTACATGTATTATCATTTTAAAATTTAAATGGCCACTTAATAAGTTTTTCAAAGGGATGAAACATGTCAATTGTTATGTATCAAAATCACATGCAACACTATAAATATTGAATTATGGTAAACTAAAAGACTCAAGTTTGAAGAGGCAAATTCTGAAGTTTTCCAGTGGTAATCTTTTCATTTTAACACAAATTTGAATATTTGCACTATCAATTGAACACTTTAAAAAAAAATGTTACTATACTACTTACATGTACATTGTACATTGTACAAATTTAATGTTAGAATTACACATGTGTAATGTGTAAGACAGAATGTGTAACACAAAACTAATCAATAACGAGGGCATTCATGTAAAGAGTCATGTCTACAATGTATATATTTTAAGTTATGTATACAATGCAATGCTGAAAGAATCGTTAAACTACATGTATATTTTATACACATGTACATACAATGTATATACATATGTACATGTCAATGTCATGAAATGAAATGGTAAGACGGCATCTATTCTAGCACAAACGGTCTCACAGAGACTTTCTTTGTTTTATCCCCACGTTTTTAGGTGACTACAGTTAAACTGTGATATTCAAAATAAGTCACATATCCCAATTTCGTAAACACAAAAATCATTTTGATTAAATTGATACAAAATTAATGTTGTCAATGAAATTCCTAACTCTATTTTTAAAATGATATAAAGCCAACGACTACAAGTAAGTCATACATGTACATGTATGTTCCCGATATTGTAAAAACACACAATATTATTTTGAAATTGTTGATAAATGTTTTCAATGAAATTCCTCCACTCTAGAATGAAAATGCCATTAAAATATAAAGAAGTTTATAATTTAATCTCAGCACTCATTTCAAGATCTTTTAAAATGCATTGGCTCTAAATCCCCTTGTTCACTCACTTAGTACTGGTCCCCTAAATGTTTCCCCTGTCCCTTCACTTTGTTTTCTTCGTTTCCCCTTCATAGTCCCCGCCCCCTTCTTGATCCTCCTCACCCTGTTCTTCAGATCCCTCCTCTGTCTCCGCCTCCTCCTCATCTTCCCCCGTTTGTTCCCCATTTTCATCACCCTCCCCCTGGCTTCCTTGACTTCCTTCTTCCAATTCCTCTTGACTTCCTTCAACTTCACTTTTCTCCACAACTTCAAAACCTTCCTCCTTTTCTTGATCATATTTTTCTTCTTGTTTCTTCTTCCTCTTTTCTTCTCTCTTTTTCTTCCTCTTTTCCTCTTCTTCCTTTTCTTTTTCTATATCTTCAGCTCGGTATAATTTATAGGTATAACCAGGTTTGAACGAGTCGAAAAATCCAACGTCCTCCGTCAGATTTGGTAATAGCCAAAAATGAAGTTTTCCAAATGTCACAAGCCATATTGCACAAAACAAGATTCCTCGAACTAGAAAAAAGATAAGGTACAAAATGAAACTAAACTGGAATGGGGCATTTTCTTGAATTTTTCATCAATTTTAGTGGAATGACAATTTTTAAAACACAGTACATGCACATGTACAAGTATACTATAAATTCATAATACTGAGTGTGCCTGATAAAATGTCTTTTGGAAATATTATACAATTATGGACTTTTAACTCAGTGTATATGACGTGATATTGACTTACTGTGAAAATATTGACTGAGGAAAAGCCGAGGTTAATATTTTCATAGTAAGTCAATATCACATCATATATATTGAGTTAAAAGTCCATAACAGTTTTATTCTATAATTTTATATTTGATTCACAATAAATAACGTCGCCATTTGCAGATGTTAATGGGGTAATGCCGGTCTATTTTAAGATTGTGGTATATGGTGATTTATCCAGGAGCATCGACGATGTTATCAGCCAATCAGAGCATTGCTATTTAAAGTTTATAGTATAATAATTATTAATGCCTCTGGACAGCATATTCTACATGTAGTTCCTCTATGAACTTCAAATTCAATATCCTAATGTACTGTATAAAAAAATGATAGCCCAAAGGAATAAGACTACCCTATAATACTAGCCATGAAAAGGATTACACATCTATCCAAAATTTATACTTTTTGGGGTTTTCAGTAAGAATTATTTGAGGCAGTAATTTTGAAAATTTTAGATTGCTATTTGAGGGCTATAAATGGTAAGAGTGAAAATGCAGGTTTTAGAGGAAAGTCAAATTGGCAATTTCTGTCATTTGGGGCAGCAATATTAAACCTAGTGCTGCCTCCTAATAAAATGGCTGACTTTTTTTGTCATGAACAGATGGGCTAAAACTACATGCTGCTGATTTCTGAGTCTTTTCAATTTGAGACGGTATCTGCTGTTAAACCTCTATGAAGCCTTATCATTCGTATGGTAAAGTCAATTTCCTTCTGTCAAATCCAATCTTGCATGGAAGGCTTCCATCACACTTGATGAAGTCACATTTAGCCTAAGTCAGATACTGCCCCAAACCGGAACCAACTCTGGTTACAGTAATACTATAGAGGTGGAAATTTTCGTGTGAGGGTAATTTTCGCATATTTCAAAAATCGAGGGACTTCGCGAAAATTTCCCCCGCTCGAAAATAACACTGCTGCATTCTCACAAATGCAGAATTTATATCGCAAATATTTCCCCAAAGTGTAACGTCTTGATCATGTTGATGTTATAATTGCAAAATTTTCCCCCAGCAAAAATAACCACGTTTACAATAATGAAAAGGAGTCGAGTAACATTTTTAGATAAGCTATGTACTGGTATAGGCAATACTCACTGATAACAAGGACTAATATAAGTCCTACAAAGCTAGCACCGACTAAACTGATGTAGTAGACAGCTACTCTCATCCAGTCTGGCCACAGGGGAAAGAGACATAACGCAATGGCACCAATAACTGTAACAGAAATAAGATACATAAATCTAGCACTGACTGAACTGATGTAGTAGACAGCTTCTCTCATCCAATCTGGCCACAGGGGAAAGAGGCACCAATAACTAATAGAGTAATAGAAATTAGATACATAAAGCTTGCACTGACTTCATTTTAAAATTCATTTTATCAAATTTTACCTGTAATTCTATTGCACTAAGAGGTATTTTATGGAATCATTGATTGCATCCTTTTAGAAATATTCTTTGCCACTTTTCAGAAAGACTGAACAGATGATATTTTACATTTTTTCAGATATGTTTGTGATTTACCATTGAAACATGACTTTATGTTATAAAATTCTGAATTATACAATAACAAATACATACCCATCAATAAACCAATAACAAAAGTTTTCAGAGGAACTGGGTCATAGATCCAAACATAGATCTGCAAAATACACACAACAGTATTACTCAATAGGCCATTTTCAAAATAGCAGGGTACGAAGGCAGGATATCTAATAGTAGGGCATTTGAGGCTTTTTTATAGTGACGTCATATGTAAAGTCATAGTTACAATGCATCATTATGCCATAGTCAAGACTATACCGGTAATTGTATTGTCATGCTTAAATCATCATCAAACAATGTGATATCAGAGTGGGTTTTTTTGTGTTTTATTGTGTTTTTCCATGAGCAATTCTAAAAGCTTCCAGCTTGCTGACATTTATGAAGAATATTTCATTACAACTGTTCCAAGTTTGAATGCCGTGAAAAAGCATCTTTTAGTTTGGAATTTCATTAAAACTTAAATTTCAGAACTGAATAATTTACATGTATCCTTACCTCTTCTCCATCAATAAATCTCTGTTCCTCCGCCATGTCTAACCTAAATTTCTTCTCCTTCTTCTCTTTCTTCTTCTTCTCCTTATCTTCTCCCTTTGAAAATATCACAACATTTTAAATAATGCTTTTAAAAAGACAAGGCTGGGAATTTTCTGTGCTTGTACAAAGGGGTGGTTAATTGTTTTTCTCTCATCCATATATTTTTACATAATTCATAAATAAACATTGCTTGTTTTGCATTAAATGTTGCTTCATGTGGCGTCAAACACTGCTAAACCTACATAGACATCTTTGACATCACAATTGGGGTTTTGAGACAAACATCCGGGGGAGCGAGACCGAGTTGTCTCAGAACGGGTAAATCTGTAGATATCTCTGTCTGGGATGAGAGAGACATGTAATTGTATCAGTGGAATGAGAGTGTCACAATAATGTAAAGCTCTAACTTTGCTCTTTTTTTTAACAAGTAAAACTTTTCTTAATCAGAATTTAGATATACACAGTGTGTGATGCTATACCTTCTTTTCCTCTTTATCGACTTCTGTATCCTCGTCTTTACCCTCGGAGTCTTTGCTCTCTTTTCCGTCCTTCTCTTTTACTTTCTTTTTGTCCTTCTTGTCCTTTTTTTCCTAAAGTATACGGCAATATGTTAATTCATTTATGTCTTTTCCACAAGGGACTAAGTTTGCTGACCCTTTACATCCATGACAAAATATTCGAAAAACAAGAGGCCCAAGGGGGCCACATCGCTCACCTGAGTTGCAGACAAAGGGTTAAAAGTCACAAAAATACTTCTACAGATCGAAACCCTTGACAGCCATATTTGTTGACCTATCGACAAGAAAAATACAAACTTGGCAGAGGACCTTGAGTACTTGCTTGCTACAAGGTTTCGTGAAATTCTGTGCAATGGTTGCAGAGGAGATTTCGAAAATGTGTCAGCCAATCAGAGTCCTCGACGGCCATATCTGTTGACCGATCAGCACAAAATACACAATCTTGGTAGAGGACCTTGAGTACTTTCTTCCTGTAAAGTATCATGAAATTCTGTGCAGTGGTTTTTTTGCAGAGAAGATGTTGAAAATGTGTTAGCCAATCAGAGCCCTCGGCGGCGATATTTGTTGACCGATCGGCACGAAAAACACCAACTTGTTGGAGGACCTTGAATACTTCCTTCCTGTAAAGTTTCATGAAATTCTGTGCAGCGGTTGCAGAGGAGATGTCGAAAATGTGTCAGCCAATAAGAGCCCTTGGCAGCCATATTTGTTGAACAATCAGCACGAAAAACATAAACTTGGTACAGGACCTTGTGTACTTCCTTCCTGCAAAGTTTCATGAAATTCTGTGCAGTGGTTGCAGAGGAGATGTTGAAAATGTGTTAGCCAATCAGAGCCCTCGGCGGCCATATTTGTTGAATGATCGGCACGAAAAACACAAACTTGGTAGAGGACCTTGAGTACTTCCTTCATGTAAAGTTTCATGAAATTCTGTGCAGCGGTTGCAGAGGAGATGTCGAAAATGTGTCAGCCAATCAGAGCCCTCAGCGGCCATATTTGTTGACCGATCTGCATGAAAAACACAAACTTGGTAGAGGACCTTGAGTACCTCCTTCATGTAAAGTTTCATGAAATTCTGTGCAGCGGTTGCAGAGGAGATTTTGAAAATGTGTCAGCCAATCAGAGCCCTCGGCGGCCATATTTGTTGACTGATCGGCACAAAAAACACAAACTTGGTAGAGGATCTTGAGTACTTCCTTCCTGTAAAGTTTCATGAAATTCTGTGCAGTGGTTGCAGAGGAGATGTCGAAAATGTGTCAGCCAATCAGAGCCCTCGACGGCCATATTTGTTGACCGATCGGCACAAAAAACACAAACTTGGTAGAGGACCTTGAGTACTTCCTTCCTGTAAAGTTTCATGAAATTCTGTGCAGCGGTTGCAGAGGAGATGTCGAAAATGTGTCAGCCAATCAGAGCCCTCAGCGGCCATATTTGTTGACCAATCGGCACAAAAAACACAAACTTGGTAGAGGACCTTAAATACTTCCATCTTGTAAAGTTTCATGAAATTCTGTGCAGCGGTTGCAGAGGAGATGTCGAAAATGTTAAAAGTTTACGCCAGACGGACGACGATGACGACGACGGACGGACGGACGGACGGACGGACGACGGACGGCGCGCTATGACAATAGCTCACTTGAGCTTCGCTCAGGTGAGCTAAAAAAATATTAGAACTGTTAAAGAAAAGGTATTCTCTCGTCGCATGTCTGACCCTAACTATGTGACCCTGACCTTGTGGATGCCATTGACCCTCATTGGGTGTTGAGTCTCAACATGCTTGACCATCCCTGAAAGTTTGATGAAAGTACAATGCATGTCGATCCAGTAATAGCCATTTGTGTGAAAGTGTGACTAACAGACATACATACATCAGACAGAGTGATCCCAATATTTTGCTCTTGCCTTGCTGGTAACATACTAAAATAGTATCACATATGAACAAGTAAAATATGTGAAGAAATTTTGAATTGAACATTCCAGTTGTATTAACAGAACACTCATAAGACATAAAATTTTTAAGTCACTTACTCTGGAAAAGAAAAAAAATTCACCAATTTTATGCAAAAACTAAAGAGGGCATCACTCAGCAACCACAATTGATATTATGGTTGCACTGATATATTTCACAGATTGACTTACCTCTTCCAGGGCACTGTCCTCCTCTTTCTTTTTCCGTTTTTTATCTCGATCTTTCTTCGTCTTGGCAATTTTTGTAGCTCGATGAAGTAGCCCTTTCATCATAAGCCTACAATGATATTGATAAAATGTACAAAATAAAATGTACAAGATAAAATTTACACTTACTGAATTGTGTATCTCAACTTTATATAAAATTATCACGGTTAATAATACATGAAGTTAACCAGAAAATACCCATACCATAACGGTGTCCATTACCAAATATTCATATTTGCCAGATAAGGGAGAGTTACTTCTATCTTCTTTCTCCTTGTACAATTTCAGTATATTTGGGAGCAGAAGCAGTTTAAAAAAAACACCATCGACATGTAAACAATATGCAGACAAGTACATTTTTTTGTATTTAAACACAGAAAATAGAAGAGTATATGTCGGCTGACCCATGGTACTAGTGAGGCTTGAACCAGTATCCTTTCGGTCACTGGTCCGACATCCTATCCGATAGACCACAGCAGCGATATTTTTTTCTCTCATTTTGAAAATAACTGGACCCTTCCAGTCCTCTATATCCAATAGCTTTTATTCACTCTACTTCATGTACAAAACACTTACTTCTCCATGTACTGTGCACAGGACTTCCTATCTGTCAGGTTGATATCCCCTGATCCTCCTTTTGCCCATTTAGAATCAAGTAAGCAATCTATGGCTTTGTTTCCTGGTAAAATAATATATAATTACTCATATTAATATATCAAGGTGTAAGGAATTATATATGTACATCTTACTTGTGACAAATTCAGTCATGACCTGTCAACAGAACCTTTCACATTATCTGCGGTAATAATTTGAAGCTCAGTTCCAGGGGACAAGCAATAGATTGCGCACACACCAGTTACATCATTTGATTGTTCTAGGGCGTGTAGCGCGGAATAGTGTTTCGTTTGTTCGGTGAAAAAACATCTTGGAACAATTGAATGATGTCACTGGTGCATGCGCAATCTATTGTTTGTCCACCCAGAACTGAACTTCAAAATTCAATACCACTTTAAACTTTATACAGTAGAATGTAAATTCAAATGTATCACAGTACACAAGTCATGTGCAGTGTTTATGAAATAGTCTGAGAAAACATAGGACACTTTCAACAGTTTTGGTAGTCTTTCTATATTTCCCCAAAATCCACAGGACATTGACAAAAACCATCAGAAACTGCCGATAAGCCGACACTTTTCGTAAACACTGCATTTGACACAAAAGGTACCTGTTAATGTGTCATGACACAAAGATGAACAAAGTCGGAGCACTATCTTAATGAAAACCCTCTAGCCTAACTCTGCAATTTTGTCAGACTAGTAGAAACTACAGTACAAATTGACCGAGAGAATTTGTCTGTAGATTTAGTGGCTTCCTAAGATACGAATACAAATACATACCATAAAAGCACTTGACCATGTTCTGCATGGGTACAAATTTGGCATCCATCGTAGGACAGTTAAATCTGACATGCTTGGCAATAGCATATTCCTCTTTAGTAGCTTTTTCATTATCCTATAAAAAAAATACATAAAGTATATTACACATGTAAAGAGTTACTTCTTAAAATAATTTGAAATAATTTCTTTTTTAACAAATATGGAATAAAATACACTAGAATCTATATCCCCAGCTTTGTCTGCAGGAAAGGATCTTCAGGCATACATGTACTTGATTTTTTTTCTGGTATATTTTGTACATTATTATACATTTTGTACATGTATTGGTTTTTGAATAGTTTGTTCTTTTTCCATTAAAACATCCAGGCAAATTTTGAAAGCTTTTTTTCCCTTCATTCAAGTATGAAACTGTTTTATCAAAAGATTGCTCTTTTTAACAAACAGTAGGTGCACAGCGATATGACCCTTCCATACATTGCAAAGTGGCAAATCAGTGTTTTGAGGTTCGGTAAAGCTAAGAAATAATGTTCAGCTCTAACATGTAAATGCTTTGTCATTAGTGGAACTGTGTTCCATACTTGACCAATCAAACAGATCATTTCAATGTTACTTAGTTAAACGAATATGAGTCTTATTTATTATGACAGACAATTAAGTTACAAAGTTATAATGTAAGATTTTTAAAGCTGAGCTGCTTCAACATACAACAAAGAATTTTAGATTCTTTTTCAAAGAATTCATGAAATATTCAAATTTCATCTGGTCTAGATGATTTGGTGACGGGCCACATGAATTTCAAATCATGTGGCCCTGATGTCTTAATCATATCTATGTGATTCAAATATTTTTCGTGAACACTGGTGCTCGCATATTTTGTACCATAGATTGATGCAGTGGTGCCTGTTGTATGATAAAGTTCAGTGTGTTAAATGACTGAGCTATCAAATTGACCTTTTAGCTCACTCTGTAACACTCTAAACTTAAGTAATCTAACGGCCATGTTTCAAATCTTGGGTTGGGAGCCTGAAGGTTCTTCATTTCGTGACGAGGTGAACAATTGTGTGTGTTGGTTGAAGTTGGCCAGCTCTGTTTTCTTAGTACATACACAGAAGCCTGCGAAAGTATCGGAGAGAAAAGCTGTTGACAACAGCAACATACATGTAATGGCATGTGCCAGAAATTATCTCAAAATGGATCAACCAGTCAACTGTGAACTGACTAGGCCACATTGAAACGCAAGATAGGTGTAGACTGGTTTCCGGTAGTTGTATGTACTGATAGTTTAGTACAAGTTCCAATGACTGAGCTACATTTGTATCATGATGTCCCTTTAGCTCACTCGGCAACGAGTCTGACTATCACCGGACGGCCAGGGTTCGAGTCCTGGACCGGTCACCTGCAAACTACTTCATTGGTGACGAGGTCAGAACAATTGGTGTGTGTGGGCCAGCTCGATCTGCAGGAATGAAGGTAGAACCCTACCAGGGATTAGAGAGTGGCTGGACACAGCAGGGTGTGGCTGGACACAGCAGGGTAAACACACGGCCCTCAATGAAAAGGGGGAAGGGTGTAGTGGTTTCCAGTAGTTGCAGGTACGGATAGTTCAGGTCAAGTTCCAATGACTGAGCTATCGGGATGTCCCTTTAGCTCACTCGGCAAAGAGGCTGACTATCACGGGGATGGCCGGGGTTCGAGTCCTGGACCAGGTACCTGCAAACTACTTCACACGGATTCACAGTGATGCACTATAATGAAGGCGTTTATCATGACACGTCATTAAGTGGAGGAATCTATCATCAACCAGGTACATGGTGCATCATGGCCCGGGGAACGGTTACACCCTAATGTGAATCAATGCGACACACCAGACTGTCTGTCGGTTTTTTATATTGTGCGAAACATATTGATCAATACTTGATGCATTTTATTATGATTTTACAATGGGCGAGCATTTAAAAGTTCGAGAGGATTGAAGAAAAATACAAAGGGATATAATTTATCGTGTTTAAAATGCGTTTGAGAGAAAATAAAGGAAGAAATCACGGACCTTATCTGCTCTCCGCGACTTTTTCACTCGTCTGTCAGCCATGTTTACGTGTAGATCATAGTCTTCTACGCGCTTAAAACTTTAAGCATCCCAATGATTAAGACAACGAAAAAAAAAAAACCCGCCAAGTTTTGAAGTGAAAAACTTCACTGTGTAGCATCATGCATCACGTGACTTTAAGTTGGTTAAACCACGAATGAATAAAAAGCTCGGTTGGAGAAAAGAAAACAGGAACTGCAATAATTGCTATGATTAAATTTTATCTTTTCATAGCCTATATCCTTGTTTAAAATGGTACTAAGTTTTACTATCATGGGAATCCTTATATAGTGAGTAAAACGCCGAACAAGTTGTGTTTGCAAA
The DNA here is from genome assembly GCA_028142955.1 of Pinctada fucata. NCBI lineage: Eukaryota > Metazoa > Mollusca > Bivalvia > Pterioida > Pteriidae > Pinctada > Pinctada fucata. The sequence continues at coordinate 33,775,336 of AP027112.1, read as the reverse complement.
CATTGTGACAAAAGCTGTAGATATTTTCGTGGAAACCACCACAACAAAAAAATGTCAACATTGTGTTCAACATATTTCGACCACGACGTTCCTTTTGTCACAATGTTTGTAAAAACTACAATGGTTTCTTGATCGACAAACAAAGAATCATCAACTTTGAAAATATCATCTTTTACAAGGACATCGGCTATGAAAAGATAAAATTGAATCAATACAATCATCACAGTACCTGTTTTCTTTCCTTCAAACGAGCGATATGCCGCCATTTTGTGTTCGTGGTTTCACCAACTTAACTCAAGTGATGCTACACAGTGAACTTCAAGATTTATAAATCAACGACAAGGATGTCCTGACTTTTTTTTTTAACTTCTGTTGCGCATTGAGGATTTTATTTATTGTCTTGCCTTTTTAATAGATAAGCCTACTGTACAGCATCGTATTATGCGACTAATCAGTCTACTTGTATCATAACTTTGCTGTCCGCGCAGCTCACTTCGGAAAACGGAAAAATCGAAGCTTTGCCTTTGGCTCATTTGTCAGAATATTTTCCGTTTGAAATTCATAAAGGGGGATAGATCTCGAACTCTCTTAACTAACAGCTAGTGAAAACTATAGTATATGTCCGAAATAATACGCTCACCGTGAAAGAAAATGGTTTCTAAAGCAGCGTCGGATTCAGGGGGGTGCGGAGGGGGCGTCCGCCCCCCCCCCCGGCAATGACCCAAAATTTTCCAAAAAGCCCAATATTTTGGCCCATTTTCAGTATAAATCGGCAAAATTCGCCCCTTGATCCCCCCGGCAAAGGGGGCGCTGGATCCGCCACTGTAAAGATGGGAGAGTTTTCTATGTTAATTCTAGCGTGACGTCTTTCACTCTTTGACGTTCTCCGTGGACTCGATGATCAACTCCCGGGCGACGTCACGCCAAATTAACATAGAGAAACTATTTTCTTTCACTCATTGTCACTGTGAGCGTGGTATTGGTCGTTCAAACCACATATATAGCTTACACCATTAGTTTCGAGAGTTCGAGATCTATAAATTTATCTGTGAATTTTCAATTTGAAAAAAAAGTAGACGATTTAATTTTGAAGTGAGCTGAGCGGACAGTTATTGAGAATCAAGTGCGGATCATACTGAAAGGGGGGAGGGTCAGTGGCGGATCCAGAGTGGCAAGGGGGTGTGTGTGTTGTATCGACCCAAAGGGTCGATTCGAGGCACGAAGTGCATGCCGAGCGAGGGAGGGTACGGGAGGGGTTGCCCCCTCCTGTAGGTGGGGGTCCGGGGGGCCTCCCCCGGAAAGTTTTTGAAAAAAATGGAATAAAATGGTGCATTCTGGAGCACATTTTCTCCTTACCTTCTCGAATATTCAGACCATTTTTTCCACTCAATTTATGTGGTTAATAAAGATTTCTAAATGAAATGATTTCTCCTTTACTGTTGGCAGGGACGTAGCCAGGGTGTTTTCGATTTGGACGTCTATAAAGAAGGGTTGGACAAAGAACATCAGCTGTCCGGGGGCACAGAAACTTTTTGGGGGAATGACTTGCGAGGCCCGAAGGGTCCAGTGGGGACAGTATGGAAATATGTTACCCATCCCCTTGAAGGGGGTCCCCCGTGAAAATTTTGAAAAAAATTAAGTTCCTCAGACCCAAGACAATTATATAAAATTACTTAGTATGAACAATTGATAATAATTAAGGAATTTTGCAGAAAAAAATAGTTTTCTATTAGTAAGTGGCGAGCGAAGCGAGCCGAAATTTAGGTTTCAAAGCCCTTTCATGCATTTTAGACCCATTTCAATTAGAAATGGGCCAAAGCTGGACCCCACCTCCGAAAATCTCAAGGGGGGGGGGGTCCATTCCCCCCGGTCCCCCTCTGGATCCGCACATGGTTGTATTGAGTTCTAATGAAACACGAGAAAATTACGAAAAATGCATTCAAATCGGTGGTTTCTGGAGTGTCTTTGATCTATTTCTGAACAGTAGTTTGCTGTAAATACTATTTCAAAAGACCCTCCCCCTTCTTTTTGGCTACTGGGGGAGGCGCTCTCCTTTTTTTTTTTTTTTTTTTCGCGAGACGATGTGGACGTTTTTGTGTACAAATGTAAGCCTGGCTTCGCTCCTGGCTTGTTGATTTGTCCTTGCTGTAACATGTACTTAGAATATTGGTACGATATCGGGTAAAAAATGTTGAGTATCATTGGGGTTTGGCTTTGAAAAATTGAATGCTTAATTATAGGCCCCCGGAGCATATTCGAGCTATATGTATACAATGTTAAATATTTGCCCATTTTCCGGTTATTTCAAAGTATGTTTTTAACAAAATTTGTAGATGACAAAAATACTCAAACCGGGTATTTGAGGACAGAAACGTGTAGGTTTCGATCCCCGTACCATTTACATTGATTGTTTGACACACGTATATGTACATGTTTTGCAAATTATTTGAACATGTTCATATTATAGTATTTGTTAATGTTAATTTTCGTAAAATAAACAGAAAACCCCCTCTGCGACGTACATTACAAAAACTTCGCGATTGTCTGTACGAATCCACAAATACGCCAATTGATATGGTATCGAATCGATATGCGATAGAATGTATCAGAAAATTTTTGTAAATTTTGTTTCAAAATAGTGAATTCTGGTGGACTTTAAGCAATTTTTTTATTACTCAGTTTGCAGGGTTTTTTTCCGAGTGCTAAAGTTACCAAAAAAAAAAAAAAAAAAGAAAAGGGAAACCGGGGGGGGGTTTCTCGAACCCCCCCCCCTCCCCCCCTCCCCCTAAATCCGCCCTTGAGGGTATATTAGGAACCCTCGAATTCGCCAACATTCCTTATTTTCCCTGTTTATACGTATATTTTTCAAACAGTCCGCAAAGGCTGGAAAACTCCTTTTCCTGGACTAGGCTTAAATGATCTGTCCATGACAGTGACCGTGATTGGAAAGTGCCCAAAGGAAATCGACAAAATACCATTCCAGGCTGACACATCCTCCTGGTAAACATTGTTTGGTCCGACAGTTTCGTGAAAATGTTCGTCTGACTCTGTTTTTGTACAGAGGCACCAGATTCCTTGAGAGAAAACTATAACCATCTAAAACGCCCATTCTTTTCTAAAGAGAAGAGAAACGGAAGTTTAAGATGTGGTTTTAATTTTTTTCTAGGAATCGGGCGCCTTTATTTTTTTTATTTTATTATTTTTTTTTTTTTTTTGTACAAGGTCAAAACGCCGTTGAATTCAATTTCAATATGAAAAAAAAAGAATGTTTAGGTTAGAGGGGCGAGCAACTCAGTCAAATACTGAAATTTAAGGAGAAACGCTTCTACCTTAAAACATAACTCATGAGGATGTTGTCAAACTGAAAAGTTTGTAACATGTACTCTGCAAATTCGCCCCCCCCCCCTCAAAAAAAATTAATTAATGAATAAAATAAACAAATATATTTTAAAAAATCGCAGTGGCGAGTTAAATGGGGAGCGCACGTGGCGACCCCCCCCCCCCCCTCAAAAATTAACAAAAAAAAGAGAGAGAGAGAGAGAGAGAGAGAGAGAGAGAGTAAAATTGGGATTTTTTTTCTCTAACCTTCCTTTATATTTTTCATCGATCTAGAACCTAATGCGTCATCGTCATCGTCTTCTGCACTGTTACAGCTTTCATTATGTATGAATTTTACTTCAACTTGAAGTTCAAGTCAAAAATTTTATATGTTTATATCATAAAATTAAATAATTTTCGAAGAATAAAAAATGTGGAGTAATAAACTGTTAACATAATATATATATATAATCAACTAGTTATATATACCTTAACTTTGGCTTTCCAGTCCAGAAAGTTTTTCCTTCCTTTGTTTTGTTTTGGGGGATTATTCTGTCTGATTTCCCGAAGTTTTGCTTTCTCGACTTTTTCGCGCTCCTTTTCATCTGCCAACCTTGCTTTGTTTTCTAAATCTTCTATAGATGTTACAAAATCCCCATCTTGTTGGGAAGACTCAAAGTCTTCTTCATTATCTTCATCGTCGTTTTCTACGTTATCATGACATCGACATCTCCCCTCCTCCTCACCGATTTCATCTTTCATTACAGTATCATCGTCAGTATCACCATCGTCATCTATATCGAAAGGCGAGACACAGAATTCATACTTTGGAGCAAGCTTTTTCAATACTCTAACCCTCCTAACTCTCTTGAACCCGATTCGTCGCGTTGTCATATTGAAATTCTGGGAAAAATATTCTTACAACACAAAAATCTTCAGTGTAATTATATTGTAACTTAACAATATGCGAATTTTCTAGTGACTATCAAGATTTTACTAGTTTACAGAAGGGAAGTCAACGTGTACAGCCCTTACTTCCGTATTGAACGACCCGATCCCGCTACCCTGCGGGTCGACGTGTTACAGCATTAAATCAATGACAGCCCTTAGGGCTATTACATCAGTTTTTGTGTATTAGTTTATTCATGTATACTTGCTAATTTTTTTTAATCATCCTTCAATACTCACGAGCAGATCTGGGATGCTTCATGCATATCTGTTTATGTTGCTCGGGTAGCGCCTTATCCACGTTGGTTCTTGCATTAATTTCTCAAACGCCAGCATACGCATGAGACTTGAGATAATATTTTTTTTCCATGCGTGAAATATGGTTTCCTGAATACTACTATTCCCTTCTCTATATAGATCCGCGAGCATACATTTTTTCCCGGGGGAAGAGGGAAGGTTAAAAGCCCATGATTTAAACAAAAGGAAAATTGAACATTTTAGAGTAATCTTAAAGCGGGTGTAGGTGGACGGGAGGGTCTTAGCACCCCTCCCCTTTAGGTCCGCGCATACATTCTATATGCGGTTCATATTATATGGTGATTTTTCTTCAATTTTGAAATCATAAAAAGATTTGTTTACGATCTTATTTATTGAAATAATCGAATGAAATGCTCTAGTAGCTTAAAATTACGTGGAATAATGCAACTAAATGATTAATAGCGATTGAGAAATCGTTTCTGGAAGCTGTGATTGCGGAAAAGGTCAAATGCTAGTTGAAGTAGGACAAATCTGTGCTTTGCGAAACACGGATCGACGAACAATTTCAAACCACTGATTTTTTTAAAAAGAGTAATATTGGAATATTAGAATTGCTGTTTGATGAATTCATTTGAAGAAATACAATGATTTTTGAGTAAGCGAAAATTGCTAACTACACGTATCAACGAAGAAGCAAATCAAAACCTGATAAATCACTATTTGGGTGGAGTCTTTTTTTTTTGTAGCCTTACTTACAAAATTAAAAAGTACGAGGGCTGATTGATATGTTGTGAGTCTCGGTTTTCTGGGATGGAGAAGGTATTCAGCTGATAGATTATCTATAAAATGGACAAACAATCAATGGCACATACTATGCTTCGCAACAGTTACGGGAAAATATTAAACTTAAGCGCCGCGGAAAGCTCACTGGATAAAGGTGTGTTGCTCCGTCAGGACGATGCTCCTATTCACAAGTCTGTCACTGTCATGGCTGTCATTCATGATTGTGGCTTTAATTTGATTGAGCATCTGCATGATTCACCTGACATCTTGCTCCATCAGACTTTCATTTATTCCCAAAACTGAAATCAACTATTTCTGGCACCCACTTTCAGTCCGATGATGACGTCATACTTGCAGTGGATGACTTTCTGACCAGTCAAGATAAGGAGTTCTTTGAAAGTGGCATTGAGGCCCTTAAACTGTATAGACACTGAGAGGGATTATGTAGAAAAATAATGCAAAATGTCTCATAAAATTCAAATCCATCAATAAGAGGCTCACAACATATCAACCAGCCCTCGGAATTTTGTGAAATTCCACACAGATCATGGCGTCTTTATCTTGGCACTGTGTCTGATCACGAAGACTGATCAATGTGAATGGCATTTGGCAGAAAAAAGTTACTTGTGTATATTGGATTCATGATTGATAGTAAGAGATGACATATCGACCCTGTGGAATTGAAAGGTCGGAGAAAAAATGTTTTACATTGCTGTCTTGAAACCCAAGAGAAAAAGAAACCATAAATGCTTTGCATTTGGATATATAAACAAAAGACAACATGCTTTTCCACAACAAAATCAATATGAATACAAAAAACTGACTAAATCTATCACATACGACCTTTCATACTCATCAAACTGGGTTTTTTTCTATAATTTCCATTACATTGGTACATGAAAGGTCGTAACAAACAATCAAATTAAATCTAATACTTACGACCTTTATAAATTTAGAATTACTCAGGTATACATTAACATTTGTTGCAGTCCCGCTTTACACACCAAGAGTTGGTCTTTAAAACAGACAGCATAAAATCAGTATAAATCTGATACTATTGCTCCCTAAAATGACAGCAAATGAATGATAACTTCTTGTTTTAATTTCTAAACCATTTATATAAAGACAAAGTCAATGGTGTTTTACGCAGGCCGGGGATGCTTACTCTCCCCGGGCATCAATCTCCACTTTTGTTCTACTTATTTGATATTTTCTATAGCTTTGTCGTTTTCTCTGCTGTTGCTTGATATTTGGTTCGTGTTTGTATCTTCTTTGTTTTATGCATACAAATATTACGTCATCTGCATGAAAACCCAGTTCAAAATCAAAACTTATAGCTGTCGATATTCCTAGATAGCACAGAAACCAATGAAAGGTTACATTCGTTTGGATATAAATTTCCGCTGTGTGCATGTATATAATGTACCTTTTGTATTGTAGACGTCCACTTTCGAAACAGCGTGTTATATATGATTTACCGCAGATGTCACCACTGATATTGTTTTTATTCCCCCCGTAATCGGAGATTCCAGGCATATAGCTTTTGTTCTGTCCGTCTATTTGTCCACAAAACTATAACCTTGGTCATTACTTTTGAATGGTAAGTATTGGGGCTTTCATATTTCACATGTGTATTTCTTGTGACAGGACCTTTCCATTGATACCAATTTTTTTTTACCTTGTGACCTCGACCTTAGAGTTTGACCTACTTTTGAAAAACGTCCAACCTTGACCATAACTTTTAAAAAGGTAAGTGATAGGGCTTTCATATTTCACATATGAATTCCATGTGGTAAGACTTTTCCACGGATGCCTTGTGACATTGACCTCAAAATACACCACTGATATTACATTTGAGATATCTGCTTGACACGAATGTTGTCAGGATTTCGAAATTAAGGTATCCATTCTACAAATAAATGTCAAGTGTATTTATTATATAGTAAGAATCACGAAATATCATAACCTAGATATTTCATAATACAACATAACAGTTTCAATCAGCAAAAGTTACCATGCCAACCGTCATCTAGGTCACGGAAATTGTCGACACACTGCCGGAGATTACCGAGATCATTTTAAACGGTGTGCGTTGCGTCTCCTACAAATCCACCAAATCGATACAGTTGATCATCTTTGTGTTTTCTTGTCAAAATATTTCTTTAATCCCTGAAGATTATCAGTATTATTAAACTCAATGGCTGCTTTTCAACTGCTGTGTTGTGTAAAATCAAGATATATGTAATACACGATGTATTCAAAGATTTATTACTAGTCTACCACAAACTATGTTTGTTTACAAGAAAGTAAACATATCATTATGAATATCTGTTTTGCAAAATGATATATAGATTCAAAATCATACAATCACTCTGTCAGTGAATACTTATAAAAATTAAGGTGCTGGTTTCAGACTTCCTTTACTTTGCTAGGCAAAATATGTGAATTAAACCTCTTCAACTAAATACGAATCTCACCCCAAGAAAGTATTTTAAAACTTACAATCTTTCAGAGCGTTCAAGTCACTGAAGTTGCTTGCAGTAAAGGAAAGAAGGGGATCTCCAACAACACCCGGTTGCACACCCACAGCAAAACCCCCAAAACACCCAATGCAAAACACAAAGCAGACACGCACAGAAAGAGGCGCAAAAGGTACAAGGAACACCAAATCACATAGAAACAAAACACAAATGACTACACATAAACCAACTAGACCAATGGGCAATCTGTGCCGACTTAGCACGACGGACCATCTGCCACAGGAATAACAGACGGTGTAGTTATCCGGATTACGTGCGCACAACCTCCCACTTTTTCCGATTACCCAGAGGTCTCGACTGAGAACGCACAAGTAAGTGTACTGATCACCTTTGGATGCGCTACTATGTTAAATTCCTTTCTGAGATTGATAACTATTTCCTTCTTCTCACTGTTACCAGCAGCAGAAAATTATCAACTAATCGTACACACTGGATGTATTTTGACAGTTACCATTTATCCAAAGTTTATGGGTGGTTATAACATACATGTATAAGGATCCTCCAAGTTTGTTTTTGGTAATAGTCATTAAAAGGGTATCGCACCAAAACTTCTACCAGCGACCAGGGAGGTTGGTCTCGTACCAAGCACTGTGCTGTATATATTTACTCGTCAACTAATCGTACACACTGGATGTATTTTGACAGTAACCATTTACCCAAAGTTTATTACATTATCATTACAATCACCCAATGAGTCAGGATATTTTCTCTATCCGTCTTTACCTCTCTGATTTACAAGGTGCTGGATATGGGATGGGGTTTAACAAATAATATGTGCTAGATCTTCTCGAGGACATTCTACCTTTAAGGAGATAGTAGGAGAGATATTCTTTGGGTGGGGGAGTGATCGAACTATTAGATGCTTGCGTGACAAAGTGACATATTTGCAATTGTCAATAATACTCCCAAAACTACAACAAAGATGATGAATAAATTCGTTTCAATCGTTCTGTGTATCCTCCACTCTGTACCCGTCCCCTAGTTCGTCCAGCAAATCTCTCCTCCTCCTGAGCTCGTGGAATTTCTCCAGCATGTCGACCTGGGGCGTGGCCAGTCCCCGTTTATAATTGTCACTAGGAGCAATCTCCCCCGGCATGTCCTCTGATATATCGTCCACGCAATAGTTGTAGACTGCGTCGTTGTCGTTCTCCTCCTGACCGTCTCTGCGCATGCCCACTAGCCAGTAGGCCACCATGTCACCCTTGTCCTGCCAAATCAATTTATCAAAAGTTTAAACTTCTTCACTTTTTATACTTTTAAAAGAAAAGCCTTTTTTCATTCATTTTTGTATGCATCACCACCACACCAGATTTTCTTAAATTGGTCCGTTGTAGATTCATGTTGCGAAAATTCTGTCCGTTGTCAGAATTCAATTATCGTGCAAATTCTTCATGTACCGCAATACTTTTAAGAAATGATTAAATCCATTTCCGAATGTACAAGATCTAAAAAAAATTTATTCTAATATTTAACTTTATTTTCTACGGAAGCCAGTTCGTGCCATGTTATATTTTTTTTATTAACTATCTCGTAGTTACGAGAAACGTTTCCCGTAGTAACGAGAAACGTTTCTCGTAGTTACGAGAAACTTATCTCGTAGTTACCGAGAAAAAATTCTCGTAGTTACGAGAAAAAATTCTCGTAGTTACGAGAAACTGTTCAAGTAGTTACTAGAAACTTTTCTCGTAATAACGTTTCTCGTAGTTACGAGAAAAGTTTCTCGTAACTACAAGAAAGTTTCTCGTATCTACGAGAAAAGTTTCTCGTAACTACGAGAAAGGTTTTTCGTAACTACGAGAAAAGTTTCTCGTAACTTCGAGAATTTGTTTTCATAACTACGAGATTTTGTTCCCGTAACTACGAGAAACGATTCTGGTAACTACGAGAAAAGTTTCTCGTAACTACGAGAAACGTTTCTCGTAACTACGAGATAGTAAATTAAATATAACATGGCACGAACTGGCTTCCGTAATTTTCAGATTTCGACATCATTGCTTGGAAATTAAATAATGTACATATACCTACCATTATGCTGACAGTGCCCCTCTTCTTCGTTATAAACGTGTCTTCTCTGTCAAGGTCTAGCTTTGTGGTTTCTGTGATGTGGATTTTCCCGGCTAAAATGACAATCAGATTTAATCGTAAAATAATAGTCAATTCAAAAGATTCAAGATTACGTCCAGATTTTATAGATTTCATGCAGACTCTACATGTATATTTAATCATGTATTTGGTTTATTTTCTTTAAATACTGCACTTACGGTTACGGTGACAGCTATTTTTAGATAATGCACTTATGGTGGCAGCTACTTTTAGATAATGCACTTACGGTGACAGCTATTTTTAGATACTGCTTTTATAAGGTGACAGCTATTTTTAGATACTGCATTTATGGTGACAGCTATTTTTAGATACAGCTCTTACGGTGACAGCTATTTTTAGATACTGCACTTACGGTGACAGCTATTTTTCATCATTTCAGCCACTTGAAGTGTACTTCCGAATACTCCATATCGTGGCATGATGGAACCAACTATCCCCGCCATACAAGGACCTGTTTGTGTAAAAATTATTAATAGCACCTCTATCTTCATAAATCACGGAACCGATTCGTCCCAACTCTCCTAAGAGTAGGACGGTTAGGACGAATCGGATCCACCACTTATGGAAATGTAGCATCTGTGACTCTAATTTTCATAATTTTTTTCTTTCGAATACGATTTTTGTTCTCATTCTCATAATAAGAAGAATAAAGTTTCAAATAAGAGAAATCAAAATATTTCAGTGTTTATGAGAGCCGTGACTTGCCAAATATGCCCCCTCCTTTCATATCAAATACGGAAGATAATTCTATTCAACAGCACATGTAGTCTGGTTCCTTAGGTCCCGGCAGCCAGACTACAGCTCATGTGCAGCCCAATGCTCTGTTGACTTTCATTGGTTACCGAGGGAAATCAAGCAACCTGATTGGATGATTTACCTGTATTTATTCCGGTCCTGAGCTGGACTAGTTTGTCGCTGCTGGTGCGGACCTGTTTCTGGTTCATCACCGTGACAAGGTGTAAGGCGAAAGTGGCAATATCAGCCGCATGGTTAACACGGCTCCTGTTTGGTAATCCTTTCCGTGTAAAAATAAAAATAAGACGATTTCTATATCTTTGAAAATGTGAACAAATTAATATGGATTCTCTGTAAAAACCTAAAACAGCTGGCCACGGCATGTCATGGATTTTGATGAAACTTTCTGTAATTATCATACTTAATGTAAAACAATGAAAACAAACCATATTGTTATATTTGAACAACGGTTGCCATGGTAACGGGGTCAATCTATTTGACACCCCCATAAATATGAGAGATAAGACATATTGTGGCAATCTGTTGCCATGGAAACCATGGTCAAAATTTACTTTATGAACACAAAAACTTTTCTTTGTAAGTTTAACTCTGACAAGAATAACTTTTTCGGGGAAGGGGGTTATCAGGTAGTTGTTGATATTCAGTCAAATTATGTGAAAATTTAGCAAAAATAAGGTCTAATTTTAGGGTCATTTTTGGCCTGTTTTTGATTATTTTGAAGGTTGAAAACCATTATTCGGTGAATGTAATGGGTATTTAACATCACCTTGCCAAAATAAATGTCTATAGCTGGAAAAAATCAAGAAATAAAATCTATGGTGAAACTCACCATTTTGTCATGAATGCCAATCAAAATCCGTTGCTATAGCAACTTGGAGTCCATATTACCATATACCGCATATTTAAAAACATTGTTTTTCCTCATGTTTGAGTCCTATGATTATGAAATAGCATACCAGTATACAAATTATATTTATCATTATCAATTGACCTTCAAATCATTTCAAGGTCATCTGTCCAAATCTCAAGGTCATTTCTAACTTTAGACTAAAAATAAGACAAAAATCAGGATTTCCAATTAATTTAAATTGATTTCTCTAACTTATCTCATTAGATATTTTGATTTTAAATATTTACAGTTGAACAACCGATCAAAAGAATTAGAATTCATCACAATTTTGTTAAATTGTATTTCACTTCTATGTATGACATACTTTCAAAAGAGCATAAAATTGCGATTTTCTCAAATTTTCTCGTAAAGTATGTGACATTTTTTGGGGTCTTCATTGGATTCTGATAAATGTGATACTCAGCCCAACAAATAATACATTTATCATACTTTTACCGATAATTGATTGTTTTGCCAAGGTTCCATACTGTTTACTGTTAATCATGTCTCTTTTTAGTGAAAAACCACAAAATTTGGCATGAAAATAGCATATATTTTTAAATGACCTTGAAAATTGAGCAAATGACCTTGACATTTTCTCAAGGTCATGATAGCATCAAATGGTCTTTAATACATCTACATACCAAGTTTTGTAACAATAGCAGGCATACATCTGTAGAAATTAGCTTTTTACTTATGACAGGTATTTACACCTTTGTACCAAATGTTGCCATGGTAACCTATTTCAAAGGCATGTAAACAGAAAAATCTCACTTCTAGATAAATTTCCTTCGATTCCCATGAAGTCCTAGGATAATACTCTTCAGGAAATAGTCAACTGTATTTCAAATCTTGTGCAATTGCATTATTACTCTTGTCAAAAGTAAGTAAAATGTAGGTAAAATAAGGCCTAAATTGGCCGAAAATGGCTCATTTTTAATAAGCTATTTTTCTTGAAATTGAAGCAAATTCACATGACACACAGAAAGAAGGAGTATTGAAAAATCAAATTGTATCAACTTAAGAGGATTTCAATAATCTTTTCTGAAAGTTACATATTCATTCAACATTTGTTTCCATGGTAACGGGATGCATAAAAATGCCTTGTTTAAAGGTGTTTTTATACAAAACCTTGGTTACCATGGCAACGGAACGTCGGAGAAAAAAATGGAAGGTCAATTCGTTCTGAGGACATCATATTTACCTTATACACAAAAGATATCCAAAATCTGAGACATGTCGTGGCCAAACATGTCTGATTTTTTAGGTTTTTACATAGAATCCATATTAAAAGATTAATTCTAGAAATAAAAGTAAACTAAACTCCGTCACAAGAGGATGAGTTCAAACCAACAGGATACAGCAAATTTATTTGAATTTATGACAATCACACAAATTGAAAATAAGCAAATAAAAAAGTCTTAATCTTGGATATGTCTCCCTTAAAGCTTGATCCTTTGAATTCGCTTATTCCATTCAGAGACTACTTGATAATAATATTGCATCAAACGCAGACCAAGTGTTAAAAAACATAGCTAGAGTGTTCGAGAAAACAATCCTTAACAGATACCGTAAAACTAAAATGTACAATCACAATCAATTTTATCGCCAGCGAGGCAAAACGGCATTTACGTTTGTCAAACATTCAGGGAGTGTCAATCACAATGGGAGGCAACGTTACAAAAAGTCAAGGACGACCAACCGCATTTTATTTTTCGAACACTCTTGCTAGGTAAAATATCAGTTACCTGATGCCACCATGTAACAGTCGTTGATGGCCTCCACTTTATATACGTCATACATCTCCATTATATCGTCGATAATCTGGTAAAGCTGGTTTAACAAGTCTACGATTTCCTTCGCCGAACACTCTGCTATCACTTGGTTAAAGGCAAAAATGTCGGAAAAGAAAATGGTCGCCGATTTGAAGTACTGTGCTTCAATATGCTTGCTCTTCTTTAGTTGTTCCGCCACGGGTTTAGGGACCAAGTGATAAAGTAAGGAATCTATTATCTTTTTCTCTCGAGTCAATTCTTTAGTTTTGTCCACAAGGGTTAAAGCGTATTTTTGAATACTACTCGTGAGATTTTCCGTTGTCCAAATGACAAATGGACACATTAAGATGACTACAACCAAGAAGGTTGCGCTTATTGCCAGATCGTTGGTGACTTGTTCTATGACATTGTCCAGAATCATCAGAATTTCGGAACCCAGTTCTTGTTGAATATCTAACAAAGCGTCTAGGTACATCGTCATATTGTCAAACCAATGTCTGGCCTTAGCAAGGTCGGCGTGTGTAGAGTTATCGCCCTCTACATGGTGCTGGATATTGTACCGGAAGTTGTCAATAATATCGGTCAGGTTGTTTCCAAGACCCTGAACTGCGTTTGCGTAAATCATGTCCACCCTCTCTGAATAAAGCTTAGCCGTTCGGTAGTAGGCTCTGAAGTTATGGACTCTTGTGTTGTACATCTCAAAGTACGAATGGGTATGGAAACCGCCATTTGCGTAGAAGACGGTGCCCAATGCCCGTTCCACTCCCACATCTTCCTTAGCGCTCGTCAGTTTCTGGTAAGCAACTAGCGGTTTCCAGACGACAGCAAACTCCGATTCATTGATTGAGTCGTACATCCATTTTATCACAACTTTGATAATAGCCGTGTAGAAATCTATTTCTTCCTGGATATTGAATCCGTCAGATGGCGTTAGTGCTTGTCGTCTGCGAGCAAGATACTGGATCATGTTAGCTTTAGTTTCGAATCTGAGCCGTTCCAGTTTGTCCAGATTTCCAGGCCAAACTTGCAGACGACTAATAGCTCGGTCGGTTTCTATGTACTCTGTTAACAGAAAAGTTTTCGTCTCAGGTTTCAGTGCGCTGAGGTATAGTACGCTCATGTCTCGTTCCTTTTGAAGATGGTGGACTAATTTTCCAAGCTCCACGCTGAACTCCAGAGCCTTTCTTGTCTGAATAAGGTTAAAGAACGAAAATCAAATTTAAAACAATTTAAGCCTGAAGAATTACGTAATGTTCAAAACTGACAATACAATATGTAGATATATTTGATAAAACAAAATGCAATGATTACGCAGTGATTACAAATAGTCCCCAAACCCATACATCTTTGGTTCGAATGACGTCTTTGTCGATCAATGAGTGCCTTTTGTGATCTTACTTTACATGGCCACAGGAACGGGCTGACAATACTTTGCAATTTGTATCGATATTGCGTGATCCATCCAGTTGGCAATTTCTGCGGCAAAACTTTGTATAGCAACACTTTGCACTACTAGTATTGCAAAGGATGATACCATTTGCCCGTTGAGAAAGAAGGACAATAGACAATATGAATGGAGAATAATTAAGACAACCCTGCTTGTGGGTATCAGAGGTAGTGAAATTTAAAAGAAGTGAGATTTGACTGCCAGTGAATAGTCCTGGCAATTGGGTAGAGGTCAAAATTAGGAGGCATATAGAACCAAATTAGGAGGAATAATCAAAGTAAAAGGCTTAAGAAAGACCGTACCATTTCATTTTCGTTACGGATAGTGATGGTATCTGACAGCATGTAGACACTATACGACCATACACCGAGTACTGGGAGGACGGTAAGACATAACATCTTAACCAGCTGGAGTTTCTTCCCAGTGTCTGTCAGAGGCTCGTCCCTGCATAAACCTGTGGAAATATTCACAAAAATATTTTACTGTACGAAAAGGGAAAATATCAATTATCAACGAAGTCTGAAGATAAGCTCAAAATGCATCGAAGATGCAAAATGCCGAGTTGCAAAACTGGAATGTAAGTATGAATATGCAGACTAACATGAAATGTGTATGGTTTGTAACAACATTTTGTGGTCCTAAATGAAAATTTCTGGATCAAGAAATGGTCTTCTCTTTATTCTATATCAGCGTGTAATATATTTTCAAGGATACAGATTTTCCTGTGACCTTGATCTTTGACCTTTTGACCCAAAAATTAATGGCAAGTTTCATGATTATAGGTGCAATACAGGCTCAAAAATGGTCTGGAAACCATTTTCAATTACCTAAGTCCTGTGACCTTGATCTTTGACCCTTTGACCCCTAAATCAAAAGTGGTCATTTTCTATTCACTGGAAACATTTCTGGCAAGTTACATGATTATAGGTGCAATACAGGCTCAAATTCAGTCGGGAAACCATTTTTAATCATCTTAGTCCTGTGACCTTGACCTTTGACCTTTTAACCCCAAAATTGATAGTGGTCATCCTTGATCCATGGGAAACATTTCTGGCAAGCTTCATGATTATAATTGCAATACAGGCTGAAATATGGTCCGGAAACCACTTTCAATCATCGGAGTCCTGTGACCTTGACCTTTGACATTTTGACCCCAAAATCAATAGGGTTCATTCTTGATTCATGTGAATCATTATTGGCAAGTTTCATGACTTTAGGTGCAATACAGGCTAAAATATGACCAGGAAACCATTTTCAATCATCAGAGTCCTGTGACCTTGACCTTTAACCCTTTGACCCCAAAATCAAAAGTGGTCATTTTCTATTCACAGGAAACATTTCTGGCAAGTTACATGATTATAGGTGCAATACAGGCTGAAATATGGTCCGAAAACCAATTTCAATCAACAGAGTCCTGTGACCTTGACCTTTGACCTTTTGACCCCAAAATCAATAGGGCTCATCCTTGATTCAAGGGAAACATTTCTGGCAAGTTTCATGATTATAGGTGCAATACAGGCTGAAATATGGTCCGGAAACCATTTTCAATCATCTGAGTCCTGTGACCTTGACCTTTGACCTTTTGACCCCAAAATCAATAGGCCTCATCCTTGATTCAAGGGAAACATTTCTGGCAAGTTTCATGATTATAGGTGCAATACAGGCTGAAATATGGTCCGGAAACCATTTTCAATCATCTGAGTCCTGTGACCTTGACCTTTGACCTTTTGACCCCAAAATCAATAGGCCTCATTCTTGATTCAAGGGAAACATTTCTGGCAAGTTTCATGATTATAGGTGCAATACAGGCTGAAATATGGTCCGGAAACCATTTTCAATCATCTGAGTCCTGTGACCTTGACCTTTTGACCCCAAAATCAATAGGGCTCATCCTTGACTAATGGTGAGTAAGTGTATGAAGTTTCATTGTTATAGCCTCTTTCGTAGTTGACTTATAGTCCGAAAATTAATTGTTGACGCCCTCCCGCCCGCCCGCCCGCCCGCCCAGACGTCTCACATCAAATTAAGAGCCGAGTTTTGCAACTCGGCTAAAAAAGATCTACCCGTGGCCAGTAAATTTTGTGAAAATATGTACAAAACAAAACCTGGAATGTAAGCATTTTTAAAAAATCAAGAAAAAAGGGGGGATTACCCCAAAGCCCTTCTCCTATCAATCGTTGCTTCCCTAGATACGCGCATGCACAGATTTTCATGCACAAAATTACATGAACCTACCTCTTCCTATAGCAGACGGTACCACTATATCCTGTACGTCATTACTATGGAGTGATCCTACGATAGATCCTAGTCTGTCCTTGGGATAGGAACGGAAAATATCCTTCCGCTTGTACCGCAGATTGGCCTCCGTGTAGGAGTCGTCAGAGATTGACGGTTCACGTGATCCCATATCAGCGACCAAGATCGACTAGGAACCCTAGAAAGGAGAGAAATCTTTTATGTTTCAATATTAAGATTTTTTCTTGAACATTGCTAGGTGCGGATCCAGGATTTTGATTTTAGAGGGGTGGCTCCAAATTACTTTTTTTTACCGATCTACGCTTACGTTGTACTTAGGTTGGTCCCGATCGAACCCAGGAGTCAGCCTGCTCCTCTCATTTCGGATCTGGTCTGAATGAAGTCTCTGGTGCGTACATTAAATTAAGAAGACAAGTTTTGGGCTTGGAAAGAAATCCAGTTCAGTTCAAAATACTGTATTATTCCTTTAATTCGTACAGGGGATTTTGAAAAGATAAATACTGATCTTGAAAAGGCAGAATTCACTAATTTTGGAGACGTATATAGGGCGCCCCCCCCCCCCCCCCCCCCAATTGAATTCGCCCCTGATCGCAAATTGTTCTTTGCTTTGCGATTTCAAAATAAAAGTTGTTATAAATTTTGGTACACTGGCGAAATCAAAATACTTAGTATGAATAAATCTAATCAATGATTCAAAACATATTGAAAATTTAACGCTAATTATGTAGATTGCAGTAGGTTTAGGAGAAGGAAAGAATAAAACATATTCTATTATCAAAATTAAGCGCAGTACTAGTATGTGGTTTTTCTTCGAAAGAATAATAAGATTCTCTTTTTACAAAAGAGCCATTAACGTTATGTTTATAATCAAAATCTTGGGGGTATTGAAATGAATACAGATTTTTTAAATGCATGATTTTCCCCTTTTAAAAAAGAAAGATATTAAATACTTACCTACGACAGTTCAGGTGTGTGCCATATAAATTGTGGTGCAGACAGATGCTAAATCAGGTTATTTGCGATAATTGTTTAGAGTATCCATGACAAAAGAGAAATCTGCAATTACCATCACCCGCGATTGACACTGATAATTGCAGACCATTTACACCAACAGAATAAAGTCTAGAAAACAACAAGCTTCGTGTTGCATGACGGAATTATGATTCCCCGATATTCACCCAAAAAGACCGATTTTCTGAAGGTATTGTCAACCTGAAATATTTGTGATTTGCACATCAAAATTTTATTTCATGTTTTAAAATAGTCAAAATAAGTATTTTTTATATGCAAATCACAAATATTTTAGGTTGACAGTATATGAAATAATCTTTGATTGGGTTTTAGCTCCACTACTGATCAAAGACCAATCGAGCGTATGCGATCGCTCTCTGTGTCCGGCTTCGTCCGTCTGTCTTTCCGTCCGTTAAACATTTCTTGTGAACTCGAATAGTCTTAATCTGTCGATGTCAAGATTTTATTCTATAATTGCAAGCGCGGATCCAGAAGGGGGGGGGGGGGGGTCCGGACCCCCCCCCTGGAATTTTTGAAGCATAGTTTAATAACGCTTATAAATATACATGTACATACATGTATTTCATTTAAAATCTATCATTTTTATTAATTTTTTGGTTCATATTTCAAAATTTTCCCGGGCTCGCTTACGCTCGCCAGATTTCATTACACATACATATCAATTTCAAATGATGCTTACCTTTGCAACCCTCATACATCGTAAACCTTTGTCAATAAACAAGGACAATTAACTGAAAAAAAAATACAGTAATAGAGGATGCAAATGGTATTATTGTCTGTCCTTTTTATTCCAACTGACAAATTTTCGCTGGCTCGCTGCCGCTCGCCAGAAGTCTATTTTACATATAATGTGATTATTAATCAAGAACAACGCGGTGGAAATTCAAGATTTCAATCTTCTCTTTGTCTTTTGTCTAAAAATTTTTTAGGACCAATGAATTTTAGGACCCCTCCTGGAAAAAAAATCCTGGATCCGCCCATGAATTGCGATATATGGGAGTCGGGGGCTCTAACAGCATACTAGTATCTGATCACAGGTGCACGTCTAGAACAGACTCATTAAAAAACTCTCCATTCACACAACTATTTTTTCCCCCAAGACCCTTGGGGTCTTGGGAAATGGATTATGACTAATGCACAAAGGCGTTCGTATGAAGTAGTACATTTTCATTGCTACTATGATGAAGCGTAAATTATGAAAATGAACAGCATGTCAAGTGTACCGCATTTGGAATTTGTACATCCGCTCTCTGTTAGCGTCAACCAAAAATGTCTATTCTCATCTTCGGTGGTGTGAAAATTACCATTGTTTTTTTTTCGCCTGCATGGACAACCTAGCTACATTTGTATAGGGTCAATTGAGCTAGCGGAGATTAGCTTGTGTGATCAAACATAGTATGCACTAGTGCTACTACTAAAGCAAATGAAAGACGAATGTACTAATTCATTGTCACATTAAAGTCTCACATTCTTTAAAAAACGAGCTTTTTTTATATCAATTTCTTTTTTTTCCCGCTAGTAAACATACATGTATGTATAAAGTGCTGAACTTACCTCAGACAGTGCATGTTTTGTAAATATTATAATTTTCATTTTCGTGCGTGAACATCAACGGCGGATGCGGCTAGCCAAACAGGGGATGCGTACTCCTCCCGGGCACCTGGTCCCACCTCTAGCTTGCTAGTAGCCGCAGAAACGGCAAACAACACTTGGCAATTTGGCTGTGTTGGCCCAACACACCCAAACCAGCCAAATAGCCAAGTGTTGTTGGCCGTTTCTGCGGCTAGCTTGCTAGGGGTCCGTCGATGCTCAATTGGTACTCTATTGTGAGTGCTGTTGAGATTGTCGTCAGGATCTTCTTTATCTCATTGATGTTTCAATGATGTGAAAGAATGTTCAATTATCTTATTCTGTTTCCCTCCGTTTGCTCACGTAGTTGGTCTTTATGCTGCCACCCCCTTTTTTCTCTCGTCTCGTGGTCGTGTGTTCAGCTGCAGATTTCCCCCACACGTCTGTACGAGGTCATAAAATTCTACACAACGGTTGTAGAGAAGCCGAAAATCCTTGATGGCCGTGTATGTTGACCAATATGTTAAAAAACACAAACTTCGCGGAGGACCTCGAGTATTACGGAGAAATAGTAAATGTGAAAAGTGAATGGACAACGGAAGGACCACTATGACATTAGCTCACTCTAGTCTTTGGCTTTCGTAGTGTCAGAAAAGCCGAACATGAGCAAGATATTCAGATCATATGGCTTTCATCGCATTTAACGGACAAAAAACTTGAGCTCATGCTTCAAGTCTCCTTTATGTAACCTAGCACTCATGCCACTTTTGTTATAGGTAAACCGTGTGTGTGTATACTGAAAAGAACACACCGTTTGTTGCAATGATGAAAGCATGTCCCGCTGTAATCACTGCAACGATGTTGTATTTTCCTTCACAACTGTGAAGTTGTTCTAGCTAGAGAAGTTGAAAATGTGTCAACCAATCGGATTCGGTTTTGAATGGTTTTTGTGCTGCGATTCCAGAGGGGTATATTTCGTGAAATTCTGCGAAGCTGTTCCAGTCGAAAAGGAATCTGTCAATCAGAACGGTCCTGTAGCATCATAATTATCCAACCCATCCTGCTACGTCTCTCTGTACATTTGGCATAACTTTCTCTTTGGCCATATTACACTGTTTAGATAAAGGATCACTGGCGAGGGTTAAGAACCCGAAACGTGCATGTCTGGTCCATGCTGCAGCAATGATGCTATATTGAATCTGAAGACAAACGTTAACATTTGTACCACTTGATGAGTGTCACTGCTGGTGGACCAGGAGTCCCCGAGGGCACATGAAGCCAAATCGTTCCTTCAGCGCATTCGATTTTTTTTTCAAAATTTCTTGAAATTTCTAAAACGTGCATGGATCCTGTAGCATTATCATATCCCACCCATCCTGCTACGTCTTTCGGTACATTTTTGGACATACATGTAATAACTTTCACACTCTTTGGCCATATTACATTGTCTAGATTAAGGATCACTGACGAGGGTTAAGTACCCGAAACGTGCATGTCTGTTCCATGCTGCAAATTTATCTGTTCATAAACGATGCTTTTGAATTTGAAGACATTTAAAATTTACACGGATCCAACATAAACGTACATGATTCCTGTATGGATTTCTGTGTAGTAATTGGCGAAGAGGTCGAAAAGGAAACAAGATGCACTTTATGTTAGTTCAGTTAGAGGATTGTCAACGCGTAATTTTGAGATCCCTGGTCATGCTACCAGTGCTTTGAATCGAGATTCTTGTCGAGATGAATTTACATGTGATACATGAACCCTTATAGTAAGAAAGAGATATTACGGCGATTTTTTTTCTTCAAGTAAAACTACAGGATAAAGGTCATTAGGTCAAGGACGTAAATGAAAGTTCTTATTGTAATGAATGTACATATGAAATATAAACATCCAAATAGATCAAATTTAATATTGTTAAAGAAGTATTTTTCTAAAAGAATATCAACCTTCATGGTCACTGTCTGTATATGTTAAAGGTCAAGTTATCAAATGATAGAGCTAGTCATGATGCATTAAATTTAAGGGTTTTATCAGCTGTGGGTCAAAGGTCAAGGTTAAAATTCTGAAAAGAATGCCGGTCATGAGAGTCAGTCACGCGGTCAATTACCATGGTAACAACCGAATTGGCTTGTCATCAGACAGAAATGTGAACGGATTAGTTTGTTTCCGTAGGTCATACTCCAAGGTCAAGGTCATACTCCAAGGTCAAAGTTTAAAATTAAAGGTCTGTCACAAGAAATGAACCTGTAGTACATGTACATCTGAGCTGTATCTGATATCATTTTAAAGATCCGCAATGTAAGATTTTGTTCAAGATTCTATAAACATACGAGATCAGCACTGGATGTCAAGGTCACAGAATCAAAGATCAGAGTTTCAATAGAAATTTCTTTTCATGACGAGCAAGACGAGAAGGGATATGAAGATAACATCTTTAAAGTTTTCCTTAAAGTAGGTCATACTCAAGAGTCAGGGTCCTGTTACAGGCATAAATACGCTGTATCTCATTCTGTTCAGTTAAAACCAAGCTTAACATTTCGGACAGACAAACATCCAGGACAAAAACTACATTGTATGTCATCCGATCTTCGATATGGGAGGGGTGGGGTTAAAAATAATATTTATGACGGACGATGTGATACGACTTTAAAATATGTTCAGCTGGTGAGCTACAAAATGTATGACAAACTTGTATCTTTTATCACAAAGCCAATACACTCTAACCTCTCATCAGCCGTCTAAAGTAAACTTGAATATTTATTGTGCATCGAAAACTTGACGACTTTTTCGCATTTTAATTAAATTGTTGACGGTTGATCGAATGTTTCATAAATTTCAGCTTGACCTTTTAGTTTCATCTCGGAATTCAGCTTGACCTTTTAGTTTCAAAGCTGTATGTGTCTATGGCAGCCGCAGGGGAAACAAAAGTCACACTTGATCTTGCGAATTAGAAGAGACGGCCAAGATATGGAAAGACTTGTTCATCATGTGCAATGATGCAAATAAAATATGAGAGGATTATCATGAGTACTAATGTAACGAAATCTGTATTACCAATCGACCTTGACCCTGAAAATTCACATTACCTTTCTCTCATTGTCTTTCATTGATATTCTTTTTCCCATGCAATAAAGATAGTGATTTTTCCACGCAACAAGGAAAGTGATTTTGTCGAAACATAAAAGTCAACATTTCATATTTCAAACTGGAAACCAAAGACTAGTAATAAATCCTTGTAGGAAACGTAATGAAATAATTCCAGACTGAAATACCTTTTAAACTTTTACGTTGTATATGACTGTCAAGTATTTGTCTCAGATCCAGGATTTTCCCAAAGGATTCCAAGCAGCCAATTTATTTTTTACCACAATTGTAAAATCTTTCTGAAGCAAATGTATCAATCCAGTTTCATGACCAAGTTTAAGGGCTATGATAATTGTTTCGTCATTCGTAGTACATGTGTTAATTTATTGATACGAACGTCTGGTAAATGTTTTTATTTGTTTATTAAATAAAGCACTCAACGTTAACAAGAAACATGTAAACAAAACAGGAAAGAAATAGAAATTAAAACATAAAAATGTTCGTATAATGTCCAAAATTGATTATCTATTATGAATATATGTAAACTCAAAGTGTAGGAAAACATATAATTTCTTTCGGAATTTCGAATTGAAAATAAGGCATGCAAGGGAAACTTATCCAAAGAAAGTCTTCTTAAGTTGCAGAATTCCACATTATTGATTTTTTAAAATATACGAATGTAATAACTAAGTCACGTTCACCTCAAAATGTCTTGTTTTCTTCACGATTTATGAGAAATATTCACACTGCCAAAAGCTTTTCTATGAAATATTAATTCACTGGTCTAGATATGGGGGGCAAATAAAATCCAAAGAAACATTGTAAAAAGAAAATAACTCGAAGCAAAATAAATATATGAAATCAGTATAGACAAATCATGCCTCAGTGTCATTGTCGGACATATCTGGTAGATTTAAAGTGACGTCAGAATTGGTTTCCGAGAAAATAGATGGCGTCGGTTGCCGCGGTATCTCGGTTTCGTTATTAACGTTCACAGGGTGAACCTTTCCTCTGGAAGGCGTAATTGATCGTTGTCCGCTCGTAGGTCGGTCTTTACGTTCGTCCGCCTTACTAGGTTTCCCTTGGTGAGCACTAGGTTTACCATTCGCGGTTGGCTTCTCACTGGGCGGAGCTGCAGATTTGATTGACGGGTCAGGTTGATTTTGATTGGACACAAGGAAAGAACCGGAGGATGCAAACTTCTTCATTGTGACTCTGCCACTGCTAGGGTCGGCTGAGGGGGCAACCTTGGCGTAACCCTGGGGAGGGGCTGATACAAGAGTTTCCTCCCGAGCAGGCAGATATCTGGAGATGCTTCCTGGGGTATCTACGCCGGACTCGTCTGACTCCTGTTGAGGGTTGGGATGGACTTTTGCAAAGGAGGACTCCATCATCGTTTG
The DNA here is from genome assembly GCA_028142955.1 of Pinctada fucata. Lineage (NCBI taxonomy): Eukaryota > Metazoa > Mollusca > Bivalvia > Pterioida > Pteriidae > Pinctada > Pinctada fucata. The sequence goes on along the minus strand of AP027112.1, from coordinate 33,751,175 downwards.
GGGTGTGGTTTTCCCCTTGGGAGCCTTCTTCCTTCGCTTCCTCAGCTTCTTCTTCTTGGGACTTTTCTCTTTTTCCTTCTTTTCGGCTTTATTATCTTGCTCCAAGAGTTCGGTTAGCTCGTAAGCTGGTGGAGGATAGTACATTGTGCTGTCCATGTATTCCGGCACCACACGCTCCCTCAGAATTGGGGGTAGGTGGTGTGGAGGACGCGCGTTGACGGGAAGGAGGGGCTCAAACGTGGACGACAGATGGCGCTCGTGTAACACTTGTCGCTCTTTTGGTGGGTAGTATGGCTCGTAGTCAAGGACTGGATTAGAACGATCCTAAAAATACAAATTTTGTTCAATATTCTAATAAATAATTCAATTAGTTTTTGTTGGTGTTTTAAGACAAATGTATCTGCTTTCAGATACTCAAAAGCGTTAAAAACAATTTTTTATGAATATATTGAAAATTGAACTTCTATCAGTTCATAAACCATGAACATGCAATGTTCTGATTTGAATTATTTTTTACTACAAATTGACAGTAGCTCGACGCCAACAACATACAATGAAAACTGCCCTTCCCATCATGTGATCTATTCAAACTCCCAGGTCGATCTCCCTCGATTTTTTGGTGATCTCTTTTTATTTGGGCCATATCAATGCACATTGTTAGTGTTGAGCTCGGTTTATACATTTTGTGTGCGAACTAATTTACAAAACTTCATCGAGATATCATTCTTTTGAAATTATTCATCACACTAAAGAAATGAAAACCAATCTTCATAAAATGAATTCATCAAAGTTTACGTCATAAAATGCAAAATTAAGATTTTTATCAATATTAACAGAATATTAGCAGAACTCAAACCAAAAATTAAGCAATAAAACAAGTTACACTTACAGAAGTTCCACACGTCAAACACACAAGTATGAATATTTCTTATATAACTCCTGAAAATAAAACTAGGCAAGTCTTTTTTTAAAAACATTTTCTTGTAAAAAATTCAAAGAATTGCTAAAACCAGAATGACATGAATCTCTGAAAGAGGAAAAATGTCCAGACTGGAATAATTATGACAAAAATTATCTAAAGTCGAACTCCTAAGAAAATGAATTTCCATATTGAAACCAATTTTCAATTACATAATTGTCTTTCAAAATTTTTGTCTTTTCTTGTCTTTCAGAACTTATAAATTATGCCATGTATGTTTGTCTTTCAAAATATTTGTTTTTCAAAACTTTAAATATGCAATTACATATCATTGATCCAACTTCGAAATTTTCAATACAAAATCTTGTAAATTTTATGAAAGTGTTCACATGAACTAAAGAGAAGGACAATCAAGTATATTATACTAAAATATACCAAAGAAAATCTAAACTTGTAATGCTTATCATTATTAACTTTAGTTTCACTAATATTTTTGGGACTTTTTATTTTCCGGGTTATCTCATATGGATTATCAGGTCCTCTATATATCATACAGTATATATATTTTTTATGAAGATTACAGTTGTGTTATCTGAAATTAGATGTACAAGGTATAGTTACAATCAAAAATTAAATACATGCAGTTTTAATTATATATTCATTAGACTACCATGAGTTTGAACATTTATAATCTTTATAACAATTACCCCAAAAGAAGAGATGGTCGTATCAGTATCCTGTACAAGATAAAGTAATTTTTCAGATTGATCAGTTGATGAAGTAAATTCTTTACATTTCTTCATTAAAATTCTATTTTTTGTAAATGTAACATAAAGTGATTGAGAGACATCTGTGACGTTACAAAAAACATGACCTTGACCTCACCAAGGGGTTGTAGACGTGACCTAGTTACAGTGCAACGAAGACGCTATTTTCTTGTTCGGTTATTTTCCAAATTAGACAGCAAAATAACCAAATAAGAAAATAGCATCTTCATTGCATTGTAATTAGATGTGACCTTGACCTTACCAAGGGTTTGTATCTCATTATGACATTTTTACAAGTTTTAATCCGAGACAGGAAGTCAAAAGGGGGTGATGTTCCGCACCAAGATATAACAAAATTTCCTAAAACAATGTGAGTTCTTACATGCAGACCCCCTCCCTCCTCGTGTCACTTATTCCAAAGGAAAATTTTGGGAGATATCGATGATAAAATACTCGTTATGTTTCAATATAAGCTGATTACTAATCTCAATTTATTTTGTAAATTTTTCCGAGACCTTCCTTACCTGGTCTGTAGTATCATTTCTTGAATCAAGATTGCTGGAAATCTGGATAAAACAGTACAACAACATTATCAAGGGGATCTCATAGTAAAAATTGCATAAAAAATTCTGAATGAAAACATACTAATTATACTGATGAAAAAGACGCTATACAGAAAGCAGAGACATTTACATCTGATATTTCCAAAGATTATTACGTTCACATTTATGTCAAGATACTACGATGAAAACAAAGCAATGAAAATTACATACAACATATTAATTCTTTTATAGAACGGTTTTAGTAAATAATAATAGTAAATGAAAGCGATGTATTAAAGCTGTTATATAGAGAATAAGTATCTAAATTTGTGTTTTGTTACAGGTATGCAACATACAGCAAGTGCATTTATCGTACATGTAATGTGCGTTAGTGCATTTCATGCGATAAATGCACTTACTGTGCATGTTGCATACCTGTAACAACACATAAATTTTGACATATATTCTATATAAAAGCACCATAGTTGTCTGTTTCATTCTTGTTTTCTGAAATCTTGTTTTTTCTAGGTAAAAAGGTGACGTTAAAATTCAGGTCACCGCAGGTTTAGTTTGCAAACACGTTCCTATCAACAGTTTCATCTCAGGGAATTACATTGGTTGTGCATGTATATTTAAATGACAACAGTGAAACAGTAAAGCAACGACCATGTAACAACTGTTACAGTTAAAACCTACATCATTTCCCCCATAATAATTTACACATTGAACACACCATAATACTAAAGCTAATACTATGTGTATTGATTATACCAGTGTGATAAAAGTAGTGCCAATTTATTTTCATAAAACTTTTAAGTTGATTGCATTCCACAGGTTTTGATATAGAGGATACAGGTTCATGATGCCTTTTCCTAGATATTTTGCATGCAAATTCCTTATTTTCGAAAACCGGAGTTACTTCCCATTTGGGATGGTATCTGACGTAGAGCAATTATGACATCATCAAAATCTATGGAAACAGTCCTTAAACTGGGAAATGACGGTAAATATTTGACAGTACAAAATCATTTTCATGACGTCATAATGGTGTTACGTCAGATACTGTCTCAAATGGGAAATAACTCTGTATTCCGCAAAAACTCAATAACTGCCACCATGGACTGTGAACCATCATGCTGCATTATAATGAGGTACTGGTAGTTATGCCCTTTAATGATGTTGAAGTTTAACCAATCAAAATACTAATATACTAGTAAGTATCCCCATACTGTAAAAGGTTATGTTAGATTTGCCACCAGTATTGATATGTAGTGATACCTTAGGAGAAAATTGACCATTCTTCATATCACCATCTTGTAGCAGAAAGCTGACAAACAGCTCCTTTTGAAAGGAATTCAATGTTATGTAATTATAATTCTTAAGGTATATACTTCTTCTTCATGATTTGTTAATTTCGAATGATTGATTTTTATTGACAAATTTGTTCGTTTTGGCGTTCATAATGGTTAAATTCAATTATTTTGTACTAATTTTTCAATATACATGTAACTGCCTCCTTTGAAAGAAATATGTCATGATTATTTTAAAATCAGAATAATTTAAAAGAAAATCTTGGTTTGCAAAAGATTTGGAAGAGTTTTGTAAATTTCAAATAATCTTATATAGCAATGACTTTGAATGCTATAAAATTTATTTTAATACTACGTTACCATAGTTACCTGTAGTTTTTTCTCATCATTAATTCTGATTTGTTGTATATCCTACGCAAAAGACAAAGACAATTCAAACGCACAGAAAGTGTTAAAGTGTACATAAATATGGCAATGAGAGACGAGTCAACAAGATGTTACGAACAAAGAACATGTAATATTATATATAGATAAATAAATATGATAATTAGTAAAATACAAAATATTATGTCAAGTTTATACTGGACATAGACCCCTAATAATATGTAATACATTTTTGTAATTGTATTGAGCAAAACACCATTTTCATATTACCGCTAGACTTGCATTTTAGACATTCCGAGGCCTGACATCACAACTTCTGACGTTATTTTTCATTTTGACATCATAGATATGTTTCGACGTCACAGTAAGAAATAGAATCAAAAGTTGTGATGTCAGGTCTTGGCATGTCTCAATTGCAAATGGTCTGTTGAAATAAATAATGCTTGACATGTAGTGGAAATATTCATTCTGCCAACATGATGTAAACTGGCCTTGACTGTAATCTGGATAGCCATAATACTTGCTATGAACGCAGTAAACAGCAGAACTATGTTTAGCATAGATTTCTCATTGGTTTTGTTGTTATTAATTTACACTTTTAATCTATGCATCTGTTCCTTTGCATATCTGAATTACTGTTTTTCATAATTGGGCATTGAGCGTTCCTTCTTTTTCTGAAGCTGTAAAATATGACGTACCTCTGACAAGTAAACAGATTCTTCTTCACCAAAGTACTTCTTCGTCTCCTGTTGACAACATGACACAAAAATAGACAGAATAATTGTTACAAATATTCATACAGACATATTATCCCTTCTTATCAAAACAAAATCAGGCCTGAACCTTATCTATCAGGCCACTATGCTCAAATAAGTTATTCTTATAATAAATGTCAAGTTATTTCAAACATTATTAAGCCAACATATCATTGGTGGAGCAAATTGTAAGCCATAAAATGATTGGTTCAAATAGCTTTCCTCCATCTACCAATTATAATTTATTACTGGCTTAACCAATCAAACGTTGAATTTCAAATGTTTAAAATTAGTTGAACTCAAATGAAGTTCATTCAGACCCCCCTCCTAGCATAGGATTATAAAGAGTCCAGGCCAGATTTCAATTTGATTGTGATCCCTTGTATAGTGGGAAAAATCCCATACCTTCACCCATTCACTGCAGAAATACAGGTCAAAATTTCACACTTCCCTCGAGCTCTCATCACACATAAAATACCATCACCAAATTATACCTCATTTAAATACACATTACGAATGTAAAATCTTTGACGCTAATTGTTACCTTGTGCATATCATCCTGTATTTCAGATGTAAACTACAAGAAATTTGACAATTCTTTATCTCATTTTGACTCCACGAATATTGTGCTAATATTGAAGTTTTAGTAGATTTTCACTCTAATATCTATTGGGAGTGTAAAAATTTCACTCTAATGTTCAATGGGATTTTTTTGCTCAAATTTGCATATAATAGATAATTCTGGCACAATACATACCCAATTATAAATGTATTATCATATGTAAAATTGTGCCACATACTGTATGCATACTTATCTTAGCTCAACCAAATTTTAGCGGAAACAGAGCAGAATTGGGTAAATTGACATATTAGCGTAATCATGAATTAGCGCTTTCACTTATTTTCCACAATAATCTATAAAAGATTCATGATTTAGCGTAGTGTCTTAGCAGTGCTAACTCCGCTAAAATAAGAATGCCGCTAAAATTAGTACACATACAGCATATCAAATTTATATGAAAAAAGCATCCTGTAAATTTCACAAGAAAGTTCAATGTGAAATTCATAAAACATTTCACATAAGATTTATGTGAAAAAAATATTCATCTTAAATTCATATGAATTTCACATTATTTTTACCTCACAGTAAATGACCTTCATGTGAAATTGAATTTACATGAATGATGTCAGGGTCTTCACATGAATTTCATGTCCATGCTCTTTTTACATAAATTTCATGCGAACTTATATGTAAAATTCATGTAAATTTCACATTTATTTCATATGAGGCACAATTGGCTGTGTATGTACAAAGATGTGTGACACTACAGAAACAAGTCAAACTGACCTTAGGTGGAATGTTAGGAAAGTAGCCATCAGGAACCTGCAAGGTGAAAAACATACAATCAGTTTTAATTTTTCTTACAAATTCTACAAGCTATATTTTTTTGCCATTTCTTGTTAGATCTAAAATGAAATAGAAATTGCAAGGACATGAATTCCTAACTTTGTTGCGCAAAATTAATACGATTACATTCAAAAGAAAATTTCAATTTTTTTCACAAGAAATTCACCTTTGAAATTAGCCGTATTTTAAACAACATTTAAGAAATCTTTTCTGTTATTGAAAAATTCATATCTTTTATAGAACTGTCATTTACATGAACATGTAAGAAGAAACTTACCCTATCAAAGTGGGGATTTCCGTACTCATCCTGAAAAATAATGAGGAAGTATGTGTAGATAAAATTTTATTTCAAATTTCATAAAAAGTCTCATCAAATACACATATTTCAATTCATAAGAATCAATTAACACTTTTCCCATGACTGCGGTTCAGTTGTTTTGCACAGCAAAATAAGTGAATTTCCTGCACAATGACATCAAGGACAATACGATTTTAACTTTGACGCAATGAGAGTCAGAACTCGTTGCCCACAAAATGCTAGTCACACAGTAATGTGAAAAAGGCTTATTGAGGGATCCCCAAATGTCCTAAACCACATCTTAGTTTATAAGTATCTATTCATTCCAATTTGCATGTTACATGTAAATATAGAAATGCGAACAAAATATAGGGATCTGAAAAAAAAGCGTACGGCTAATTTAAACTGCACATTATAATGTCATAATCTTATGGCCCATAAAAGTATAATTTGATTGGCCATTGACTATGACATCATATTGTTTAAGTATGCCAGCAGGTGTGATATCAGGCATTTTGGGATACAGTAATTGCAGCAAAATATAAGAAGTCTTATGTAGCAATCAGAAAGATAACAGTAATTTTTTGTACTTACGTCAGGGAAGACCATAAGTTCATCTTCAGGTAGTGGTATCTTCTTCATGTCTTCTTCTTCATCTTCCTATAAAATCATCACGAAGAAATTGAAACAAAGGCTAAGAGTTTGCTATACAATTGCACTTAAATCATATTTTGATTTGAAGACTTGAACTGCTAATTCTAATCATTGTCAAGTGAATTAGTAAAGAACTTTAAATAGTATTGGAATAAGGACTTTGTGCGTTTCATTCTACTTGGAATTTAAACACACATTCTACTTGGAATTTTTTTTAAAAATCCCTCATAACTTTTTTTCTATTCAAATCTGTATTGTATCAGAGGTAAGAATGTGTTGTAAATTTAACAATTAATCTAACAATGTGACCTTGAAGGTGTGACCTCAGCCTTTACAAGGTGCCGGAGTCACATAATTTTTACCAACCCTGCAAGTTTGATAGAAGAGCAAGCTATTGCAATTTATGCGAAAGTGTGACAATCGAAGAAGATGAACAAACAGACTGGTTCCCTTTATGTCACCCATGCGTTCCAAGTAACATACCGTAATAAATACATGTATATACTCACATAAGATGATTCTGAAGTCTCGGATAAACTGTCTACATCACTCCTAAAATTTGAAAAAAAGAAAACAAGTCATAACAATGACTAAACCACTTTGTTTTTATATGATCATGTATGTTCATTTTTCAGAAAATTGAAATAAAGGGTATTTTGAAAAATCATTCCAAGGAATGCATGCGTTGCCTGCGATACATAGAGACACTGAGGAATCACTTTTATATAGGATGTGACAGATATCTAAGTGTGACAGACAGACAGACAACTGGCAAAGTGATCCCTAAGTGTCGCTATACTTCACAGGCGACACAAAAACTAGATAATACTAGATATAACTTACTGATCATCAGCTTCCAGAGGCCTGAAAAATATGACATATATAATAAGAAGCATGAATGTTGGGTTAAAAAGAAAAGGTGACATGCAAGTTTAATTTGAATGATTTCTGACATGCTTTGGTGAACATTTTGTCGTCATTGGCTACGCTTACAATTTGATATACATGTATATTATGTATGTCCCACAGTAGAAATTTCAAGAAAGCTCAATCATGAAAATAAACTTGACTTCTAAAACATTTATTTACCTAATTATATCCCTGATACCTTGACAGTCAAACAATTAAAATAAAAATATTTGTCTTATTAAAGTACAGAAAATCCCCTACAACTATTGTGTGCTTCCTCTAGCTTACTAATGCTGATTTTATGTGCAAAAATTTAGGGAATAACTAGCTTCTGACGTTAGGTTTGCGGACGGTAAATGCTGATTTTTCTAGCAACAAATCTGCGGAGCCAGAAAAATAGATGCTTAATTTTCTGCTCTATTGTGAGTACTGTTGAGATTATCGTCAGGATCTTCTTTAACTCATTTGCACTGAAAATCAACATTTACCGTCCACAAACATACTGTCAGAAACTATTATTCCCATTCTAATGCAATATATATTTATGTGAATATAAAGCAAAATGTGTTGTTAGCAATGTAAAAGCCCAGTATGTTCTCGTTTTACAGCCGTAATTAAGGAGAAATTTGACATTATAGCATTATTGCATTAGAATCATAATTTCTCTGCCTTTTAATGTTTTGCTGGAAAAAAATCAGATTGCAGCTGTAAAATCAGTAACTCAATGGAACTGCTTGCCTTAGCTTCTCCCTCCATTATTTACCAAAAACATGTACTACACATCAGATTCTACTGTTCAAAAATACTTACGCTCTCTTGAATCTGTAGCGATAAATTCCCACACCAATAAACACAATCAGTAGCAGTCCTCCTATGACCATTAGGGCAATCATCCACGGTTGTAATATACAGTTAGGATTGCTCGACTCGCAAGTACACTCGTACCCATTGACCTTGTCGATACAGGTCAAGGGCGGGATGCATGGGTTACTCGCACACTCGTCTATTTCTACTGTACAGTACGTTGATGTGTAGCCAGGTGCACACACGCAGACATAATATAGATCAAAGCTGTGTGATCTGTGAGTGTCTTGACAAGGGTAGATTGAGGCAGCTGAAAGGTTAAAAGAAAGAAATGAAATGTTAACCCATATTTTAAATTGTATTGGTTATAGTGAGTTAGTTCAGAAATAATTTCTAAGGAATTACAGAAATATTCTAAGGTTGCACGTAAAACCTTAGCTTCTTTTGAGGTTGCACGTAAAATCTTACCTTCTTTGGAGTACAAAAAAATATCTTCAAAAGATCTATGCTTGAAATAACGAAGTTTTAGCATTTTTTAATTATAGTTGAAATTATCCTTAATCGAAGATTTTTCATAAACCTACATGTACATTATTTCTCAAGAAAAACATTTATAAGTGTTATTTTCAACCTTTTCATTTTCTCTTTTCTTTTTTACAATTTTGTCTAAAATCAATACAAATTATTACGTCAACTTCTTTCATTCCCATTTTCATAATGAGACTCTTTGAATTCCTCATTTGTAATTGGAGCAGGAAAACATACTTTCTATTGCGCTAATAACATATTAAACATACAAACACTTACGTGCACAGCTCGCCCCGTACCAACATGGGAAATCCAAAATGGTGAAGATAATAGTGATGGGAGGTGATGTGCCGTTGTTAGAATCCTCGAAGTATATACTGGTGGAGTAATTACCGATGATGTCCATTGGCTGATCAAACTCCAGCACAAACGTCATCCAAGACATCTGATTCCCAGCGTGTGGCAGAGTCTGCGTGTAGTTGTCCGCACATAGCATCATCGTCTCCTAAAATTTGGTTATGTTCAATTAATGCTGTACGGAACTTTTGCAGAAAAATGTACATAGAAAGGCATAGAAAATAATCATTTCATAAATGCAATTATACTCCAGGATGTTTTTGCACACAGTATTATGATATATGGAATATATAGTCTCCAAAGTTTATAAGGTCATTGTGGCTATGTAATTCTACGGCTGGTCACATGCGATCATGAAGTGAATATCAGAATATGCAACTTGTCCAACCACAATTATGCACCAATAGTCGATCTTCACATTAACGCAGCAGACTTGAATTTCAGTCACTCCAAGACCCGACATCACAACATTTGACGTTATTTTTCACTGTGACATTGAAACAGATCTATGAAGTCATAATGAAAAATAACGTCAAAAGTTGTAATGTTGGGTCTTGGAGTGTCTAAAATGCAAGTCTAGCCGTAATATGAAATGGTTTATAAACACTGAAATTGATCTCAAAGAGTAAACTTTTCATGGGACGTATCAGAGAGGTATTATCTTGTCATCTTTCCATCCATGAGAATAATATGGACAGAAAATCCGACAATCACATTTATCATTAAGAAAACTTTTGAATGTGACATACTGTAAACGTGGTTATTTTTAGCTGGGGGAAAATTTCGCGATTATAACATCAAGATTTTACGCTTGGGGGAAATATTCGTGATAAAGAGTCTTTCCCATTATAAGACTTTCCCATTGTAAGAATGCAGTGGGAAAATTTTTGCGTTGGGGAAATCTTCGTGAAGTCCCTATAGATTCGCGAAAAACGCGAAAATTACCCCCATGCGATAATTCCACGTTTACAGTACTCAGCTATAGAGTAACTTCACAGTTTATTGTGGATGCCTGACATTTAGCCTTACTCTTATTAAATATTTTAATAAACTTACAGTTAGAACATCGTCACAAGTGTCGTCTAACGTAGGTACAGCCCGCGATAGTTGTGTTACTCTGACTGTGCCAGCAGATGGTTGTAAGATGCCGTATGTCAAATATTCACCTAGTTCTGTATCGAATGCTCCTACAAGTACCTTCACTGTGTCGTTCCATTGAGCTTGGTTCCAAGTTTTCTTTGCTTCAAGAAACACCTATATTATAAATAGAATTCAAAAGTAACATACATGTACGAGAGGTTCTGATACTTTTGAATACGTACTAGACTTTTATGAAAATCTAATTTATACTTACATGTATGTCTATTTCTTACACGCAAAATGTCAAAAATAAACTAATTACAGAAAATGCAACACTCCAAGGAACTAAGCATACTAAAGAGTAAGTCATTATTGAAAACGATGTTATTTCTAAATTTGAGACGGTATCATACATTATACCATTATGACGTCTAAAATTGATATGGTAACATCAATTCTTAATTCCATTTCCAAACTTTAAGGAAGGTTTCCATAAAATTTCATTAAATCAAAATAAGTCTACGTCAGATACAATCCAAAATGGGCAAGTAACTCTCGTTCTCAAAAATACCAACACTTACCCTAACTGGCTCCGTTTGGTCGGCAGAGGTCAGTGACTCGCCAAACCTACTGACAAACACTTTTGGTGCGTCATTGACAGGAATTACTGTGATGAAGATTTCCGCTGTTGAACTCATTACGGGAATGGCAGGGTCCGTCTGGTTCTCACGCAGTATGATTGTAAACGATTCACTACCGGAACAGTCCGCACATGGTGTGAAGCGTAGGCTGAAAATGCACAATTAAGTTAGTGACTCTTATCAAAAGCACATAAATTTGTAGGTAAACTTGAGTATGATGTAGTAAGTATGACACAAACTTAATAATACTTATTCATTCTTTGTTCACAAAAAAACCCGAGCCTTTTAAAAATTTTAAGATCTATTTATAATACATGTATACCAAAAGATTATCAACTTTACTCAAATTCATTTTGTATTACTCTAAGTTTTACATTCAGAGTTTGATATCTCTTTTCTTTTATCTACTATACATGTATATACATAATGACTATCTTACAATCCAGTGTAATCCATTTCCACTGTGCCTATAGTAAGGAGATCTGCACTGTTACCGTCAAACTCAAAGTTAACGGCGTCATTCTCTTCATCTACCGCTAACAGCTGATACTCAACAGTTCCTGTATAAAATCATCAAAATCATAGTATTTCTAAGTAGCATCCAATAACTATTGCTCACTAAATATAACTCAGCAATATCTATTGCAATAGAAATTTTTTGAAATAATAGAATCTACAGCCCATTATTCATATACTGTGAACCGTCTTTTATTAGCAAGCGTTTTTTGCGATATTTGAAGGTCCTTTGATTTGCGAAAATAAAACGCCGCGAATATGTCTTAACACATTTGTAGTAAGATACGTAAATACGATAATAAAATGCCGCAAAATAGTCACCTCACTCATGTTTGTGGAACTTTAAATAAAAGACGCTGCAAATAAAAGACAGTTTACAGTATGGTTACTTGATGGTTTCTGTTACTTGGTATGTATTTTAGATATTGTTTTCATTTTCGTGCATGAACATCGACGGCGGGTGCGGCTAGCCAAACAGGGGATGTTTAGTCCTCCCGGGCACCTGGTCCCACCTCTAGCTTGCTAGGGGTCCGTCGATGCTCAATTTTGTGCTCTATTGTGAGTGCTGTTGAGATTGTCGTCAGGATCTTCTTTAACTCATTGGTGTGATATCTAAATGTTGCCAGTGAACTGAGTAAATTCTCATCAAAAACTAATATAATTGATACTCAAACAATTCCCTAAATCTTTCCCCCGAGATAATACCTCAATAAACCCATCTTAAAGGATCTTCTACTTTTGTGTCCGGGCAGAATCTTATTTATGAAAAACTAAAGGAATAAATAAAAATAGAACTTCGCATTTACGGCAAATTTTAACATGACTTGAGATTTTCTCTGTATATGTACTTATATAGAACTCGTCTAGTGTAAAATCTCCAACAAACTTCCAGTTCGCTAAGCTCCACCCATGCACGTGCTATAGAGCTGTTGCAGAACAATATTAGAACAGAAATAACAACTAGCTAGCTGTTGATTTGTTGTCCAGTAATTCCCCTCATCGCATGAATCAATAAATTATCATTCAAATTTCATTGGTTCATGCGACTCAGGGAATTACTGGACAACAAACCACGGCTAGCTAGTTTTTATTTCTTAAATAACCTACCAAAGTCCTCCAGGAGTGTGATGTTAGCTGAGGAGTTGAGTTGCGGTGGAGTGTTGTAGATTTCTGCATTGACGGACGACAGGACAAATAACGTAGGTCTGTACAGGTGATTCTCATCAAAGTCCAGGATAGAGCTAGCATTCTCAATCTGTGTGGTATTCCTGTAGGTGTTACAGACCTGTCAAAAAGGGGATATATTAAGTGCATGTATCATTAATCCCAAATACCATGTATACATGTACGTGTCAAGTTCGAAGTTCTCTGTACTGAAGTAAACCAGAAATAAAACCTGTGTATGTGAAACACTACTGTCCCCCTTGGCATCCTTGTTAGTATTAACAACATTTTCTGTTCAGTAGGTGAAAGGTCAAGGTGAAAGTCACTAGGTCAAATATGTTGGTATCAGTAGAAAGGTTTCATCACAAGGAATACACATGTGAAATATCAAGGCCCTATCACTTACCTTTCAAATGTTATGCCAAATGTTAGTTTTTGAAAAGTAGGTCAAAGGTCAATGTCATGAGGTCAAAAATATTGGTAGCCATCAACCAAACATCTTGTCACAAGGAATACGCATGTGAAATATGAAAGCTCTACTTACCATTCATAACTTATGCCCAATGCTATAGTTTTTGCCACGGACATACAGACAGACAAACAGACCAAAAACTATAAGCCCACGAATCTTTGATCTCGGGAGCAAAAAGGACAGAGTGAAATATGTTTGTGCCAATTAAAAAATGAAAGAATTGGAGATTTCTGAATTTTTCATAGATTTGCACAAAAATATAATTCATGAAGAATCTCTGTAGCTGAAAATAAATATATCATGAAATTCTGACCTTGACAATGGACTGCTGGGTCATCTCATCATAATCTTCTTGTTCTTGAGGGTCAAGGTCAGTACAAGTCTTACTAGATGACTCCCAGTGCTGCATCACTGTAAAATAATCATAAAGATTGGTTGTCCAGTCGTAACTAACAAAAGAGGGTGCTCACAACAACCACTTTCTTACAATAGTTAAATTGACAAATTTCCGACATTGAACCTGTTGGTAGACATTTACATAATAATGTCATAATCATTAATTTCACAAGCCATTTATATTATTACGACACAATATACATATAAATTGGCTGATAAGGCATTAGGGGGGGGGGGAGCAAGATTTTTTTTTCCTAACATTAGTGATCAGCAATATATTAAGAATGAGCAAAATTCAAAATTATTCTTTTTCGAAAAATACCCAAGCCCCCCCCCCCCCCCCCCCCCCCCCCCCCCCCCAGTATATCAAATGGACCGTGCCTAACAACAGTGATATATAGGGCACTTAGTAACCCTAAATTGGTTATAACAACTATTGCTTGACTAGCTTTCTATCATGAACTTTATTATTTTTTTTTGCTTTGCTGTCTGGTTATAATTTAACTCACCTGGATTCCAGTGAATAAGCAATGCCCTACTACCATTAGTAGCCAAGGCATTTGGGTCTGTATAAACAAACGTCAAGGGTCCAGGGAGGGGTAAATTACCGAGGGTGGCTATTGAGAAGGCATAACTGTAAGACTCAAATCTGAAAAAATAGAGCGAGATTACACCAGATTTGACCTCAATAAATCACTCTCAATTTTAAAATTATTTACCAAATCTTATATTCATGTACGTATTGTAAATGAACCCATCCAGGTCCTGTTGTAGAAAACTCTGTCAAGGTCCATTTTCCAGAGAATATTTATGACGGTTTTCAACCTTAATTTTTATATGTACAGACACCAGACATCACATCATTTGGCAACATTTTGAATTCTGACGTCATATTTGATCGCACTGACTTTATGCATTGTCACGTTTTCTATTGTGACATAATAATGAAAATATTGCCAAATTTTGAGATGTCTGTCAGCCCAATGAATCTACTGGAAAATCAGCTATTAGGTCTTTAGCACATTAGCATCGTTAGAATTAATCATGTACATGTCCGACATTAAAGCCAACGTCTGCTGTCAGTCAGTTACGAAATTTGCATTGTATACATATAGGATCTCAAGGCTTAGGAATATAAAACACGCAACTTGTTTCACAATACATCGTAAGAAATGAAAATTCATTTGAGATTCTTTTTATCACATGATTCTGCCAACGTGAAATCAACGATTCTGAGAACTAGAGGTGATCCACTCCATTACCTAGAAGTCGCCTGCTACGCTATGAGAAGTAGTTCCCCATCGTATAGATATGTAGATATAGATATGTAACATTTGATTATGAAATGGCTTTATGAAACTGCATAACAGGTGTATCATGTGATAAAACATATAAAAACTAATAATAAAACTATACCTATTGTACAGAAATCTGTCTACCATATCCATGGTGTCATTAGGATTTACGATATATGATAGGAAGTTTAGGGACGCTCCTGAGCCGTAATCTGCCGTCATGTCAGCCTCTGTTAAAGGTGTGTATGCTATGGTCTGTCCTGGATCCAATACTGAAAGGGAAATAGCTCTTTCTATTATGATCTATTTTTAGTTTGGATTGAATCAGAATAATAATTAATCAATTTGTAAATTAGAGATGAGTTATAAGTTCCACAAAAGGGGTAGGGCCACGAGACCCCTAAATCGGCCCTTGATTTTTCTCTTAAAATAAATTTCATGAGGAATACTTGATATCTCTCATGAAAATACACGAATGTTTACCGCTTTTCATGAAAAGAATAATATCACCAAACAATGTGCCATTTAACTGTAATGACGTCATGAAGTGACGTCATTTTGACGTTATTGATAAAATATGACGAAAATTGCTGGGAATTTTGTCTTTTGTCGTAGAATTCAATGTGGCCGCATGCGTTAAGTGAGATAAAACGTTTATGACAAACGGATATAATGATAATCTTTCACATATAAATTTTCCATCATAGTTAATGCATGCGGCCATTGCTAATTTAATAACCAGACTTGTCAGAATGACAACATAGCTCGCCGGTGGCAACCATATGTAAATTGCAACAACAACAAAAAGTAGGTAAAATTTCAAGGTCAAGGTCACTAGGTCAAAATTTATGGTACGGCATGAAAGGTCTTATCACAAGGAATGCACATGTGAAATATCAAAGCCCTATCACTTACCATTCAAAAAATATGGCCCAAGTTAAAGTTTTTGAAAAGTAGGTAAAATTTCAAGGTCAAGGTCACTAGGTCAAAATTTATGAAACAGGAATGAAAGGTCTTATCACAAGGAATGCACATGTGAAATATCAAAGCCCTATCACTTACCAATCAAAAAATATGGCCAAAGTTAAAGTTTTTCAAAAGTAGGTCAATCATCTCCAAGGTCAAGGTCACAAGGTCAAAAATTTTGGTATCCATGGAAAGGTCTTGTCACAAGGAATACACATGTGAAATATCAAAGCCCTATCACTTACCATTCAAAAAATATGGCCAAGGTTAAAGTTTTTCAAAAGTAGGTCAATCTCCAAGGTCAAGGTCACAAGGTCATAAATTTTGGTATCCATGGAAAGGTCTTGTCACAAGGAATACACATGTGGAATATCAAAGCCCTATCACTTACCATTCAAAAAATATGGCCAAGGTTAAAGTTTTTCAAAAGTAGGTCAATCTCCAAGGTCAAGGTCACAAGGTCAAAAATTTTGGTATCCATGGAAAGGTCTTGTCACAAGGAATACACATGTGGAATATCAAAGCCCTATCACTTACCATTCAAAAAATATGGCCAAGGTTAAAGTTTTTCAAAAGTAGGTCAATCTCCAAGGTCAAGGTCACAAGGTCAAAAATTTTGGTATCCATGGAAAGGTCTTGTCACAAGGAATGCACATGTGAAATATGAAAGCCCAATCTGTATTGGTTTAAAAGTTATAAGCAAGGTTAAAGTTTTTGTGCACGCGCACGCAGACGCAGACGCCGACACCGGGGGTATGACAATAGCTCTCCGGACATTCGTCCCGGCGAGCTAAAAAAATATTGAGTTTTTGCATCAATTTTGCCGAATATGACCTATTTTGGTGTTTTCAAAGGGCTAAAAGGTGTTGATAAAAGCAATGTTTACAAAAAGTAGATTTGTGATTCAGTAGAGAACGTTTCAAAATGTCAAATAACAGTTAAAAATTCTATGAACTACGATGCTCAAAATTTATCAAAATTAGGGCCAATATCGGGCTTCGTGGCCCTACCCCTTTCATACAATAGTAGAAAAGTATACATTAAACATGGTTATTTTTGCAGCGAGAAAATTTTGCGATTATAACATAAAGACTTTTCATGTGGGGAAATATTTGCGATAAAAATGTCTGTCCCATTGTAAGAATGCAAAGGGGATATTTTCGCGTAGGGGAAAGAGGTAGGTTCACTAACTGGCAAAATCGGCCCTAAATTTTTGCGAAAAATTATTTTATGGAAATAATGATTCAGTATCTCTTATATTTATCTCAAATACCTGCAGATATAGAAAGTAAATATTTTTCATTGTCAAAACGTCACGTGCGTTAGTTATGATGTCACATTTTGACGTCATTTGCACTACATGACAGAAAATGAAGGAAAATCGCCATATTTTTTGTATAATTCTTTAAAGTTAGTTTAGGCGCCAACCTTCACCCAACATAAATTTTATGTTAATCGAAAGATAGATTGCAAATTTAACTTTTTATATGAAAATTATTTTGGGTGAGGGCTGGCGCCCTACTTATTTTCATAAATTTTGACCAGAATTATGCCAATTTTTTTTCAGCATTTTACGACTTTAAGCCGATTTTGAAGCCGTATCTTTCAGTGTATTGTACGTAAATTAAAATATTTATTTGGTATTTCAAACAACCACACATTTAACTTACTTGATGCAAAATAAAATCGAAATCTAAAACATTCTAAACTTAGGGCCGATTTTCCATGTTCCCGAACCTTCTCCTTTTCCTGAAATCCCTTTATTCACCAAAAACGCGAAAATTACCCCCGCAGGATATTTCCACCTATACAGTATTAAATCATTTGGTTTAAAAAATTACAAGAACCTGTTGCTTTGCAATTTTTACGTCAAGATGCCATTTCAATCTAATAATCCAAATCTTCAAATCTTAAGTTTGTGGTAGCAGTAAACCTGGTATAATTTATCAAAGGAAGTAAAAGCAAAATATTAACCTATAGTTATGTCAATACCAATAGACACTGCCATCCATAAATAAGTATACAAACAAGGAAATCATTCTAAATTCTTTAGAATTTAACTTAATTTTTCCATTTTGAACATGAAAAATTCATAATAATTGCCTTCACATTATTCAAAATTATGAATTATGTAAATAAAAACTTTTTTCATTGGCACATTTTTTTGTTCAAAAATTGCAATTTTTATATAAAAAAGAATAAAAATTTTAAAAAATGCAATTATTTGGGTCAAGTTTGTTACAATTGATTTCTATAAGGTTCATCTTCAGAATTATACAGCAATTGATTCAAAACTGTTCATTTTCTAAAAGCAGCACAATCAGAAACTGTGTATACTAATTTATGGAAGGCAGTGTATGGTAATTATCATAAACATTTTACCGTCAGTAGTGAAGAAATTCAACATAGTTGTGGCTCGTTTTCTGGAAGTAACGATGTTGTCAACATAGTTTATCACCGATCCATTGTGGGAGTTGAGAACCACCGTATAATTAGCCAATATAAATGAAGAACCAGCACTTTTATTGGTGCACTGACCCGCTAAGTTACAGAGTCGGATCATTACGAACAAGGTCTGTCCAACGGGCATTCTGAACGTATTATCTCGGGTCCTTACGGAGGTGAAATCCTGCACCGGCATCAGATCGGAGAGATTTCTGACAGGAACGTCATTGACGTAGAGGAATCCATTTTTAACTTTGGCAGATCCGGAGGTGTTGTAGCTGACCCAAGTACACGGAACTACGTCATCTGCAAATTCCTCTGTACCAACACAGAAATCTGTAATTCAAAATAGAGGAAAATCTTTTAGTTACACGTATTGCTCATCTTGAAATGCAGTCAATTCTTATTTCTGATATTTAATTTAGAAATTAAGTAATTAAGGCAATACATGTACTGAGTGAAGACCCGATTCATCACAGAATGTACATGTAGTAGAATTGATATTTCTTAAGAATTTACCATAGTCCTTGACTTCTCTCAAAATTTGTTATCACTTCAAAGTTGAGTACAATGTCATGTATCCAAAAATAATGAGAATCTATTCATAATTGCTAATTTCTTATCATTTTAAATTTCTAAATTAATTACTAATTCGTTGAAGCCTCTTTTAAAAATTCTATGCCTGAAAATTTCAAAATTCATAAATTTCACTTTTGAATACTGTTCATGTAAGGCGACAGAAATTTAATTCTTAGTTTTATGGATCTGTCGACCCTAATTTTACCACATTTGGAAAAAAAAAATAAGATTGACTGATTATACATTTTTTCTTCCGCTCATCCGAATTACTCGTTATTACTTTTCATTCTCACTTAATTAATTTTTATCGTCCAAATGTTTTAGAGGATGCAGCTTTGAAAACATGATAAACAAGCTGAATTAAGATCTTGATCGTGGCACAAAACATGACATTTGCTGATTTTTATATTTTATTTTTACTCCCTCCTCCTACCCTACTTCGAAAAAATAAAATCCTTAAAACTAAAATTAAATTTCTGTTGCCTAAGCATTTCCAAATAAGAGAACAAAAGTTTTATCTTTACCATATCTAACAACAGTCGGGTCCAAGGATTTTGAAAATGTTACTCCAATGCTCTCCTGGCTATACTGATATTGGGCGTTTCGTGGGATCACGTAATACGAGAAATTCGTGGAAGTTGAGAAATATAGGTCAAAGCTGTCAGTATCCGGTATGGTGATGTTTATACTGTCCGAAAAAGGCAGCTCCAGGATGACCGTTACACCTGTACAATGGAAGGGAGACAAACATGATAGATGATACAATTTGAATAATGATACATGTTTACTGAAAACGTGGTTATTTTCGCTGGGGGAAAATTTCGTGATCATAACATCAAGACGTTACGCTTGGGGAAAATATTCGCGACAATAATGTCTTTCCCATTGTAAGAATGCTGTGGGGATATTTTCGTGCCGGAGAAATTTTCACGGAGTTCCTTGATTCAAGAAAAAGTGAAAATTTCCATGTTTACAGTATCTAAAATTTTCCATTGATTCATTCCCTGGCCTGGTAACTTTCTCTTTTGGTATTATAATAGTGAACAATTTCACAAAGGCATTCATTGAATGTTTTGGATTTGGTACTTTTAAAGTTGCAGTACGAAGATGGTCATGAAATTGATGAAAGTTTACACACAGCGAAAGGTTCAATGTTGCACATTGTAAGTCCTTGAATATTGTATGTGTACTTATTTTAGCGGGATTCATATTGTAGCAGAGTTAGCGTTATAAGACTGCTCTAATTTAAGACTATGCTAAATTACTGAACTTTTATAGATTATAAAGGAAGGAAAGTCAAGTGTACTAATTATGATTACGCTAATATGTCAATTGGCCCATTTTCCTCCAGTTTGCACTAAAATTTGGTTGCGCCAAAATAAGTACCCATACAGTTTGAGTTTTGGAATTCAAAAAGAAGTAAGTTCTACAGAGATGGTCTTGTTACTATGGGCACAATACCTTGTTGGTCCATATATTGTGCAGTAAGTCCCGCCCCATTTGTACATATGACAGATACATAGTAGGTAGTGTTGTGTTCTAGGACACCCTCCAGTCTACTGTTAACGCCCACGATGTTCTGACCCACGGACGTATAGTTCTGTACATCTTCTGCTCCTGGGGTACTTCCTATGGCCCATGTGTAATCCTTGAAACGGAAATTTATGTACATAATCTAACATTTATCACCATTTATTATAATAAATACAGAATTTTGTAACTCAGATTTATCACTTATCATATTACTAAAATTCTGTCACTGAAATTACTTTGACACATGTGAAATAACAATATTATTTGGTAATAATTTTAAGTGTAAGGGGAAGCATGTTATACACTCAACATTTAAATCAAAACAATTATATATTCTATGAAAATAAATCTCTGAATTAAGAATTTCACATCTGATCTGCAACCGCTCTTCATAATGCAAAAAGGTAGCGGGGAAAAGAAAAGAAATAATTTTCAAGATACTTCTTAAAATGGGTATAACAGCATCCTGTATAACCAGCAATTTTTGGAGTATCAAATTTCAAGATTTTATGGTAAAATAGGGTGTCTTTATTTTCGCGAGTACAATTTTTTGCGATATCTTATTTACAAATAAATATATGCATACGATGTTACTGTTTTGTACCTTTCATTATTGAAGTGTTAGTTATTTCTATCTTAGGAATTCATTCAATTAACTTCTCTTTACGTCAAATAGGGAAAAGTGAAGAATGACACATACAATGTATACCAATTTATGTTGAAACTTACTAAACATACATGTAATTTTCCGCATGATTAATTTTTTGCCATTCTAAATCCCTTGCCAATATAGAGAAAACAAGTATTAGCTTTTACAAAAAGCTTGCCGGCAGTTAGCTGACATTAATTTAATAAATGTTGTAAAATACTAGTAAGAAAAAATTGGAATTTAAACGATTTTGTTCTTGTTGACCAATCGCACATTTCCGGGCTTTTCCGTTTTTATTTCCGATTCAAGCTACGGAAATTTCCGAGGATCTGTTATTGTTGTAGGACCTATCGGTACAAAGACTTTTCGATGCATCTTTTGGATGAAAATGCACTGATACGATATGACTTTCATTTGTCAAGTCATCTAGACTCTTGAGCCGACCTGATGAAAGTATCTTATGCACAGATTCTGAATAACCATGACGAATATTTGCATATTTTGTAATTGTCCACCAATCATATTGCCAAGAGTTATTTTATCCGTGCAAGTATGTCACGATTGATTACAGTATACCGGCAGTCATGACTGCCGGTAATGAGTATCTCGCGAAAATTTCTGGTTATAAGGTATATCAAAATACTTTTCAAAGTCATTATTAAAGCAGCCTATTAGTACGACTTACGATAATTCCACTTTCGTTGTCGTTACATTTCCATATACTTTTAATGGTAGAGTTAGAGGACTGGTATCTGACAGGCACGGACACCCCCTGAGACACGTCATAATAGATCTCCTGTGCCATGATGTCCGAGTCAAACACTGGCGGTGTCGTGTCTACGTAAAACCCATTAGAAGACGAGATGGCTTGGTCCCCAGTCACTGTGGTCATCCTCACTGAAAATTCATCATATCAAATTAGTAGACCATTTTCTGATATTGTTAGAGAGCACAAAATGTCTAATTTTGGCATCATTTTTCATTATGATGTCACAGTTTAAAGGCCAAATTTCAATGAGACTTAACAATGAAAAAGAGCGTAAAAATTTCCAACCTCCTACAATTCATGTCATTTTGGTAGCCATTATGAATTTCGACAAGTAGTCTAATGCATTTAACCCTTGAATCTACCTCTCAAGTCATTTATAAAATAATAAACAGAATGATTAAATGAAAAATAACAACAACAATAATGCATATTGTACACAACATGTAGACAGTCCCTTTAGATTTGAGAAATTCTGTCATGATCGATGAAAATAATACATGTATCAAATTCAGTTATTTTCAAAAATATAAACAGGATTTGAACAATGCATTTTAATGTAAATTAAGATTAACAAAAGCACAATTTGAACAACCCTACTACTTCCATAGAATATTGTAGCTTTTTTTAATACCTGTGATATAGAATGGAACATACTCATCCTCTGTGGAGTTCAAGGACAGTTGATAAGATTGTAGGTCAAGGTCATCCAAGGTGAATGTCACCAGAGTTTCGTTAGTGGAGCAGGTTGCATTACAGATGAAGTGTGAGCAGTCATTGTAGCATGGTATACATGGTGCAGATATCTGTAAAAGGGAGATTAAATTTTGATCAGTAAAAATGATAGCATGTGCGATAGAGTTCAATTTCTAGCTGCCATAGAATGAACAAATGATCTAAATTTACAAATAATTTATTATCGTAGCAAAGTGACCTGACCAGGCGGAGCTAATCTAATTAATCTACTAAGACGAATCAATTATATTTTAGGGTAGATAGATTATGATATGCATACATTAAATCAAGTGAATAATCCTTACCTATACTTTTGTATATACATGTAGTTATATCACCTGGTCAGAATTAAATTATTCCAATGACCAGGTGAAAATAAGCTCTGCATGGTCAGGTCAGTTTGCTACAACAATATCAAATTCACAAAAGGGAAACAATTATTTCTGAAAAGTAAGGAAGACTGAAGGAATTTCAATGAGAATATCGGCAGTAGAGCCTTAAAGAGACCTGGCAATAACTTGGGTTTTGAACAGAAACTATAAAACTGGGTATAATTGCTAATGTTTGCATGTGCGTTTGGTAATCTTGTTTAATTGGGATTCTTCGTTCCAATTCAATTAAGATATACATTTTGTACTTACATTTCTATATTCCAGAACATTGGTAGTCAACGGTGACGTTCCGATACCGGCTTCATAAAGTACGACAGGGTTAGTTCCAGACCTGAACTGTGTTCCTGATCGACAGAGTGTCTCTACAGGTGGTGGGACGTTGATGTGAGAAAAGGACGCATAGGCAGCCCAGCTTGTGAACTTGCTTGGATGAGTGGGTAGGGAGTTGTCTTTCTTGAACACGTGTAAGAACAGGTAGGTGTTGGAGGAGAGATGTGGGATACCACATAGCTGGTTGATTTTCACGCCTTCTGCGTAAAATACCATACACCACGTGGGCTGTAAGTAAACAGTCGGATATAATAATATTACATCATATTTGAAATCTACGATTACTTCTGACTTAGATTAATCTAAGATCTGACATGGTCGCCATAGCACTTTCTACATAGACTAAAACCTCAGACAGCATGTGCATGTTTTGTAGATATTGTTTTCACTTTAGTGTGTGAACATCAACAGCAGCTGCGGCTAGCCAAACAGGGGATGCCTACTCCTCCCAGACACCTGGTCCCACCTCTAGCTTGCTAGGGGTTTGTCAATATCTGTGCTCTATTGTGAGTGCTGTTGAGATTGTCGTCAGGATCTTCATCTCATTTGCTTTTAATTGTTTTAGTGACTAAACCAAGAAGCTGCAAAATCAATATTGTCTGTAAATATATTTATTTCCTGTTTTATGTCATACAACAATTTTGACACCATAAGACTATGATACTGCATATTTCAATCCATGCTAAATCTTGTACAAATGATGTCTGCCATGCTTATCGATCCTAAATTAACAACTTGACCTTGAAGATGGCCTTGGCCTTTTTTGGGTGCTGACCCTCAGATTGAGACCTCAAAGTGTATTAAAATTACGCATATAGTTACAAATATTGAAAATATACATTGTGATTTTTTAACGTGTGACCTTGACCCTGAAGATTATAATGACCATCACTGGATATCGACTCTTATAAATTTCCAAGTCACTCTCTATTTCTATTTTCAATATGCGTAATTTACTTGAGGATTCCATACTCACCAGAATCGATCCTTCACTCCGTACTTCAAAGTCAATGATGTAGTCATAGTAACCAGATGCTGGATTGACGTTTATATCAGTACGGAGCTTGTAGGTATCCCTTGTGCTGTTAAAGAATCTACACCAAGATACGACATAGGCTCTCTCGTTTGTGACCTGATTGGCTGGAAATAAACACAACGTATTGTTTTGTAGGTAATTTCTATATAGTGTTTACTTCGACATGTACTAATGGATTGCATCATAAATACTCAAAATTTCATTGTCGATCAGCAAGTTTAGAGACTATGAACTTGTCTCGAAGCCCGAGCAGACGTCTCCTTTTGCAAGTCAGAGTTACATGCCTCAGCATGCTTCATACTACGCCTTTTGATATCTGCCAGGTTGAAAACAAGCAGATCCTAAGAGGCCGTACAATTTTAAGGTGTGTGAGATCTCAGTGATAGAAGATGATATACCCATTTTACGAATGCTCAAACAAATGCATAGAACTCACATGTAGATCTGTGAATCTTTGCAAACCATAACATTGACATAGTTATCATTAATGTGCACCAAATGTTTTTCATATTGAATTTTTTTTTCTCTGGTTACATCTACATGAATCTCAAAATACAATAAGGACTCAAAACCTTAAAATGACCTTACCTGAGTACAACTGTACTCCACATGACTGCCGCATGGTGACTCTGTTACTGTCTGGTTTATTAAGGAGACTGGTACCCTGGGCGTCTACCACATTGTATGGTGTACCCTGGTCCGTTTTTGGTGGTGCTATGACCCACAGTTTATGTCTTACCTGAATACAACTGTACTCCACATGACTGCCGCATGGTGACTCTGTTACTGTCTGGTTTATTAAGGAGACTGGTACCCTGGGAGTCTACCACATTGTATGGTGTACCCTGGTCCGTTTTGGCGGTGGTGGTGGTACCGGGGGTCGTCGTGGTGAAAGTCTCATTTAGGAAGTAACCTTTCTCTGTCAGGTACTGGTTGCAGTTGCATACTCCACATGTCTGTAATAGTAGATTATGTGATCAAAAAAAATCTGCTGTTAAGTTGTGATGAGTGAAATCTAGATTAAAGAAAATCATTCCAAGGAATCACTTTTATAGGGTGTGACATCCAAGTGTGACAGACGGACAGACAGACAGACGGACAGACAGACAAAGTGACCCCTAAGTGTCGCTATCCTTTGCAGGCGACACAAAAATGAAAAGTCATTATGAATACTTTGCTTAAAATTATAGACTTCACTTTACACAGTTGGTGAACTTTTCCATTTTACAGCATAACTGAATGAAAATGAGTGTGGGCCACATGATTTTCATAAAGCACAAATTTAACTGATCAAATGTGGCACCATGCTTTCTATCCACTTTTTTTCTATTATCATTATTAAAGTATTGATCATTCTGTCTGCTTCACCGGAATAGGCAGAAGCATTTAGGAGCAAAATTCGCCTCGTAATCTACATCTTTGACATGTTTGATGAGGAAGTAAAACTTTTAAAAATTTGTCTTTTGTTACAGGTATGCAACACATAGCAAGTGCATTTATTCATGTTATTCTATAAACAGGATACCTTAAAATCTAGGTCAATGTAAGTTCAATTGCAGGTTTAACTAACTGCCATCAAGGCATGTTCCTATAGAGCATTTTGACGTTATAATTTTCCAAATGAAAATGCAAAACACCTTCCATTTCAAGAGTTTCATCTCAGCAAATAACATTGGTAACCATTGTGTATATACATGTATATTTAAGAGATGACTGTCTTACTTTTAGTGTTCTTGGAAAATTTGCACGTGTCCAACCAGAATTATACACCTATGACCACCAAGAGTAAGATAATCATTCCTTACATTTACATTTATTCTAATTATTGGTCATTTTTATTTGCATGCACATTGCACATTTTGCCTGTGACTGCATCAAATGTATTTTAACATTGGTAAATTCTCCCTACATACAAAACTTGAACGTGACAATAGCAACCCAAGTTTTTGGAATATCATTCCAGTTGCCTAATGGGCATTTTACATGAGAAATCTACTTGTAATGTAAATACTTTCGTTTGTAGGAAATGCATATTTCATAATAAGAATGCATCCTTTACAAAAGAGAACTGTGTAGGATACTTCCTGCTTTCTAATCAAAAAGCAGATAATACTATGTAAGAATTGTGCTGGATAATATTAGTTATTAGGTTTGTTACTGACCCTCTACATAGATTTGTCAGGTTGACAAGCCCATAGAAGGTGAGGCGAAGATTATACTACATGTATGTAAGAATTGTGCTGGATAATATTAGATATTACGTTTGTTACTGACCCTCTACGTAGATTTGTCGGGTTGATAAGCCCATAGAAGGTGAGGCGAAGATTATACTATGTAAGAATTGTGCTGGATAATATTAGATATTAGGTTTGTTACTGACCCTCTACATAGATTTGTCGCATTGATAAGCCCATAGAAGGCTCGGCTTTGCCTCGCCTTCTATAGGCTTGATCAACCCAACAAATCTCTGTGGACGGTTTTATTTTTTCGAGGACAAAAATCTCTGTTTTTTGTTGCATAAAATTGTTGTTTCATGACTCCTTTTACATGCCAATTCATTTATACGGCAATGGTGGCATTGCTGACGGTCTATAGAAATTTAGATGGTGTGTACGTGACGCAATTTACATTCTCTGATTGGTTCTTACTAGTCCATGGCAAAATAAAAACTTACAGCAGGAATAGGGTTGACAAAACAGCATTCACAGTTGTCAAATACGACATTGAGAAGCTGGTGCTTGTGTGACGCTATTCCTTCTTCGGGTCCGTCCCAGAATAGAATCTCTGTTACCGCTTCTCCGTTCTGATCTGCAGCTTTCAGTGTGAACTGAAAAAGATAAGGATGAAAATTACATGTAAATATTACAAATGCTTCTCAACGTATATTGGTGAAATATTTGCTATGAAAAAAAGAAGTAAATATTGGTCATCTAAATGTAACTCATAGATGTTCAATAGTTGTAGGGTACATGATGATAAAATAAAAGTACATATAAACTTTCATATTCACTTACTGTGTATTTTGCTGCACTGCCCTGAAAAACAAAAGATTAATGAACTTATGAATGAAGATTTGGGTAAAATATTGAAACAGAAGGTGCCTAAACATTATAAGTGTTTGTATAAATACATGTATAAGTTCTTGATTATGTCAGATATGAATGTTTGCAAGTGGAATCATGATCACAGTGATCCAATAAAATAATATTACAATAAATTCTGACATTTTTAGAAATTAAATACTTAGCCGAAACAAAAATTGATACCTAATAGTAAATGTTGCATGAGAAATCATTTGTAAAATATAAAACACTGTATTTTACCGACATCTAGCACACTTTATGTCAATGAAAAAAATTCATTCTTTTTAAACATGTATATACATGTAGCATAACTACTTATCAAAATTTTTCACATTTTTACCAAATACACCGTTTCATACTTTTTAACTAAAGCTGAAATGTCTCAAACTCAAGTTGACTTTCCCAGCCTTACCTCTGTCAATCCATCTCCGTACATTTGAGCATCTCTATAAATAGCGCCTGCCCCCATGATGTCATTTCCTGAGGTATCTGTCGTCAGTAGCAATTTGAGTGTAATCATGTCCTCCACTGGAGCTGGTATGACATATATCGGATCATATTTAATTTTCCACTGTTCTCCGTATGGATCCAGGAAGCCCTGTTTGGTGAGCGTGCTCCATGTCGGATTCTTCATCTGGATCGACTGACTCGGACAAAGCTCTGGATCCAGACTCGGATAATGGAGGAAGGATCCTTAAATAGTAAAGATTTGTTTATTAACCTATGATCTAGTTAATGGCAGGTAACTTTTCAAGGAAGGATAAGTTAACGTAGCTCGCGGGGAAGCTTTCATCACAATCAAATGAGTACGCAGGTTTCACCCTCGAATTTTTTTATGTGCACATCTACGCTATGACGTCATAAACCTTACTTGATCGTAACGTCACGTTATGTTGCGCGACATATATCGTCAGGGCGCAAATAATGGCTTTTTTTTTTAAATATTATATTTTCTAGTAAGCGTAGCGAGCCGAAATTTTTAAACATAAACTTTACATTGTGTCTAAATTCAGTCAATGTATTTAGACACGCTTGCACTGAGAACCGGAAACTTTGAGGGATGTTTGGTTATATTTTTTTTTTTTCTAGGGAATGATATATGAATGCAATTTTTTCTTCAAATAGTACGTTGGAAATTAATGTTCAATCATCCATCCTCCTCCATCCTTATCTAATTTCTTTATTGTACCATATAGACGGACGGAGAAGGCTTTACTTTTTTATTGTTTTTATTCACCACAACTTGTATGCTGACATAAAAATGCACATATCTTCTATAGATAATGATAACATAATATTGCATATACATGTAAGACATTGCATGAAATATACAAGGTTAAACGGTATTGTATATAATTTGGTTTCATCTCAGGATTATACAAGAGTATAATTATCCTTAATATTTCTACCGTGATAAAAAATTATTGAAATTCAAAAGCTGTCGTGATTAGTTTTCAAAAATCAAATTTAAACTTTCCCATCTGTTTTTAATTCGTTTACTCTTTTGTTCTGACATAAGGTACAATGAATACAATTCCAAATTTCTATAGGATCTGGTGAAGGCTTTACTTTTGATCAGTCTTTTTCTCGCTCTCCTTCTTGCTTGTTTCTACGGAAGCATAGAGGGGACGTGTGCAAATTTTTTATTATGTCGTGGCCACGAGATAATAAGTCGTGGCCACGACTTATTATCTCGTGGCCACGACTTATTATCTCGTGGCCACGAGATAATTATCTCGTGGCCACGACTTAATATCTCGTGGCCACGACTTATTATCTCGTGGCCACGACATAATCCTTTGTTTTTATTGGTTGATTATCTCGTGCGCACGACTTACTAAGTTGTGGCCACGAAATAATTAACCAATAGAAATCTGTACATGAAGTTTATATCTAAGACTGATTTTAGATATTTATACATGTATAATCCTTTTGTGGTCTTATTGTTTCTCTTAGCTCAACTGAACAAATATTCAGAGCGCCATTGTTATACCTTGTTACGTGTGCTAGCACAAAATTTTAAACTTGATGTTACATTTTTACCTTATGACCTTAACGTTTGACCAACTTCGCACATGATTTTTTCTCCTTTTCTTCATATTATCCAACATTTTGATTATTACATTTCACACAAAAGGAGAGGGGGTCAGGCACTCTCCTCCCAGCGCCTTCTTTTTGTATAGATATCTTCAAGGGCGTAGGAGCAGGTTGGTAATATGGCATGAATATAGTAATTTAGCGTGAATTTAAAAGGTTATCTTTCTTCAACAGAACAAATGACCATATATCCGATTCTTGTCCTTTTAATTCCTTTTTTGTTTGTTTGTTTGTTGGTTTTCTTTATGGGGAAGGGGGAGATGGCTAGTCAAATTAAATGTATCCCCTCCTACTATGCAAACAAGATAAAATTACATACATGTACAATATATCATTATGACACACCATTGTTTGTGACCAGTGGCGGATCTAGGATTTCAGATAGGGGAGGGGAGAGGGCAAAGTCCAGTTTCAAAGAAAATTTCTACGGAAAACTGATGAGCGAAAATAGAAAAATAGAAATAATTCTAATTCCTTCCGCTCGGTTCCTTGATAAATGACTTATATGATTGAAAGATGATTGGCAAACATTTTTCAGAGTAAAAATGAACATGAAATACAATTACACATGTACTATCTAATTCCTTTATCAATGTATTTTGGGTCTCTACATAAAACTCAAAGTCCATGCATATTTTAAAAAGAAATTCGTGGGAATGGGGGTGCATTGGTAAAGCTCAACAATGTGAAAGTGATAGTAACCAAATCCAGCGAGCGACAGCCTGCCAAAAATTTTTTTTCAAATACATGTACTGACAGAAAAAAATCGTTATTATTTAGATTTTCAATGTTTCAATGGCGTAGCTCTGCCTGAAAAAGTGGAGGGGCACAGCATCCAAAAAATTCTAACAAGCAAAAAAAAAAAAAAAAAAAAGGGGGGGGGGGGGAGGGGAAAAGATTTTTTAAAAATGGGGGTTTCATGTTCTGAATGCAAAAAATTTAACATTTCTGGTGCAATTCTAAATTTTAAGTAGATGAATAAATGTCTGGCGAGCGGTAGCGGGCCAGGATTTTTTTTTTAGCAAAATATTGACTTATCAGAAAATACTTTCTATACCCTCTATCATTAACAAGTACATGTAATAATATTCTACATAGTTTGAGTAAAATGACTTCATGTACATTGATAAAGTAATATGTATAAAGGATGGATCAGAATGGCGAGCGGTAGCGAGGCAAAGAAAACATTTTGAATATTGACCGAAAAATTGTAGATTTATAGTACAAAATGTTGCTATTTTAAACAATATTAATGCATCATAAAATTTTGTGATTGAAAAGTGGGGGGGGGGGGGGGGGGCACAATTATCAAACATGGTTGTGCCGCCCCCCCCCCCCACACTTTTCTAAGTGGGGATGTGCCCCCGCTGCCCTCCCCCATCTCCTACGCCCTTGATTTTAATAGCAATTAAATTAAGAACGTTTGAAATAAAATATTGACCGCCAAAGGGGAGGATAGGGATCGACCCACACGACCGCA
Source organism: Pinctada fucata (assembly GCA_028142955.1). Classification (NCBI taxonomy): domain Eukaryota; kingdom Metazoa; phylum Mollusca; class Bivalvia; order Pterioida; family Pteriidae; genus Pinctada; species Pinctada fucata. The sequence continues at coordinate 33,719,885 of AP027112.1, read as the reverse complement.
CTAGATTCGTTATTGATCCATTCAAGCAGAGCAAAGAAAAAATAGTGCATGAGCTGAAAATGAGCATGATATAAATTACGGTGATTGGGCGGCCCCACTGTCCTCCTCCTCTAAATCGGAGTTACTGTTCGCAACCAACACTTATTCAAAACATTGAACTGTAAGACTACACCAATTTATCAACGTTTTAAGAAAAAAAATGAATAAATAAAACGTAAGTAAACGTAAAATAAAACTCACATATCAAATTTAAAATTTGCTGAGTAAATCTGTCGAAACCCCATCGCGGGAGAATAGTTTCGCCCCCTGGACCTTGACATGATTATTCGATCGAACGGACGCGACTATCAATACTTGTAATTCTTCTGCATTATTTACAGAAAATGGTGTGTCTATCCGGAATTTGTGAGCACAACCCATTGTTTATCTGATACATACATAGGCAAAATAATGTTTCATATGAAAGTGGAGCTTGTGTCATGACGAAATCCCTAAAAAGTTAGTTTAACCCCATTTGATCGTTGAAGAAATATACAAAAGCCATGACAGCGAACACGAAAAAGCCAGGACATTCAACTTTTTTTTAATTTTTAATTTTGGTCTTTCCGCTTTGTATTGCCGTTTTATTTCTCGAGAAAAATATGGACGAGAGCATGGAATTTAATCAAAAGAGTCGAAATCTCTCAATTTAATGAAAAGTAGACATTCACTCTTATAATATATTTACAATGTGTAATGAAAAGACACGTATCTCACGATTATCTACACGTCTGTTTGTTTAAAAAAATATGAAAATTTGCCGATTTCGCTAAGTACGACAATGACTCTTGGAATATTTGTCCGATGAGCTTATATGACTTTAAAAAGATGTATAAAATTTCTAAAGATAAACTCAGTCACTTTCTTAAATATTTAGATATTCACTAATTTCATTGGTTAATTATTTTGTGGCCACGACTTAGTAAGTCGTGCGCACGAGATAATCAACCAATAGAAACGCAGAATTATGTCGTGGCCACGAGTTAGTAAGTCGGGCCACGAGATACTAAGTCGTGGCCACGAGACAATAAGTCGTGGCCACGAGATGATAAGTCGTGGCCACGAGATAATAAGTCGTGGCCACGAGTTACTAAGTCGTGGCCACGAGATAATAAGTCGTGGCCACGAGATAATTATGTCGTGGCCACGAGTTAGTAAGTTTTACCACGAGATAATAAGTCGTGGCCACGAGTTACTAAGTCGTGGCCACGAGTTACTAAGTCGTGGCCACGAGAAAATAAGTCGTGGCCACGAGTTACTAAGTCGTGGCCACGAGATAATAAGTCGTGGCCACGAGATAATTATGTCGTGGCCACGAGTTAGTAAGTCGTGGCCACGAGATAATAAGTTGTGGCCATGACTTATTATCTCGTGGCCACGAGATAATAAAAAAATCACACATGTCCCCTCTATGCTTCCGTATGTTTCTCAGTGTGTACAATTTTTTTGTATACCCCGCCAAAAGATATCGGATTAAATAGTAATGAGCATGGTCGTCCGTTTGTTCCGTATGATGTTTTCAAATATTTGAAGAAAAAAATGTCATTGACGGAGAATTTTATTTTTACATTAAGATATAAGGTCTAGTTCGAATACAGCCCATGTAATTGTTGATTAATTATCTTTAAAAAAGGGTTTCTGGATGTTTTAAAGAAGACCGTTACAGAGAATCAAATATTCCGCATACTCCTTGACGTCATGTTGACATATGCGATCTGAACACGCTGTGACTTTGACGTTGCGAGTAAAATTGACGCCGAAGCCACGCAAAACAAATTTTCAATCTTAAATTGCAAAAAATCTGCCGAGAAGACCTATCCATGTTTTTATATATTCGAATTCAGCTCATTCTCTACTTTTACGTGTAAGAAGGGCTTTAAGGACTTCCACAACTTAATGAAGAAAATGATAATGAAGCAAGCCGTGTTTTGCCTTTTGAATGAGTGTGGATTTTTGAAAAATAAGTTGCAAAATGGCGATAAAAATGGCAAATTTCCCCTTAGAGACACAATAATCCGTAGAAATACAATACTCAACATGGCAACAATATTTTTGATCTCCCTTTTCACCCTCCTTGGTCAATTTTCTAGATTAAAATTATTTTAGTTCAGAAAATGCATATTTTCGAATTAGAACGTCAATGCCGTCTTTGAGGCTTAAAATCTCGAAAAACTTCGTGAAATAGTTACATGAAAATTATATCAAAGATTGATCAAATCTTATATTTCATGTAGACAAATTTTCAAGCTATGTCTTCTCGCAAAATTTTCCGTGCCGTAACGCCGCGATGTACCTTAATTCCAAAACAGGTCAAGGTCAAAAGTAATAGAATAAAAGAAAGGTTTTCCCACAACTAACAAACATGGGAGATACAAAATAAATGTCACTTATATTTAAGAAGGTTAATGAAAATAAAGTTTATGACAGACAAACAGACAGGACAAAGTCAAAATTTCCAAATTTTTTATGTGTGGTAACAATTTTTCAAATTATTCAAAATATTAGGGTTTCAATTATTACCATTGAGTAAATGACCCTTACCCTGATAGGACTAAACAAATAGTTATTCCTCACCTGAGATTTGAGATGCGTTATTTGACCAGAGTGTATTTGATGTGAAGTCGTCCCCGTCTTTGACAGTCCCTGCCGTGGGGGTGGAGGTTTCTATCAGAATGGGCATGGTCACTATCTCCGTCTCCAGACCTGCACAGTTAATGGCTCTCAGCTTCACAAAGTACAGGGACGAGGACTGAAAATGGAAAGACATTCATATAATGTAAATGTGGTTATTTTCGCTGGGGGAAAAATTTCGCGATTATAACATCAAGATGTTATGCGTGGGGGTAATATTCGCGATAAATATGTCTTTCCCATTGTAAAAATGCAGCGGGGATATTTTTGCGTGGGGGAAATTTTCGCAAAGTCCCTTGATTCGTGAAAAACACGAAAATTATCTACACGCAAAAATTTCCACGTTTACGGTATTTTCATGTAGTTTGAAGTTTCTTGCACTTCACAAAGAAATTGTAACATTGAACATAACTATCACACTGGGACTTCCATGATTCTGAGAGCATTGAGAATCTCCATCTATGTATAATATTTTAAAGTGCAATTTTAACCCTTTCAGCAAAAGTTTAATTTTGAAAAAGTATTTTTTTAAGTTTCAAGATTACAGACAGAAGGATGGGGAGGAATCTAACTAAGCTCCTTCAAGTATTACAAGTAACGACTAGAAAACTGAAAAAAATCACTTTGACAACATTTCGCATGAATTTTTTGTTAATTTTATGAGTATATAAGCTTCTACAATTTGACTGTATAAAGCCTAGATTTTGCACGATTTTTTTTTTATTCAAAAATTTGATTTATCATCCTCTCTGTAGAAAATGATAAAAATAGATCCATGCAATGTCAAACTAGAACTGCCCTAAAGTGACGAATTATACCCCCCACGGGAAGTTTTTCTCTAAACGGATTCATGTATGACATAGGAATCTATATATATATACATGTATATATACAAGGTCAAAGTTCAAGGTCATGGTCACTAGGTCAAATGTCTTGGTATCAAAATGTAGTACTTATTATGGTGAATGCATGGATGAAATATGAAAGCCCTATCACTTATACTTAAAGAGTTATCTGCTTTAAGAACTTCTTAACCGTACGGATGGACAGACGGTCGGACAGGGTGTTTCCTTTATACCCCCCCAAAACTTCGTTTGCGGGGGGTATAATTACCGAAAGGTTTTGTTCCACAAATTGGTAGAACGAGTAGTTCCCGGTCAGGGTGATCCAGTCCTGTACCACCTCGGTCGTAGATCCTGTCAGACAGAATACGTTCCTCCAGAGCGACACCTTATAGCCAGATAATCCAGATTCTGGATCCTCAAATCCGAGCCATGTTACGTTGACGGTTGTGTCATCTTGATTGAATGTCACTCCCTGAAATTAAAGACGGTACATGATGATTAATCTAGATTCTGGATCCTCAAATCTAAGCAAGGTTACATTGACGGTTGCATCATCTTGATTGAACGTCACTCCCTGAAATTAAAGACGGAACATGAAGTTTAATCTGGATTCTGGTTGTTCAAATGCAAGCTAGAAGGTCACATAGAACAGTTCTAAATATATATTAAATGCCGCTTGTCGCTACAAATTGTTACGATAAGTACACGTTTCCAGATTGTATGCCAATAGGCAACTTGCCGAAATTCATAATGGCTGACAAAATGACGAAAAATGTCCCAGGTAGGTAATTTTAGCGCAACTTTTCATTGTTACTTCACTATGGAATTGCGTCTTTTAAAACTGACGTCATAATGAAAAACAACGCCAAAAGATGTTGACTCGAACATTTTGTGCTTTCTACCAAGATCAGGAAATTGCCAATTCTGATTGAGTAATTGTATATTGACATACTCTTGTGATATCAACCCCTTTTGAAAGACAATGACTTAATATATCACTGTATTGCTTTTAAGATTTCATTATCTGTTTCTGATTTTAAGTCATTGGGAAGTTGATCAGACATTACTTTTGGATAATTCATGTATATATCACATGACTTACCCAATCAAAGGTGCGTCCAGCACTGATCTGTCCCATGGTGGGTTCTGTGATGTCCACCATGAAGGTCGTGTAGGTCATATCACATTCTCCTGCCTGATCTGTACCTGTTATCAGAATCATTCACTTGTAAATACAACAATACATACATGTATGTTTAAGGAAATAACTATGAATATGAATATACACTCTGCATAATCTTATCATACACAAAGTGCAATATGAGAAACAAATCACATTGAAATGTGGTACATGTAGTTTTTGAGTAAATTATGCAGCAGCCTGCAGATTGCTAAATCAACAGTACCTAAATTTTGTGGGTACAAGGGCTTTCATGTTTTAGCTGATACCTTGTGACGAAATTAAGGTTGAGCATCCCTCAGGTCAGAATTCTTGAAATTTTATGCCTGGATACCTTATTTTTTCTCTTCAGAATCTTGTTCAGATGATCAAACTTATATGGTTTTGGGAAAAGAAACTTTTATAGTTACATTTCATCACCCCTTAAAAGGGATTTTTCTTACTTTTTCCATAGGGTCCAATGTTAAAGTTCAAACAGCTACACTCTTGGTATAATCATGAAACCAAGAGTTATATTTTGTTTGTATATCAGGTGTAACATAAGCTTTGAATATATGGAAATGAAAATATTGTAAAAGTTTTTATTTAGGAAATATGAGCATCTGAGACCTGAGGGATGCTCTACCTTAATTAAGTTCCACTAATTTTTTAATGGCTGTTCACTGTTGTATTTTGTATACAACTGTATACTCTTCAAGTCAATGTAACAACATTTTCATTCAGTCAAATTTCATTATTGCATACATACCAATGACCCAGACATAGTAAGTTTGTGATTGTTCTAGCTGTAACCCAGTAAGCAGCGTGTACGTGTTTTTCCCGTTGTTTGTTACGTCCAGGACGTTGAATAAGGCTATTCTATCCGCATCGGACATTGTACCGCCCTCAACCTGTAACAGATAAAAAGTAATAGGAAAATAGATAACAAATTCAAGTCATGACTTCACCCTTCCATTTCTTTATGGTCAAACGATATTAGTTGACATTTTCTCCACTCTAAAATTGCATCACTTAAAATCAATCATTTTTGTCAAAAAACGATCATATCAATTGAAATTAATCATTATCATTTACATCACAATGGTATGATCTAATTTATCATTTGAAGATGTCAGTTCAGATTTCCCAGTAAATTTGTGAGACAGTCAAACACCAGACATCACAAAATTTCACGATATTTTCATTGTGACGTCAAAATAAAAGGCATGACAACACATCAAGGTGCTTTAAAACGGTGCGGTCAGATGTGACGTCACAATGGAAAATATTGCCAAATGATGTGATGTCTGGTGTCTGTGTGTATAAAATCTAGGTTAGGAACGGTCATATCTTTTATCTGGAAAATGGACTATTCCAATTCATATCCCTTCATGTTATACTCAATTATTTCCGCTGCATTCCATAATCTGAACTGAATTTAAATCTTTCATAAAAAAAATAATGATATTTTGTAATACACATAAATACAACTATTAAATTTAACCTTACATCAAAAGTTAAAGGAAGCAAATTAGATGGACAATTTACTTCAGGCTCAGTTAATTTCATGGGTCACAGCAACTATCTCTACTCAAAATATAGGAATATCTTGTATGGAAATATACGACAAATATAGGAATTTGTTGGAGAAAATAGGGAAATTATAGGACATTTCGAGCTTCAAAGTTAAAATTAAAATAGCAACAAATATTTTCTCCAGGCGTCTCTGCTTTACTTTATGTAATCTGAAACAATTAAAATAAAACAGCAAATCTCGATGTAAAGCATATGATAAAGATAGGAAAGTTGGCAAGCGAAGCAAACCAAAATTTTTGATGTCATACTATTCTCAACGATTGTTGAAATTCCCTTTTTAAACATTATTGAGTTATAAACGATGCAGAAAAAAAATGTAATTGACCCTTCCGAACGCGGGAAAAATTTGAGAAATTCCATGACATCACAATGCAATTTCGATTTTTGACCGAGGTTCGAAGCTTGATTGTCCGAGGTAAAAGCATTGTGACATCATGAAATTTTGCTTTTTTTCCCGAAATCGGAAGGGTAAATTTAGGTCAAAATATAGGATTTATTGGACAGCTAAGACCCACGAGTTAATTACATCTCAATGTGTCGTGATACCTACCACAAGTTTACAGTTGGTGCCAACGGCTTGAGTATGGTTAGATATTGCCACGTAATACATGAGGATGTCCAGATTGGAGAAGAAACCCTCGTACTGTACTTCTAGTTCAGTGTCGTTACCAACGCACGCCCCAGGCATAGTGATGGTACCAGCTAAAATAATTACGTTGTGAAATAGAAAGAGACATTGTAAAAGTTGCATGCAATATTTTTACAAACTGACTTTTTCAAGACAGAACTTTTGATAAAACTTTTCCCAGAGCAAAATAGACATTTAAAAAATATAAAGGAAGTTTTGCAATTTGGTAAATATTTTCTAAAATTACATCAGAGGAAATTTCCTATTTCAATCTCAATTTAAATTATTTCATAGTTCTTGTATTAAGAACAAGTTCCTTAAACATAATCCTTCATTATAAATTTCTCGTCTTCACTAAGTATAGGTCTTTTCAATAAAACAGTCACTGAAAATCTAAAAGACAAGTCTAGTTGATCTAAGTTTAGATGACATAATACCTCTATTTTTGTTTAAATATTACACAAATTACTTGATGCTACTGAAAATACATGACTGTAGAAAATACAATATACCTGCTACACCACCATCCTCTCCCACATAAAATCCATTAGAGGTAACTGTTGCCTTGGAGAAGGATTTACTGAAAGCTATGACAGTGAAATAGTATATAGCTGTATTAGGGGTCAGGTCAAGGTCATAGAAGGTCACGGATGTGTTTGTTCCTACGTTGGTATAAGGGACTACATCATCTCGAGTTTTGTTGTATCGTCTATCTGTTCCCACGGCAACCATGTAATAAGCCACTCTCTGACTTCTGTCCTGAGCTGCCAGTTGGTTACTATCTTGCTGAAGTCCAGGGTTGCCTGGTAACAAAATTAAATCATTCAAATCAAAATGAAATGAAACTTCATACATGAAATAACTCTCTCAAATCTAGAATTTCTTGAAAACCATTTCTTCAGAATTTAAAACCATTTCTTCAGAATTTTCAATATAAAGTACAATTTCTAAAAAAATAAGCTCAAAATGCATCGAAGATGCAAAATGCCGAGTTGCAAAACTGGAATGTAAGTATGAATATGCAGACTAACATGAAATGTGTATGGTTTGTAACAACATTTTGTGGTCCTAAATGAAAATTTCTGGATCAAGAAATGGTCTTCTCTTTATTCTATATCAGCGTGTAATATATTTTTAAGGATACAGATTTTCCTGTGACCTTGATCTTTGACCTTTTGACCCACAAATTAATGGCAAGTTTCATGATTATAGGTGCAATACTGGCTCAAAAATGGTCTGGAAACCATTTTAAATTACCTAAGTCCTGTGACCTTGATCTTTGACCCTTTGACCCCTAAATCAAAAGTGGTCATTTTCTATTCACTGGAAACATTTCTGGCAAGTTACATGATTATAGGTGCAATACAGGCTCAAATTCAGTCGGGAAACCATTTTTAATCATCTTAGTCCTGTGACCTTGACCTTTGACCTTTTGACCCCAAAATTGATAGTGGTCATCCTTGATCCATGGGAAACATTTCTGGCAAGCTTCATGATTATAATTGCAATACAGGCTGAAATATGGTTCGAAACCACTTTCAATCATCGGAGTCCTGTGACCTTGACCTTTGACCTTTTGACCCCAAAATCAATAGGGGTCATTCTTGATTCATGGGAATCATTATTGGCAAGTTTCATGACTTTAGGTGCAATACAGGCTAAAATATGGCCAGGAAACCATTTTCAATCATCAGAGTCCTGTGACCTTGACCTTTGACCTTTTGACCCCAAAATCAAAAGTGGTCATTTTCTATTCACAGGAAACATTTCTGGCAAGTTACATGATTATAGGTGCAATACAGGCTGAAATATGGTCCGAAAACCAATTTCAATCAACAGAGTCCTGTGACCATGACCTTTGGACCCCAAAATCAATAGGCCTCATCCTTGATTCAAGGGAAACATTTCTGGCAAGTTTCATGATTATAGGTGCAATACAGGCTGAAATATGGTCCAGAAACCATTTTCAATCATCTGAGTCCTGTGACCTTGACCTTTGACCTTTTGACCCCAAAATCAATAGGCCTCATCCTTGATTCAAGGGAAACATTTCTGGCAAGTTTCATGATTATAGGTGCAATACAGGCTGAAATATGGTCCGGAAACCATTTTCAATCATCTGAGTCCTGTGACCTTGACCTTTGACCTTTTGACCCCAAAATCAATAGGCCTCATCCTTGATTCAAGGGAAACATTTCTGGCAAGTTTCATGATTATAGGTGCAATACAGGCTGAAATATGGTCCGGAAACCATTTTCAATCATCTGAGTCCTGTGACCTTGACCTTTGACCTTTTGACCCCAAAATCAATAGGGCTCATCCTTGACTAATGGTGAGTAAGTGTATGAAGTTTCATTGTTATAGCCTCTTTCGTAGTTGACTTATAGTCCGGAAACCAATTGTTGACGCCTTCCCGCCCGCCCAACCGCCCGCCCAGACGCCCGCCCAACCGCCCGCTCGCCCGCCCGCCCGTCTCACATCAAATTAAGAGCCGAGTTTTGCAACTCGGCTAATAATTCAAAATTTTACAAAAGAAAATAATCTAGTATTTTTACTTTATTGACATTACTAACATATTAACTATATGCAAAATAAATGTTCCTTGATATCAAACTATTGAATGTTACTTAATATCTGTAAAATGTCACTTGACAATAAATTGTTAAATGTCAATTGATATATGAAATCAATTGATATTTGAGATATCAAAAAAACCAGAAGTCTCTGATGAGACTGTAGCTCTCCTGGTTGTTTTTTCTAAAACATCAATTTCCTTTCTTTTTTTTTTTTTAAACCAAGACCATAGGGAGCAGGCGCTCTAACAAATTATAAGTAGCATGACAAAACTACATATCCATTATACTGCAACTATAATAGCACTCATATAATTCATAATATCCGAGATAAAGTATTTCTAAAAAGAATGTCACACCCATTTTCCAAGATCCTAGGGGCCAAGGACTGCTAGCTCAAATGAACTACCAATGACACATCGAGACTTGGATAAAGAATTAACTCCCCATCATAAATAGCTTTAAACGAGAAGAGAGCACAACTATATAGGAAAAATTACCGCACCCATTTTCAAAGACCCTAGGGGTATAAGGCTAAACAAAATATCAAGTGCACATCTTTGCCACAGACCAATCATTGCAAAAAGAATTAATTCTACATCATTTATAGTGTCAGAGGAGTTGCAAGCACAAGATTACATAGAGTTATATAGGAAAAATGACCACACCCATTTCTGAGACCCTAAGGGTCAGGGGCTAAAACATAAAAACAGGTGCACAACTAGACCAGAGACCCATAATATTGCAATAAGAATTTAGTCAGAGGAGTTGTGAGCACAAGATTACATAGAGTTATATAGGAGAAAATGACCACACCCATTTCTATGACCCTGGGGGTCAGGGGCTCAAACAAAACATCAGCACAACCAGACCACAGACCCATCACATTGCAGAAAGAATTAAGTCTCCATCATTTATAGTGTCAGAGGAGTTGCGAGCACAAGATTACATAGAGTTGTATAGGAGAAAATGACCACACCCATTTCTAAGACCCTGGGGGTCAGGGGCTCAAACAAAATATCAGGTGCACATTAAGATCACAGACCCATCATACTGCAAAAAGAATTAAGTCTTCATCATTTATATTGTCAGAGGAGTTGCGAGCACAGATTATATAGAGTTATATAGGAGAAAATGACCACACCCATTTCTAAGACCCTGGGGGTCAGGGGCTCAAACAAAATATCAGGTGCACAATGAGACTACAGACCCATCATATTGCAAAAAGATTTAAGTCTCCATCATTTATAAAGTCAGAGGAGTTGCGAACACAAGATTACATAGAGTTATATAGGAGAAAATGACCACACCCATTTCTAAGACCCTGGGGGTCAGGGGCTCAAAAAAATATCAGGTGCACAACTAGACTACAGACCCATCATATTGCAAAAAGAATTAAGTCTCCATCATTTATAGTGTCAGAGGAGTTGCGAGCACAAGATTACATAGAGTTATATAGGAGAAAATGACCACACCCATGTCTAAGACCCTGGGGGTCAGGGGCTCAAACAAAATATCAGGTGCACAACTAGACTACAGACCCATCATATTGCAAAAAGAATTAAGTCTCCATCATTTATAGTGTCAGAGGAGTTGCGAGCACAAGATTACATAGAGTTATATAGGAGAAAATGACCACACCCATTTCTAAGACCCTGGGGGTCAGGGGGCTCAAACAAAATATCAGGTACACAACAACACCACAGACCCATCATATTGCAAAAAGATTTAAGTCTCCATCATTTATAGTGTCAGAGGAGTTGCGAACACAAGATTACATAGAGTTATATAGGAGAAAATGACCACACCCATTTCTAAGACCCTGGGGGTCAGGGGCTCAAACAAAATATCAGGTGCAAAACTAGACTACAGACCCATCATATTGCAAAAAGAATTAAGTCTCCATCATTTATAGTGTCAGAGGAGTTGCGAGCACAAGATTACATAGAGTTATATAGGAGAAAATGACCACACCCATTTCTAAGACCCTGGGGGTCAGGGGGCTCAAACAAAATAGCAGGTGCACAACAAGACCACAGACCCATCATATTGCAAAAAAAATTAAGTCTCCATCATTTATAGTGTCAGAGGAGTTGTTCGGACAAGATTACATAGAATTTAATGACCACGCCCATTTTATAAGACCCTGGGTGTCAGGGACTGAAACTAAATGTCAGGTGCACAACTAGACCATGGACCAAGTAAAATGCAAAAAGAATTAACTTTCTATCTCTAACAGTTTCAGAGGAGTTGTCCGGACAAGATTACATAGAATTTAATGACCACGCCCATTTTCTAAGACCCTGAGGGTCAGGGAGTGAAACTAAATGTCAGGTGCACAACTAGACCATGGTCCAAGTAAAATGCAAAAAGAATTAACTTTCTATCTCTTACAGTTTCAGAGGAGTTGTCCGGACAAGAATTGTTTACGGACAGATGGACAGACAGACAGACAGACGGACGCCGGACAAAGGGTGATCGCATAAGCTCGACTGGTCTGAGACCAGTAGAGCTAAAAATCAAAATCAATGAAATTTCATTAATTTATATACATGTACATGTATCAAGTCATTTGATATTTTGCTAACCCTAATGTTCACCATATTTAGCAAAAGACAAATTGTAAGAATTGTTCTCTTATTCATATTATACACTAAGGCTACAGGAATTTAATTCATAGTTTAACGGATCTGCTGGCCCTAATTTTACTACAACTGGAAAAAAATAAAATGAACTAATATTACATTTTTTTCTTCCACTTATCTGAATGACTGCTTATTACTTTTCATTCTCACTTAATCTTTATCATGCAAAAGTTTTAGAGAATGGGCTTTGAAAACATGATAAACAAGCTGGATTAAGATTGTGATCGTGGTACAAAATATGAAATGTTGAAATTTACTGATTTTTATTTTATTTTTATCCCCTCCTCCTACCCTATTTTGAAAAAAAATCCATAAAACTAAAAATTAAATTTCTGTCGCCTAAAAGAAAAGATATTGTGACCAGAATACAAATATATCCTACCCGAGTTAATATCAATCTGTACAATGGCGTCTGAAGATAGACCAAACCCGTTCCAGTTTGCCGAAATCGTTGTTCGTGACGGTATAAAGTTCAAGTCAAAACCGGCAATATCTCCATCATACACATTGCCTGGCAACAGGGGTGTGTCCTGGATGGTGACCCCATTTGACCTCAGGATGTACTGGTACCCCAAGGCATTTGTCACTCGTACCATGTTGATGTAAGTTTCTCCATTCAGCATTGTGAGGGCGTCGTTCATTCCAGATGTACCCACTGTAACGAATTTGATTTAAAAATTATGATACAAGGTAAGATACATGATTTAAGAAGACTATCAAAAAAAATTTTTAAATGTTAACAGAGCTTCCAAAATTTTAAAAATTTCTAAACACTAGAGAGGTGTATTTGTGTCTGAGGCACAGAGAGCCCTTTTAGAGGAGAACATACATGTATAAGACAGACGTCTCATTTTAAAATGACAGTAGCAGATCTGAAATTTATTTTTTGCTATAATGAATCTCAAAATTTTTCCTTCGAAATTTGATTTCAAAAATAGTTTTTATTTATATATTGTTCATACTTGTATTATATAAAATCATTAACGATCAACTTACTGCTTGTGTCCAGAAAGTCGGAGATGACCACTCCATCCAGCCTCTGTATAGCCCACTCATACTTGACCACTGGACATGGGTCACCTGATACATCCCACTGGGCCATGATGGTGGAGGGGTCAGTCTGGAAGTCTCTGAAATGGTAAAATTTACAAATAAGTAAAACCAAGTCCGAGATGACCACTCCATCCAGCCTCTGTATAGCCCACTCATACTTGACCACTGGAAATGGGTCACCTGATACATCCCACTGGGCCATGATGGTGGACGGGTCAGTCTGGAAATCTCTGCAATGGTCGACTTGGTCAAATTAATGAATATGTTCAAATAAATAGGAGGCATAATTCCCTTTCATTAGGAATGGGAAAAGAAAGTGGAAAGGTGCAAGGGAGGGGGGGGGGGGCACACACATCATACCTCTATATATATTGATTTGTAATGTGCCCTAATACACTGTAGTGAGTGGAGTGGAGAGGAACAGAGTTTTAAACAAATCAGATTCTTGGATTGTGAATATATGTGACATACTGACATGTATGTTTTTAAAAATGTGAAATAAACAACTAAAAACTTCTGAAATATAGAAATGATTTTCAAAATAATATCAATGATCTCTCCCCGACACTTACACATCAATTTCAGCTCCTTCTGTGACGTCCATTATTCCTACCAGTGACAGGGGTTCCTTCCCTTGGCTAAGATATGACATGTAGATTCCGTTAGATGTGGCGACACTGCTAAGTCCGGCTTCATTCATGGCCTTTACTGTCACATACACCTTCAAATACACAATCATTGTATGTAGAGGATGCTTGTTATAGTCGCTACTTCAATACTAAAAGATACATTTTATTATCGATAATTATTAATTCATATAATTTATGTTATCGATACTAGACAGACAGACATACGTACAGTTAACCAAAACTTATATATACATATTTCTTTGATACCAGATGCAAAATAATATGACACAATATTAATTACAAACTGGCAGTTTTAGCAACCAGTTACCTCACTCGTGCTTGTGAAATTAAGAAGCCGCGAATAAAAGACGATTTACAGTATTTCATGCTTAATTCTTCACCAATGTCAGTTATCTTACCTGTCTGTGGCCATTCAAGTTGAGACCTCCTACAGTGTAGTGTTTACTGTCCAGAGGGATCGTCTCAAAAGCTTTTATCTGTCCTCCTCCTGCGCTGGTCCCTACGGCTACCTGTAACCTATGGCAACAAGACGAAAACATTATAGGACAATGGCTAAAATAATCAAATTTTGAATGTATAAATATTGAAACACTTGAAAGTTGATCATTTTCTCATGATAAAGTCGCACTTACTCTATGATTCCAGACTCAAGGTCACCAAACGGTTGCCAGGTAACAGACAAAGAGGTCAAGGACTCTGTGCATATGGCATCTAAAGCATCACATTCTACAAAATACAAACATCAGTTAAATTCTACATTTTGATCTTTGTTCTTATTTCTCATTCAATTATTTTTCATTTCATTTCTTTCAAGGTGAGTAATCTCGCAATGCAGAACATTCAGTTTTTAAATGAATTCGTGTGATAAAGATTATTTATCACAAAAAGGGGAATGCGATGCAGTGCAAGGATGCCATGCATAGCTATGAATTTTATCCAAAATAAAAGAAAAATATCTTTTTATAAAGCTGAGAAAACGATCGGCGTGATTCATGTAGATGAAAGTGAAAGTAGAACGCCGATTATATTAATATGTTATTTTAAAAAGCTAATATTCACTTTATTTTGGATAAAACTCATAGCTAAGACATTCTTACACTGCATCACATTCTCCTTTTTGTTATAAATGATCTATATTCCAAAAAATATTGTAAAACCGATTCTTCTGCTTTGTGAGAATACCCACGGTGCTTTATCATTTTAAAATTGAAGAATAGAAGAATAGAGTTTTCGATCGTGCTTATATGGGTCGAATATACATGTATGTTTCTTTGAACACTCCAAACTGCTGCCTTCAGTATATAATACGGAAGATCGCAAATACTTCTAACAAAGACTATACGAATGTTTTCGTGCACTCTATAATTGTTCTCCATAGTTATGACGTCATCAATTTACTTGGGCAGAAAAGTTGCCCAAGTTTTGAACAATGGTTTAGGTAGGTGACTAAATGAAAATTTAGAATGGACACGCTGTATTTGCGATCTTGCGTATTATGGTTTCCTTGGAATTTAGAAATACGATGCACTTATTTCAGGGCAACCAATTTCTAATATATATTGATGAATATTGATTAAAATTGCATCACAAGGAATTGGTAATTGCCTTATTTTTGGACACAATTCATTATTAACAGTTTTAAGGGTTCTCTGTAATTAAATCTAGCACTTATAGGATAAGAAACATTGTCTCAAAATATAAATAACATAAATAATAAAATTTTTAAAAATCTGCTCAGCATATACACTCAAGAGTACCTTCATCAGTATCACAGACTTTTTTGTTCATTTCTACTGTGGCCGTATTGTTTGTATTATCCAGTCTATAAACACTGTGTAAGTCAATCACTCTGCCAAAGGTGGGCGGGGTCAAATCTACACCAATCACATCAGAGAAAGCACTTATCTCCATGCCAACCTTGTTTACTGCTGTCACGGTAACAAAGTAACTGACTCCATGTTGAAGTTGACCGAATACACCTGTAAAAATTTTTTATTTGTAAATTATTTCATAAACCACTTTCAATTTTAATTCAAATTGTTACAAATAAATTCATTCCTACAAATCAGCAGCTTATTTTCCAGTAATCAGGTTAGACAGCCAGACACCAAAATTAAGAGATACTTTCATTGTAACGTCACAATACTAAACATGACAACACATAGAGAATAAGTGTCTTAATTTGTGTTTTGTTATGGGTATGCAACACACAGCAAGTGCATTTATCATACATGTAATGCACCTTAGCGCATTTCATGCAATAAATACACTTGCTGTGTGTTGCATACCCGTAACAAAATACAAATTATGACATTTATTCTATATACATGTATGTTCCACAATTGTCAGTTTCATTCTTGTTTTTCTGAAATTGCATTTTTCCAGGTAAAAAGGTGACGTTAAAATGTACATCACCGAGGGTTCAGTTTGCAGGTTAGAACAGCTGTCATGGCATGTTTCTGTAGCGTCTATGCATTGTGACGCAACGAGAGTTTCATGCAGAAACACAACGTTCCTTTCAACAGTTTCATCTAAGGGAATTACATTGGTTGTGCATATATAACAAGATGTTGTGACAAACTTGATTTTAGAGCGGCAACAACTTTTACCTGGTCTGACCTATTTTGTATGTCATTTCTCTTAAACAGAAAGACAAAAATCCTACCATCAATGGTGAATCTTTGCACGTCTCCCGCCACTGTGCCATTATTGAATACATCATCATTTCCTTGGGCTGTTCCCATGGTTACATAATAAGTCACAATAGGGGACTCTGTGTCAATGAATCCTGACCAAGTACAATCCAAGGGCACAGTACTCTGTAAGTAAGGTAAAAGATAAGTAATTAATATAATCTTTATCACATTGTATGTATGATATCTAAAATATGTATATCTTAACTTTATTATTACAATGTCATACTCCTTTTAAAACTTTTGTATACATGTATCAGAATAAACTTATAAAATTAATTTCTGTATATTTTAAAAAGTAAAGTTACAGATGCACCATTTCTTTAATTTTTCAAGATGGAGTACAACTAATGAAAAAGTGGAAATGTTTGCGTGGGGGTAATTTTTGTGTTTTTTCGCAAAAATTTCCCCCTAACGAAAATATCCCCACTGCATTCTTACTTTGGGAAAGACATTTTTATCGCGAATATTTCCCCCATGCAAAACATCTTGATGTTATAATCACGAAATATTCCCGCCGCGAAAATAACCATGTTTACAGTAATGAAAACTTAAATGTATATATTACCTACAACGAGTATTTCTGGTGCACTTATTTGTTTGCAAAATTGACCCTTCCGATTGCGGGAAAAAAATGCAAAATGTTGTGACGTCACAATGCTTTTACCTCCGACAAACAAGCTTCGTACCTCGGTCAAACATAGAAATTGCATTGTAACATTATAGAATTTCTCAAATTTTTCCTGCGTTCGGAAGAGTCAATTGAGGGATTGCAAAATGTCTGACATCACACTTGATGGTGGACTTTAACATTATGACATCATAATCAATGCCAGACAAACAATGCTTTGACAGGTCATCACTGACTCGAGGTAATGAAGCAAAGTCTTCCAACATCGTCGGCAACCCGCGCTCAGTCAAGCAAACTCACCTTCTGTTGGTCATAACGGCAGAATTTTCACTGGATAGCATTACAAAAATCTAATGCGAGTACTTGTCAGTGAATATGTTATCGATAGCGAAAGCATGGTCTATTTTAAAATTTATATCCACAAAAGATGCTCTAATTGATGTTGCCACTTGCTCAAATTTGTTAATTTTCAGAGTTACAAAACAATATTACTTATAATTATATTGGCTTTAAATTGCTAATTCACTGACAAGTACTCACAATAGATTTTTGTAATGCTATCAAGCAAAAATTCTGGTGTTTTGACCCACGGATTGTGAGTTTGCATGACCGAGCATGGGTTTCCGACGATGCCAACAAGTGCCATGTCAGATATTTGGCAATCCATCAATTGAAACTTCCATTTACAGTCAACAATGCATACCTGAGCAAACTTGGGACATGTAACAGTACCGGGTTGGGCTGATGACACGTCAAAGATGATAGATCCGGACATGACCTCCGATACTAATCCAACGGAGTTCTCTGCCCATACTGTTATAATGTTGGGTTTTCCTACAGCGAAAAGATGGTCATCATGTAGAAAATATACAAAATGTTTCTTGAAGTGTTAAACCAATCTTAGGCTATAAATATTGATAAATAAAACAAATCAATACTGATTAAATTCAAGAGCTGGAAAACAGTATTTTACATTTTTAAAATATAAATTATACAAAAATGTATTATCAATCTGTATACCAAAATTTCCATTTATTCGTTGTTATAGGACTGTACTTTACATTATCATTCTAAAGTAATGAAACATGAATGCACTTATGGAAAGAAGGAAGGATTATGGCTTACAATTTCAATTTCTAAGACATCACTGTAACAATAATCATTGTAATTCTATACAATTCCGAATCATACCTGAGACATCAGGAGTGACAGTACCAGAAACCAGAGTGTACGACAATGTATCGTCTACAGTGATCAGCTGCCTGGCTACGATATCCTCTCCCCTTGGGTAGGTCCCTACAGCATACCACGCCCTGACGACTTCAGACTCGGTGTCATTATAATGCCAGGAAGCTGTCAGGGAATCCTCCGATACTACATAGATCTGGGAACTTGGTGTTATGTTGTACTCCATGGTGTTATAGCCAGACAAGCTGAAATTTTATAAAGCCGAAAGTGTAAGTTTTGCCAACATCAGCTTGAAATGGAATCAATTATTGTAACGTAATTTCACTTAATTTGATAATACAATATGCCAGATTACTCTTATTTTCAATGGATATACAGCGCAAAAATTATTTACATGTACTGTGAAGTTACCATATATATGTAAATACATGTAGTGATTTCACTGAAATTATTGCACTGAATCTGAAGTCAAGATTAGCCTATTTTCATACTATTTTTCATCTATAATGATAAAAGTAATACATAAACTGATCTGAATTCTCTCTTCCACAAAATATTTATGAAATTCCATCTGCATAAATTCCATCTAGGGATATAAAATCAAGCCAATTCTCACATCAGGGCTGCGTTCCATTTGAACTGGAGCAATCCTATTCTGATAATGGAATGAAAATGGTTCCAGAATCTTGATATTCACCAAATCCAAAAATAAAGTTATAATCAATGTTGACAGTTTTGTTTCACTTCTTCTATCACATATTGATCATTTCGAGTGACATCCATAACAAAATTTCCAATCACATTATCTAAAACTTTCCTGCATTGTGAGGAGATCGTAACATTGTCTGCCTTCTTGGAACCGCCTGGCACGTCGGTCCTAGACGTGCTAGACGATCCGATTAGCAAGAACGGTGCATTCCATTACCAGAAACAGCCGGAACAACCGGATTGATTATGTAAATGGAACGCACCCCAGGTCTGTGTGAAATTGAGAATCTTTAAACGAGATCCTATATGTGTAACTTACCTGTCAAATACGATTTCCGGAGGACTCTGGTCGACAATGAAGCCGTCACTATTAGCTTGTATAACATCACCGTTGTTTGTTACCGCTCTTATAGATGTGTAATATGTTTGATTGGCCTGTAGAGCAAGGTTCATATGGGCATAGCCTGAACTAGCTATACCTAAAAATAGAAACAATGAAGCCGTCACTATTAGATGTTGTTCGTTACGACTCTTACAGATGTGTTATATGTCTGATTGGCCTGTAGAGCAAGGTTCATATGGGCATAGCCTAAACTAGCTATACCTAAAAATAGAAACAATGAAGCTGTCACTACTAGCTGTTGTTTGTTACGGCTCTTATAGATGTGTAATATGTATGATTGGCCTGTAGAGCAAGGTTCATATGGGCATAGCCTGAACTAGCTATACCTGGAACAGAAACAGTCAACAGAACAGAGTCTTTTTAAATTAATCCCAGAACCCTCAACTTATGATGCAAACATTCATCACTTTATAAGAGAGGTAAATCCTGAATTCTGATAATACTGAACTGTCCAGCAAAATTCTACTACATATTGTATTTAGCACAGAAGAAAAATCAAATTTTGATGTAAATCATTACCATCCCCAGTAACATTGTCCTCCTCTGCATGTATAACTCCAAATTCGGTGAATGGAAGGACTTCTTCACCTCCAGGCTGGGTTCCTACTGCCTGTTCAAACTTCATCACTCCATGAACAGTGCTCTCAAAGCCGCTGAACTGGACGGTCACCGAGCTAGAGTCTAAGGTATAATCCATGTCATTGGTCAGTTCTACTGATGCTCCGCCCACCACTGTCTCTGTGCCGTCAGGGCCATCTATCACCAAGCCTGATAAAGAATGAAAATATTTCTGCCATAACTATCAATTAACCTCATATTTTGATAAAGAATGTACAACTAGCCTTTTCATGATAACTGTGTTACAAGCATTTTGTGGATGGAAAGTACCAACTGACATGATGCAGTATCACAGTGAATAACTGATATGTCCTTCATATCATTTTGTAGGAAAATGTATTTATTTTGCCATCCAAAGCAACTGCAGCGCAGTTTCATATATTGTGAAAAAGGTCTTTATAGTACAGGTAAATAAATTTGAGTAAACATCTTAAAAATGTTAATCATTTTTATATATGACAATACATTTGTATTTCCCCATACCAGCTGTGTTATCCTCATAGATGTAGATGGGAGTGGAGTAAGTGGGTGTGGTTGATGTTTGCCCCGCCCCATTTTCAGCTCTGATTGACACATGATAGGCAGGTAACTTTGTGATTTCATTGGACAGATCCAGTGTTAATCCACTGATGTAATGGCTTGTTTCCATCCCCACTGAGAACCAGCTCAAGACATCTGTAGCACCTAGAATTAAATACGCATTTTCCCAATAAGCATCAGTCTGATAGTAATACACTGTATAAATATGATCAATAAATAGCTTCTTCAAATAATAGAATTTACATTACACACCTGTAATTATGAGCAGGTAACTGTTAAAACAGTCCTGTCAAGCTTGGTATGGAGATACAAGTATCCTCTCACAAAAAGGCGTCCAGTTTTAATGTATGAATAAGATAAAAATATTTGCTGGTTTATCAAACTAATTAACAGACAACGTATGAAATATTTACAAAGAGTCTTTATCTCAATAAAGAATTATGAAGTAGTGTTCACTAACTCCTCCATGAAGCATCAAATCAAAATTGTAAAAAAAAAATTCTGATTTCCGAGTACGATTGCATACAACAATTTTTTTTTTCATATCATGATCGTTAGATAAATCCAAATTGTCATTTGATAATTCGTCCGCGTCATCGCCGTCCATTCCTGTCGCGAAGTGTGACCAGTACTTTCATCATGTTGATTGCGCTTTGATCTAAAATAAATTCTCGTGTCTGTATTACAAGAGTTTTGAAATACAAGGTCAATACATTCACGGTCAAATGATTCTATTGATAAAATCTGCTGTTGACACTTATACATCGTCATTTTATGATTTGTCTACATGAATCCATTTAAAGTCTTTTCTATCGAGGCATTTCATTTTTTACATGATCTACGCTGTTTACGTTTTTAAAAATCTTCCGATATTTCGGTTTTACTTCCAAATAAGTTGTGAGATTTTCGGTTTTCACTTTCTTTCATTCTTCTATTTTTTTCTAATTCCTGTTTCTTGGAGTTTTTTGTGGTTATTGCATTTCATTATTTTTCTTTAAGTTTTTTTTTCTTTTCTGTTTCTTTTTATTTTTTTTAACGATACTGTAGGTGCATTTTCCTCCGTTTCTCCGAGTTCAAACGCTCTGTTTTCAAATCAAGTTTTGTTTTGAATTATCATTAACAAGTTAAAATAACTGATATCATCAATACTATTCCAAATATCTTTTAGCGAATCTAAATCTATCTGATAACAATTGCACGATCAAACAACAGACGTAATTACCTTAATTGGTCGCTTAATACAAATGAATTGATCATATAGGTGACAATTAAGATGGACGCTGGTTGCGTTGGACAGATATCCGTTTAATACAGAGGAATTATATAGCAAAAAATGTTGGGAGGATATTAGACTGTTGCTGAGGGTAGATGGACGCTTAATACAAGTGGTCGCATCTACAGTATTGACTGTAATTCTGAATGGTTGATAAGCCAATACACTTGTTTTGCTGAAAACTAATTCTAATGAAAGTCATTGGTGTAAAAGCCCTTTTTGTGGGTCCCATGAAGTGTCAAGTGAAATCTGAAGTTAAGCATCTTCAGTATGATGCAATAGGTACAAATAAATGTAGACCGTCACATACACAAACACATACATGTATTTACCTTGTGTGGTTCCTACTGCTAGTTGGTAATCTACAATACCGGACTGAGGGTCAGCAGCCATCCATGATGCCTTTATTCCCTGTCTGTCTGACTGCCACACATACCCGTCTATACGGCTCTCTGGTGCAGGGCCGATAACTCCCACTCGTAACCAATAAATCTAAAATCCAATTCAACAAACATTATAATGAACTTTGTTCAGAATCTACTTATTTCATTCAGCATGACCCTATCCCCTGGTAGTTATGACTAGAGTGTTTGGAAACACGAATATTATTCAACATATTTCCATCATTAGGCAATAGTAATTAAATATTTTGTTTGACGTCGGCAGGCGGGTACCTTTCAGGAGAATAACTCAGAAAAAACACACACAAACATGTATTTTTCAGGTACAAAATATCAGTAAATGATCTTGAATACTGTAAAATGCCTATATCATAATCGAATAAGAGTAGTTTTCCAAAAAAAAGTCAGAATCATCCACTTCACTTGAGAAACATATTTTTCCTATATGTTTCAAGTCCTCCTTTCCAAATTCCTTCATATTGATCTTGTGTTTGGGTGTTGTCATGCCTGGCGAAAGGGTACCTTTCAGAAAAAGTTCGGGACGTAAAACATAATATTAAATTACTTTGGCCTTATTATACTTAAAGCAAGATAACATACCATTGGATCTGATTGGTCGATGATAACACCATTGGTTTCAAAGGATGCCAGAAAGCCTGCTTTATTAAGGGCACCCACTCTCATGCTGTACTTTCCTCCCTCCCTTAAGGAGAGTCCCGTTTCGGTATGACTTGTAAGGGTACTTCCTGTCAGATTCACCCATTCATTTCTTGTTACTGGAGTAAATAGAGAAAAAGGTAAATTTTCAATCATATTTTCACCTTGACCTTTGATCACATAGTACCATATTAACAGGATTTACTTTGTGAATCTGGCATCAGTGAAAATACATTGTCATTTTTGTAGACTTAGCTTGATGTTCTTTTGATTGCTTTACACGTAAACATGCTTTACATGTAAACAAAAACATGCTTTACATGTAAATAGGAACATGCTTTACATGTAAACAGGAACATGCTTTAAATGTAAACAGAAACATGCTTTACATGTAACAGGAACATTCTTTACATGTAAACAGGAACATGCTTTTCATGTAAACAGAAACATGCTTTACATGTAAACAGGAACATGCTATACATGTAAACAGGAACATGCTATACATGTAAACAGGAACATGCTTTACATGTAAACAGGAACATGCTATACATGTAAACAGGAACATGCTATACATGTAAACAGGAACATGCTATACATGTAAACAGGAACATGCTATACATGTAAACAGGAACATGCTATACATGTAAACAGGAACATGCTTTACATGTAAACAATGCTTTACATGCAAACAATTTCGATTGTAATTACTTTCATCTCTGAGCAACAAGTGATTGTCAATTTTAATATTATAGATAATTAAATATCGAAGGGTTTTCAGCAATGGACTATTGAAAGTTGCCGACTAATGACCCATCACTATTTAGAATTCTTTCTATGTACTTTGGAACAACTTTTTAAAATCAAGAATTAAATGAGTTATTTACCTGGTACTATTTGTGATCTGGTCCCTTGATAGAGCTCATACACCTGAATTTGGTATTGATCCACCCCAGATTCTTCGTCCTCGTAGCTAAAACTGGCCGACAGTTGTGTGGAGTCAGCCTGTAATTATGAAACACAATGTACTGTGAAATCCTTTTTATTCGCAGGGATAAAATTTCAGCAGGTTTTATGGATAGCTGCATCCATGACTTTACAAACCCAGGAACCAAAATTGGAAGTAACAAGTTTAAGCTACCAGACGAGTCCTACAGAAACTGCACGGGAAAACAACGCTAAGTAATGCTGCCTAAGTCAGCAACAGTTACTGCATTCCAAGAGTTTGATAAAGTACAACAGCCTATGACCTTGAAAAATGTTGACCTCTGACCTTGAAAATTGATACTATTATTCTCCTTCAGTTAATGAACCCTGCAAAAAAGATACTTTATTCAAAGATTTAATGTCATATGCGAGTGACAGTCCCTCAAAAATATGAATGCTCTCAACTACAGAATATGACATACCAGTATACGATATGAGGGTTAAGTACCCAAAACATGCATGTCTGGTCCATGCTGCAAATTTATCAGTTCTAAAATTATGCTATTGAATTTAAAGACGTTTAACACTATAATACAATAATAATACCTGATAGTCAATATCCGTTGTAGTCAATCCGTCTCTGATATACAGAAGGTCCGGTGGAGACAAATCCACCACAAATCCATCTGTCGTATTGCTCACTGTATTCAGCGCCCCATTGGTCGTTTTCAGGGTAGTCTTGACAACGTCGTTATGTTCAAACGTAAAGTTTCTCCACGTGACACTGCTGGTAGTATTGTCAAATTTCACCCAGTCTTGTAGCAGCTCAAAGTCAGCACTCTGGTTCCTTCAAAAAATATATCAGGCAATTCTGTCAAGTTATATGCTGACTTTGGAAAACATCCTGTATGACAGGCTTAAAACTCTACACTGAATTCTAGTAATCTATGCATATACCGTATAACCAGAAATTTTCGCGAGTATCAAATTTCACGATTTTATGGTGAAATAGGGTGTCTTTATTTTCGCGAGTACAATTTTTTGGCGATTCCTGAATTACAAATAAATGTGTTCATATGATGTTACTGTTTTGTACCTTTCATTATTTCAATTTAAGTAAGTTCTATCATAAGAATACACTCAATTTACTCATCGTTACGTTTAATCAGAAAAATTGAAGAACGACACATGTACAATGTGATCAAATGTAATGGATATATCAATTTATTATGAACAATGTGATCAAATGTAATGGATATATATAGGATCTCAAATGAATTTTCATTTCATACGATGTATTATGAAACGAGTTGTGTGTTTTATATCCCCGAGCCTTGGCGAGGGGATATAAAACGCACAACGAGTTTCATAATACATCGTATGAAATGAAAATTCATTTGAGATTCTTTTTATCACATGATATTGCCTAAAAATGTGTATTTCTAACGTGAAATCAACGTTTCTGAGAACTGTAGAGGCGAATCACACCGTGATCTAGAAGTCGTCTGCTACGCCATGAGAAGTAGTGTCCCCATCGTATAGATATTCTGTGCGTAAGAGAAAAGTATTTCAATTTTGAATAGTATTTTAATGCAAGAATTAATATAACAACAACAATTTTAATAATTGATATTGACTCCGGGTCTGAATTTAACAGTTGACCGATATTTGAAAGGTCACATTTGTCAAGGTTTATGTGATTAGGTTCCAAACTTGACCAATCGCATTCAAGCAGAGCGATATGTAACGTGTTATCATATCATATATTTATGAAATGGCTTTATGAAACTGCATAACGGGTATATCATGTGATAAATCAATTTATTATATACCTTATCAAACACAATTTTTCGCGAGAATAATTTTTCGTAATTCAAAAGCACTCGCGAATATAGCGAAAATTAGTATCTCACGAAAATTTCTGGTTATACGGTATTTCTCTTAATATAAGTGAGATGCCGTGCTGAAATTTTATATCCTACTAGGTGAGATGTTATCAATTTTTGCCGTTATCATTCTACCACGTTGATCATAATTCTTGTTATAAGAGTCATCTTATCAGTAGTTTTTACATTTGATTAAATTTGAAATGAATTTTCAAAGTGAATCATCACAATGAAAATACTCGCAAAAAATCATTAGCTGGGACATTTTACCTTCCATTGCAAGGATTGGAAAGCAGTCAATTTAATATAGTATTATTTTCATTTTTAAAATTACCTAATTAATCAATTAGATATGAAGAGAGAAAAGAATTAGACTGAGATGATTTATAGTGTGATATTATAATAATAGTATAATACTAGATTATCTATTTTTATTACATGTACCTTGCTCGATATACTTGAATCTGGAAGTCTAAGATTTGTGATTCTGGATCATCATAGTCCCTCCACTGTACCTCTACACGCGCTGCGTTAGACGTGAAGTCTAAATCGGTGAAGTTGTCTCCCTTACCATCGAT
The DNA here is from genome assembly GCA_028142955.1 of Pinctada fucata. Lineage (NCBI taxonomy): Eukaryota > Metazoa > Mollusca > Bivalvia > Pterioida > Pteriidae > Pinctada > Pinctada fucata. Next base: position 33,693,566 of record AP027112.1, on the reverse strand, counting down.
GACTTCTCCAGGAATCGGCAGGGTTAGGTCCACAAGAACTATAAATGAGGTAAAAGGCAAGAATCATCTTATTACACATCAAGCTATTTTATCAACAGACAAGTTCAAACAAATTCAAGAATATTCTTAAAGATTCCAAAATTATATGCCAGAAGTTCTGTACATGTATTTGATTGCTAAGTATTTAAAAAAAATTCAACATTTGACGTTATGAGGGCTGATTGATATGTTGTGAGCCTTGTATTGAAGGATTTGAATTTTATCAGACATTTTGCATTATTTTTCTACATAATCCTCTTCAGTATCTATAAAATTTTGCCACCGATGTTTAATGGCCTCAATACCACTTTAAAAGAACTCCTTATCTTGACTAGTGAGAAAGCCATCCACTGCAATTATGACGTCATCATTGGACTGAAAGTTGGAGCCAGAAATAGCAGCTTTCAGTTTTGGGAATAGACGAAAGTCTGATGGATCAAGATCAGGTGAATAAGGTGGATACTCAATCAAATTAAAGCCACAATCATGAATGGCAGCCATGGCAGTGACAGACTTGTGAACAGGAGCATTGTCCTGATGGAACAACACACCTTTAACTAGTGAGCTTTCCACAGCGCTTAGGTTTAATATTTTCCCGTAATTATGTCAAAAGTGATGCATAGTATGCGCCATTGATTAGTTGTCCTTTTTGGAGAGAATCTATCAGTACAATACCTTCTGCATCCCAGAAAACCGAGGCTCACAACATATCAATCAGCCCTCGTATCTACTCAATGTGAATGTTCATAAAACATGTAAATATACCTCCATCAGAAGTACTGGACACGTTCAGCTGTTTATTTCCTCCGTTATAAGCCCACACAGTTACATAGTACGTCTGTCCGTGTATCAGGTGATTGGCGGGATCCAGGTCAAAGCATGTCGAGGTTTGAGAACTCAGGAACTGTGTACGATTGACGACATCCGTTACGTTTGGTTCTGGGGTGGATCCAACACTCACCAAGTACATAAGAATGCCCGACTCTGCATCAACAAAGTCCTGCCAGTTTGCACAGATCTGAAATATAATGAATATTATGTGGACAAAATTTGCATTATTTATTACTGTTACAGCATTGTTGTTTGTACAGATAAAGATTAAAGTCAATGCTCATAATTATGTTGTTTTGTGAGCCAGCTTACAATATGACATGACATCAAAACAATTTCCTTATAAAGTAGAATTTCCTTCTTCATTGTTATTTATACTGGGATTGCAATATGCCTTGAAGGGCATCATTTCTTCTATTAGGAATGAGGTAAAACTTTCATGAGTTTATGTTTATACTCAGTCTTCACAATCTTTCTTGAACCACAAGCCTTTAGATGTTTTATTTGAAATATTTCTATAGCTTGATAGACAATTTCTACTAGTCATGAAAAAATTCTACAGCTTTCTGTGCGGTGAACATAAATATATACTGTAAACGTGGAAAGTTTCGTGTGGGGGTAATTTTTGCGTTTTTCGCAAACCAAGGGAATTCGCGAAAATTTCCCCCACGTGAAAATATCCCCACTGCATTTTTACAATGCGAAAGACATGTTTATCATGAATATTTCCCCCACACGTAATGTCTTGAATTTACAATCGAGAAATTTCCCCCCCAGTGAAATAAAAACGTTTACAGCATACAGACATAATGTTACTTGACATATACTTACTCTGTCTGTGACCTTTGTGTAAGCCAGGTCAACTCCTACGGTGTCTCCATCGTAAACAACACCAGCTGTTGGTGCCGTGCGGTCCACAATTAATGGTGAGCTAGCCACACCAATGGTTCGAAGGTCAACTGTAATATAGGAGTAAAGGATTATGACCTAATGAGCTTTGAAATTCCTTAATTACGATGAAAATTAAGATAGTTATTTTGCTTAATATTAAAAGTTTAGATACACTTTTCACAAAAAGTGCAATTAATTGTTGAATTCTTGATTAAAAATTATGTGTTCATATTGTTTTGAATCATTATTTTAATCATATGTAGTATTATGAATCGTTATATAATATAACAAATAAGGACTTGACCTCGGTCATTATGTCATTTTAATGACCAGATGAGATTTGAAATATCAACAAAGGCCGAGGGGCCGATGGTGATATTACAAATCTCATCGGGTTATAATAATGACATTATGACCTCGACCAAGTCCATATTTGTATAATATTTATATTACTAATAGATTTCCCATTTTGATCGCCCATTAGGCAACTGGAATTATATACCAATCAATTGGGTTGTCTATTGTGACATCACGTCCACGCTTTGAGCACAGGTAGAAAACATACCGTTATTTATAGCTTTGATCTTGACCCACACTGGCTGACCGTCAGGGATGTCATAGGTCAGTGTGATCTGTTCAGAGTAAGGTGTGACGGTCCATGCCATTATATCACAATCTCTGGCCGTACGACCCAGACACACGTCGTTACGTGCCAGACCAGAATGGGGGTCACTGTAGGAGAAAGAAATCAGACAATTGCAAATTAATTCATGGATAGATTTTCAATCACATTTATAATTACAGAATACAGTTACTGAAATTTCACAAACTTTTGTATGTATCAGATTTCGCAGTTTTATAATTATGTATCTTAATCTTATTTGAGTACAGATTTCTCATATTTCAATTAAAAAAAATCAAGCAACACAAAGCGTAGCATCCCTTTGCATGGCAAAAGTACTGCCATCCCCTCTATGTCTGTAACCTTGACCTTTGACCCTGATAATAATGTCACTTGTATAGACTGCAGACTGTATGAAGCTTGACCAAAATCCTTTAATGAATGACATCACCAGAGTCTGTTCAAGGATTTTGACCAATTAAAATCAGTAACCTTGACTGTTAGCATATGACCTATTGTGAAATCACGTCCAAGCTTTGTGTTAGTGCATTATGAGAAACATGGATCCATCGTAGGTTATCACAGTATAATCACACTCCTATTTTTCACGCTTAAATGACATTTAGATATGTTTAAAACTCTGTTTCCAATCTGTGACCTTGACCTTTGACCATGAAAACCATTAAGTTCTTTGTCTTGCCATAAGGAATGATTGTATGACGTTTGGTCAAGATCCAATCAAAACTACTCCCTCTAGGCTGTATACAAGGATTTTATACATTTCCAATCTGTGACCTTGACCTTTTACCTATGACCTTAAAATTCAATAGGGCTCTTTGTCTTACACACACGTACACACAAACAATGGCGTTACTATATCCCCCTGCAACTATGTTGTGAGGGGATAATATTAAGCTAAATCTAACGTGAACTTACGATGAATTGTGCCTTATTGTCAGATTGAAGTTGTCTTCATCATAATTAATGTTGTATATCTCATGTACTAAAGGTACAGTATTGTCTATGACTAATGGTGTGGAATGACAGAAACTTGTCACTAATGGGCCTCCATACTCTACTTTGTTAATAGCTCTCACTGTCACATAATATGAACCATCTGTAAAAGAAAACATTACCTATTCATTTTAGATTTACATGTATTTACCGTATATCGAATAATTTTCGCATAGGGTAATTTTGCAAAATGCCCCGCTGCATTTTTCCTTAGGGAAAGACATTTTTACCATGAATATTTCCCCCACGCGTTACATCTTGATGACATAACTGCGAAATTTTCCCCCAGCGAAATTAACCACGTTTACAGTTGAACCATAAAGTCTTTAGGACTCGGTACTGAAAAGAACATACTACTGCAAGCAAAGGGGGAAAAGCTGATAGGGAGTAAAGGAAAGAGAGAAGAAATGAAGGAAGGAGACATTGAAGAGAGAAAGGAACAAAGTCAGTAAAAACTAACCTCCTAGTGTGGTATAGGGTGGATCTATTGGGCTGATCATAACACTGTGTGTCCACTGAGATTCATCAAACAGATGTATGTGTGGATCATGGTAGTGGTGTACATCATCCAAACATATATCTAACCCTACTGTTACAGCGTAACCAAGGATACCAGTCTGGTTGTCATGGATACCATCCCAGTTTGCTGAAATGAAGAATATTGGAATTTTAAAAGTGATCTTCTAGCAAAAGTCTAATTCTTTTTTAAAAGAATAATTATTCTATCTTCGTGCAAAACTTCTAAACCCTTTTTTAAAAGGGAATTTAAATATAAGAACACACAATTTGAGAAAAGTGCATGTAAAACTATCTTCGAAAATACTTAAAAGACCAAATTATTACAAATTTGAATTGGCGTATCCTAAAGCTTTGATGACTTATTGGTACCAAATAATTGTATAAATCTTGAGCATCAAAGATAGAACTCACCAGATATATATTTGTTAGCTCTAGTGTACTGTAGGTCTGTACGGAATTCATGACCATTGAACACTGTCTCTGAGTTAGGGCCGTCTGTTATTATTCTGTGAAATACAAAAAAAAAACTTAAATTCTATGCACTCTCAAACTAAAGCATTAAAATTACACTTGTTTTGTATCCATACAGTACTTACTCAGACGAAAACAAATTTCTCTTTGTTACAGTGCAGCTTATATCTAAACATAGTCTAACCTAGTCATAATAATAATAATACGGAAGTGTAATGTACTGTAAATGCCGAGCAGGGAACATCGTTCCTTCTTTCTGGAGCAAAAATATAATGTTAGAGTGTTTTTAGAACAGCAAATAGATTGATGGAAAGTTGTTTTCCATGGGCATGTGTAAATTGTCATTCGTGACAATACACCAGAGGTGGTTTGTGAATTATCGGAAGAAGACGAACAGAATCTATCTCAACACTGAGTCATTTCAATTTAACTTTGAGACAGAGATAGGACAATCTCACATGAGTGGTAAAAGACTAGCAAATCATGAAAAGACAATCTAACGGTGTGAGTGAGAAAGAAAATATTGTGTAGAATTCAAGTTTTATAAAAGCTCAGAAAATACTGTAAACTGTCTCTTGTTCATATAGTCTTAAGTTCGCTAACACGTGTGAGGTAACTGGTTCACAGTGTTTGGTGTGTACGTATCTTACAACGCATGTATTAAGGACATATTTGCAGCATTTTACATTCGAAGGACCACGCGAATATTGCAAAAATAAACACTCGCAAATAAGACGGTTTACAGTATGTGCCTACATGTATATCCAAAGGGGTAGGGCCGCGAGACCCCTAAATCGGCCCTTGATTTTTCTCTTAAAATAAATTTCATGAGGAATACTTGATATCTCTCATGAAAATACACGAATGTTTAGCGCTTTTCATGAAAAGAAGAATATCACCAAACAATGTGCCATTTAACTGTAATGACGTCATGAAGTGACGTCATTTTGACGTTATTGACAAAATATGGCGAAAATTGCTAGGAATTTCGTCTTTTGTCATAGAATTCAATGCGGCCGCATGCGTTAACTGAGATAAAACTTTTATGACAAGAGGATATAATGATAATCTTTCACATATAAATTTTCCATCATAGTTAATGCATGCGGCCATTGCTAATTTAATAGAAATATTGAGTTTTTGCATCAACTTCGCCGAATATGACCTATTTTGGTGTTTTCAAAGGGCTAAAAGGTGTTGATAAAAGCAATGTTTACAAAAAGTAGATTCGTGATTCAGTAGAGGACATTTCAAAATGTCAAATAACACTACAAAATTCTATGAAGTTAAGTGTTCAAAATTTATCAAAATTAGGGCCAATATCGGGCTTCGTGGCCCTACCCCTTTTACCTCTCTTTTCTACCATCTAAATCTACTTATTGGTACATGTAATTGACCCTTACCACTACAGGAAAAAAATGCAAAATGTGGTGACGACATAATGCTTTTACCTCAGACAAACAAGCTTCGAACCTCTGTCAAACATCAATATTGCATTGTGATGTCATGGAATTTCTCAAATTTTTCCAGCATTCGGAAGGGTCAATTGTACAGGGATTCATACTCTAAAGAGGACTACTGTCAAAAAGAAAATCTTGAAAGTAAAGTAACCCCCCCTCCACGGTCTTCCTTAACTATGATTTTGTGTACTGGGGTTGATGCATATACAGAATATTCCCAGTCTGTCCTGTCATCAGGTAGTAAGTCTTCACAGAGCACAAAAACCACCCCTCCCTCCTATCCTCTCCTTCTTTTCTCTCCTCTACCTTCCTTACCTATGGTTTTTTGTACTGGGGTTAATGCCTATACAGTATATTCTCTCCCAGTCCGTTCTGTCATCAGGTAGTAAATCCTCACACGTTGCAATCTCCGTCCTGTCCGTAGCTATATTCATCTGCCCTGCAGAAGAAATATAAAATTTTCTATAAATTGAAAATCTGTAAAAAATGAAGAAATTCAATTGCCTGTTCTAATGGCAAAATTTCACAGATTTGCACATCATGCTAGATTCACATCATTGTGATCGTACAAAAATAAAGTCTGACAACAGTTCACTAATTTCTATGCTAATGCTCAGTAATTCGGTCTTTTTGAAATAGAGAGTTACTTCCCATTTGTGCAGGTATCTGACATCAACGCATTGTGATGTCATCAAATTCTATGGAAACCAGCAAGACATTCAGGGAAAAAGGGTTACATATATGACGTTTTCAAAGGAATCAAATGATGTCACAATGATTTTACGTCAGATACCTGCACAAATCGAACGTAGGACTGTAAAATCGAAAAGACGGAATACATACATGAGTTCGGTGTGGGAGGAGTGAAATCTGCCATTATCGGTCGTGACGTTATGATACTCTCGAAACCAAGAACGTTCACCATGCGGAAATTGAAATAATATAACTGATTCTGTTGGAGACTCATGCTGGTGTAGTCAAAGATTTTAGTCATCCCCACGCCAAGCTTCTCATAATGCAAGTACAGACCATCCTAAAATACAAACAATTTATAAACCTATTGTATTTATTATAATTTGATATTCCTTAATGCTTGATTACATAATCTATCACATATTACAGTATCTATCACATATTACAGTATCTATCACATATTACAGTATGCGGGTGCGGCTATCCAACAGGGGGTGCTTTCACCTCCCGGGCACCTGGTCCCACCTCTAGCTTGCTGGGGGTCCATCGACGCTCAATTTTGTGCTGTATTGTGAGTGCTGTTGAGATTATCGTCAGGATCTTCTTTAACTCATAACACTCTTTTAATACATAATCTTCTATATTTTACTTAATTCTGCAGCACAGGCATTTTACTAAAATGTTTATTTATTACTCCATTAGTTTTATCTTATGTCTGAAGGATAAATTTTTCCATAATTTGACATATATGTACATGCACATTTATTCGGGACATCTTCAATGGATGAATAGCTTATCAAAAAATCTTTTCTAAAATGGAAAATTAGTTTCTCCTTCAAATTTTGTAAAGATTCTAAAATGATACACAGCCAATTGTGCCTCAAATGAAATTCATGTGAAATTTACATGAACTTTACATAAAAGTTCACATGAAATTTATGTGAATCAAGCACAAACATGAAAATTACATGAACAGAAATTAATGTGAAGTTGTTGAAACAAATTGCATGTAAACTCCATTTTGCTTGAGGGTAACAAAGAAAATTTCATGTAAAATTCATGTGAAGTAAATTTATGAGAAATTCATGTGAATTTATTTTCACATAAATTTTAATATGTGAAATTTATATGAACTTCACATTAACTTTCATGTGAAATTTACATGATGCTCATTTCATATGAATTTCATGTGAGGCACAATTGGCTGTGTAAAGAAATACTCTACCTGAGACACTTTATAAACGGCATTCTCGATGGCGTTATTAAGTTCACAGTGACCACTCGTGCCGTAGTCATAGTTAAAGCTCAGACATCTCCCTCCTGTTAGATCTATACACAGCCTGGCGCACTCTCCTACGGAACTTATGTTGTTGACCGTTGCGGCAATGATGCTGTTACCAAGGAGACGACCTGTACGACCTCCAGTGAACAAGGTCATGACCAACTGGTTCAAAGGGTCAGGACCTATAAAATTGAAAGAACTTTGTCAGACTCACTTACAGAATTATGTATTTCATACATTTTGCAAGAAAAGCCCTTTTATCCATCTTAAGGTAGAGTATCCCTCAGGTCAGATTTGCAGGTAATTTTTTGCCTGGATACCCTATTTTTTCTCTTGAGAATATTGTTCAGATTAACAAACTAATATGGTTTTGGGAAAAGAAACTTTTATAGTTACATTTTATCACCTCTAAAAAGGGATTTTTCTTACTTTACCCATAGGGTCTAATGTTAAAGTTCAAATGGCTTGAGTTTGCGGTATAATCATGAAAACACTAATCATATTTTGTTTTTATATCAAGTCAACATAAGCTTTGAATATGGGAATGAAAATATTGTAAAAATTGTTATTTTGGAAATATGAGCATCTGAGACCTGAGGGATGCTCTACCTTAAAGTTCTCATTTAATTCAATGACAAATCTATAAAATGGCAATGAATGACAAAATCATATCTTAAAAATATTTCATACATATTTCTAACAGCGGATTTTTTTTTGTATCTGAGCTGCAATTTTTTTCATGTTTTTCTCACTCTAAGACTCGATAAGTATGAGTGTAACGATATACCGCGGTTCGGTATATCGCGGTATAAAGTTCACGGTTCAGTACACGGTACAGCCAGGTCGCGTATCACGGTATTTTTCAAATCCGTTTTTCGTTTAAAATCGAATTGTTCAGTTCCGAATCTTTAGTCCGAATTTGTTTACATTAACTATGATGGCGGCGCCCGAGTGACGGAGTCCATCGAACCTTCGTCAAACTTGAATGAAACAGATAAAGAACTGTTTAATAAGCTTTCCTTTTGCACAGAGAATAACCTAGCATGAATGAAAACCGAAATGCTAGCACTGCTATAAATCTGAATTCCGATGACACGTCTTACGAGTCGGAAAAACATGCATCTTGACCTACCAAACGCAACGTATCGTATATATACATGTATAGTGATGTACGTTGATATTAGATAAACATTTTTTATGCTCACCAGCTAATATATTGAAAAGTAAAGTGCTGACATTTTTAAGTTGATTTCTGTGTTCTTATCCTAACTGTTTCCGGGTTTTACTAAAAGAATAAATTTCCATTATAGAAATAAATCAGCCTAATCAGGATAATTATGATATTCTCTCTGCATAATCACAAGCAAATTGGCATTGTCTAAATGGATTTAAGCGTTTTCTCTACATTAAGCACAGTATTGATAGCGTATTTGCCTACGCAATTTGTTGTTTTATTAATTCCGAAACTCAATTGTTCAATTGAGTCTGTATCGCGATACGTATCGTATCGTGAGGCTGTATCGTGATACGTATCGTATCGTGGGGTGATCGTATCGTTACATCCCTATCGATAAGTCACTGTTTCAGTCATATTCTAATAATGGTATATGTAAAGATGCATCAAAAACAGGTCTACTATTGAATTAGATAACTTCAAAGCAACTGATTAAAATCTGATGTCCTTCATAATTATGTATTTGAAATCAATATTTAAATTACAGTAGAATTCCTACATTAAAAGCATAACTTATGTTAACAATAATCATAGCATATTTTTATCATACCTATATTATAATTAACACTGTTCATACTCATATCCACATCAGTCCAGTCCATAACTTGATGACCCCACGTACCAGGACCGTAACCAATGGCAACCTGGGTCAAATTCAGGGCCGAGTCTTCATAAATGGCCACTGATGCTCGTAGTTTGTCAGGGTTACTGGTCGATATGAAATCCTCTGTCATTCTTCCCAAGGGTAAGGTCGTGTCAAAGGTCGGTAGTGTACAAGCTGCGTTTATCGTACTGCCTCCACTATTTGTGACGTGAACGGTGAAATACAAAGGAACTCCAGCTGGTTCCAGTTTCTGAAACATGTAACACATATAAAGTAAGAAATTCATAAAGCTCATAAAGTCAAGGTTTTTCTTTTCAATTTAAGAAGTTTGGAAATATTTTGGGGAGTACTTAGATAAAGTAAATGACTGCTTAGACAATCAAAAGATCAGAATTCAATGTTAAATCAAATGATTTTCTTTTTAATTGGATTTAATTACTTACGATTAGTATTGATTACAAAAATTATGGCAAATTAACAGTAAATGCTACTTATGAACCAGTAAATATCATTAATTTTTGGTGTTAATTCCATCTACATGTGATTGGGAAATTTCAGAGCCATAGTTGGGAAAAAAAGATGCTAATTTTCATTGGGAATGGGGCAAAAAAATCCCTGAATGTATAATGCAGTGCATGTATTTCTTTCAATCATCATGGTATGAGGATGACCTTGACCTAATCTGATTGTTGAATCTTAATGTCATTGATGTTCTCTGAACTCAAAACTAAAGCAATAACAGTATAAAATGGAGACTATCAGACAGAGGGAAACGGGACTAAATGGTCCTTACATGTCACAATGATTAACAGGCAAAGGAAATCTTAAATTTATAAGATAACTTACGTTAGTCAGTACTGTTGATACGCCTCCCAATATCTTGGAGTCAATAACGTCCTTCCCTCCTGGCATTGTGCCAACATCTAAGGTCAAGGTCAGGTCACTCCTGTCATCCACCGTTTCTATGGCGATCTGGATCTCAGGCTGCGTATAGTCCTTGTTTGGTATTTGTCTGACGTAGCATTTGCCATCAGCAACGAGTCCCTGAAAAAGAAATTAAAAGATATTTTGCGAGTTCGAGTTTAAATTGAATGGTGCATCTCATGCTTTTCAGTTACACTGTAGTAACATATATTCTGATGATAGAGTAGGGTACATTAGAAATTAGGAGAAAGGAGGGGATCTCCAACAACACTCGGTTGCTGCACCAACATCAAAACCCTGAAACACCCAATGCAAAAACACAAAGAAGACACGCACAGAATGACACTAAAATTGTACAATGAACGCCAATTCACATAGAAACATTAAACATAAATGACTACACATAAACCAACGAGACCAATGGCAATCGGTGCTGAATACCAGTTAAGATGAAAAAAAACCCCAAAAATCTCTCAGTACAAAATAATGACTGTGTCATAATAAATTACATTTCAGCCTTGCCCCATACTATACATGCCAAGATTGCTTTAAAATAAATATAAAAGTTCATCAATCAGTACCAAACATGAAATACTGAGAACTTGTGATAATGCACAATGTTGCAACAGGCACGGATGAAAGTATAATCAGTACATGAATCAAGCCCCAAGACATTTTGTTATCAAGGCACTCTTATCCACTGAAATAACCAAGCAGGATACACAAACTCTCACTATGTTAATAAAGTATATTTTTTTTAACCAATTGCTTACAGCGAATCCTGTGACCTGCGGTGGCGTAAGATCTGGTTCTGTCCTTACATTATCTATCAGTTGCTGGTCAATGGCCGGAGCTTCGTACGAGTAGAGCGTTTGTCGATAGAGGACCTTGTTAAACGACGTAAAGCCGAGGTTTACATTCATCATTATCTCTCCCTTAAAGTCAAGCTTAGTGGGCCTCAGATGGAGCGTCATGGCAGTGCTGAAAAACAAATAGAAGTAATAGAGAGGTTTAGAAACCGTCACATGTACAGGTACATGTAGACGCAATAACTGTGTATGACGTCATTATTTTTGTGTACGGGAAATCGCTACAAGTTGTCAATAATGTGTAAATCGCGAGCTACACATACGTACAAACGTGTAGATATTTATGTTTATATAGCAGATGTATTTCATGAATACTTGTACCGAAAATATTTTATAAGTTTTAATTCAACATTTTATCTATTTATTAGTCTTGTACATGTTTGGATATGTATATTTTATGTCATTGCAAATAGCACCAGTACACATACACATACTCGTCAATTTTCTAAACCTCTGCTACTTTTTACGTGTAGATGTACCTGTAGATTACACGTAAGCGTACATATTAGCCTTCTAAACGTCTCTGATGTTACTCTGCAGAAAACTTGTAAAATGTTGAAATATATTGGAGAAATGATAACAAAGGATTCATCATTAAAATAATTGACAACATGAAAAACTACGTAATAGAAAATTTGAGGAACAAATTTTTTAAAAGTACAGTATATTGTAATTGACCTTTCCAAATGCAGGAAAATTTTGAGACGTCACAATGCAATTTCGATGTTTGACCGAGGTTCGAAGCGTGTTTGTCCGAGGTAAAAGCATCTTGAAGTTACAAAATTTTGCATTTTTTTCCCCGCAATCGGAAGGGTCAATTTTGAGGTTGAAAATTATTTGAAGTTCTAAACTGAATACTTCTTAAAGTCATTGAACACAAGTTTTAAAATTTTGACATTTGTGTTTGGTACCCACAAAATTATGTCACAAGAAAAGGAGAAATAATTAAGATAGAAGGAAGGACTGACAGATATGATCTATCTTTAAGAACAAATCAGTATACGAAAATGTGCAAAGTTAACAACTGATACATGCATCTTATTGCAACTTTTCTAGCGATAAAAAGTTCAAAATCAGTGAATATTGCAATCTTCTTGAAGTTAACTATAGGAATAGAGGATCTTCACATTACCGCTTTTACACATCCTAAGACCCGACATGACAACATTTGACGCAACTTTTAACTATGACGTCTTATCTGAATTATGACGTCACACTTAGAAATAACATCAAAAGTAGTGATGTCAGGTCTTGGAGTGTCTAAAATGCAAGTCATATGGTAATATGAAGAAGGTCTATTACAACAATGAAATCCTGAAGCTGTCATACCTGACAATCAGGGGAAATTTATTGAAGGATAATTCCGAGGATACTGGGAACCTCATATTACACATGCTGCCCTCTAGTAGTAGTTCCCCCGACAACAGGTGACCTTGACCTACTGCAAGTTTACTATATACAGTAACGCCCCCATAGGGTTCCATGCTAGAGGATGCTGTCATTCCGGTCATACTAAAGCTGGCTGCATAGGAAACTCCATAGAAGGAATCTGCCGCTAATTCTATAATTAGATCAAATAACACGTAATTTTAACATTTTTAAATATTAAATATTTTTCTATTATTTAACATGTTAAAAGAATTTGTGACTATAAATGTATGTAACATTTTTATTCCAAGGAAATGTAACATCTTTATTGTTGTAAAATGTATTGCAATCCAATCATACATATGCATTCTCTTTTCATAAAATTCCTTTTTTTCTTAAAAGACAAAATGCATACATGTATATACATGTATACATGCATCTTGCAGAAAATTTACATTCACAATATACTTGTGTTTGAATGTAATACATGTATAAAGTAAACTTGGAAAATGATGAAACATCAAAACTTGAAAATGGTGGAACAATACCAGTAACTCGAAAATGGTAATACATTATACAATTATTGACTTTTGATTTCGATCTACTTGTGACTATACAGACCTGGTTAGTTATTGGTTGACCGAGGCCAAAGGCTGAGGTTAACCAATGCCTGACCAGGTCTGTATAGTTACGAGTAGACTGAAATCAAAAGTCAATAACTGCTTTATTAAATTCTCAGGATTTTATTAACATTTGAATTGTAATGATACGCAAGTCACAGAAATCATTGCACGCACTGGTCCCACACGCACTAATCCCAAATAGACCACTTTGGAGCGTTAGCGGTCAACTCACTCTGAGGTACACTGATTAAACAGCGTCTACACCAATCAGAAATAAGCAAAATCGGCAATAATTCCTGATCATTTAATAATAAATTTTATTAACTTGAAAATGGTGAAACATTTATCATTTATAGCTTCTTACAGCTCCTACATACCAAATGTCATACGAATCAGACCACCAACAAGGAAAGTCTGTTGATACTTAAAGAGCTCGGCAGTTTGACGAGGGTGTGTGTAACTTCCTGACGACTCCAGGGTAAATCCTTTAAATATGTCCGTCCCGTCCGAGAACATCTTTGTTATGAATAAGGAATACTGAAACGTGAAACGACAAAATTTCCAGATTACGAGCTCATAAACTAAAGTGAAATCCCCTCTCACCATAGAGTACCCTGTATTTGAACATATCATATAGGCAGCACCTGACCTCATTACTAATTGTGCATAATAAACTTAAGTTTTACGTCTGTGGATAAATATAACTTCGACTTTTATCTCTGATATCAAAAATTCTTCATTGAGAAGTTCCCTATGAAATTCATATCTTATCAATCTATTACATGAACTTGAGTATAAGCAGAAAATTTTAAACAGATTTCCCTTCATCCTCCGTCAGATTTTATTTTCCTTCTGAAAAACTTAAAGTACTTCCATACCAGTCCCTTGGTCAGATCCCTCAGTTGGACGTAAGTCTGCCGTGCTTCCTCCGATTCCAGGCTCTTCATATCCAGTATACTATTGAGGTCACCAAAGGTCAAACATGCCAGTTTCTTACTGAGGAACTCTAATCCTTCCTGCGTCAATCCGTGTCCAACCACGTACGTTTGGTTTTCCCGACCTGCTACATTGGTCAAAGTTCCTAATAGGGCAGTTATTATGTCACCTGTAAATTTTGAAGATTGAAAGTTTCAGCACTTGATTAAAGAGAACATGAAAATGAAAAGCTTAAAAAGGACTATATGTGGTTTATATAGTAATATGGCCTTTCGGGGCAAAATCTTAAAGTATCATGAAGTTATGAATATGTACCAAAATTTAGTCTACAATGTAGGCTACTTATGAATGATACATAACTTTTAATTTCCTTTCTCAATTTCTTAGAATTCAGTCTTCAAAACTGGTATATTTTGTCCAATTTCTGGAAAAACATCATTTTGGGGCTAATATAGACAAACCCTCTAATAGTTAGTATCGGGCGGGCATGTGAACAACTTTTATATTTTGATATGTTGTTACCTTTGCATGTCTTCAAGTGCAAGTAAAAGGAAAAAGTTGTTTATGACCCCACTCGATGTTATCTAAATGTTTGAAAACAATCAAGAATTCTGATATCTTTGGTGAAAAAATGACAAAATCACCGGTTTTCATGATACATGTATTGATGCAAAATTTACAATGTCTTAGAAAGCGGAAAATATAGACATTTAACTCTCTAAAATTAAGGACAATATTCAATTTGGAAGAAGTCGATTTTTGGGGGCCACTTTACTATAGAAACCATATATATACTCCTTTATAATATAAGAAAGCATTTCAAGCCTCTGTGGTTATCAGCATTACTTACCTCCTCTGACTGTGAAATCTGTATTACTAGCTCCAGTTGTGGGTAAAGTTAGAGGATTGTTGGACCCTAGAGCTTTCAGTAAAGTCCTGATGCCTGTCGTGACATCGTTAGGAGCTACGACTGCTCCCTGAAGATTTCCGTTCAGGACTGCTTGCTACAACATTGAAGTTGGACAATGAGTATATTTCAAAATCTAACTTTTCTGCCAGTTTTTTACATTCATTATAGGAGCATGCGGTTAAACTTGTTTGACGTATGAAGAAAAAAAGATTAATCGTAATACCTCGTAATTTATAACTTGGTTTGCAAATGCTTCAAATTGTGCATTTGTAGCTGCATTGTCTTGTAGTGACTGTAAACCACCCAGTAGGTTAGAGGGATCCAGACTGAAACATAAGTCATACCATGAAAATAATTAATTTTCCATTTTACATGAATCTTAAATATGTGCATGTACATGAGCTACTCTTACTTTTTATTTCCTTTATGCTTGTTTTAAATCGAGCTTTATATCAATTCTGCACATCCTTACAACAGATAAGTAGCTCTACACATGAAATTCAAACTGCTACTGTCCGCGCGGCTCATTTCGGAAACTGGATAAACGCGAATTTGAATTCTTTGTCGTACATAAATCTTAATGAAATTGGCACCATTCAATAGATCTTGTTTAGTCGTAAATTTCATTATAAGTTACACGATAGTCAGTGCTTGCAATCAAACATTACAGACAAAACAAATTTTAGATGGGCGATTTCCCATGCTAATTTTTCCCATGACGTCGTGATGCTGACTCTATGTTAAACTCGGCGACGTCATACTAAAATCTAATATTGAAAACGTCCCATCTAAAAAGTATTTTGTCTCAATCATAAGATTGCATAAACTCACGACCATATATCATATACCAAAATTTACGACTAAGCGAGATCTATTGAATTGTATTAATTTCAATTCAACTTTTGCGTGACAAAGTATTCAAAATATCCTTTATCCAGTTTCCGAAGAGAGCCCCACGGACAATAATTTTTTACAAGGTGAAATTTCTCTGACTTTATCTACTGACCTTGACACAGTGACGGACCGTCTTCTTCTTCTTCTAGTAGCACATGTCTTACTAATTCTATCTACACTAGAGTCTAACAGGACAAATGTCTCACAATCGGACGTATAATGAGCTGACGAGAGGCCACAGATGGTCAGGCTTGCTCCGATGGCGTAGTCATAGGCTGGGGTGTCGTCCTTTGTGTACTTAAACTGGAATGTTGGAAGATGGCCGATGCTCTCTGTTTGCTCCACTCCTTCAATGAGAACAAAGAATTCAGATTCCTCTTTACAGGCCAGAAATGTGAAAAACTTTCAAATATTAGATAGAGTTAGAAGGTTTGCAAAATACCGTATATTGGGGAATTTTTCGCGCGTGTGTAATTTTCGCTAAGTTCGCGAGCATCATCAAATCATGAAAAATGGACATAGCGAAAAAAGACACAGTTCTTAACCTTTGAATTAGCGAAAATTAGACTCAGCGAAAAAAAGACGCACCTTTTTAGGATCATTTTCGCGAAATTTACCCGACACGAAAATAACCCGATATATGGTAATGTACTAAGCAATAGAAATTGACATTTAATTAAAGGAATGACACATGATATGCTTTAAATTTTGAAACTGTTACAAAAAATCCAGATTCTTTCTACTTGAATTTCTTAGTAGGTCATCAAAGGTCTTTTGAAGATATATCTAAAACTTGAAGACATTGTTTGTGAGGGAACTAAAATCATGATCATACTGACCGTTAGGTACAGAGGATATGGTCTTTGTGACAGCTTTCCTTTCTATCTGATACGTTAATTCTGCTGCGGTACACTGCACGTCAAACTTGACGTAGGTGTTCCGTGACCCCATCAGGTAGTTGACCTCTATACAACACTCCACACCGGAGCAGTCAGTCGTATACTGGCAGGTCATATCAGGACCACTCGGCAACGTCATGTTGTCACATGCTGAAAAATGGTCACATGACAAATTATTACATTGGTGTTTTATAACTGACTATGTTGCAGTCTCTGAAGCAAGTAGCTGACTGACAAAACTAGTCTACATATTTTTGAAACAGTAGCTAACTGACAAAAGTACATGTAGTCTACTTTCTGAACAAATATTCTATTTTTAAGTTCTCGGATCTGACCGTTCAAACCTTGATTTTACACACCAGGCTACAGACATGTAGTAACCATACCTGTCAACTGACTGATTTCGGCGGGTCAGTCCCGCTTTTTTACCCTTTGAGCTGATTATTTTATATCACCCGCGCGGGTCATGCCTTTCACCCGATTTTTCGTTGCTGACCCGGGAATCACCCGATTCCGATTTGGTTCCATCTATTACTTGGGACTTTAAATTTCCAGCTGTGGCTTTTTCATTAAAACACCTGCAGTTACAGGTAAATTGGGTTGTTTGTTTAGTGATATGGGAAGTAATTAGCCACTTTCATGTTGTTTTAACAATCTGGGCTTGGATTATTATGGAAATGTCAATGGGAAGACGATCGTAAACACGGAGATTTATGCAGACGAAAAGGAACGAATGTTTTTATAGTGTTTAAAACAATTGAAGCAGTGAAATTGTAGAGTTCATTTCACATAAAATCTTCATCATGGTATAGCAATACATGTAACTGAATAAAAATATATTATCTAGGCTATCAAATTCAACTATGAACCTTCAGGCCTTGATTAATGAAGTCCTAAAATTTTACACATGTGCTACAAAAAGTACAATATCATGATTATGCAGTATTACTTTAAATAAATGCTTTAGATGTCTTACAGTAAAATGAACTTTATTGACCTGACATGTATTTTTTTTTTGGGGGGGGAGTAAATTTTATTCATAATGACACAAGCAAAAGGTCGCGATTTTGGTTTGCGCGTTATGACCCTCTTTTTCATTTCCCAAAGAGGGTCATTGACCCTCTTTGGTCTG
The DNA here is from genome assembly GCA_028142955.1 of Pinctada fucata. NCBI lineage: Eukaryota > Metazoa > Mollusca > Bivalvia > Pterioida > Pteriidae > Pinctada > Pinctada fucata. Next base: position 33,675,351 of record AP027112.1, on the reverse strand, counting down.
AAAAAAGTTGACAGGTATGGTAGTAACTTGGAAAACTTTTTAATCTTCTAGTTTAAAGAAATTTATGCATTAGGAAGCATATGCTACTTTACTTTTAAGAGGTAGTGAGACAGAGGTCCAGCCAATAATTTTGAATAAATCATAGCCAAAATGTTTAAAAAAATCATTTCTTACCAATTCTGAAAGCAGTGTGAGTATTCTGATCACCCTGACCCCTATCCCTAGATTTGTGAATGGTAGATGAACTGAGAGAGAAATTATTATGAGAAAGACCATAAACATTTACTTACTTGTGGGAGACATAAAGTCAGATGGTATACATGGAGTCTGTCTCCAAATATCGTAGGACACACCTGTAAAAAAATATGTTCAAAAGAATCTAAAAGAACACATTGGATAGCATGAATGAAAATGCTATATATATTGTATTTATTTGAGAAAATGACAGATCTTTCAGCTGATTTGGTACAGTAGTTCAATAGTGTCAAAGAATGGTACCCCACATTCCTTATGTTCATTTTTGATGATATAAACAATAGAAAAGCATAACAATTTCATTGTAATTTTTCCTTCATAGAGAGATAGCTTATACTAACACTATATGGTCAGACTTCAGAAATCCTTCAAATGTTAAACGTCCTCAAATTCAATAGCATCATTTAAGAACAGAGAAATTTGCAGCATGGACCAGATACATGCACGTTTCGGGTACTCAACCCTCGTCAGTGATCCTCAATCTAAACGATGTAATATGACCAAAGAGTGTGAAAGTTATGTCCAAAAATGAACCGAAAGACGTAGCAGGATGGGTGGGATATGATGCTACAAGACCCATATTTTAGAAATTTCAAGAAATTTTGGTGACAAAAATTTGCGCAACTTTCTTTTTATTCAACTTACCTTGGAAGGGAATAGTAATTGTGGCATTATCAGTATCGTTGCAATTTTCGTATTTAAGGTACGTAAAGAATTCCTCGTTAATCATGCAAGGTTGGAAGCTTTCAAAGCACGTCTTGATGGTAATGTCAACATTGAAAAGACCACGAGATGGACGATGTAATATATTGTATCTGAAAGTGAAGGAATGAATTCAAAGGTCATTATTATTTTTCATTTAATATTCATACTTATATGGAACATTACAAATCTAAAGTTTTAAAAATACTTTTTATTTGTTTTATCAACAGAAATACTATGTCCCTATCTGTGGCTATATTTTCTTTTTAGGCTTAGCCACACTTGAGTAAATTCAAATTCCGTACCAAAAGAAAGACCTTGTCGTCAAAAGAAATGTATATTTGAAATACGAGAGTGCTTTTACTTATTATTTCACAAGTTATGCAAAGTTTAAAGTTTTGGACATACAAACAGACAGACAGAGCAAAAATCAATATGCCCTCAGATCTTCAATATGGGGGAAATAAAGAGAAGTGAATCTTCAGATAATGATTAACTCATATATGAGGGTTGTTCGAAAAGTTCGTACACGACTGCAATATTTCAGAAATGCGTGACAGTAACCTTACAATTTTCTTACAATACATTGATGAGGTTTATTATAATCAATTCATACAATATCATGGTGATTGGAATATTATGTCATTTAAATCATTGGCTCAAATTATGTGTTGTGATGTATTGCGGCGCAGTACAAAAATCATGTACACAAGCACATAATTCCTTTATTATTTCTAACTGCGGACGCCGAGAAATCCAATGTATATAATTACTATTTCATAGAATTTTAAAGTTATTATACTTCACCCCTTTCCGAAGTCACTCCTAAGGAAAAACACCATATTTCTTTCCTTATTGACCGATTGCTTTGAATTTTGCAAAATAACAATATGAAATATAAGAAATAAATTAGTATATGAACAAAATGTTTGACGATATTGAAACCAGACTTGTCAGAATGACAACATAGCTCGCCGGTGGCAACCATATGTAAATTGCAACAACAACAATAAAAAAGGTCTTATCACAAGGAATGCACATGTGAAATATCAAAGCCCTATCACTAACCATTCAAAAAATATGGCCAAGGTTAAAGTTTTTCAAAAGTAGGTCAATCTCCAAGGTCGAGGTCACAAGGTCAAAAATTTTGGTATCCATGGAAAGGTCTTGTCACAAGGAATACACATGTGAAATATCAAAGCCCTATCACTTACCATTCCAAAAATATGGCCAAGGTTAAAGTTTTTCAAAAGTAGGTCAATCTCCAAGGTCGAGGTCACAAGGTCAAAAATTTTGGTATCCATGGAAAGGTCTTGTCACAAGGAATACACATGTGAAATATCAAAGCCCTATCACTTACCATTCCAAAAATATGGCCAAGGTTAAAGTTTTTCAAAAGTAGGTCAATCTCCAAGGTCAAGGTCACAAGGTCAAAAATTTTGGTATCCATGGAAAGGTCTTGTCACAAGGAATACACATGTGAAATATCAAAGCCCTATCACTTACCATTCCAAAAATATGGCCAAGGTTAAAGTTTTTCAAAAGTAGGTCAATCTCCAAGGTCGAGGTCACAAGGTCAAAAATTTTGGTATCCATGGAAAGGTCTTGTCACAAGGAATACACATGTGAAATATCAAAGCCCTATCACTTACCATTCCAAAAATATGGCCAAGGTTAAAGTTTTTCAAAAGAAGGTTAATCTCCAAGGTCAAGGTCACAAGGTCAAAAATTTTGGTATCCATGGAAAGGTCTTGTCACAAGGAATGCACATGTGAAATATGAAAGCCCAATCTGTATTGGTTTAAAAGTTATAAGCAAGGTTAAAGTTTTTGTGCACGCGCACGCAGACGCAGACGCCAACGCCGACACCGGGGGTATGACAATAGCTCTCCGGACATTCGTCCCGGCGAGCTAAAAAAGTTTTATGAAACTTGTCTACGAATTTATCGAACAGCCCTCGTATTTACTGTGTCAAATACAATCATTTTGGAATACTTACCCCCACTTGAAAACACCATACAGATTAATTTCTTCCTGATATCCTGAAAGAATATTTATGATATACAGTCACTAGAAATCATAAGAATAATGAGGTAAGAAATATTAACTGTGCTGTTAAATGAAGTTCTTTTTTCTCACTGTTACTTTAAAATTTGCAACTTCATCTTCAGCAAGTACATAATATTTTCATCGAGACATCACTCCAACTGACTTATTTGAATGGATATTTCAATATTTTTAAACTAAAATATAGGATACTGTATGCAAGAAATTTTTCGAATTAATTCCAAACTACATACATGTATATACCAGTATCTAATATATGTATGATCAAGTACACATTCAGGCCTTGATGAAATCACTCTCATCAATACTGAACAAATTCAAAACGGTATACCACAATTCGTAAAGGCTAAAGGCCTGAACAGCTAACCAGCCCCAAATATCCTTACCCCAAGAGTAGTCTAGGATTGTATCCGTAGTGGACACTTGCTCCACCGTTCCCGTCATCTGGTACGTGCAGGTTTCTATTTTTAGCTCAGACAGGATGTGGCGTTTGATTGGTTCGACATAAGTACAGCACGAGATCCGGTCACATGTTGAGGCGATGCGGCAGGCTATGTTTGTGTCGTTTATTATGGTCTCGTTGTTAAACCATGCACATTCTATCAAAAATGTAGGAAATTGTCAGTAAGTTTGATAATATAATACATTATTCCAAAGACGGTAAATATTTCTTATTGATGACATCACAAGATTTGTATTATGATGTCACTCTAGAAAATGTCATAGCATTTGATGACAATGAAATCAAATTAAACATGACATAAGAATGTACATTTTTAGCATATCATAAAATGTCTATATACATTTATAAAAGTATGATATAAAACAACCAAAACTTATACCTTGAAAATAAACCTAAATCTGTATAGGATTGGTATAATATACATGTGCATTTAGATGAGATAAATGCAAAAAAAGAAAAGAAATCCTCATAAAACATGTAAAATTTCAAATATTATGAAAGATAAAATCAATCTGTTGCATGTATATTCATTCCCACTTACCCATCACCCATCCATCACTGTTTAATCCAAATGTGTCATCGGTCAGTGAGCACTGCTCTGTACGTCCCATATAGTGGTCAAGTCCCAGTGTTACAAACAGCTGGTCAGCCTGGATGTCCGTAATGTCCTCAATGGTCGGTATGGATCGGGCAGCCATCCAATTAGATAAAGAGAATGCTGCAAAGAAATTTCAACATTGAAAATTTATGAAGTTAATCAATTTGCTGTTTTAAAACTAGGGAAGTTTTAATATACATGTATAAGTCAACAGTATAGGACTAGAATTATCTTTATCTAAGGTAAAATTGTACCAATCTTATTCTATGATGCTACTATGTGAGATTCTTAGACTCTGAATGCAGCATTCCTTATTCAATTGGTCATATGAAAACTCACAACTAACTTGACCAATCAAAAGTTGACTTAAAATAAGAAGTAAACTAATAATAGATCCTTTTTTCGATGTACACGTAGAGTGCTAGAAAAAATTATAATTAATTTCAATGGCATTGAAATAAAACTTACTGGTGTTCAAGAAGGACGCATTCCTGTAGTCACAGTCAATAGCAGGTAGCTCGGCATTATCAAGTATCGTATAGTTCTGTTCACAGTATCCTGGTTCGAAGCAAGCCGAGGCTGTTACGGACATGGTGTAGTTAGAACCCGCTGTTTTATTCACCATAAACCTAATGAAGAGAGATCAATTTAATTTTTGTTGTTTATATGTAAATCTGATCTGTAAATCATACTTAAAAGACAGCAGGTGTGAACAGGTGTAGCTGATAAATCGCTTTTTGTCATCCAAATTTGAACAAAGTTGACAAATTGCAATACTGTAAACGTGGTTATTTTCGCTGCAGGGAAATTGCGCGATTATAACATCATGACGTTACCTGTGGGGAAATAATGTCTTTCCCATTGTAGGAATTCAGCGGGGCTATTTCGCATAGGGGAAATTTACTCAAAGTCCCTTGATTAGTGACAACCACGAAATTAGCCCCACGTGAAAATTTCCATGTCTGCAGTAATTTGTTAGCAGTACACTGGCACCTGGTGTCCAGCTAGATCAAATCAATCTCATTTACAGGTGAAGGAAAATAATAGAATGTTAAAACATTTAAATGCATGTTTTCCTAATGCCCTCTTTTCTACTATAAGAAATTTTGTTACAGGCTAATACCTTAGTTCAAATATTCCATTGAGAGATCTTGTCTGTTCCAAGCCTATAGTTGAAAAAAAGATTTTATCACCATAAAAATAAATCAAAATCAATATATAAGGAAACTGCACAAATTTAATAGTGAAATTTGACCATCTCCATAAATATGTTTGGTTACCATCCTGCTTCAAAATATGGTGTTAAAGTTAAAATCATTCATTGTTTATAAAATTAATGCGATTCCTTTTTATCTGCACATCAAAATAACTATTTTTATATAGGGTATGGCAACAAGATTTTTGAAAACTTTTTTTTTTCATGCACTTACCAAAATCGAAGTCACTTATATATATCCTCTCCATCATTTTTTCTATTTTTATTTCCACAATGTTACTACATTGGTTGAGGTCAAAGGTCACTTCAATGGATTTCCCCAGTCTATTTATATCCATGCAGCATGTGACCCCGGTACAGGATTCTAAATTTACACAGGTAATCCCCTCCTCTAGATCAGTCAGATTCAGCGATGATGAATAGGGACATGCTGTAGTCACAAAGAAGTTGTTTCAAATATTGATACATGTATGTTCAAACATAGTTCCCACATTTATCTAGATGCATATGTCCTAACATTATCAACAACATTTTAAGGATCCCACACCCTAATAGAGTACTTCTGGTTCAAATTCATGCACATTTTCATAATTTCCCAACAAATGCCAATGATTTCATAATCAGGCATCTTTGGGGTTAAAGAGTAGATCATTGTATGGAAAGTATAATCCCTAATTTTAGATAGAAAAGTATGTATAGCATTCTTTTTGAAGAGATTGAAAATTCTGATTTCTAGTATTCATTATTGAAAATGCATTAGGGATTGAATACCTTAATGCCTTTTTCACTATTTCAGAAATAAATCTTTTGCCTAAAGTCAACATCTGCAAAGGTTGCAGTGACTATTTACATGTACATGTATGTATAACATTGTACTTTTCAAAATTAATACAAAATGGGGATTTTTGAGTTCTAAACTATGGAAATGAAACAGTTTCATTTATATAATGAGCTCTAAATTTCCTCATTTTTTCAAAGAGGAAAGCTGCTTAATGGCAATCAGGTCTATATTATCAATTTTCCTGGTACCTGATATGCATTTTTTTCATTGAAATACATGAGATATCATAACTGAGCAAAATCCCCCTTTCACGCTAATGCATTCGGTTCACTTCTGTCTCTTCGTACGTCGATTTTGCCCACCAGAACAATCAAATGACATCATTCCGCTCAAAAAGTAGCGTGCATCGTCAAAGATGAAGTAATTTGATTGTTCTGGTGGGCAAAATCTACCTACAGAGAGACAAAAGTGAAAGCATGAAGGGTCTATTATCAATGATTTATGATGGGAAAATGTATTGTATGTTTACATGTAATTCATAATCACGCTTTAATGTCATTCTGTTTGATTTTTCTTGTTTCCACCAATATATGGTTGGACTAAAACAGGTACAAGCACATTACTTTTTAATATTTACATTCCTACTGCGTTTCCCTTATATAAAGGTACCAAACCAACTGTTGCTTTATTTCTCGATAATCGCAAGAGCCTATCATGTGACTTTAGAACTTACGCGGATTAATTTCTGATAAAATGCCCATTTTATTTATTGCTTTAATACAGATTCAAAACATGTATCCATTATCAAACGACGCCGTCTACCCCCAGTGATTAAATGTGTCAAAATCTAGGTCACCCACATGTACACTTCCAAGAAGTGTGACGTAGTAAGTCGATCACGCGTCAGTAGACGAAGTTCAAGGACGAACTGCATTGTTGTCTGCAGAAAGATGCCGTGTTTGGATGAGCGAATATTCAGGCAGAAGTGGATCAAATATTCAGTATTTAGGATGAGGATTTGATTCACTTGTGTCATTATCAACAGTGAATTTATCTTTGCTTCTTATGGATTCATAATATCAGAAATACTTCGAGTATCAGCGAATCTTTAGCCATGATGTTGAGGTAAGTCATGAAAATACCGAACGTTTTCGCGTTTTCGACGGCTGTACTCGACTTTTGCATTATTCTAATTACTTCCAGAATAAATAGGGTATTAACAGAAGTTTGTATACAATAATACCGATTGATTTCATATGTATAAGTAGTTTAACAGTGTGTTAAAAAGAGTTTTCAAAAGTTTTCCCTTCAGTTCTGTGAAATTTCTCCAGTTTAACTCTCCGCCATGTCTGAATTATGTTGGACAAAAGTCACGAATTTTCACGATTCAATTTTCTTCAGTTTTAATTGAAATGTTCAAAATACAGCAAGAGGACAAAATTCAATTTCTCATTTGTCAACAACGTTTCCGTACAGAAGGTACTACTTCGAATCAAGCGAAAAACGTCGAACGTTCGTTTGCTCTTGCGTCAAATGGCGTTCTCCCTCCGCAATGATATTTCAAATGTAAAGAAACTGGATGAAAAATTGGCAGAAATAACTTAGTTAACACGTAAAATGTAAATATAAGGATTGTTTTTCAGCTTTTGCGCTTTATCGGTGTGTATTGGCAGTAGGGAATGGAAACAAAATTCATGAAAAGCACTTCGTGCTTTACATATTTTGTTTCCATTCCCTACTGCCAATACACACCGATAAAGCGCAAAAGCTGAAAAACAATCCTTAAATACACCAATATCACAAATACAGACCTCCCATCACCCATCCACCGTCTGGTTCCGGTATATTATACAGTGTATCATTGCTCTGATCACACATATCGTCCTTCATCAGGTTGGAAATCTCTCGGTCTTGTAACAGCTGGAGCGAAGCGTACTCGGGGAGTGGGGACGTGTCTTTATCCAAACTGATACCTGTCAACCATGTGGCCAGGGAGAAACCTACAGAAGAAGTATTAAATAAACAAAAATTATGCAGAAATTATCGTGTGAAAGACACTCAGACAGATTGCATTTCAAGAGATGCAGGATCAAATTAATAGTTGACAATGTATGAATTTATGTTAAGGGAACTAGTTAGAGAAAATTCATTTGGCTTTGCGTGTTGATGAAACAATATCTCTGTACAGTCATCTATTTGGTTACGTACAAGTCTATTGGAAAATTCTATTTTGCAAGATGGATTATACATATACATGTACATGGATATTAGAAATCCATTAAGGTTGGAATTCTTTGAATTAGGTAATTTTTCTTTACCTGTGCAACTTTCCTACATACATGTACATGTATTTAATAATATATGATTTTATTATAAAGTAACAAAACAATTTGTACCACTTGCAAATCCTTGAGCTGAAAATATTTGAAAACAAGAACACCCTTACCTGTTAGCTGAGTGCTCCAGTCACATGACTGTTTGGGGAGTTTTGATTGGCTGAATACGGGCACAGTGACATCGCATGGTCCACTGCTCTCGAAGCAGACACTGATGTTCAGGTCTATCAGGTAGTTTCCTTCATAAGTCAGGTCATATATTGAGAATCTACGAAGAGATGATAACATATTTAATAAACATACACCTAACCTAGACTAACTTATTGTAGTGACCTTGACTTGTGACCTTCAAAATCATTTTCGTTCTTCCTCTTGACATGTTTATTCTTTTGGAAAGTATCTATTGTTAGGTTGCAGTTGCAATTTATTGTGTTCTAAAACAATAATATTTTGCAATTTATGAATAGAATCACAATATTTAATCAAGTAAATATTACTTACTCCATTCTCAAAACTCCCATTAAATAGTAATGCTCAGGCATACCTATTACAATAAGAATAAAATCTTGATAACTCTGGTAACTAGGTCATTAAGTATTGATATAATTAATTTAACTGTCAAAGAAATGAGTAAAATCTCTTTGAGTGTTTTATGAAAGTAGTTAATCGGTAACGATTTCAGTAAGAAATTTTTTACGTTTTGGAAGTGAAATTATAATTTAACATAAAATTTTGTTGACAAATAATAACTTATCATGTTGACTTTTAATGTACAATTTCTATTTCATCAGAATTGGTTGGAGTCCATTTCATTAATCTCACCCCAGTTATAGGTCAAAAGGTCTACTTCCACTTCAATGGTTTCCATGGTAATGGTCATAAGGTGAGAACAAGGGTCAAGGGTCAATTTGGCCTTGTAAGTTCTGCCAGTCCTTTCATTGTCAAGGCAGCAATCCACGGCAGTGCATGTGTACCCAAGGTTACATACGACGTCATAGCCAGAAATGTCTGGTAATGTTACGTTCTTTCCACAATCTGTAAAGAGTGAATGGGAATCTTAAGTGTAAACTTTATTCACACTCTCCTTCTACTTTTATTTTTGGTTCAGTTTCCAGATACTATTCACATGTACATTTTAATGAAACTGAACATCAATATTATAACTTACATGTATGTGTAGAAAATAACAGCATTAACACAAATTTACATTTCAGACCTTTCCTTAACCCGGTTTTAACTTATACTGAAAAAATTTTAACTTTCATCATATCCAAAGCCTTTAAACTTCACTTTTGTGGAAAACTCCCTTACCAAAAAGTTTTTCAACTAGGCCTTAATGATAATACATACATCGATACAGTTTCATCATGGTTGTATACAGTTGAAAAAAACATTTCGTGAGGAAGATTTTCAAGAATTATGGAAACCCTATCCAATGATTTTTATACATACTGTTGGTCCAGCCATCTTCAGGGTTTGCGTACAGGCCTTCTGTGGCCATTATATTACACTGGTCCTCTCGGAGGTACGTAGAGATTTTAAGGAGATCTAGTAGCTCGGAAGACTCGGCATCTGACAGTGGTGAAGTGTAGCCGAGTCCAGACATCCAGGCAGACACGGAGAAATCTGTAATGATAGGGAACATTACTGTGGGGTTACTAAGACTGTATACTAGTCATTTCTTTAATTCTAGGTTAATTTTCTATTTCCGACCAAAACTGTAATTTTGATCATGAACTTCTAGACTGAGGAAATAAAATAAAGTCAAAATTCTTACGTATAATTTCAGGAATTTTTGTAACTTTTGATTGATTAGATCTATGTTCTAACTAGATTTAGCAAAGTTTTGTTTCTGAATTTTTATTAAGTATGTTGAAATGATATAAGAAAACATAATACAATCTAAATGGAAAATCTTTACAACCTTTTTTTCCATGATGAAAGTTACGAAAATTCTTGAATTTTTTCGTAAGAACGTTTGTGAATCTTGGCACTGATTTACTATTAATCTACAAGTTGTGGCCCGGAATGGATGCTTTTTATTGAAGCTGAAGACACATTGGCATCAACAATATTTTTTTCTTGCTTTTTGCAAACTATCACACCTTCCTCATTCACAACCAACAATTCAAATAAAGTATTCTTACCTGTATAGTAGAAAGTTTCATTCCATGAGCACGGTAGCTTCGGTAACATTACGTCGTCTAGTACCGTATGGTTAGTCTCGCATCCACCGACAGACGTACAGACACTGATACGTAGGCTTATAGTGTACATACGTAGGTCTGTCAAATCCCTGACTGAGTAGTGCAGGCGGAATATACCTCCTAAACTAAACACTTCCTCTTGTCCTATAAATGAAAAGTTATATTGAAATGTATCTTTGAATAAAACAACAGATTTGATTGGGACAGACACTGTACATTAAAACATATTTTTTCCCCAAAAATATAAATCCATCTTTATGTTGTGCTTGATCTTACTTTACTATGTAAAATTTGTCATTCCTTATACTTATTTGTAAATTTTCTTACATGTATTACAGAGATACATGTATATAATTATGAACTTTAGACATTTTGGTAAAATGAACAAAAATCATTGCAGTTTGTCTTGTTGAAAATTTTAAGTTTATAATTTAATAATAATATAGTTGTTTTTTTTTTAAGAAAGGAAGCTGAAATGTCATCTTGCTATGAGATTATCTCCATATCCCAAAGAGTCCATTTTCAAGTTCTCGGAATCGAACGTCAAAAACCTTGATTTTACAAATCATATTATGGACATCAAGTACCTTGGCAAACTTTTCAATTGTTATGTCATAATTAATCAAAGATTTTACGTTATATTTCCAGTGCTTCGTGTGTGACGTCACAATGGAAAGCGTCGTCAAAGTATATGATGTCCGTAGTCTAGGTATCAAATGAAACATCTCAGAAATCATCTATTAATGAAGATTTCTGTCTCATAAATACCCACCAAACGTATACTGATCCAGTGACTTGTTGAAGAAGAACCTCTCGATTCCGACTCTCAGCATGTATTTACAAGGATCCACATACAGATACGTGCGGAAATTCCTGTGGAATGTATCCACCTTCACACAGCAATCCACAGCAGTACACATGGATGGGAGGTAGCAGTACACATCCTCCTGAGTGGAATCATCCATAGGACTGTTCTCTATGTCAGTGTCCAACTGACACACTGGGAATGAAAAAGAAAAAATATTTACTTTATGTACATTTTCACTATTATTTCATAGCGCTATACTGGGAACGGAAAAGAAAATTTATTTACTTCATGTATTATAATTGTAATTGTTCAATTATCATTTATTTTATTTTTATGGTGCCCGAAAATAAAATTGATGATATTGGTCGCGTGATGTAAGGCGCACAACTCGTTTTGTTCAGGCGCGTATGTAAGGGTCCAAGCATATTGCAAAGGTTGATGTAAACTGTTCAATTATCATTTATTTTATCTTAAAAATCATTTGAACCAATACAAACAGAATTTTCAATGAATGCAATAATCATATAATTTAGCGATGTACATGTACACTAATTCTTGAACATCAGCATAACAAAATGCTAAACCAGTTAAACATTTCAAGAAGTTATTTCTATTTACATTGAGAATTGGTGTCTGAGTGCATGTTGAATCCTGTATGGTTGCCATTGGGAGATGTGGTGTTGTACAGCCCGATGCCTGGGGCACACTGTGAGGGTGTGAGGTATGCACTGATACCAAGGTCCTCCAGGAGGAGGGCAGAGGCCCAGGGGGGCAGGGCAGCATGAGGGGCGATACTGTGGTCGGACTTCCACTGGGCTAGGGAGAAATCTGTACGAAAAATAGTTGTAGAAAATTAGTAAAAATTTGCTTGAACGAATAAAATCAAATATAACAGAAGCTTTTGAAACCACAAAATTTAATAAAATTGAGGTTCACAAGATACAGTACTGAAGGAAATGCATAAATATCGTTTTCTGCTCATCAAATCTTCAAATTAGAATGGCCGAAATCCAAGAAATGGTACATACATGTATCACCTACAAAACATAGCAGACAGACAGAAAGACAATAAACAAAGCGATCTCTAATACGGAAGATGGCAAATACATCTAACAAAAGTTATACGGATGTTTCCACGCACTCTCCGATTGTTCTCCATTGTCTTGACGTCATCAATTTACTTGGGCAGAAAAGGTGACCTAGTTTTGAACAATTGTTTAGGTAGGTGGCTAAATGCAAATCAGAACGGACATGCTGCACGCGCTGTAGTTGCGATCTTGCGTTTTGTCTCTATGCTTTGCAGGGGGACACAAAAAAAATCATAGATATACATGTACTACATGTACATACCACTAATGGCATAGTCAGGGCTGAATGTGCAGGTTTTCTTCGGTAGAAGTGTGTCCTCGTAGATAGTGACGTTGAGATAGCAGTTACCAGAGGTCTCAAAACAAAAGCTGAGGTTCAGGTTAGCTATGTACCTCCTCTCTCCATACAAGTCACGGAAATTGTAGCTGAAGAAAAAAAAACATGACAACCGATTTATTTTGATTCAATTTCATGTGTTATTGATTTTCGTTGTCGAAGAAATTGAGTTTTATTTTCAGGAGTGTATTCCGTATTTTCGAAAACAAGAGTTGCTTCCCCTTTGGGACAGTATCTGACCTATACTAATTGTGATGTCATAAAATTCTATGGAAGCAGTCCCTAAACTCTGGGAAATGACGGTATAAAATTGATGTTTACCATACCATTTTCATGACGTCATAATGGTTTTACGTCAGATACCATCTCAAATGGGAAATACCTCTGTATTCTGCAAAGACTCGATAACTTCCATGAAATTCTTTTACGTTTTTTTTAGACAGATAAGAATTCAGAAAATCAAGAAGATTTGAACTGTTACTGTTTGTGTACTTGCATATTTTAGAGGAAATTCATATTCTAGTAGAATTAGAGCTGTCAAAACTGAACTAGTTCAAGACCACACTAAATCAATTTACTCTTATAAAATAATAAAGGAAAATATACAGTATGTATGTCAAGTGGGCTAATTCATGTCAATTTGCCATGTTTCCGCTAAAATTTTGTAGTGCTACAGTAAAATCATCCACATGTATAAAGGATTCTAGTAAAGTACTTACTCCATTCTTACAACCCCGGCCAGCCAAAAATGTCCATCTGTGCCTGAAAGTAAAGATTTTGTTTTATCATAGGTACTTGAATCTCTCATAAAAATCGGTCACTCCTTATAGGCAGGAGACCTAATATACACGTAAGACAGGGACTGATTCTCAAAAGAGATTCTAGACCCTACTGTAGTATTATTGTGACACATGATGTTTTTTTGGACAGAATTTACAATTTTTTTAGTAAATTTAAAAATGATTTCTCTCTTTCCAATCCAATAAATTTTCATCATATTGACAGAGAAATTCTTCGCTAAAATTCATAAACCACTTCTTTGTCTTTATGATGCAATTTTTACATACTAGTTGATAATTTACTATGTGATACCCTTATATTGATAACTGTTTTTTTTTTTATTTTTACTCCTTTTTGACAAAATGCATTAAATAGAATTCAGATTGACAAATGAGTGTTGAAACTTTCTTTTTTTCTGCAACTGCAATGAATTCTGGTGGACATTTTCACATACATGTACATAAACAACATACTTATTTTTTTCAACAAAACAGCACGCCACTTACCCCATTGATAATTTGCCAAAGACACATTTCTCGAGAATTTTTCGATTCCAACAAACATCTGTTGTTCACAGGGGTCTATATATAAGTATGTGTGGAAATTCCTATTGAGTAGCATAATTTCCGTACAGCATTCTACACTAGTACAGTCCTGCATCAGGTGACAGACCACGTTGGGCGTCGCCAGGGGGCGGGGCAGGGTGTCAATCGGCTCCACACACGCTACAATATCAAATAAAGTCTGATTACAGGGAATGTCTTATAATCAAGGTGTGGAATCTCGCAACACAGAAGTCATTCGGTTTTTCTATAAATCACATTCCCCTTTTCGTTATAAATGATCTATATTGCACAAAAATATCCCGAAACCAAATGTTCTGCATTGTGAGATTACCCATCGTGATAATCTGAAACTATTTATGATATTCATGATATTTTACTGATTTATTAAGGCCATGTAAAATAAATTCTATGTTTCTCAGATAATTGGGTCTAAAAAAGTGGCAAGGTAGGTAATGTTTTTACTTTTTGTTTTTTGTTTCCATCAAGAGTGCTCTTATTATTCATGTAAGGCAAAGAAGTTGTCTGTCCTGTTTAACCCCCCCCCCCCCATTATTCATGTAAGGCAAAAAATCTTATGCTGCCCCCCCCCCCCCAAAAATGGCTTTCTCCTGTAAAAAGGTTGATTTTTTTAAAAGTAAAATAACCTATTCCTTCTGAGAACGGGGAGACGTAGCTCATCTGTCTGAATGGAAGAAGCTAATCGATTCAAAATTTGATATATCGAAGTATGACATGTTTTGATTTAGTAGAATCGCGTAAGAGACTCGACAGCTGTTATTTGCTCACATCTTGTTTAAACCCAGTTCAAATTAAATACGACCCCTCACTTCCTCAGATGGATCCGTTCATATGGTTAATAAAAAATTGGCCGATAGCGTATATCTTCGGAAGTCAAGTCTGGATGAAGCAGAATCTTTAGAAATCGAATGAAGTGTTCAGCATTAACCACCGTCTGATAAAATAATGTACACCGGTACAATATACATTCTTTTATTCATAGATTTAAGGATTTAACTACGTTTCTCTTGCGTTCGTCGGCGGTCCTTGTTTATACTTTTTACGACGTGAACGTCATTATTAATAGATTCAGAAGTATTACAATGGACACTTGCTATTGTTCAGCATAGGTATTTACATATGCTGTGGAGATCAATAAAGAAAACGATACGAACGTTTTAATACATGTAATACTCAATGTATTAAACAGGCGAATAGCCAGCCGTCCAAGTGTCTGCGACACGTGTCGGCACGTTGTTAGTATATCCTATACAATTCCATTTAAACGGCGCGTGGATAAAGTCTTTACCCGTAACGTAAATACGGAACGCGCCGTGATTTATACGGGCTTTTAAATGTATTTATTCATCGGGTACAGTTTTGACAGGACAATAAACATGTTCAACGAAATAAATGGATATTTCGTTTTTAATTGACGATCGAGGATGAGACATGGCAGATATTTTTTTCTGAAGTTGCAATAAAAGCGTCTCGTCGGCGGCAAATTATAGCGCGCGGCGGTGTCTGAGAAACAAAGATTTTATTTTACGTGGCCTAAAGATCAATTATTTTCATTTTGCATTGTAAAGTATCCTGATGGGTCATCTTCTTTCGAAAAGCATCTTATTTTTCGTTTCTCACTGAAAAGAATTCATGTGTTGTGTATGATTAATTCAAATTTGAACAGTACCTTGACTGCCCCTTATTTTTCAAGATTTTTCCATTTGAAAGTCAGACTCTTCCTAATGATGTCATAATTGTTTTCTTCAATTCATACTCACATGTAGCCCAGCTGTCAACTTGAGACAGGTACGTCACTGATCCCATGTTACACGGTGTATCGTAAAGATACTGCGACATCCCAAGATCCTCCTGTAGCTGAGCAATGGCATCGTCACGACTACTTAGCTCTATAGAGTCGGCAACTTGGTTGTCACTTAGCCATGTTGTTAAAGAGAACCCTAAAATAAAGTATCAAAATTTAATGATACAGCAATACCAAGAAGGCCATACATTTTTCATGCAATAAACTTTCATAATTATAAAATAATGCATTGATTTGAGAAATCGAGAGAGGAAATATACTAAAATCTCTTACATTTTTGTATAAAGCTTCATGGAAGTCATGATATTTTGGATATGATCATAACGTGTAAACATGGAAATTTTCGCACGGGGGAAATTTGTTGCGTTTTTCACAAATCATGATTCTTTGCAAAAATTCCCCAACGTGAAAACTATCCCCGCTGCATTCTTAAAGTGGGAAAGACATCTTGATGGCAAACAAAGCGTAATCTCTTGATGTTATAATCGCGAAATTTTCCTGCTAGCGAAAATAACCACATTCACAGTACCTGGACTGATAAATCCTTGATTCCAGTAGCACAGTTCTTTGGGTAGGTGTGTCTTGTTGAACACCACGTGAACGTCGTCACAAATGGAGCTAACGGCAGAATAGCACGTCTCAATCGTTAGGTCCACAAGGTAAGCTCTCTCAGAGTACAGATCCTCCAATGCATACCTAGAGGTAAAGTGAAATTATACTGTATGTGTACAAGTTAAATTTAGCGGGATTCATATTTTAGAGAAGTTAGCGCTCTAAAGACTAGGCTAATTCAAGACTATGTTAAATTATTGAACTTTTATAGATAAATGTTGAAAATACGTCAGGTGCGCAAACTCATGATTATGCTAATATGTCAACATGGTCAATTTGTCCTATTTTATCTCGTTTGCACTCAAATTTGGTTGCGTTAAAATAAGTACATACAGTAACAAAGACACTCTGTTTTTTAAGCGAGAAATTTGTTCAGCATCTCATGACATAGTTGTGAAAACAAGCATTTCTATGGCCCAGCTTACATATTTTTTTTTTTTAAAGTCTGTGATAACAACAGTCTTCAGGTGAGGATTTACTTACTTCACTCTGTAAATTCCAAGTAGACTGAACTCCTGTGTTTCTCCTGAGAATATAATCATGCAACATCAATATCATTTAAGGTGTTATCATTTTAAACATAACTTTAAAATAGAAATGTACTCAATCATATTTTTTTTTACAAATTGACAAAACATCAGTCTTCCTAAAAGTGATCAATTAATGTAATGGGGAAAATTACATGCATATTTCAAAGACATAAATATTGTGCCAATGTTCTTATAATTTAGAAATTCATATAAGGTGATTACAATGAAAACATTGAAATAATCATCTATCAGACTGTTAAAGTGGACCAATTTTCATATTCATCTATCAGACTGTTAAAGTGGACCAATCTGAAAATATTTTACTAAATACAATTACCAGATGTTATGTTTTAAAACAGGTTAATGGCCACTTGCCAAAATTCATAATGGCTGACAAAATTACGAAAAATGTTAGAGGTAGGCAATTTTTCTACTCTTTTTCATCATTATGACTCAATGGAATTGTGTCTATTAAAAGTGATGTCACAATGTAAAACAACATCAAAAAATGTGCTTCCTAACAAGATTGGAAAGTGGTCTGTTGGTCTTTAGTTATCAAAATATACTAGGAGCTACAACACAAAGTGAAAAGAACTCACCCCAAGGGAACTCCGTTAGCGTTCTGTTGTAAAACACCTTCTCAATTCCGATACTCAGTTCACTAGAGCAGTGGTCTAAATGGAGGTAGACCTCAAACGTCCGCTGTAGTTTGTCGGCATAAACACAACAGTCAACGCCAGTACAGAAACTCTGGACATGACACGTAACGTCTGAGGAAAGTGTCGGCAGTGTCAAATTGGTGGTACAGCCTATAAATAGAACAATAATGAACTTAATGTAGAATTTTACGTTCTTTGTTCTGCTTTGAGCAGAGGTAGGGGTGTCAATCTAATGGGATTAAGATTACAAATGCAAATTAATAGAAAGTAAGATATGGTTATAGCTTTTTGAAAGAATGACTTTAGAGAGCACAAGACTTAGTAGGTATATAAATGTATGCAATGAAAATATCTGTACATGTCTGCTCATGGAAATAATGAACAATCCAATTTCAAATTTACATGTAAAAATGGCACCCAAGCTGATTTTTAATAAATTTTTCCCCATTAAGAGAACGTTGTTACATGTACAAACAGATTTCTATTTTGTTGCAACTTTAACGAGAAAAAAAAAAACATTGAAGTTAATTTTCAACTTACCGTACATATAAACAGGTACCTACATATAGAAACCTGTAACTGGTACGTACCAAGTAATATACATGCATAAATATGATAACCAATTCTAAAAAATTAAGAAGAGGAACAGACCTAGTGCCCAGTTATCCACAGCTCCCATGTAGACTCCAGCTCCTGTGTTACACATAGGATCATGTACATAGCCTGCCAGTCCTGTATCTTCCATTAGCTGGATGAGGTACACCTCAGGGATGGGATCTGAGAGACTGATACCTCTCTCTGTCTGCCACTCAGTGAGGGAAAAGTCTGAAATGTAGAAACCATCCATTACACATAGGATCATGTACATAGCCTGCCAGTCCTGTATCTTCCATTAGCTGGATGAGGTACACCTCAGGGATGGGATCTGAGAGACTGATACCTCTCTCTGTCTGCCACTCAACAAGGAGAAAAGTCTGAAATGTAGAAACAAACTGTTACACATAGGATCATGTACATAGCCTGCCAGTCCTGTATCTTCTGTTAGCTGGATGAGGTACACCTCAGGGATGGGATCTGAGAGACTGATACCTCTCTCTATCTGCCACTCAACAAGGAGAAAAGTCTGAAATGTAGAAACAAACTGTTACACATAGGATCATGTACATAGCCTGCCAGTCCTGTATCCTCCATTAGCTGGATGAGGTACACCTCAGGGATGGGATCTGAGGGACTGATACCTCGCTCTGTCTGCCACTTAGTGAGGGAAAAGTCTGAAATGTAGAAACAAACTGTTACACATAGGATCATGTACATAGCCTGCCAGTCCTATATACTCCTTAGCTGGATGAGGTACACCTCAGGGATGGGATCTGAGGGACTGTTACCTCGCTCTGTCTGTCACTCAACAAGGGAAAAGTCTGAAATGTAGAAACAAACTGTTACACATATGATCATGTACATAGCCTGCCAGTCCTGTAATCTCCACGAGATGGATGAGGTACACCTCATGGATGGGATCTGAGGGACTGATACCTCTCTCTGTCTGCCACTCGACAAGGGAAAAGTCTGAAATGTAGAAACAAACTGTTACACATAGGATCATGTACATAGCCTGCTAGTCCTGTATCCTCCATTAGCTGGATGAGGTACACCTCAGGGATGGGGTCTGAGGGACTGATACCCCGCTCTGTCTGCCGATCAACAAGGGAAAAGTCTGAAATGTAGAAACAAACTGTTACACATAGGATCATGTACATAGCCTGCCAGTCCTGTATCCTCCATTAGCTGGATGAGGTACACCTCAGGGATAGGGTCTGAGGGACTGATACCCCGCTCTGTCTGCCGATCAACAAGGGAAAAGTCTGAAATGTAGAAACAAACTGTTACACATAGGATCATGTACATAGCCTGCCAGTCCTGTATCCTCCACGAGATGGATGAGGTACACCTCATGGATGGGATCTGAGGGACTGATACCTCTCTCTGTCTGCCACTCAACAAGGGAAAAGTCTGAAATGTAGAAACAAACTGTTACACATAGGATCATGTACATAGCCTGCCAGTCCTGTATCCTCCATTAGCTGGATGAGGTACACCTGAGGGATGGGGTCTGAGGTACTGATACCTCCCTTTGTCTGCCACTCAACAAGAGTAAAGTCTGAAATTCAAGAAATGGCACTCAAAGCATATCATTTATTAAAATTAGCCGAATTAAACACTCTTTCTATTCTTTATCTTGCTTATCACATATACATACTAGTTATGGCAAAGTCCTGTGACCAGTCACACGTAGGTTTAGGTATGAGGGCATTTTTAAGTACTTCATGTGAAATTTCACACATTGTCGACTCGAAGCATTGGCTGACGTTCAAGCTGACCATGTACTGATGCTGATGGTACAGGTTCTCCATTTCAAGACTGAAAAAGTTTTTAAATTTTAATTAATTTTTGTATTATTTAAAGATACAATGTAGTAGATATACATGTGCATGTAATAAAACAATTTCTTAAATTCAAATTTTCTTTACTTCTAACGCTTGATTAAATATTGAATTTATCTTTCATAGGTTGCAACTCCAGATATAAATTTCTTTCTAAACATAATAATTATTGACTTTTTACCTCAGCACAACTACACCATACATGTCAATTTGCTGAACAGTACCTGTAAATGGTAAGAACATTTTCATAATTTACAAGAATTCTTTAAAAAGATACATACAGTATATTTTGTGAAAACGGGATCTTCTTTACTCCAAAATCTTGTCTACATCGGTCCTTTGTTATGTTCAGGAGCAATTCTCCGTAATGATTAATAGTAAAATCTTTAGGGCAATGTACTTTTCATAAAAAAGAATTTTAAAAATCTATCCAGTGTACAAATTTTAAGGTTTAACATGGCAAAGTGGGCCGAGAAAAAGAAATAATGTTGATAATGCATATATCCGTCTTTAAAACGACAAAGAAAAGAGTTAAAGGTAGGGCCAAGAGACCCCTAAATCGGCCCTCGATTTTTCTCTAGAAATAAATTTTATAGGGAATACTTGATGTCTCTCATGAAAATACACGAATGTTCATCGCTTTTCATGAAAAGAAAAATATTACCAAACATAGTGCCATTTAACTGTAATGACGTCATGAAGTGACATCATTTTGACGTTATTGACAAAATATGGCGAAAATTGCTTGAAAATTTGTCTTTTGTGGAAGAATTCAATGTGGCCGCATGTGTTAACTGAGATAATACGTTTATGATAAAAGGATTTAACGATAATCTTTCACATATAATTTTTTCATCCTAGTTAATGCACACGGCCATTGCTAATTTTATGGAAATTTGTAGTTTTTGCATCAACTTGGCGGAATATGACCAATTTTGGTGTTTTCAAAGGACCAAAAGGTATTAATTGATAAACGCAATTTAGACAAAAGGTAGATTTGAGATGCAGTAGAGAAAGTTTCAAAATCTCAAATCACAGTTTACAATTCTATGAAGTACAATGTTCAAAATTAGGGCCAATATCAGCCTTCGTGGCCCTACGCCTTTGAAAGAAAAATAAAACACCGCTAAAGACGGTATGGCCGGATTGCAAAGTAAGTTTTTGTCACTAACTGGGTCAAGGTCACTGGGTCAAATATTACAGCATACATAGAAAGGTCTTGTCAGAGGCAACCTACATGTATAACATAAAGTTTCTACTGCATGCAGTTCCTTAGATTTTGCTTAAACCAGGAACTTTAACCAAAATCTTTAACTAGGTCAAAGTCCAAGGTCAAGGTCACTAGGTCAAATGTTACGGCATAAATTGAAAGGTCTTGTCATGGGCAACCTTCATGTATAATATAAAGTTTCTACTGCATACAGTTCCTTAGATTTTGCCTCAACCAGAAACTTTAACCAAAATGTTGACGGCAGACGGACGGACAGACTGACGGACATCGTCAATCTATAGACCGGAATTGCTTTGCAATCCGGCCAAAAATGAATTCAATTTATGCTACAACAGCAAAAAAGTCCGGAAAACTGAAATTTCCATAAAATTTGCAAAGTCCAAGGCCCATTACTCTTGTAAAATTAGGTAAATCAAAAGCAAACTCAAACTTGATCTGTATGACATTGAGATATATCCACATACCAAAAATGAGTTAAATTTATGCAACAAAAGCGAAAAAAAGTCCGGAAAACTGAAATTTTCATAAAATTTGCAAAGTCCAAGGGCCATCACTCTTGTAATAAAGCCTACGCTCACGCAGCAAGATACGCCCGTTGGGATTTTTTTCACAACACCAAAATATTTAAGTCCCATAACTCCATAAGGACAAATTGGATGAACCTAGCTTAAAATCGAAAGGCGGCTTCCTCTTCAAAGTCTGATCAAAATGTACAAATATCATGAAAATCTGTTGACACATATTCAAGTTATTGCGTTCCATGCACCTATATTTTGCCCTTAGCTTAACATGTATGTGCATACACCCCCCCCCCCCTATTACACATAATTTCTGGATTATGTGACAAAAAATTCTTGAACCCCTTATAAATGTGAAAGAACATCCTTTCTACTTGAAGTATACAAAATTTCAAAACATTTCAACCAGAAACAGATTTTTAAATAATTTTTAACTATTTTAGTATATTTTCACTGTATTTTAAAATATCTAAGTCCCATAACTCTGTAATGACATATCGAATGAACCTGAAAATCGAAAGGCGGCTTCCTCTCCACAGTCCAATCAAAATGTATGAATATCATGAAAATCCGTTGACGCATATTCAAGTTATTGCGTTCCATGCGCCTATATTTTGCCCATAGCTTAACATGTATGTGCATATAACCCCCCCCCCTTCCTATTACACACAATATCTCGCTTATGCGACCAAAAAATTAAAAACCCGTTACATATGTCAAAGAGCATCCTTTCTACCTTAAGTATACAAAATTTCAAAACATTTCGACCAGAAATAGATTTTTAAATAATTTTTAACTATTTTAGTATATTTTCACTGTATTTTAAATTGTCTAAGTCCCATAACTCTGTAACGACATATCGAATGAACCTGAAAATCGAAAGGCGGCTTCCTCTCCACAGTTCAATCAAAATGTATGAATATCATGAAAATCCGTTGACGCATATTCAAGTTATTGCGTTCCATGCGCCTATATTTTGCCCTTAGCTTAACATGTATGTGCATATAACCCACCCCTCCCCCCTTCCTATTACACACAATATCTCGGTTATGCGACAAAAAAATTAAAAACCCGTTACATATGTCAAAGAACATCCTTCCTACATGAAGTATACAAAATTTCAAAACATTTCGACCAGAAATAGATTTTTAAATAATTTTTAAATATTTTAGTATATTTTCACTGTATTTTAAAAATCTAAGTCCCATAACTCTGTAACGACATATCGAATAAACCTGAAAATCGAAAGGCGGCTTCCTCTCCACAGTCTAATCATAATGTATGAATATCATGAAAATCCGTTGACGCATATTCAAGTTATCGCGTTCCATGCGCCTATATTTTGCCCTTAGCTTAAAATGTATGTGCATATAACCCACCCCCCCTTCCCATTACACACAATATCTCGGTTATGCGACAAAAAAATTAAAAACCCGTTACATATGTCAAAGAACATCCTTTCTACTTGAAGTATACCAAATTTCAAAACATTTCGACCAGAAATAGATTTTTAAATAATTTTTAAATATTTTAGTATATTTTCACTGTATTTTAAAAATCTAAGTCCCATAACTCTGTAACGACAAATCGGATGAACCTGAAAATCGAAAGGCGGCTTCCTCTCCACAGTCTGATCACTATGTATAAATTTCATAAAAATCCGTTGACGCGTATTCAAGTTATTGCGTTCCATAGGCGGACAGACGGACGGACGGACGGACGGACGGACGGACGGACGGACAGACGGACGGACTTCGCCATACCATAATACGTCCCGTCAAATGACGGGCGTATAAAAATAGGTCAATCAAAAACAAACTCAAACTTGATCTGTATCACATTGAGATATATCCACAAACCAAAAATGAGTTCCATATATGCAACAACAGCGAAAAAAGTCCGGAAAACTGAAAATCTGACAGATGGACAGATAGACGGACGGACGGACAGACAGACCGAGAGGAAACTAAGAGTCCCCTTCCACGTTGCCAGCAACGTAAAAATTCATTTTCAATGAAACTTCAGCATTTTAAGCAGTTCAAAGCTTGAAGACCTTAAGGAAACATTCTTTTGTATATTATCTGGGTCAACCAATGTGGATTTTCTGTACAACAGGGATCTTGTATAAACCGGCCAATTGAAAAGGAACGAATGAAAATCAGTTCACACAGATTATACTGTATCAGTAAATTAGATCAGTAATTTATTTTCAGGAATGAAAACTAATTTTTGAAAATATGAAACAGGTTGCAAATAAATCCAGATTTACAGTCTTGTAGGAAAATAAATTACTCAAATAACACATCAAAAGATAATCACAAAGTAAGTTCTCAGAAAACCTCAAAAGTTTCCCATAGAAGAATAAAGTGAATATAATGCTGCAAATATAGCACCATTTTGTTCAAAATTTTTCATGTTTTAATGAGTGGTTGAATAAAATATTATGTTTTGAATACTGTACGTGTACTTATTTTGGTGGGATTCATATTTTAGCTGAGGTAACACTATAAAGACTGCGTTAATTCAAAACTACACTAAATTATTGAACATGTATAGATTAATCTTGAAAATAAGTAATGTGCGCTAATTCATGATTATAATAACGCTCTTATGTCAATTTGCCCATTTTTGCCCGGTTTGCACTTAAATTTGGTTGCGCTAAAATAAATACACATACAGTACATATAAACTTTTTGGCACCCATAGTACAATGTATCTATGCATGTACAAGCAAATCATCATACCGTTTATATGTAATTCAAATTTTGATCATGTTTAAATTTTCCCTTTCATCCTACTGACCTAGGTATTGGTGACATTATCATTTATTTGAAAATTTTGACAACTAACAAAAGATGAACTTACCCCATTGGAAGTTGAGTAAAGAGACATCAAAACTCAACTTATCCATTGACACAGTCATCAGAAAGCTACATGGATCCAATGAAAGTTTGAATTCCACACTACGAGTTAAAGTAGGAACCAGCATGCAACATTCAAGATGGCGGCAGGTATCACCAAGGTAACAGTTGATGCCATCATTATCTTGGAAAGGAACAAGTCCTGTCACTGAGCGGCAAGCTGTTAACAAATATACAACATCGCATGGAACTGATTTGAATATGAGCATTGATCAATTTAGCTTATCATCAGAACAATCAAATTAAGGTATCCGTTTTACAAACAAAAACCAAGTGTATTACATAGTTAGAATAGTTAGCATGTTGTTACCTAAATATACCTAATACAACATAAAAATAGCAATCCAAGGAATGTTTGTGTCGCCTGCGAAGCGGTTTGATTATTATTCTAGAAAGTGGATCAAATTATTGGTATCAGTAGAAAAGTCTTGTCAAATGAAATTCATTTGAAATATCAGACCTCTTAATTACAGATGAAAAGTTATGGTCTTTCTCAAATTTTCAGAACAGAGTGTCAATCATCTAGGTCAAGGTCACTACGTAAAAATTGGTAACAACAAGAGCCCCAGGGGGCACAACGCTCACCTGATACCCATGCACGCTCTAATTGACATACTGACATTGAATACTGATAGTGCCAGTACCAGGATTTTAGCCCACAACCTTTCTAACAAGATTTTTGCCGGATGCAGACAAGTTTTTTTTCAGACAACCTTTAAAAGTACAAACAAGAGGAAATAGTCACATTTCAAAACAACAACTTTTTTACTGATTTGAAAAGATGGATTATGCGATCCAAAGTCATATGCCCAGCTAGTATAGTTCGATTATGCAGCATCAAAAATAAAATCATTTTGTAAAATTCCACATTAATGTGCAACAGAAACAGAATAAAACAATGAAATGATTTCATAAATTAAGTTTATTTAGAATTGAACACCAAACCTTTCATTATTAATAGCTAGTATGCCAGAAAATAATAAAGCCTGTGTTTGTGAAACACGAATGCCCCGCGGTGGCATCTTTGTTGGTATAAACACCATTTTCTGTTAAGTATGTGAGAGGTCAGGGTCAGAGTAATGTTGGTATCAATGGAAAGATCTTGTCACAAAGAATACACATGTACAATATGAAAGCCCTATCACTAACCATTCAAAAGTTATGTCCAATGTTAAAGTTTTTGAAAAGTAGGTCAAAGGTCAAGGTCACGAGGTCAAAAATTTTGGTATCAATGGAAAGGTATTGTCACAAGGAATACACGTGAAATATGAAAGCTCTATCACCTTCCATTCAAAAGTTATGCCCAATGTAAAGTTTTTCGGACAAACAGACAGACGGACAGGCCAAAAACTATATGCCCCCGTATCTTTGATTCCGGAAGCATAAAAAACAAAGACTTTTCGGTTTTGCCTTTATTCATATTAAATTATACAGAAATCTATGAATGAGAGCTTTTGAATAGTATTGATTTCATCTTAATACACGTAACGTACGGTCAAAATCGTGTTAATCCAATTAACACAGACAAGTTGTTAGCTGACAATATTAATTCAAGTGAGTTGTGCAGAAATTGAGCCAATTTATTTTCCAAACAGCAGTGTACGGTGTATCAAACCTCATGACCCAGTGAAGCCACTTGGACAAATTATTTTCAGTAAATATGCTGAAATGCGGCGCTTGGAAATGTATTTTTAGCATATTGAATCAATAGTCGTGATAAATTTAACTTCGAACTTGATCTTGTCTTTTATGCAATCTACAGATAGGTTTGAAAATATGCCAAATTCGGAACATTTTCGATGAGGACGCAGAGTTCCTGTAAAAAAAAGTGAAATTTGCGAAAAAAGGACATGCATGACCCCCCCCCTTTTTTTTTCTTTACATTTTTATGCGTGCCAAAGATTCGCAATCAGAAAAGACCAATTTTACAGACTTCCGGGCATTTCAAGTCAGTCAAAATTTTTAGTGTGCACCTTTTTATTTCCTGTAGTTAACCCTACTAAAGGGGCAAGGAGGTATTGAACCAATCAAATCTGTAACACAAGATATATGGCGACTATGTTTACCATAGATACAGAAACAAGTATTAGCTTTTACAAAAAGCTTGCCGGCAGTTAGCTTGTAAAATACTAGTAAGAAAAAATTGGAATAAACGATTTTTGTTCTTGTTGACCAATCGCACATTTCCGGGCTTTTCCGTTTTTATTTCCGATTCAAGCTACGGAAATTTCCGAGGATCTGTGATTGTTGTAGGACGTATCGGTACAAAGACTTTTCGATGCATCTTTCGGATGAAAATGCACTGATACGATATGACTTTCATTTGTCAAGTCATCTAGACTCTTGAGCCGACCTGATGAAAGTATCTTATGCACAGATTCTGAATAATCTTGACGAATATTTGCATATTTTGTAATTGTCCACCAATCATATTGCCAAGAGTTATTTTATCCGTGCAAGTATGTCACGATTGATTACAGTATACCGGCAGTCATGACTGCCGGTAATAAGACAGAGAAAATAATTATTAAATAGGGAAATTGTTCTGAAATATGCATGTATGAAAAAAAAAGCAATCCAAGGAATGCTTGTGTCGCCTGCGTAGCGGATTTTTTTTTTTATTATTGAAATTAGGTCAAATATCAAGGGCAAGGTCACTAGGTTAAAAATTATGGAATGTTTAGAAAGGTCTTTTCATAAGGAATACAAATGTGAAATATCAAAGCCCTATCACTTACCACTCAAAAGATATAGCAAATCATAGATTTGTTGAAAAGTAGGTCAAATATATAGGGCAAGTGCACGAGGTAAAACATAGGTAATCACAGATTACGAAGCTCACCTCGTGACAGCAAAATTCAATTCCAACATATTTCTTAGTACATGTATATTTGCTTTTAAAGGCAAAACCACTCAAGCAGAAAAAGTAGGTCAAGGCCATTTTATGAAAGTTTGATCAAAGATACATCCAATATGCAAGTTTGGTACATGTAGCAGTTATACTTTCCTCAATATTGGCTTTAAAAGGCAAAATCACTCAAGCGGAAAAAGTAGGTCAAGGTCATTTTATGAAAGTTTGATCAAAGATACATCCAATATGCAAGTTTGGTACATGTAGCACTTAAACTCTGCTCAATATTGGCTTTTAAAGGCGAAATCACTCAAGTGGAAAAAGTAGGTCAGATGCTGCATCCGATGCATGGGTCCATCTCGGCATCCAAAGATGAATCACTTGTGCAAGTTTGGTTACTGTAGCATCAGTACTTTGTCAGATACAGATACAGGTCTTGTCACATGGAATGCACATGTGAAATATCAAAGCCTATCACTCAGCAATCAAAAGAAATAGCCAATCTAAGATTTTTTGAAAAGTAGGTCAAATATCTAGGTCTTGGTCATGAGGTCAAAAGTTATGATATGTGTAGAAAGGCCTTGTCACAAGAAGGAATACACATATGAAATATCAAAGCTCTATCACTTACCAATCAAAAGATATAGCAAATCTTAATTTTTTTGAAAAGTAGGTCAAATATCTAGGTCAAGGTCATGAGGTCAAAATTATGGTATGTGTAGAAAGGTATTGTCAAAAGGAATACACAAGAGAAATATCAAAGCCCTATCACTTGCCAATCAATAGATATAGCCAATCTTGGTTTTTTTTAAAAAGTAGGTCAAATATCTAGGTCAAGGTCATAAGGTTAAAAAATAAAGTATGTGAAAAAAGGGCTTGTCACAAGAAATACACATGTGAAATATCAAAGCCCTATCACTTACCAATCAAAAGATATAGCCAATCTTAGATTATTTGAAAAGTAGGTCAAATATCTAGGTCAAGGTCACGAGGTCAAAAAATATGGTTTGCATAGAAAGGTCTTGTCACAAAGATTACACATGTGAAATATCAAAGCCCTATCACTTGCCAATCAAGAGATATAGCCAATATTAGATTTTTAGAAAAGTAGGTCAAATATTCAGATCAAGGTCACAAGGTCAAACATTATATGTGTAGAAAGGTCTAATCACAAGGAATACACATGTGAAATATCAAAGCCCTATCACTAATCAATCAAGAGATATAGCCAATATTAGATTTTTAGAAAAGTAGGTCAAATATCTAGGTCAAGGTCACAAGGTCAAAAATTATGATATGTGTATAAAGGTCTTGTCACAAGGAATACACATGTGAAATATCAAAGCCCTATCACTTACCAATCAAATGTTATGGGGTGTGACACCCAAGTGTGACAGACAGACGGACAGACGGAGGGACGGATGGACGGACAGACAAACAACGGACAAAGTGATCCCTAAGTGTCGCTGTGCTTCGCAGGCGACACAAAAAGTCAACATCTTAAAAATAAATTCAGAGTATATTTGATAGCGTATGTGGCCAAGTTAATTCGAAGTATGAAAATAAGTACACAAAGCCAAACTAGCTATAGCTTGTCTTATTTAAATAAAACACCGCTAAAGACGGTATGGCCGGATTGCAGGGTAAGTTTTTGTCACCAACTGGGTCAAGGTCACTAAGTCAAATATTACAGCATACATTGAGAGGTCTTGTCAGAGGCAACCTACATGTATAATATAAAGTTTCTACTGTATACTGTTCCTTAGATTTTGCTTAAACCAGAAACTTTAACCAAAGTCTTTAACTAGGTCAAAGTCCAAGGTCAAGGTCACTAGGTCCAATGTAACAGCATAAATTGAAAGGTCTCGTCATGGGCAACCTAAATGTATAATATAAGGTTTCTACTGCATACAGTTCCTTAGATTTTGCTTAAACCAAGAACTTTAACCAAAATCTTTAACTAGGTCAAAGTTCAAGGTCAAGGTCACTAAGTCAAATGTTACGGCATAAATTGAAAGGTCTCATCATGGGCAACCTAAATGTATAATATAAGGTTTCTACTGCATACAGTTCCTTAGATTTTGCTTAAACCAGAAACTTTAACCAAAATCTTTAACTAGGTCAAAGTCCAAGGTCAAGGTCACTAGGTCCAATGTTATGGCATAAATAGAAAGATTTCGTCATTGGGTAACCTAAATGTTTAATATAAGGCTTCTACTGCATACATTTCCTTAGATTTTGCTTAAACCAGAAACTTTAACCAAAATCTTTAACTAGGTCAAAGGACAAGGTCAAGGTCACTAGGTCCAATGTTATGGCATAAATTGAAAGGTCTCATCATGGGCAACCTAAATGTATAATATAAGGTTTCTACTGCATACAGTTCCTTAGATTTTGCTTAAACCAGAAACTTTAACCAAAATCTTTAACAAGGTCAAAGTCTAAGGTCAAGGTCACTAGGTCCAATGTTATGGCATAAATTGAAAGGTCTTGTCATGGGCAACCTAAATGTATAATATAAGGTTTCTACTGTATACAGTTCCTTAGATTTTGCTTAAACCAGGAACTATAACCCAAGTCTTTAACTAGGTCAAAGTCCAAGGTCAAGGTCACTAGGTCCAATGTTACGGCATAAATTGAAAGGTCTCGTCATGGGCAACCTAAATGTATAATATAAGGTTTCTACTGCATACAGTTCCTTAGATTTTGCTTAAACCAGAAACTTTAACCAAAATCTTTGACTAGGTCAGAGTCCAAGGTCAAGGTCACTAGGTCCAATGTTACGGCATAAATTGAAAGGTCTCATCATGGGCAACCTATATGTATAATATAAGGTTTCTACTGCATACAGTTCCTTAGATTTTGCTTAAACCAGGAACTTTAACCAAAATCTTTAACTAGGTCAAAGTCCAAGGTCAAGGTCACTAGGTCCAATGTTACGGCATAAATTGAAAGGTCTCATCATGGGCAACCTATATGTATAATATAAGGTTTCTACTGCATACAGTTCCTTAGATTTTGCTTAAACCAGGAACTTTAACCAAAATCTTTAACTAGGTCAAAGTCCAAGGTCAAGGTCACTAGGTCAAATGTTACGGCATAAATTGAAAGGTCTTGTCATGGGCAACCTTCATGTATAATATAAAGTTTCTACTGCATATAGTTCCTTAGATTTTGCCTCAACCAGAAACTTTAACCAAAATGTTGACGGCAGACGGACAGACGGACGGACAGACGGACGGACGGACGGACGGACATCGTCAATCTATAGACCGGAATTGCTTTGCAATCCGGCCAAAAATCATTAAAAATCTAAAAGTTGATATTTTGACAAAATTCTTTCACAGTTTCATTTCTAGCGATAAATATAAAAATAAAAAGAGAAAAAAAACTGAAAAAGGGAAAAAAAAATTGTTGGGGTCCCGCCGGGGTTTGAAGCTACTCCCCATGGGTCCATCTGGCATGGAAAACATACATTATACCTATGTACAATCTTAAAAAATATTCCTTAAAAATCCAAAAGTGGATATCTTGACAAAATTCTTTCACTTGTAGGGTACCATGCATGAGTACCTCATACCTACAAATTGTCATGACAATCTGAAGAGTGGTTATAGAAAAGAAGCAGAAAATGTATGAAAATCAACCCCCCCCTTCCTTTTGACATAAGAAAAAAATTCATAAAAAATCAAAAAAATAAATTTTAAGCATAAAATACATATCAAAGCATTAATTAAGTTAAATATGATAAATATGTAGTAAATGAGTGTGTAAAATCATACACTTATTGAGTTATTTAAAGAAATAGTGCAAAAATGTGCATTTCTGACAAAGTCCGAAAAGACGTCAAAAACGCGTCAAAAATTTGACTTCGAAGTGGAACCAAAAATAACAACACTTCTTAAGACATCTCTCTAGATCATCCTGATGCTTTCGGTTTGTCGATACATGCTTCGGTTCTGAAGAAGAAGTTTGTCAAAGGAGGGTACCCCCCGTGACCTACTTTTGGCTGTGGTGGCGCCACCTGTTGACAGATCCGGACGAAAAACAACAACACTTGTAGGGGACCATGAGTACTTCATACCTACCAAGTTTCATCAAAATCCCTTCAGCCGTTCTGGAGAAGAAGTTTAAAATGTGAAAAGTTTACGACGACGACGGACGACGGACGACGACGACGACGACGACGGACGACGGACGCAACACTATGACAATAGCTCACTTGAGCCTATGGCTCAGGTGAGCTAAAAAGGTCTCATCATAAGAAATATTAAAGACCTATCACCTACCAATTAAAAGATATATACAACCTTAGAAAAGAAGGTCAAATAGCTAGGTCAAGGTCAAAAGGTAAAAAATTATAGTATGTGTAGAATGGCATTGCTACAAGGAAAATACATGTGAAATATCAAAGCCCTATCACCTACCAATCAAAAGATATAACCAATATTACTTTTCTAGAAAAGTAGATCAAATATCTAGATCAAGGTCAAAAGGTCAAATATTATGGTCTGTGTAGAAAGGTCTTGTCACAAGGAATACACATGTGAAATACCAAAGCCCTATCACTTACCAATCAAAAGATATATCCATTCTTAATTTTTTTGAAAAGTAGGTCAAATATGTAGGTCAAGGTCAATAGGTCAAAAATTATGGTATGTGTAGGAACGTCTTGTCACAAGGAATACACATGAGAAATATCAAAGCCCTATCACTTACCGATCAAAAGATATAGTGAATCTTATCTTTTTTTCAAAAGTAGGTCAAATATCGAGGTCAAGGTCACAAGGTCAAAAATTATGGTATGTGTAGAAAGGTCTTGTCACAAGGAATACACATGTGAAATACCAAAGTCCTAACACTTACCAATCAAAAGATATATCCATTTTTAATTTTTTTGAAAAGTAGGTCAAATATGTAGGTCAAGGTCACTAGGTCAAAAATTATGGTATGTGTAGGAAGGTCTTGTCACAAGGAATACACATGTGAAATATCAAAGCCCTATCACTTACCAATCAAAAGTTATGGGCTGTGACACCCAAAGTGTGACAGACAGACAGACGGACTGACGGACGGACGGACAGACGGACAACAGACAAAGTGATCCTTAAGTGTCGCTATGCTTCGCAGGCGACACAAAAATGGTTTCCATCATTAAAGGTCAACATGCCGACCGTCGCTCAAGCCATGGAAACTATTGAGACACTGCCGAAAATTACCGAGATAATTTTAACACTGTTTAAATGGACGAGATGTCAGCGAGATCTCCATTTGTACAATGGATATGATAAAACTGTTGTGTTATCATAGACAAAATATCAACAAATAATGTGAAGATTGACTGCTGACTAAATGAAATTTGCTACAGCACAAAGCAATCTAGAACTATCAAATGAAATCACTAATCTACTCTAAACATGGTACCTTGACCGTGAAGGTGACCTTGACCTGCACTGTCTGCTATCACTATTAGTGATTGGCATTCAATGCAATTAAGTTATGACCATTAAACTCAACCCTTCACTACCTGACCAGGTGATGCGTATACAAATTAGCTTCTTTGCTTTACTAGAATATTCAAGATGTGGCATGTTCACTGTCGAACTTTAACCCTGAAGGTGACCTTGACCTACATTTATTGTTTCAAGTTCCATCATGCTTTACCATCTCTGCAAATACTAGCATATAATGCACTAAACATGTGTGACAGACAGACAGACAGACAGACAGACAGACAGACAGACAGACAGACAGACAGACAGACAGACAGACATCAAAGTGATTCCTTCATGTACATGCATCTTAAAAGAAGGCAGAATAAAGCCTGTGTTTGTGAAACACGAATGCCCCCGGTGGCATCTTTGTTAGTATAAACTTCATTTTCTGTTAAGTATGTGAAAGGTCAAGTTCAACAATTTTGGTATCAATGGAAAGGTCTTGTCACAAGGAATACACATGTGAAATATGAGAGTCCTATCACTTACCATTCAAAAGTTATGCCCAATGTTAAAGTTTTTGAAAATTAGGTCAAAGGTCAAGTCAAAACTTTTGGTATCAATGGAAAGGTCTTGTTGCAAGGAATACAGATGTGAAATATGAAAGCCCTATCACTCACCATTCAAAAGTTATGCCAAATATTAAAGTTTTTGAAAAGTAGGTCAAAGGTCAAGGTAAAGGTCACGAGGTCAAAACTTTTGGTATCAATGGAAAGGTCTTGTCGCAAGGAACACACTTGTGAAATATGAAAGCCCTATCACTTACCATTCAAAAGTTATGCCCAATGTTTAAGTTTTTGAAAAGTAGGTCAAAGGTGAAGGTCACGAGGTCAAAAATTTTGGTATCAATGGAAAGGTCTTGTCACAAGGAACACACATGTGAAATATGAAAGCCCTTTCACTTACCATTCAAAAGTTATGCCCAATGTTAAAGTTTTTGAAAAGTAGGTCAAAGGTCAAGGTGAAGGTCACGAGGTCAAAAATGTTGGTGTCAATGGAAAGGTCTTGTCACAAGGAACACACATGTGAAATATGAAAGCTCTATCACCTTCCATTCAAAAGTTATGCCCAATGTTAAAGTTTTTGAAAAGTAGGTCAAAGGTCAAAGTCAAGGTCAAACATTTTGGTATCAATGGAAAGGTCTTGTCACAAGGAATACACATGTGAAATATGAAAGCTCTATCACCTTCCATTCAAAAGTTATGCCCAATGTTAAAGTTTTTTCGGACAAACAGACAAACAGACGGACAGGCCAAAAACTATATGCCCCCGAATCTGTGATTCCGGGGGCATAAAAATCAACCCACCATCACTCCAATAGTCTGCATACGGCACATATGTGCCACTGGTCCTTACACACGAGTCGTCTAGGTATGGACTTACACCGAGGTCCTCGGTCAGTAGTAAGACCTGGTCCGAGGTCAAGTCTGTCGTGGTCACTCCATGGCCTGTCTTCCAGCTGGTCAGTGAGAAACCTGGAATCAAATTTACATGTATCATGATGTATTTCTTCTTCAAAGTTCTATGAAACATTTTAAAATTTACATGTATATAAAGTTTTTCAATCCAAGCACAGAAATTTGGAATGAGAAAACAACTAATTGCTTTAAATTATTTTCATTTAGAGCCTTTCATACCATATAATCAGAAATTTTTGCGAGATACTAATTTTCACTATGTTCGCAACTGATTTGGAATTGCGAAAAAATTACTCTCGCGAAAAATTGTGTTTGATAAAGTATAATATAAGCAGCCTGCATAAAGTGGTATATCAGGTACATTTTATTCTTATTTAACCTGTCATTCTTGATTTTCCTCAATTAAACGTAAAGAGAAGAGAACTGAGTGTTTTCCTATGATAGAACTAGCAAAAACTTAAATAATGAAAGGTACAAAACAGCAACTTCATGTGTTCATATTTGTTTGTAATTTACGAATCACGAAAATTTGTACTCACGAAAATATAGACATCCTATTTAACAATAAAATCATGAAATTTGATACTTGCGAAAATTTCTGGTTATCCGATATTATCTGTGGTTACCTAAATTTTAAGCTCAGCTGCTGGGGACAAAATATAGATTGTGTATGCACCCTTGGATTGTTCTCATGACATTTTACACAGAATTAACGTTTTGATTTTCCCCTAAAAATGTCTGATAACAATCAAATGGCATCACCACTGCACATGCAACATACATGTAAATGAGCTTCAAATTTAGTACCTCAGATGATACTGCTGTGCGATAAAACAGGTTTACCTGTTTATTGCAATATTTTCATCTCCAATACGTATCGCGATACGTTTTTCCAAAATACCGGTTCAAATTTGTTGATAATGAATGATTAAAAAACGCTTATTTGGGACATTTAAGTCATTTTAACTAAAATTTTTAATAAAAGCAATATTGCTCTTTGCAATCATTGTAG
Organism: Pinctada fucata; assembly: GCA_028142955.1. Lineage (NCBI taxonomy): Eukaryota > Metazoa > Mollusca > Bivalvia > Pterioida > Pteriidae > Pinctada > Pinctada fucata. The sequence continues at coordinate 33,639,637 of AP027112.1, read as the reverse complement.
TGAGGAGGTATAATACTCCAGTAGTACCAAACTTATCTCGCATTTGACAACATCACAGAGATATTTGTGTCAGTTCTTGCTTAGACATAAAGCAAAACTTTGTCTTTGAATTTTATTTTTTTTCGTAAAATATCAAATCCTAAAGTATTGCAATAAATCTCAATTCAAATTCGGCATATTGCAATATATTGCAATATGGTTTCCAGCTGCAATACCCAGCACTAGCAAATAATGTGAAAGGGCCAATTCTATAAATCACAGAGAGTATAAATCAAAATGGCCATGTGGGCATCTGTTGTAGTCAACATTTACCTGGATCGATGAATCCTGTATAAAGCTGACAAGGTCCTTTATGTAGTATCATATCAGATGCAATGACCTGGTCTATGATACATGTGGACTGCTCAAAACAAACACTGATGTTCAAATCAAGTAGGTACAGCCTTTGTGAGGATAGATCCACCACTGCATAGCTGAAATATTCAACATTTAATGCTTGATTTAGAGTAAAACACAATAATTTGATAAAGGGCAAGTGGTAAGCAAAATTGCTTAGACTCCATTTCTATAATAAATCTACTGTTAGGCTTCTTTTCATGATAAATATTTGAGAAATCAAATAAATATTTCAGCAAGAGTGCTCAAACTTGATTTTCACCTTAATTCTATGTCAATACCTCTATTTTCAATAGAGATTCATCAAACATGATAAAACTGATAAAAGCCTTAGTAGAGGTAAAAATATGTCAAAATATGTCCACATGAGTGTTTGCGCTCTATCTATATCACAATATGAATGAATGACAGTTGGAGAAATAACTTAACCGCAATTTGTTACTTACTCCATACGAACAACATGGCCCAGGTAGAAATAATGTACTTCACCTGTAAGACAGGAAGTTGAATGTAAATACATGTATATAAAATAATCATCATAATAATGTATGAACACATTAACCACTACAATACTGTAAAATAAATCATTATCAGACATGATTCCAATTGACAAACAATAAAATCTGAAAGGGGGTAAATCATGGCTATTTTCACAAGAAGAGACTCTACAAAACTGTTTTCTAGAGACAAATGCAAGGTTTCTGTTTATCAGTGAGGTGACACTCTACTTCAATGCAGAAAAAAATGGAGTTTGCGACTTACTGAAGTTAAATCCTATAAGAGAGATGTTGTATTGATAATTCTCTATCCCTATTGTTAGTGTCTGATCACATGGGTCAAGGTAAACTGCAGCTGAGAGAGATCGTCCAATGGGAACGCTGGCATCTAGACAACACTCAACACCCGTACATGTTGATGGAAGATGGCAGGCTACATCACTGGGGAGGGACGTTGTATTGACATTAGTGGTACATGCTGAAAATAAATTTCAACACACCATCTAAATTTATGCATTATCCAAAACTGATATACATGTATTAGCTTGTTTTACCTCACTTTGGAGGAAAGAGAAATTTTCTGCATACACTTTAGTCTACATACAATTATCTATGAAAAATTTAGATTTGAAAAAATTTTCATCCTAGTAATTTGAACCATATAAACATGAGAAAGTTGAATTTGGCTTTGCACACTCAACGTACCCTAAACTAAATATACAGTACATGTATGCATAGCAAGTAGTAATATCTAATCATGCATTTTTTGCATACTCCTTTCCCTTTATTTATAAATACTAATAAATGATAAAGACAGTGTCAGGTTTCCATACTTTTATTCCATCCATCCACCAGGTCTGTGAACAGTCCACTGCCGGAAACACAAGGAGTGTCCCTCATATACCGAGCTATCCCAAGATCCTTCAGTAGCATCTCCGCGGCGTAGGGATCTAACGTCGTACCGGCAGAGAGTGAACGCTGTGTCAACCATGTGCTTAGTGAGAAACCTGAAAAAAAAAATTCAAAATAAAGTACTGACCATAAAGGAATTAGGAAATTATCTTTATTCATTTACTTAACATATACATGTACTGGCCTCTGACCAGTTATCACCATCATTTCAGGTTTTCACTGCATTCATACACTGGTAATGGTATCTGGCACTGGTAATGATAAACTCTAAATACATGTACATACTCTATCAAAAGTTGATCAAATTTTGACTTTAGGAAAACATATCTAATTTGAAGATTCCTAAAATCCTTGGACATGGGGTGCAATTTTGAAAAGAAGAAAAACCAGTTATCGCCATGCTAATTTTCATCAACAATACATTTTGTTTTGAAAATTAGTACACTTTTTCACGTACCGACACACACTTAGAGAAAAATTCCTTTTAACTACAGGCGAGTGGACAAGAACTATGTTAAAGAACAAACAGTACCGGTACTATAATCTGTTCATAGAGTACATACCAGGCGCATTAAAATCTGTGGTCCTGAAGTCACACTGAGGTTTGTGGAACGGTACTCTGTCTAGTATGGTCTCCTCTAGTGCACATGATGAACTCTCATAACACACGCTGGCGGAAGCGGAGATAAGGTACCGACCCTCCTTGGTCAGGTCATATACGGTGTAGCTGTAGAGTGTAAGATCAAAATGATAGTAGAAATGAAAAGACTAAAACATCTGCTGTGAGATATTTCTCAAAAATCAGGTAAATATTAGGTAATGATTTTGAAAAACATCAGCTTTTGCCTATAATTTTTAAGGCTTGTCATTAAGATGTAGCATTTGAGCATCAATATTATACCATTCGGACTCCCTCTCCCTTTATATGTAACGGCATAAAAAAACTCAGATGCCAATGGAGGAAGGTTTTACATCAAACTGATGCAAAAGTAAGAAGGCATTTTTCGGCATTTAAAATTCTCTAATTTGAGTGAGTAATATTGTGAGTAACATATATGTCAGTGTTGGAACTTGTATTTCATGATAGATTATAACAAAACTATTAGATCAACAACGAACTATTTTCAAAATGGCGCTGTCTGATGACTGAGTCTTTTTTTGAAGAAAAAGGTCGAAGCTAATCCAAATGATATTATATATCTCATTCATGCTAGAAATATGTTTAAGTATGCAATGATATTTTTTAGTTAAGTCTACATATCAAATTGACGTTTGACTGATGTTAATATTCTTTTTTATTTCATACACTTGTAAACAAAATTCAGAATTCTTCAAACAGAATCAGTAAAATTGATACAAAAACTTACTTAAGTCTGTAAACACCATGAAGCCAGAAATACTGCTCTGTGCCTAAAATTTAAAATCAAACTGATAAGAGAATGTAACAAAACAGAAAATTTAGTGTGAATACAGTTACTAATCATAATACATTTTTGAGAATTGTAAAATTTCAAAGATATGCTTGTAAAAAGATGCATCTGACAAGATGATAACAGAAAGATTGGATGGCTGATGCTCATGACACAAAGACGATGAAATTTAACTAAAACAGAATCTAATTCAGACCTTCTACCATTTTCAATTTACTTTTACTTAACAAAACTTCATGAGAAATTCAAAGATTACCAAATTCAAACTCGTTGAGTGGAAATTGTGCCTTCAAATTCTCTATGCCAACTTCCAGTTTGTTTGTGCAGGGGTCAAGGTCAAGTACCCAGTTGAAGGTCATTGACATGGTAACATCATCAGTACAACAGGTGATAGAGGAGCAGGTTGATTGTACAACACAGTATGTCTGTCTGTTGAAGTTGTACGGCAATTCAGGCACATCACAATCTATTTATAGATTATAAAAGGATTACTCCAATTTTAACATTGTGTATTATAAATAAGCTTCAGGGGATTGATATCAAGAAATGTCAAGTACATGTAATAAATAGACTAGTTTTTTTTTCAATATACATGTTAACCTTTAATTTGCATTAGTAATTAAAGATTCTTTTTTTTTTCTCTAGTCAAAATAGAATATTTCAAGTACTGTTTCTATCATATTTTCAAATCATTCTACATGTATATGAACAACATAACCTAAAGAGAAAATGAATTTTCATCTTTCTTATTTCAGTTAATATTCATATAACCCTCCAAAGAAGAGATTTCTCTTCCCCTAGAAAAGGGACAGACAGGTGAATGTATGACTTCTCAAGTAGTGATCCGTAGTCTTAAGTAGACTTAAAAAATCTTACCACCCATAAAAATCTAGTAAAGTACAGGCATTTGCAATGAATGTGAACTTACTTTCGATCCACCCTGTAGTTGTTGGATAATAAGGAGCAGAGGTTCTGCTACATGCAGTGGCCTGTCTGTACTTCTGTATGTCCAGCTCGTTTAGGACTTGTGACACAGCATGTTCAGGTAGAGTAGACACACCTGTGAAACCATTGGCTGTCTGCCATGCCGCAAGGGAAAATCCTGAAATTTTGAAAAAAATATTATGTACAGTGTTAAAGAAAAGGGTATTTTACTCATATTTATTGGTACACCTTACTGATGAAAATCTATCTCAAAATGCTTCTTATAAGACATACTAGTAGACTGAATGCTTTATTTTTGTAAATGACAAAATAACATATACATGCAAAAACACCAGAAATGTATTTGTGATATCCGAATTTTTAGCACATCTTTACACATGTCTGGCCATCGTTGCAAAAAAGGAGAAATCATTCACAATACTTGTACATGTACTGTATTCAAATAAGACCTATACTGCAATTTACTGATGTAAAACGAACAACTAATAAAAGGTATATCTTACTTTACATACAAATCTACTTCACATTTACCTGCAATAGGGAAGTCCATTTTCCAGTTACAGCTGGACGGTTTGTCTACCATGTCGTTTTCAAACACTATAATATTGTCTAGTTCACACGCACCATTACTATCGTAACATACACTGACGTTCATGTTCAGCAGGAATTTACCAGCACTCCAAAAATTATCAAGGCTCAACCTGCAAATGCAAAATAATCAAGTAAAAAAATTTTCCTTTTCCATGTCAAACTAATATATGACAGTCACTGTGTTTCATTATCCAGAAATCTTTTCAATTAGGAAAGAGACACTTTCCCCTTAATTTGAACCACAAATGACAAAATCTATGCCTGTCATAGAGCAGAGACCTTGAACATCAACCCTGAAAATCCATATGGTTCTCTTCCTCCCTTTTGGCAAGTATGAAGGGATAAATATAGGCATGTTCATGTACTGTAAACGTGGATATTTTCTGGGTAATTTTCGCGTTTTTCGCGAATCGAGGCATCTGGCGAAAATTTCCCCCACGCGAAAATATCCCTGCTGCATTCTTGCAATGGAAAAGATATTTTTATCACGAATATTTCCCCACTCGAAACGTCTTAATCTTATTATCTTGAAATTTTCTCCCAGCCAAATAACCACGTTTACAGCATAAACATACAGAAAACTAAGTGAATGCATTCTTTGTCTAGCAACAACTTTTATTCGCCATGAATGCATTAATTATTTATTGCAAATGGCATGTATATCACAGAATCTCTTAATACGTCCATTGATGAACTTCAAAATTTGTCAAAGGCAAAAATGTACAAGCATTTACTTACTCCATTCTGATGACTCCAAACAGCCATATACTCAGAGGTGATCCTGTAAAGAAAAAGAAAATAGAATTTCTTAAACAGTTAGTGGTTTAAGCTTCTATGGATGGAAAGGGCAAAGACTGAGGCAGATACAATTTAGTATAAAAGTGCCTGCCAAGAGTGACTCAAGAAAGCAGAAGGTCTATTCTATGATTCCCTGTCTAGCCACATTTGAACAAAATTTGGTCAAGATAAAAAATAATACATCATTACATGTATTACAAAACATTTAAACTAAGTTTACTTAAAAAATAATTTGAATCAACAATTCTGTCAGGAATAGACTAAATGTTGCAATACATTTTATAATATATTTTTTTTATTGCATTGTATCTACCAAAACTGCAAGATTTCTGTTTTTTCGTCAGTCGACAATTTACTTACCCCAGGTGTAGTTTTGTAGCGATGTATTAAACTGCCACAGATCAATGCCTATGAGGAGATCCAACGTGCACGGGTCGACCTTGAAGAAAGTTCGGAACGACCTGTCCACTGTCGTACTACTGATGCAGCACTGAGTCTCCATACAGGAAGCAGACAGGTGGCAGCGAGCACTGGTGGGCAGTATGGGTAATGCTGTGTGAGCAGTGCATTCTGGGATGGATAAATTTGAAAAGAATTTTAACTTTATTGATATGTTGTTTGAATTTGAGGCTTGTCACCGTGGCGTAGCGGTATGAGCGGCCTGCTTTGTATGCTAGACCAAGCCGCCGTACGGAGTTTACAGACTTTATTGATATGATTCAAACAATATTTATTTATTATTCATACGAGTAATCATTTTAACATTTATATCAACAAGTTGCCTTGCATCAAGAAATACTCTTAGGCCATGTAAAATAAAATCTATGTTTCTCAAACACCGCCGCGCGCTATAATTTGCCGCCGACGAGACGTTTTTATTGCAACTTCAGAAAAAAATATCCGCCGTGTCTCATCCTCGATCGTCGATTAAAAACGAAGTATCAATTTATTTCACTGAACATGTTTATTGTCCTTTAAAATCGTCAAAACTGTACCCGATGAATAAATACTTTTAAAAGCCCGTATAAATCACGGCGCGTTCCGTATTTACGTTACGGGTAAAGACTTTATCCACGCGTCGTTTAAAGGGAATTGTATAGGATGCACTAACAACGTGCCGCGGACACTTGGACGGCTGGCTATTCGCGTGTTTAATACATCGAGTATTACATATATTAAAACGTTCGTATAGTTTTCTTTATTGATCTCCACAGCATATGTAAATACATATGCCGAACAATAGCAAGTGTCCATTGTAATACTTCCGAATCTATTAATAATGACTTTCACGTTGTAAAAAGTATAAACAAAGACCGCCGACGAACGCAAGAGAAACGTAGTTAAATCCTTAAATCTATGAATAAAAGGATGTATATTGTACCCGGGCCGTGTACATTATTTTATCAGACGGTGGTTAATGCTGAACACTTCATTCGATTTCTAAAGATTCTGCTTCATCTAGACTTGACTTCCGAAGATATACGCTATCGGCCAAATTTTTATTTACCACATGAACGGATCCATCCGAGGAAGTGAGAGGTCGTATTTAATTTGAACTGGGTTTAAACAAGATGTGAGCAAATACTGTAACAGCCGTCGAGTCTCTTACGCGATTCTACTAAATACTCACGGCAATCAAAACATGTCATACTTCGTATATCAAATTTATTCCATTTAGACAGATGAGCTACGTCTCCCCGTGCTCAGAAGGAATAGGTTATTTTACTTTATAAAAATCAACTTATTTACAGGAGAAAGCCATAAATTTTAATGTACATGTACCATCATTTTCTATGAAGAAAAACGGGGAAGGGGGGGGGGGGCAGCATAATATTTTTTGCCTACATGAATAATTGGGGGGGGGGGGGGGGGCAGTACAGACGACTTCTTTGCCTTACATGAACAATAAGAGCACTTTTGATGGAAAAAAAAAAAAAATAAAAACCCTACCTACCTTGCCACTTTTTTAGACCCAATTATCTGAGAAACATAGAATTTATTTTACATGGCCTTATTTCACTATTTTTTATCTACAGGGTTACTTTCCCTTCAGGACAGTATCAGTTACATAAGGTTTTCCGAAGGCATTTACATCTGATACTAGGCATTTACATCTGATACCAGGCATTTACATCTGATACCAGACATTTACATCTGATATCAGACATTACATCTGATACCAGACATTTACATCTGATACCAGACATTTACATCTGATACCAGACATCTACATCTGATACCAGACATCTACATCTGATACCAGACATCTACATCTGATACCAGACATTTACATCTGATACCAGACATCTACATCTGATACCAGACATCTACACCTGATATCAGACATTTACACCTGATACCAGACATTTACATCTGATACCAGACATTTACATCTGATACCAGACATTTACATCTGATACCAGACATTTACATCTGATACCAGACATCTACATCTGATACCAGACATCTACACCTGATATCAGACATTTACATCTGATACCAGACATCTACACCTGATATCAGACATCTACATCTGATACCAGACATTTACATCTGATACCAGACATTACATCTGATACCAGACATTTACATCTGATACCAGACATTTACATCTGATACCAGACATTTACACCTGATACCAGACATTTACATCTGATACCAGACATCTACATCTGATACCAGGCATCTACATCTGATACCAGACATCTACATCTGATACCAGACATTTACATCTGATACCAGACATTTACATCTGATACCAGACATTTACATCTGATACCAAACATCTACATCTGATACCAGACATCTACACCTGATATCAGACATTTACATCTGATACCAGACATCTACACCTGATATCAGACATCTACATCTGATACCAGACATTTACATCTGATACCAGACATTACATCTGATACCAGACATCTACATCTGATACCAGACATCTACATCTGATACCAGACACCTACATCTGATACCAGACATTTACACCTGATACCAGACATCTACATCTGATACCAGACATTTACATCTGATACCAGACATCTACATCTGATACCAGACATCTACATCTGATACCAGACATTTACACCTGATACCAGACATTTACACCTGATACCAGACATCTACATCTGATACCAGACATCTACACCTGATACCAGACATTTACACCTGATACCAGACATCTACATCTGATACCAGACATTTACACCTGATACCAGACATCTACACCTGATACCAGACATTTACATCTGATACCAGACATCTACACCTGATACCAGACATTTACATCTGATACCAGACATCTACACCTGATACCAGACATCTACACCTGATACCAGACATTTACATCTGATACCAGACATCTATATCTGATACCAGACATTTACATCTGATACCAGACATTTACACCTGATACCAGACATTTACACCTGATACCAGACATCTACATCTGATACCAGACATTTACACCTGATACCAGACATCTACACCTGATACCAGACATTTACATCTGATACCAGACATCTACACCTGATACCAGACATTTACATCTGATACCAGTGCTCAGTTTCACAAAAGTTATTATGAAAAATTTCAGAAATTTTCGTATTTCATCATTGAATAAATGTTTTAAAAAATTTTTTCTATTTGAATTGTAATATGCTTTCAAATATCATTTCTTCATACTAAATATAAATTCAGAGACAAAACTTTGCTACATCTAATTAAAAAGTAGAGCTAAGCAATCAAATGTTACAAAAATTCCTAAAATTTTTCGTAAGGATTTTTGTGAAACAGGCTGTGGCATCCCAAATGGAAAGTAATTCAGTAACTTGAAAAGAAAGAATAAGATGCCAAATTTTCTGGATAGTTTTTATAAAAATCTAACATCATGATTCTGAAATAAATGGTCATACATGTATGAAATGAAAACTGCCAATATATAGTACTGAAAATTTTGGAGTTTTTTTTTCTTTTCACAGTAATAACTAGGAATATAATATACAATTATTTACTTCTACCGATTGTGTTCTCGGGGAGCTAAACCATTGTATTTATAGAGGCAAAAGTAAAATAATTATTTCATTACATGAAGTTTCGTAATTATTTATTATTTATTTTTGTTTTGTTTTTTTTTGCTTTGTCCATTTTTTTGCGATTTGATCATGCTTGCGAACTTAGCGAAAATTAGACACACGCGAAAAATTCCAGATTTACAGTATGAAAATGCAAACATGTCCTTGAAAGATGCAAAAGGAAGGTTAAATACTAAAACTGCAGAGAGACAGAAATAATCGTCACCTGCATTCCAGCCGTTGACGTCTGTGGGCGTATAGGGTGCGGCAGAGGGGTTACAGTCCATTTCTTTGAATTTGGAGATCTGTAAATACTGTAGTAGATCATCTACGGCCAGGATAGACAGAGGAGTGGTGTTGTTATAGCCCGTCTCGTTTAACCATTTACTCAAGGAGAAACCTGAAAATGATTTTAAATTCTAGATTCAACAATCAATTTAATTAGATCAATTAAAGACAATATACTGAACTGCATGTATATTTAGCGGTAATCATAAAATTCTTTTTTTAAAATTCATGCTGTCATGAAGGTAGTGATCCAACACTACACTACGACTAATTTTTTCTTATTGAAACAAACACAGAATAAACGGTTACTATTGACTTATGAGCTTATATAGTTTCAAATTCTGCTATTTTTTCAAAACTTTCGAAAATCAAAGTACATTTACAGTTACATGTACTCAAATAACTGCAAATGAAAAAACATAGTGTAATCAAAGATTACGAAGCTCACCTCGCGGCAGCAAAGTTCAATTTAATCATATCTCTAAGTGCATGTATATTAAGAAAATCACTCAAGTGAAAAAAAGTAGGTCAAGGTCATTTCATGAAAGTTTGATCAAAGATACATCCAATATGCAAGTTTGGTACATGTAGCACTTATACTTTGCTCAATATTGGCCTTTAAAGGCAAAATCACTCAAGCAGAAAAAGTAGGTCAAGGTCATTTTATGAAAGTTTGATCAAAGATACATCCAATATGCAAGTTTGGTACATACAGCACTTATACTTTGCTCAATATTGGCCTTTAAAGGCAAAATCACTCAAGTGGAAAAAGTAGGTCAAGGTCATTTTATGAAAATTTGATCAAAGACACATCCAATAAGCAAGTTTGGTACATGTAGCACTTATACTTTGCTCAATATTATCCTTTAAAGGCAAAATCACTCAAGTGGAAAAAGTAGGTCAAGGTCATTTTATGAAAGTTCGATCAAAGATACATCCAATATGCAAGTTTGGTACATGTAGCACTTATACTTTGCTCAATATTAGCCTTTAAAGGCAAAATCACTCAAGCAGAAAAAGTAGGTCAAGGTCATTTTATGAAAGTTTGATCAAAGATACATCCAATATGCAAGTTTGGTACATGTAGCACTTATACTTTGCTCAATATTGGCCTTATAAAGCAAAATCACTCAAGCAGAAAAAGTAGGTCAGATGCTGCATCCGATGCATGGGTTCACCTCAGCATCCCAAGATGAATCACTTGTGCAAGTTTGGATTCTGTAGCATCAGTACTTTGTCAGATACTGAACTACCCCAAAAACTTTAACCAGACATTGACAAAGTCATTCAACCGGAAAATGTAGGTCAGATGCTGCATCCTATGCATGGGTTCATCTCAGCATCCCAAGATGAATCACTTGTGCAAGTTTGGTTACTGTAGCATCAGTACTTTGTCAGATACTGAACTACTCCAAAAACTTTAACCAGACATTGATAAAGTCATTCAACCTGAAAATGTAGGTCAGATGCTGCATCCCATGCATGGGTTCACCTCAGCATCCCTAGATGGATCACTTGTGCAAGTTTGGTTACTGTAACATCAGTACTTTGTCAGATACTGAGTTACCCCAAAAACTTTAACCAGACATTGACAAAATCACTCAAGCGGAAAAAGTAGGTCAGATGCTGCATCCGATGCATGGGTTCACCTCAGCATCCCAAGATGAATCACTTGTGCAAGTTTGGATACTGTAGCATCAGTACTTTGTCAGATACTGAACTACCCCAAAAACTTTAACCAGACATTGACAAAGTCATTCAACCAGAAAATGTAGGTCAGATGCTGCATCCAATGCATGGGTTCATCTCAGCATCCCAAGATGAATCACTTGTGCAAGTTTGGTTACTGTAGCATCAGTACTTTGTCAGATACTGAACTACCCCAAAAACTTTAACCAGACATTGATAAAGTCATTCAACCGGAAAATGTAGGTCAGATGCTGCATCCCATGCATGGGTTCACCTCAGCATCCCTAGATGGATCACTTGTGCAAGTTTGGTTACTGTAACATCAGTACTTTGTCAGATACTGAGTTACCCCAAAAACTTTAACCAGACATTGACAAAGTCATTCAACCGGAAAATGTAGGTCAGATGCTGCATCCGATGCATAGGTTCACCTCATCATCCCAAGATTAATCACTTGTGCAAGTTTGGTTACTGTAACATCAGTACTTTGTCAGATACTGAGTTACCCGAAAAACTTTAACTGGACGGGGACGCGGACGGGGACGTCGAGGTGAGCTAATGAATTAAAACGGAAACCATAATAATTATGTAATTTATTTAGCGTTTTATATTATATTAAAAACAAGACAAAATCATCAGACAATCTTACCAGTCTCCACAAAATCCTGTTTCCAGTTACACGTCACCTTCGGCAGTCTGACATTATTAAGGATGTCATGTACCTCACAAGGGGAGTTAACTCCATTCCAACACTGACTGATTGATATACTGGCCAATAAAACTGTTTCCTCACTTGTCAAGTCTTCCACAGTATAGCTGAAAACCAAAACAAGACATAATAGCTGATTTTCCAGTAGATTCATTAGGCCGACAGACACCAGACATCACAAAATTTGGCGTTGTTTTCATTGTGACGTCATAACAGAAAACATGACAACGCATAAAGTAAGTGCCATCAAATATGACGTCACAAATAGAGAGTTTTACCAAATAATATGATGTCTGGTGTCTGTGCATATTAAATCAAGGTTTAAAACGGTCATAAATATTTTCTGGATAATGGACTTTTGTTAAACACTGATTCCATCATATGCTAAGTAATTCTATCAATTAAAGTCTGAAATGCGGATGTTTTTAAAAGAAGATTAGGCCCAAAGCTCCAAAATTCAATACAAATATATGTATAAAGATCCTGTACCTTGTACAGCTACTTACTTCATTTTGACAACATTTCCCATGTTCAAAACTATCTCTCTTCCTGAAATTAAATGTTAATTCATGAGTAGTTTTAAATTTTTTTATTCAGTACAACTCTACAAAATTGTAGCCTTTACTCTAAAGTAATCATAATAAATGGCTGCAAATAACAGAAGGATTACCAAAAATTTGATTGAAAAGTCTGGAAGATGTTTTACTTAAAAGTATGGTGTCCCTCCATATCATCTTTCTATTTTAATATATATTTTTTTCTATCACTCTGAAATCCCCTTTTTGACATCCTCACCAAGTAAGAATTTAAGAAGAAATAGTCCTCAGAGAGCAATAGCATTTTGTAGATTACAAAATGGCACAATTAGTAAAACACTACTGTTTGAAGAGCTCATCTGCATAAAAAAGCATTGAATATGAATGAAGATAATTTTGAATGCTCCTCCCCAATCTTCAATTTATCTATTACACAGCATAAACTGAACAGGGTTTGACAATACTGTAAACGTGGTTATTTTCAGTGGAGGAAAATTAGCGATTATAATATCAAACCAGACTTGTCAGAATGACAACATAGCTCGCCGGTGGCAACCATATGTAAATTGCAACAACAACAATAAAAAAGGTCTTATCACAAGGAATGCACATGTGAAATATCAAAGCCCTATCACTTACCAATCAAAAGATATGGCCAAGGTTAAAGTTTTTCAAAAGTAGGTCAATCATCTCCAAGGTCAAGGTCACAAGGTCAAAAATTTTGGTATCCATGGAAACGTCTTGTCACAAGGAATACACATGTGAAATATCAAAGCCCTATCACTTACCAATCAAAAAATATGGCCAAAGTTAAAGTTTTTCAAAAGTAGGTCAATCATCTCCAAGGTCAAGGTCACAAGGTCAAAAATTTTGGTATCCATGGAAACGTCTTGTCACAAGGAATACACATGTGAAATATCAAAGCCCTATCACTTACCATTCAAAAAATATGGCCAAGGTTAAAGTTTTTCAAAAGTAGGTCAATCATCTCCAAGGTCAAGGTCACAAGGTCAAAAATTTTGGTATCCATGGAAACGTCTTGTCACAAGGAATACACATATGAAATATCAAAGCCCTATCACTTACCATTCAAAAAATATGGCCAAGGTTAAAGTTTTTCAAAAGTAGGTCAATCTCCAAGGTCAAGGTCACAAGGTCAAAAATTTTGGTATCCATGGAAACGTCTTGTCACAAGGAATACACATCTGAAATATCAAAGCCCTATCACTTACCATTCAAAAAATATGGCCAAGATTAAAGTTTTTCAACAGTAGGTCAATCTCCAAGGTCAAGGTCACAAGGTCAAAAATTTTGGTATCCATGGAAACATCTTGTCACAAGGAATGCACATGTGAAATATGAAAGCCCAATCTGTATTGGTTTAAAAGTTATAAGCAAGGTTAAAGTTTTTGTGCACGCGCACGCCGATGCAGACGCCAACGCCAACACCAACGCCAACGCCAACGCCAACGCAGACGCCGACACCGGGGGTATGACAATAGCTCTCCGGACATTCGTCCCGGCGAGCTAAAAAGTACACGTGGGGGAAATGTTAGCGATAAAAATGTCTTTTCCACTGTAAGAATGCAGCGGAGATATTTTCGAGAAGCCCACTGACTCATGAAAAACGCAAAAATTATCCCCGTGCGAAAATTTCCACGTTTACAGCAAGTCATATTTCAACATGTTACAATGGAAACATAAAGATGCCTTACCCCAGTCTGTGAAATCATTCATACTTGTCTCCTTCACATATTTCTCGAATCCGATCGTAACTCTGTCGGCACATTTGTCAAGGTCAACCAGGAAAGAAAGGTGGCGCTGCAGTGTTGTGGAGTAGAGACAGCATGAGACGTTGGTACAGGATGACGCTATGTTACACGTTATAGAGCCACTGAGAATAGGCAAACTGGACAGCTCCGCCGAGGGGCAGTCTGTTGAACAATATACAAAAGCTTGAAAACCTAGCTTCCTACAAGTTTATAACTTAGGTTTGGCTAATTTATAATAGCCGCACGACGCAACATAAAGAAATTATGCATCAGACCATTTAATCCTAGTTGTAATTTGAAAGGTCCAAGCATATATCAGACATTTAGCCAATAATATGTATCCCCTGTAACCACTTTCATTCTGACGCTTACTTGTAGTTTAGCATATAATTTTGGGCTAGCTACATCTTAAATGCAAATTATAGCACTTTTACAAATTTTCAAGAGAGTTCAGATTCTCTGTCTCCTTTTCAATTTTGCTCCAAAATTTGAAGTCTAACATTTGAAAAGAGAAAGTTCCGATCACAATGATGAAATATACCCCCTGTACTTACCATTGGTCCATCCATTGGTTGAGCCACTGTAAACTCCTGCATTACGGTCACACGCTTCATCCGGTTCCTTCAGGTAACCATAGAGACCAGTTTCCTGTTCCAATACAGCTATACTGTGTTCCTCTAGAGTGATGTATCCCTTAGAACTCATCCAGGACGCCAGAGTGAAATCTGGGAAAGAATTTCAATATATGATAAGATCATAACCTAATATTTACATTTCTAGTACATTTCCTATGTTTAATGCCCATTAGGCAACTAGAACTATATTCCAATAAATCAGGTTGCCTGTTGTGACGTCATGTCCAAGTTTTGAACGTAGGGAGAATTTACCAACGTTAGAATACTTTTGAAGCTGTAATTCGCTGTATAAGCAATGTTCATGCAAAAATAGGTTGTGTTATATTTAGCAAAAATGTAAATATAAGAAACGACTGTCTTACTTTTGGTGTTCATGGGTGTATAATTCTGGTTGGCACATGTGCAAATTTTCCCAGAATCGCTTCGCGACCGACCAGAATTATACATCCATGAACATCAAAAGTAAGACAGTCATTTCTTAAATAGACCATATTAGAAGGTCATTTTACATAAGGATATCATATATGTATGTAAAGTCATGGTTTCAGCACATCGTCATGGTAAGGCCAAAATTATAGTTGTGTCATTTTAGTCAAACATCGTCAAATAATGTGATGTCAAACATTTTGTATTCTCTTTGGAGAAAAGAGAAATTCACCTTCTATAGATCCTAGTTCATCTTATATGGAGACCTTAGGCTAAAAAGGCCGATTGAAGATCATGTTCGATTAACCTTTTTTTTAATATCTGTATTAATGTATAAAGCAGCGGGCACTCCAATTCATTGTTATTGTGATCAGAATGGAAGGATTATAAGGATTTGAAGAAATAATATAGAAATTACCCGTATACAGACCTGCCTACCTGTTTCTTGCCGTAAATGTAATATTTTGTTCACCAAAGTGTAATTTTGGGGACTAAAGCGTAATATAAACCACTAATGCAATTTTGAGGAAATTTGTTCGACAATTGTAACAAATTTTAAGAATTAATTTGTTCAATCAAGCGCTAAAAATATTGAGAACACTAATTTGCTCAAAAGTAAAAAAAAAAATAGCGAAAGCGTAGGGCGTTATTAAAGGTCGAAAATCATAAAAATTATGCCAAAATCGTAAAAGTAGGCAGGTCTGCATAGAAAACTTACTCTGAAGTGGTGAAATGACAAACATGGAGTCTATGTTGGAGTCACAGTATTGTTTTGGTAGTAAGGCATTCTCGAGTAGTGTCTCCTCCTGTTCACAAACATCACTATCGTCAAAACAGGCGCTCACCATCATACTCACACGGAACTTCTTAATGCCGGGCAAGTCCACAACCTTAAACCTAAATAATAATAAAATTGACAATTATAATACTATGCCTAGTATGTAATTATTCTGGCAAATTCTGTTAGAGCTTCAGAGTCTTAAGTCTTATGTAAATGTACATGTGTAAAATGCAATATTTAGAAATAATAGAAGTCTATTTTAGAAAGGAAGTGATATTTTTTCTTCCATTGAAATCTCAGGGAATATGAATCACTTTCAGATCCCTGAATACATGTACATGTATGTCCAATATATTCAAAATAAAACTTGCTTCTATGCAATAAGGCGTTTTTTTTTAAATTAATAGCGAAAAAATACGAAGGCAAAATAGACAGACAGACAACCAGACATACACACATTGAAAAGTAAAAATCTCATAATAAATCTCATTCAGATCTCTCATAATTTGACTTCCGCCATATTCATACATGTACCTAAGCCTAAACACTCCCTTCATCCTGAGATCAATCCACTGGTCAAATTTAAAGTTAAACAGGACGTCAGGCTTGACCACAAACGTCTCTATTCCGTAAGATATCGTCCATTCACAATCGTCAATACTGAGGAAGAATGAGACAGTCCGCTGATTCAAATATAGAATCTCCCAGCAGCAACTTATGGACGTGCACGTTTCCGCTATATGGCACGTGATGTTAGAGTTCGGTGTCGGAAGTAATGGGGTCAAGTCCTCGGGGCAATCTACAAGACAGGCAAAATATGTGTTAAGGTATTAGGAGTATAATAACAATATTGTCCAAAACCAAATTATGTTTTTCCATATCTTACATATTTTTAAATATTTCATACTTTTTGAATGTTTCATTTAATTAGCCATGAAAATGTATGGTCCTGAACATTGCCAAAGTCGTGGGTCTTCGGTCAACTTTGTGGTATTTTAAAATTTTTCCTATTATTAAACAACCAAAAGTAGAGTATTATGCCACTAATGCCTTTTATAAGTTCTAAATTCAAAATTACACAATATGAAAAGTACATTAAGAGAGATATACATTTTATTCAGCTTAGGGATTCATTGTCGATAGAATGAAATTGTATGTTTGTTTGGAATGTCATCTCATCAATTCCGTCTTTTCAATTTTACAGTCCTACGTTAGTTTTGTGCAGGTTTCTGACGTAAAAGCATTGTAACGTCATTAAATTCTTTTGAAAACGTCATATATGTAGCCCTGTTTCCCTGAATTTCATACTGGTTTCCATAGAATTTGATGATGTCACAATGCGTTGATGTCAGATATCTGCACAAATGAAGTAACTCTTTATTTCGAAAAGACCGAATTATAAGAATAGATTTCAGTCAAATTGGCAAATAATCTAAATTTACCATTAATCCATGTATCATTGGAGGATGGTAGAGTACAGGGAGTTTCATCCATGTATTGGTAAACACCGAGCCTGTTGTAGACTTTCAGCAGGTCATGGTCTGTAAGGCTGTACTCATCTGTCCCTATAGAAGCTGCATAACTCGCCAGAGAGAAACCTAAAGGTACAGGGAACAGAAACATAAACTGTGTAAATGGTATCTTTGTTACAACTCATTGTTTATTAATTAAATGAGAGTAGAGGTAAAAATTTAAATTGTAAAACTGATTTTTCTCATATTTTCTGATACAAGTTTTCATGATAAAGGCAATGTTAGCATGGCATCCCCTTGCAAATGCAATCTTATATGCAGTTCACTTGGGTTTTGAGGTCCTCAGATACTTTGAATTATGACCTATGACCTATGACAATGAACATTAATTATGTTCAATCTCTTCGGTTATTTGGACTTTTCACCCTAGACCATGAAAATCATTAAAATTAATTCATTGTCTCTCTTTGGGTACTATTTGTGAAAGGTTTGGAGACCCTATAGTGATTGCTTTCTTATCAATGCTGTTCATAAAATCCCAGACAGACACACGAAAAATCACACAAACAAATGGACACACGGTAGTGATTCTACATGCTATATCCCCTCTGTAATACTGAAAACCGTCTTTTACTCGCGGTGTCTTAAAGGTCACCTCTAAAGGTTTTTAAATGCTAAAAAACCTTTATTTTATTTTACTTATTCATACTAGAGAAAAAATTTCAAAAGAATTATATTTTTCCGAACGTCCGTTTTCCTGTAAATCGATCTGAAAAGTCTTATCGTTGAAGCAGCGCGACTGAATTATCTGCCCCTTTGTGTGACGTCATGTGCACCCAAGCGAGTGATAGAGGCTATCTGAAGGCAGTGAGGGATGAAACTCCCCTATCTTGTTTACTTGAAGATAGATAAAAACAAATCGGTACCAAATACGTTTTATTGATTTATTGATTAATTTTTATATTTTAATTATTTATCTATTTTTTTTCTTCTTGGGGGGGGGGGGGGGGGGGTTCTTCTAAAACGACTTTACAGCGTATTGGGAATTAACCAAGTATGACGTTTACCTATCATTGAGTGATGGCCTTAGTTAGCCAGGTATAAGTGTC
Source organism: Pinctada fucata (assembly GCA_028142955.1). Classification (NCBI taxonomy): domain Eukaryota; kingdom Metazoa; phylum Mollusca; class Bivalvia; order Pterioida; family Pteriidae; genus Pinctada; species Pinctada fucata. The sequence goes on along the minus strand of AP027112.1, from coordinate 33,620,575 downwards.
AGTTCATATATAGAGGTTGTATATTCAAATCAGAGTGATCGCAGGCGTGTCATATACAGGCAAGCCTATAGATTGCTTAATATTTGACCCCCGTACAAGGTGTGAACTACAAATTAGAAGACGACAGGCATTTGGTGGGAAATAGACGGTAGATGCTTTTACGTTTGGGCAATGTTCGTCTTGATGGAATTTTAGAAAAAAACAAAGTTACCAATGTTATACAATGAAAAAAAAAATCTGCATGACGTTAAAATTCGAATGACCGCTAAAATATGCTGGAAGTTATATGATGCCCGCTAGTCTAGTCGTCTTTTTGTTCGAAAAAGTCAATTTAAAATAACAAGTTTTTCTTGAGGATCGATCTTTATAAGTTTGACCATTGTCTATCTCTTATCATGCTTATACACCCAAAAACTATTTTGAAATAAGATATAATCGAATGAAATATACAAAATCAGCAAGACTATGTGCTATGTTTATTTCTCCGCCGACTTTTCCGCAGTCAACATGGTAAAAAGCTAATTACATTGCACGAAGCTATTGAATATATTTTGTTTTTACATACGAATCGCCATGAAGAAGAAATACGGCATGAGGTTCAGTGCCAAGATCGACCCTTATCTTCAGGTAAATTGTATCTCTGGTCCGAAATCGGTGAAAATTATGCATGGATACTCCATATTTTCTTTTCTTATTATTGCACTTTTGGTAAAGCTAATTAATACAGGTTTCAAATATTCAGATTGCACCATTTGCATATATTTTTTGCAAAATTTCCCGAGGGAGGCCTGGACCGCCTCCCGCACCTCTCCCCCTCGATGCAACCCCCGCACCCTCTGGATCCGCCACTGAAAACCACGGATTTTTCAATATTTGTATTTACTTGATAACAATTAATCATTCAATTTTTCAGAATACTTAAGCCCGATTGTAAAAAAAAAAAAAAAACATCTCCCGAATTTACAACATTTTTCGGTAAACAAATGCATAGATATTACAAACATTCATTCCATAGTCCGCTTATTGGCGTAAGTATTTCGTTACATTTGATATTTAGTAATGAAGTTTGCATGTTATATATGTTAAAACAAGATAAATGTGATAACATCATTAAATTCTATGTCTTTATTTTTTCGCATTTCTTCACATTTTTTTTTCTCAATTTTGTCTGAAGTGGTTGTTAGTAAACATAATTAACAAACAACAATAACAACTGGCCTGAAGATACTGTGTAAACTGCATGTTATCAGTACACGTAGTTGACAGGCGCTGTATAGATGGCATATATATAATCAATTTTCTGATAAAGTAAACTTAAATATTTCGATACCAAAGACTCGATGTGAATTCAACTGCGTTAATTTCAAGATTGAACAGTAAATAATTTGTCAGAAAACGTTCTAGAAATCGAAGTAATGCGTTGGATCCGCCACTACTGTTCCACCAGCTATACACAATCCACATCCGTGTTGACAACAACGGGGTGCTTTATCCACTATATTCAGTGTATGAGGAGACGAGCCCAGGCAACCGGCTGTACCATGCAGGACAACAATGCAGTAAAGACATCGGTACGAGGGACAGCCATACTATACCATTTATTCCATTGGACGCAATTGAGGACGTGGACAGAGATGAGGCGGACATCACATACCTTACCGAACCATTCACTGACTACGGTGGAACCATTTCGTTATTTAAATATGACATATTTTTATGAAATTAAAGAAATGTAACTAAACTAATTCACATTCTTCTTCTTCTGAAGAAGAAGAAAAAAAAGCAGCTCTTGATATCTTTGAACGACGAGTGTTGGTGCTATATTTGAAAAATGTATTCATATAAAGACCAACACATCCTTACAGACTGAACACAAACACATTACATCACACGATCAAATATTCTAGAATCTTAGCTTTCAATACTCATCATATACTTTTACAGGTAAACTACAGGTAAACTTTATACTAATTGGTTAATTATCAGTCTACCTGTGCCCCTTAGATGGCCCCTTTGACACCAATTAAGGTGATTATCATATAATTGAAGTCGATGAATCGGGAACACACACCCTCCATGCACTCATCATTACGCTTTTTGCCGACAACTTTCATACCGTTATTCGGCAACGATCGCCAAACCTTTGATGCACCGACAAACTCGGCCGTAAAGATACAAATTGTTTGTTTCAACATTATTTTTGCATTTCCTTATCATCTTCCTCTACAGCACTTCATTCGAATTCATTTGATACCAAACACGACCACAATACTCCAATTAAACGCATAGAAATAACTCTACACACAATTAATTTTTTTGGCCATCAAAGTTCTTTTTGCTAGTAACTTTTTTGTTCTAAGTTCGATTTAATTGAAATCATTTTCAAAATCGGCGTCTCGGAAAGACCTTTTCAAAAATATATACATTACTAAGGGTTGCTCGAAAAATTCAATCCATAAAATTTCACCCCGGTTGCAAATCTTGAAAGCAGGTGAAGCCACTTTCTATGGGAAACTTCTAACCGCACATTCGTCAACTTATGATATCAAAACGATTGTTAATGTGATGTACAAAATTAGCGCAAAGCTATTCGATATTTGATGAATTAAAAAAAAAAAGAAATATATACTCGCATATATCGTTCTTTTTAAGCTGTGTATATATACAGTGATTACAGCATAGCATATGCGGGCTTGGGTGTACATTACGTCATCGCCAAGGGAGATAATCCGGGTAGGCTTTTTTGAATTTTAATACGGGACGTATTTTCACCCGCTTTATTTGCTAAACGGGACGGAATTTGGTCAAATGTAAAATTGGAATGTGTTATTCTAGATCTACTTGATCAAGTGAACAAGAAAAATTGAGATGAGTGAGGGATCTTTGCGCGTCACCTTTAAGTTCGCAAACCACGAGTGAAGTGACTGGTTTGTGGCGTTTTCTTTTCGAGACATCAAATTATACGTGACTTACTACGCATATGTTACGACGAATTCAGAGCGTTTTATATTCACGAATTAAAGCACCTCGCGAATATCGTGAAAATAAAATGCTCGCGAACAAAAGAAGGTTTACAGTATATAGTTAGCTTGTATAATAAGTTATTCGCTAAAGATCTTACAAAGAATGTAGAAGCCTTACCTCCATCTTGGTAGCCGAGTAATCCATTACAGCTCTGTTTGGGAAGGAATGCGTTTTTAAAGAGTGTGACGGACGTCTCACACGTGTAATACGTCTCCCAGCACAGGCTCAGGGTCGCATCCACCAAGTACGCGTGTTCTAAGGTCAAGTCGTACAGTGTGTAGCTGTAATATAGGAGATTGGTAAGCGAGAGTAACGGCAAAAGATACAAATTTTAAAGCATTTTTTTGCACTACATGTACTTATTATACATTACAAACAAATCCCAATAGATCTTTTTCACATTACCACTAGACTTGCATTTTAGACACTCCAAGACCTGACATCGCAACTTTTGACGTTATTTTTCATTATGACGTCACAAATCTGTTTCGACATAACAATTAGAAATAACGTCACTTGTTGTGATGTCGGGTCTTGGAGTGTTTAAAATTCAAGTCTACTGCTTTAATGTGAAAATCGTCTGTAATTACATGTAAGCTAAATCAATAAAACATTTAACAAAGAAAAAAAGATATTTTACTTACTCTAGTCTGATTACATTCTGTAGGTAGAACGCTTTTGGTACACCTAAAACAAATGCATGTACATGTACATCTTTTAAAATCAAACTTTAAATAATATGGCCATGGAGTTTTCTCATGAAATAAAGACTGAGCTATTTTTACTCAGATTTACGTTTATGTACATTTTGGTTCCTGAAACAGAGATACAGGTATGTAAAATATCTTGCATCATGTAGACAAGTATGATCAGCATCGATTGATCATTTCTTCAACACATTCTAAAATTTCTGTTATCAAAATTTCTTGAAATTCCTAAAATGTGGGTCCTGTAGCATCATATCCCACCCATCACGCTACTTCTTTCGGTACATTTTTGGACATAATAACTTTCATGCTCTTTGATCATATTACATTGTTTAGATTGAGGATACGTGCATGTCCGGTCAATGCTGTAAATCCATCTGCTCTTAAATGATGATATTGAATTTGAAGATGTTTAACGATTCTTATGAATTTTGCCAATTAGTTTGGGACACAACACTGTAAGTATTCTCATATACATGTATAACAATTTATAGTTTCTGAAATCATTCATTCATCCAAACCTTTAACGTGAAATTAAAACTAGGAACTTGATCAATTTATAGAATATTTCAATAAAGAGATAAAATTCCATAATGAGGTTATCACTTACAATAAATCAATTTATAGGATATTACAGTAAAGAGATAAATTCCATAATGAGGAAATCACTTCAATAAACAATAAAACTAAATGGCAAATAAAAGCAACGATCAACTGAATTTGTAGAAAAATGGGAATCTGATGAATTTTTAGAAGAAAATAAAAACTTTGCGTCTTACCCCAGACAGTATCGGTGAGTGGTATCTGTGCCTCCAGATTCTCTATCCGTAAGTAAAGTGTCTGGTCACATGGGTTGATCTCCATGGAAACCTCAAATGCTGACTTTATGAAATCTATGGCAATGCAGCACTGGATTTTATTGCATGAAGATTCCAAGACGCATGATATAGGAGCACTCGTCAGGTTGTTTAACATACTGGAAGTCATGCATGCTGTAAGCCAATCAAAATACACTATAAATTCATGTACTATAACCAAACCTTTTGAATCACTAAATATTGATTGGGTAGATGTACATGTATTTGCCTTACAGTAAAACACGCTTACAATGAATTCCAAGGGACCTTATATTTCAGTTTGAAATAAGCATAGTTTGTACAATGCATATAACGAATATTAATGAAATTACAGAAAAACTTTGCACGATCTGTTTAGTTAAATAAAACATGTAGGTAGCTATATCAGAAAGAAAAATCCAATTTAAATATCTCAAACGTTCAAATTAGTTCGTTAAAAGCATGAATTCACTGTATGTGTGTTCGACTGTTCGTAGTATTCGTGCTTTACTGTATTTGTCTCAGAACATGTAAATGTGTGGATAATTCTGTTCAAAGCGAGAGAATATGTAATCTTGATCAAACATGTCTGAAATAGAAGTAATCAAGAAGGGAGATAAATAATTTAAATTTACCGTCTGCCCATCCAGAGGTAGCATTGGCTACATCATATGGGGAGGTTGACCTATCACAGGTGGTGTTCTGTATGTAACCAGCCAATGAGAGAGTCTGTAACAACTCATCTATGACATGGTCCTCTAGAATACTACCGGAGGCAATTTCCTTTTCCCTCAGAAATTGGAATAGTGAAAAGTCTGCAAAAAGAAGAATTTAAAATGTTCAAAGAAATCAATCACTATATTATATATCTCATCTAAACACATTGTGAATAGCCTGGAAAATGCAAATACATGAGGGTATTATCCTACCTACTTACTTACTTCTACTACGGATACTTCCGATGAACAGTAATTTCATTTTAATTTCAAAATCTTTTCACTTGTAAAGAAAGAAATTTCACTTGATCTCCACATTGATGTACAGAGTAATAGCCTAGCCAGAGGTCAATGATGTGCAATCAGATTTTCTCCATACCTAACGATTATATCGTGAATTTAAATAGGCCAAAATGGTGGGTTCCCCACAGTAATCACAGTGTCTATCTATAAATCTGTCCATTCAACTTTAAAAATGATTACAACTTCTACACCATACGGGCTTGACTAATTTCATATTTTGCATGTGCGTCCCTTGTGCATGTTGTGACAAGACCTTTCTGTTGGAATAATTTTTTTTTTTCCTTTTTGAGAGGTCTTTGCCAATGTTAAAGTTTTCTGACATATTATCAGATTGATTAACGTTGATTACTATTTCTTTTGATTAACTTTTCTATTTATATGACGTACCAGTTTCAGCATAGCCGTCGTTCCAAGTGCAGTCGGGTTTGGGAAGGTAAAAGTCTGTTAGGAGAGATAGATCTGTATAACACGCATCGTTGTCAATGAAGCATGCCTGTGTTGCCATGGTAACCTCATACATGGCTGCCTCCTCAAGATTGATCAAAGAGTGGCTGAAGTATACAATGAATTTGCAATTCAAAATAAATTGAATTAAGGCATAGTAATTTAATATATATAGGATCTCAAATGAATTTTCATTTCATACGATGTATTATGAAACGAGTTGTGAGTTTTATATCCCCGAGCCTTGGCGTGTATTTACAACATGAAATCAACGTTTCCGAGAACTACAGAGGCGAATCACGCTGTGATCTAGAGGTCGTCTGCTACGCCATGAGAAGTAGTTTCCCCATCGTATAGATATTCTGTGCGTAAGAGAAAAGTATTTCAATTTTGAATAGTATTTTAATGCAAGAATTAATTCAACAACAACAATTTTAATCATTGATATTGACTCCGGGTCTGAATTTAACAGTTGACCGATATTTGAAAGGTCACATTTGTCAAGGTTCATGTGATCATTAGGTTCCAAACTTGACCAATCGCATTCAAGCAGAGCGATATGTAACTTGTCATCATATCATATATTTATGAAATGGCTTTATGAAACTGCATAACGGGTGTATCATGTGATAAATTGTATTACGTTCCGAACTTTTTCTGGAAGGTTTCCTCCCGTCAAGAGTGAAAGATAAATATGAAGGAATTTGGACAGGAAGTCTCATGAAAACATAAAAGAAAAATATCTTTCTCAAGTGATAGGGATAATTCTGACTTTATTTGTAGAAAAAAACTACTATTATCTCCTGATATTAATGATGTTATAGGTATTTCATGGTATTCAAGATCATTTACTGATATTTTTTTCCACCTGAAAAATGCATGTTTGTTTGTGTTTTTTTTTCTAACAAATTCTCCTAAAAGGTACCGCCTGCGGACGTAAAACGAAATATTTAATTACTACAGCCTTATGTGTTAACCATGCAGTATACAAGTAACATTTACTAACTAAGATAAATTAACTTAAAAAATAAAATTGAAGGTGACATTTTTCTTTAAGAATTCTCAATTTCGTCTTCTTGGAACAAAGATTTAAAAAATTCTTGAGTCATACAATTTACATACTGCATTAACTTACTGCATTCTAAATTAAAAATTCAACTATTAAAGTAAATTTAAAATATTTCTTCCAGAGGGAAGGGATGATACAAATAAAAACACAAACAATCAAATACACAAATTTTTGGCCCATATTGAATTTATACTCCCATTTACCTGAGCCTGTATACACCTAGCATATTCAGGTGCTCCGTCGTTCCATACGTGTAGTTCAGCAATGATTCCTCTCGGTACATTTTCCCGATCCTGGTATAGACCGTGTCGTAACATGAGTCGACATTCAGATTGAAATCGAAGGTGCGATTAAGTAGCGGTACCACGACGCAGCAGGAGATATTAGTACAGGTGTTGCCTATCATACACACAGTGGACCCAGGTATGGGGGGTAGGCTGGTAATCAGGGGCTTTGGACAGTCTGAACAATAAAATTTTTATCATTTTAATTATTGGAACGCCATTACGATTTTTTTTTTTTTTTGGCTGCAAGTTCAAATTTTTCCTTCTATTTTGAAGAGGAATGAACAAAAAGACACATGACTGTGTGATTTTTTTTCATTTAAAAGAAGATCCCAAGAGAGATTACAAAAAGCAAGATATATTTTTTTGTTTTTGTTTTTTTGTTTACAGTATCCACTGCGAAGAGAATTAAGAGAAACATGCCTCAAATATGATGTTTCTACAGAAATTTTATTACATCATAATGATTTTACACAAGATATTCATAGGTGCTTGGGTCACCTGCTGAAACGTTCCATAAAGATAAACTTTTGCAATGAATGCTAGAGAAGCAAAGGATGAATTTTACTTAGTTGTCACATATATTTAGGGAATAACTAGTTTCTGACGTAATGTTTGCGGACAGTAAATGCTCATTTTACGGTCGCCAACAGAATTTTTCTGGCGATGCGTTTGCGCAACGTCAGTATCTAGTTGTTCCCATTCTAATGCAATCTATATTTTTGTGAATATAAGGCAAAATGTGACGTTAGCAGAGTCAAAGCCAAGTGTGTTCTCATTTTACTGTCTTAACTAAGGAGCAAACAACCAATGAAAATCAACGTTAAACCAATCCGACAGCCCGTCTGCAGCGTAATCAGAAACGTAGGAACTTTCTATGACCCAAGCACCTATGAAGATATTGTCTAAAATGGAAAATATGTCTGGATATTAAAAAGAAAAAATTTATGTACTTACTATTGACCCATCCATCTACTGCCGAGACATACTCAATATCATCAGTGGAGCATGAAGGTTCACTGAGGTACGGGGTCACGCCAAGGTTAGACAGGAGGTTGTCCACGACGCCAGGGTCAAGAGGGTCAGAGTTCACATAGGACGAGTCATCCAGCCATTTCGTTAAGTTGAAACCTATCAAATAAAGTATGTATGTTCATATATAAGTTTTGATCATGCAAGTGGTGATCTTGCTAAAGTTTTGTCTGTAAGACAGTGCTCACATGATCTCAGTATAATTTTTCCAATGTTTCAATTGCTTACTTAAATCAAAGAACAATCAAAGTTATCAAGTTGATTCTTTATCTATGTGTAAATAATTGAGATAGTACATGCATCTGAACCCTGGTAAATTTATTAACTACATAACAATCTATACAATGCAAACATCAAACGCATGTAGTAACCTACAAACCAATTTGATTAAAATTCAGCTTTCATCATGCATTTCTTGCAATGAAATCTGACAATCATCCATTGGAGGTCATGTCAGGGTCAAAATCTGCTCGACCAATGAAATGACGCTGTGCAAAACACAAATGTTTATTGCATCATGATTAGTCATGAGAACTTCAGAATTTGACTCCTGCCGTGACATCTTACTAACGACTGTCAGATCTCTATGCAGGTAACACACACTGAGAGCTGAATCTGGATCAAATTGTGTAGAAACTACAGAATAATCAACAAAATGTACCTTGTCTAAACAGGTCCGAGATTACTCCAGAAATGGCTATAATAGCTAAATATGGCTATAATAGCTATAAATGGCTATATTGGAGGAATAATTTTAAGTACTAAAAAAGTAAATTTTTGAATTTTGAGCTAATACTCAAAATCACAAATGTTTATGACCATCTGAAAAATGTTTACTAAAGAAGTTGACATGTAAAATGTACCATCTTTGAGATTGAATGAGTCAATTTTTGATAACTTATCCTGGTCAAAACTTGAAAATTTTAAGTTTTGCATACCAACTTCTTTTGTAAACTTTGATCAGATGGTCATAAAGATTTGCGATTTTGAGTTTGAATGAAAAATTCAAAAATTTACTTTTTTAGTACTTAAAATTATTTCTCCAATATAGCCATTTATAGCTATTATAGCCATTATAGCTATAATAGCCATTTCTGGAGTAATCCCGTACCTGATGAACTTGATAAACTCAGGGCTCTCGCACCCAATTTTGGGACTGGGGACGGGGCCTTTGAAATTGGGAAAAATAGCGACATTTTCACAAAAAGTGGGAAAAAAAATCAAATTCAAGGAATTGTGGTCCCCCGCTTTTGGGTGTTTGTCTTTAAAGAAATGCTTACAGACATCCCCCCATTCTTAAGTTTTAATAATATATCTCATATATTATCAACATTCTAAATATGAAAGATTAACTCCAAGAAAAGTTCAAAAGGTACGAACTTTTGTTTTGTTTCCAAGGGACAGGGCTTATAAAAAGGTATGCACATGTGAAATATTTAAGACCTATGATTAAAATTAAAATCAAAAACTTATGGTCGAGGTTGAAGTTTTTAAATGTGGGTCAACCTCCATGGACAAGGTCAGGTTGTTGTTACCAACAGAAAGGTCTCATCACAAGGAATACACATGTGAAATGTGAAAGCCCTATCATTTTCCATTAAAAAGTTATGGACAAGGTTATAGTTTTTTGAAAAGTAGGTCGAACTCAAAGGTCAAGGTCACAAGGTAAAAAATTTTGGTATCCATGGAAAGGTCTTGTCACAAGGAATACACATGTGAAATATCAAAGCCCTATCACTTTCCATTCAAAAGTTATGGTCAAGGTTAAAGTTTTTAATAAGTAGGTCAAAGTCCAAGGTCAAGGTCACAAGGTCAAAAATTTTGGTATCCATGGAAAGGTCTTGTCACAAGGAATACACATGTGAAATATCAAAGCCCTATCACTTACCATTTAAAAGTTATGCACAAGGTTAAAGTTTTTGTGACTGACGGACAGACAGACGGACGAACCGGTTTTAATGTCCCTGCGCTTTCGCGAACGCGGGGGACAACTATGAATAGATTTGGATGCGTTTTCACTAGAAATTCAGTATTTTTAACTCTTTTTTTGATGAAATTTCCATGAGGTTTCAAATTGGGAAAAAATGATAAACAAATTGGGGAGAAAAGATACTAATTTGCATTGGGAATGGGGCTGAATATCAGCCGCAAATCACGCTGATCGAGAGCCCTGAAACTTCATGTCGTTACGTACAGTCTACATTATGTAATTGAATTCAAAATTGATCACTTGACAATTTTACCATTCAGTGAATTATTCCAGTTGCATTCTCTTTTCGGCAAATAAAAGTCAACGAGGACATCGTATGACAGGTCACATGACAGAGGCTCCGCCTCCAGACACACCTCCAATTTCATATTCATGAGGTAATATCCCATGGTGCTCAGATCAAATACAGTGTACCTGTTATGAAAATCAGAATATCTGTTACATGTGTTTTCAATAAGGCATGAAGTAGTTTTGAACAAAATTTAAACTTTATTTATTCTACAACGTTTAACAAACAAGTTACACAACTTATATTAATGTCTCACGTTGGCTCAGATGTTGGCATGAGGGGGTCACCATGCAGAGGCCTGGGTGGGAGACTACCTACCCTCCCACATAAGACCTTTCACCAAATCTGGGATTCGAACCCAATACCTTAGAAGTGAGAAGTGAGTGCGCTACCACTGCGCTAACCTGGTAGTTTAATAGCAGTTGTTGTTTACCAGTCTTCACGAGAACTTTCTATAACAACTAGCCCGAATACAAATTCTACAGGCAGATTGTATAGTTTGCTAGACAATATCTACTTGCCTGGCAGAATTTCTGGTAGCCACTGGGATAGTGAGTTTAATTAATACTCATTTGTGTATCTGATAATACATGTATACAGTCCGAAATTCAAATTCATGAAAATTCATGACATTGACTAAATGGATTCATGAGAATTCATGATATTGAATATCATATGAACTAACAAAACTGAATTTTTGTAATAAATCATTTCTGAATGACATAATTATAAGTTTTTTTTTTCAAAATTCTAAGATTATAGCAATCACAAACTCCTACCTCATTCTAACTACTCCAAACAGCCAGATCTGTTCCTCTCTACCCCAGTCATACGTGTATAGATCCTTGGTGAAGGTCAAACTCTCTAGGCTGACTGTCATCTTGAAAGTACAGGGGTCAACTTCCAGTGAGGTCATGAAGGTCGTTGTCAAGGAGTCGACCTGGATGCAGCATTTAACCGCGGCGCATGATGATGACACATGGCACGTCACAGGTGACGTAATTGTTGGTAGCATGGCCATGGCTTGAGGGCATTCTTAAAGGACAAGAAAATTTGAACATGTAGGTAAAGGACAACATAAAAAGACTAATAGAAGCTATCATGACCTTGCGACTGACACAGGGGAATCTCATCTGAGATTTGCAACCAAAGACAAAACCTGTAGAATCGTTGATGTAGCAACTCTTTTGCATGAGGATGAGATCCCAATGTCCCAGTGGCAAAGTCATAACCGATTATTTTTCTCACTATGCCAATTATCACTAAAATGATTTATTTTAAAGAACTGACATCAAAATGTACACAAATCTAGCAATGATGTGAGGTAGACTTTGTTGTTTCTATTATATCATAGCATGTGGCGTGTGAGACTAATAGAATCTAGCACCACTTTGAGTTCTGGATAGAAAAATATCAGTCGAGGGTGGGATTGATCAAGTCCCAACCAAGGCGTTAGCCGAGGTTCGGACGTTGATCATCCCACCCGAGACTGATATTTTTCAATCCGGAACTCAAATGTGGTGTTTGATTATTTTTCTCGCACATAGAAACTTTCAATGTCCTCTTGTTTACGCATCAGAATGACTGAACGTCAAGCTAAATGTATATTCATGTGAAATATCGTACGTCAGTTTGTCTGTGACGTCATAAAGGAACAATCAACAGTGCCGGATCAGGGGTGCTGGATCAAATTCTCTAGCACCACTGAAAAGCTTAAGGGGAATCAGCCTATCCAATGTGCAAGAAAAGAATGTACAATCATTCGTGATGTATTAACCTTCGCTACTTTCACAGTTAGCTTCATGCCATGAAAGTTTGTCTCAGAGAATTTTAATACCAAATGCGTAACTCAATATAAGCCGGGGCAGATCTACATATCACTGTCCATGTCAAATGGTTTACTTTTATAAATACGCAAAAGAAAGTTTCCACTTTATATACAAAAGTCAATGTTTTTTTAATTATCATTTTAGATTAAACTTAGATGTAATTTTTTTTTCTAAATATAGATTATTGAGAATTGAGAACAGTTGTTTTAAACATAGGGTAATCAAAGATTACATAGCTAGCCTATACAGGTTTTTGTCAGAAACCAGGTTAAAGTTTTTGAAAAGTAGGTCAAAGTCCAAGGTCAAGGTCATAAGGTCAAAGGTCATGGACTCAAATGAAAGGTCTCGTCACAAGGTATTTGCATGTAAAATATCAAAGCCCTACCCCTTATAGTTCAAGAGAAATAGCCCAGGTTTAAGTTTTGTCTACAGACGACGACAACGGCGCCGAGGGTATGGCATTAGCTCTCCAGTCTTTTTCGTCCCGGCGAGCTAAAAATGTGACATTATCAGTCCAAGAGAATACTGGAAATAGTAATATTACTAAAAACAATAATATAACTTAAATTAGAGTTATCTTTCTTGGAAATTTATCTTTATATTACTGGAAGCAATAATACTATTTAGATAGTCAGTTCGCTCTTATACCAGTGGATTCGGGGAGAAATGAGGGTGATTAGGTGTTGTATCTCATTCAAATGTACACTGAAAAATTATTCAAAACATCAGGAAAATTTTTTTCCTTAACATATTTGAGAATAAAGCCTACGCTCACGCAGCAAGATACGCCCGTTGGGATTTTTTTCACAACACCAAAATATCTAAGTCCCATAACTCCATAAGGACAAATCGGATGAACCTTAAAATCGAAAGGCAGCTTCCTCTTCAAAGTCTGATCACAATGAACAAATATCATGAAAATCTGTTGACGCATATTCAAGTTATTGTGTTCCATGCACCTATATTTTGCCCTTAGCTTAACATGTATGTGCATATAACCCCCCCCCCCATTACACATAATTTCTGGATTATGAGACAAAAAATTCAAGAACCCGTTATATATGTGAAAGAACATCCTTTCTACTTGAAGTTTACAAAATTTCAAAACATTTTGACAGGTAATAGATTTTTAAAGAATTTTTAACTATTCTAGTATATTTTCATTGTATTTAAAATATCTAAGTCCCATAACTCCGTAACGACAAATCGGATGAACCTGAAAATCGAAAGATGGCTTCTGCTTCAAAGTCTGATCACAATGTAGAAATATCCTGTAAATCCATTGACGCATTTTCAAGTTATTGCGTTCCATGCGCCTATATTTTGCCCTTAGCTTAACATGTATGTGCATATAACACCCCCCCCCCCATTACACATAATATCTCGGTTATGCGACCAAAAAATTAAAAACCCGTTACATATGTAAAAGAGCATCCTTAAATAGATTTTTAAATAATTTTTAACTATTTTAGTATATTTTCACTGTATTTTAAAATATCTAAGTCCCATAACTCTGTAACTACAAATCGAATGAACCTGATCATCGAAAGGCGGCTTCCTCTCCACAGTCCAATCAAAATGTATGAATATCATGAAAATCCGTTGACGCATATTCAAGTTATTGCGTTCCATGCGCCTATATTTTGCCCTTAGCTTAACATGTATGTGCATTTAACCCACCACCCCCCCCTTCCTATTACACACAATATCTCGCTTATGCGACACAAAAATTAAAAACCCGTTACATATGTCAAAGAACATCCTTCCTACTTGAAGTATACAAAATTTCAAAACATTTCGACCAGAAATAGATTTTTAAATAATTTTTAAATATTTTAGTATATTTTCACTGTATTTTTAAAATCTAAGTCCCATAACTCTGTAACGACATATCGAATGAACCTGAAAATCGAAAGGCGGCTTCCTCTCCACAGTCCAATCATAATGTATGAATATCATGAAAATCCGTTGACGTATATTCAAGTTATTGCGTTCCATGCGCCTATATTTTGCCCTTAGCTTAACATGTATGTGCATATAACCCACCCACCCTTCCTATTACACACAATATCTCGGTTATGCGACACAAAAATTAAAAACCCGTTACATATGTCAAAGAACATCCTTTCTACTTGAAGTATACAAAATTTCAAAACATTTCGACCAGAAATAGATTTTTAAATAATTTTAAAATATTTTAGTATATTTTCACTGTATTTTAAAAATCTAAGTCCCATAACTCTGTAACGACAAATCGGATGAACCTGAAAATCGAAAGGCGGCTTCCTCTCCACAGTCCAATCATTATGTATGAATTTCATGAAAATCCGTTGACGTATATTCAAGTTATTGCGTTCCATAGGCGGACGGACAGACGGACGGACGGATTTCGCCATACCATAATACGACCCGTCAAATGACGGGCGTATAAAAATATGATATCAGAAAGAAGAAAAAGTGACAAATAGGTTCCAATTTTCACTTTTCAGTAAAACAAAATGTTCATATATAATTGATTTGTTGTTGAATGAAAGAATAGTATGATAGAAACTGTGCTTGTAGCTTTAAAACTTTGCTTTGTCTATATTACAGAAATATGTAATATAGAGTAGCAACATTACTGTTTTCAATAATATCAGGGACTATTGTTAGCAGTAATATTACAGTTTTAAGTAATATTACTGTTTTTAGTATTCTCCTGGACTGATTATGTGTCCTATTTTTTCAAGTTCACAAATTGCTGAACCTAAACAACCTAAAGGTTAATGATGGACTGTAGTTGTCCTTTTACATTAAATATAAAAGTCCCATAATAGTAACAATCTTTGTGACATATGTAATTTCCATTCTTACGTAGCTGCTAATTAAAAAGAAAAATATTTATTACAATTTCTCTGTCAACGTGATATGTTATGTTTCCTGTTTGTACAAATTTCATAAATCAAACATAATTATCAAGTTCTTTAGGAAGTATGTAATAAATACATAGCCTATAAGAATAATATTCACTGATGATGTGACATTTAGTTTCCTGTTTGAAAATTTCTGAAATCAAATTTATTATATATTAAATATCATTTAGTTCTTTCCTGTTTACGATGATTTCAACTGACCTAGTATAGTACAATATGATTACAATATAAATAATCTATAGTGTGATCTTTGTTTAACTGTCTGTTGTATACTAATAAGAGAACAGCTCTCCTTCTCTTACAGTGCTTAGCATTTATGATTCTATTACTGGGATCAATTGAAAATTCTACTGTATAACCAGAAATTTTTGCGAGATACCAATTTTTTGCGAGTGATTCGGAATCACGAAAAATTATTCTAACCAAAAATTGTGTTTGATCAGGAACGAAAGTTTGTCTCAGAGAATTTTAATACCAAATGCATAACTCAATATTAGCCGGGGCAGATCTTCATATCACTGTCTGTGTCAAATGGTTTACTTTTATAAATCCGCAAAAGAAAGTAGTGCAACGAATGATTCCACTTTATATGACATTATGTGTCCTATTTTTTCAAGTTCACAAATTGCTGAACCTAAACAACCTAAAGGTTAATGATGGACTGTAGTTGTCCTTTTACATTAAATATAAAAGTCCCATAATAGTAACAATCTTTGTGATCATGCAATTTCCATTCTTATGTAGCTATTAATCAAATATAAAAGTATTGATTACAATTTCTCTGTCAACGTGATATGTTATGTTTCCTGTTTGTACAAATTTCACAAATCAAACATAATTATTAAGGTCTTTAGGAAGTATGTAATTAATACAAAGTCTATAAGAATATTTCATGATGATGTGACATTTAGTTTCCTGTTTGAAATTTTCTGAAATCAAATTTATTTATTATATATTAAATATCATTTAGTTCTTTCCTGTTTACGAAATTAGATGATTTCAACTGACCTAGTATAGTACATAATGATTACAATATAAATAATTCATAGTTTTATCATAAATGCATATCTTTGTTTAACGATCTCTTGTATACTAATAAAAGAGCAGCTTTCCTAATCTTTTAATATTCTCTCAAAGTACTTTAATCCATTATATTTAACGTAAAGTAGAGTATCCTTCAGGTCAGAATTGTTGGTAATTTTTTTCCTGAATACCCTATTTTTACTCTTTAAAATATTGTTCAAATTATCAAACAAATATGGTTTTGGGGAAAGAAACTTTTATAGTTACATTTTATAACCTCCAAAAAGGGATTTTTACTTTTCCCATAGGGTCTAATGTTAAAGTTCAAATGGCTTAAGTTCTCGGTATAATCATGAAACCATGACATTAGAGAGGTTTAGTACAACTGCTTTCAATGTGTAAGACTTACATGTACACGTCACTGTTTGACGTCACAATCAGAAGACGTTGTTTAGTTATATGTACGAAGCAAAGAAGGTATAAATATAGCTATGTAGGAAGGTGTTCGTGTAGCTAGCTTCTTTTCAATCAGTTTAAATCTGCAAGAAATGTACATCGAAATTCTCAACGTACTTTATAACACCGAAAACTGGAAGTTCGACCAATGATTAGTGTGTGGCAATTTTCAAAGAAGTGACCCGTTTTGTTGTTACGTGTAGAGTGTCGTTTACACGTCCATAACGTGTAGCTATATGTCATATCATGACGTCATTTAATCAAATATCACAGGAAGTGATGACGTCATACATACACTCGCGCTAAAACTTGTAACTACACCTCTATATTATTATGTGTAAGTGTAAGATAATCACCATTGACCCATCCGTCAGTAGAATTTGCAAAATCACCACCCAATCTATCACAGCGATCTGTGCCGGTGTAAACAAAATCTGATAGGCCAAGGTCATCCATCAGTTCTGAGAGTTGATTGGCTGAGAGGCCAGCTGTGGTGGGAATGCTGCGATCTGATTTCCATGTGGTCAACGAGAAAGCTACAAAAGAATCATTACACATTAACGGAAAATGTGATGAAGTAAATATTCCTTTTTTTACTGTTTCTACTAACAAACTCAAACATCGTATGCTGTTTCTACTAACAAACATCATATGCTGTCTCTACTAACAAACTCAAACATCACGTTGTTTCTACCAACAAACTCAAACATCACGTTGTTTCTACAAACAAACACAAACATCATACGCTGTTTCTACTAACAAACACAAACATCATACACTATTTCTACTAACAATTACAAACATCATATGTTGTTTCTACTAACAAACTCAAACATCATACGCTGTTTCTACTAAAAAAACAAACATCATACGCTGTTTCTACTAACAAACACAAACATCATATGCTGTTTCTTCTTACAAACACAAACATCATATGCTTTTTCTACTAACAAACTCAAACATCATATAATGTTTCTACTAACAAAAACAAACATCATATGCGGTTTCTTCTAACAAACACAAACATCATATGCTGTTTCTATTAACAAACACAAACATCATATGCTGTTTCTACTAACAAACACAAACATCATACGCTGTTTCTATTAACAAACACAAACATCATATAATGTTTCTACTAACAAACACAAACATCATATGCTGTTTCTACTAACAAACACAAACATCATATGCTGTTTCTATTAACAAACACAAACATCATTTAATGTTTCTACTAACAAACACAAACATCATATGCTGTTTCTACTAACAAAAACAAACATCATATGCTGTTTGTACTAACAAACACAAACATCATATGCTGTTTCTACTAACAAACACAAACATCATATAATGTTTCTACTAACAAACACAAACATCATATGCTGTTTCTACTAACAAACACAAACATCATATGCTGTTTCTACTAACAAAAACAAACATCATATGCTGTTTGTACTAACAAACACAAACATCATATGCTGTTTCTACTAACAAACACAAACATCATATAATGTTTCTACCAACAAACACAAACATCATATGCTGTTTCTACTAACAAACACAAACATCATATGCTGTTTCTATTAACAAACACAAAAATCATATAATGTTTCTACTAACAAACACAAACATCATATGCTGTTTCTACTAACAAAAACAAACATCATATGCTGTTTGTACTAACAAACACAAACATCATATGCTGTTTCTACTAACAAACACAAACATCATATGCTGTTTGTACTAACGAACACAAAAATCATACGCTGTTTCTAATAACAAACACAAACATCATATGCTGTTTCTGCTAACAAACACAAACATCATATGCTGTTTGTACTAACGAACACAAACATCGTACGCTGTTTCCACTAACAAATACAAGCATCATATGCTGTTTCTACTAACAAACACAAACATCAAATGATGTTTCTTCTAACTAACACATACGCCGCTACTATTAAGAAACACAAACATCATACGCTGTTTCTTCTAACAAACACAAGCATATGCTGTTTCTACTAACAAACACCTTATGCTGTTTCTACTTACAAACACAAACATCATATATGTAGTTATCATGATACAGTATAAGTATCATCTATGAATTTTTTGAAATAAAAACTTCCAATCATGCATTATTTGATGAGAATTTTTTTACATTATGAGTAATTTGAGTAAACAAATTTGAGTAAACAAATTTGAGTAAACATTACACGGATCAGTGAAGTTGGTTATCCAATCACAGACTTCCTTTGGTAATTTTTTTTACATTATGAGTAATTTGAGTAAACAAATTTGAGCAATTTGAGTAATTTGAGTAAACAAATTTGAGTAAACATTACATGGATCAATGAAGTTGGTCGTCCAATCACAGACTTCCTTTGGTAATTTGGTATTGGTGAAAATTGGCACTGAAGTCATACAAGCCTTGTTGGCCTCAAAGCAAATCTCAAGGTCAAGGTCAATTTGATATTTCCTCTCATCAGTCAGATCTTCAATGTTGAACCTGAGAAAAAATATTTATGTGATTATGGATTCACATTTCTTGCTAACTTGGATATGGATTCACATGTTATGCTTTCTTCGCTATGGATTCACATATTTTTTTCAATCTTGCTATAGCAATGACAAATATGGATAATGACCATATCCATGTATACAGCACAAAATTGACAATTCAGAAAATCAGAAACCGAAGGCATACAAAATCAGGATAAAACAGGAACCAAAGCAAACGAACAAAAACCTCCACCCTATGAAAAGAGGAGAACTCCGGATATGGGAGTGAGACCTCATACAAAGCTTGACCTCATACAAAACCATTTGCTCAAATTGATGATTTTCAATATAGTCTTATACAAAAATCCTGAGCTACATGGTATATGTATAACTAACAAATTTCCAAACAATTTTCACCAATTATTTACCTGTATATTCAGTTTAAGTGCTCAATGACATTACATTTCTTTAAGCTCAGTAGTTTCAAGAAATAGTCTATTTGTTAAATCCAAATGATATTACTTCAAAAGCAGAACTGGTTTGACATCGTAACGAACAGTATGTAGAATATAATACTTTTTTCTCAAAATCTCAGATAACGGCACTTACTGTAATCTAATGGCTCCATGCAAGTTGACTCTCTGTGTTACTCCAAACTGATATCCAACGAGGCTAACATTGACACCAAACTTTTCTATTCCGATGCTCAGCCGCTGACTGCACGTGTCCAATATGAGGTAGGTGTTCAAGGAACGACCAATGACGTCCACGTCGGAACAACACTGCACACCGGTACACGACTTGGTCAGTCGACATGTGGTCATTTGGTCAGTGGGTAAGGTGCTCAAGGTCACAGACTGCTCACATGCTGTTGATAAAAATAAATATCATTCATATATACTATTAGCTAACTTTTCAAATAGAGATTAAATGTTTCATACATACATACACTGCTAAAAAAATTAAAGGAGCGATTTTCCCACTGTAATATAATGGTACATAGCTTGTAATATCTTTTGGGATAAGCAAGGCTACATCATCAAGTTTTATCATGTATATATGGTTAATCTGTTCAATACAGACATTGGTAATAAAGAAATGACTATCAAATATGTCTTAATACATTTATGTTCATCATATAGAATAAGCAGCTGTAAACGTGTGTGATATGAAAGTAGAAACCTTGCTCCCTTAATTTTTTTTAGCAGTGTATATGTATGTATTTAAGACAGAAGAAAGTTAATATACATGTATTTTCTTATTTTTATGTTTTAGTTCGTCACATTCCTACCTGAGTTCCAGCCATTATTGCTGGGGTAGTATGGGACGGTGCTCCTGTTACAGCTTGTAGCATACAGATATGGGGCTATAGCCATGTCATGTAAAAGCTGGGATATCACATAACTGGGAAGATTTGTACTGTTATAGAAGCCCTTATCTGCCAACCAACTTTCCATGGAAAAATCTGATTAAAAATAGGATGGATAGGTTATTATTTATGGTACATCTGAATGGATGTAAATGTTCACGTTCATTAAAAGATCATTTTTGCAGACCTGCCTACCCTTTTTCTAACCAAAAGAGTAATGTCTTGCTCAAGAAAGTGTAATTTAGGGAAATAAAGCATAATATTAACAATTGATTGTAATTTTGAGAAAAAAAAACATCGTATTTTCCCAACTTTGACAATTTTACAATTCTTAATCATTCACGCAATTGCTTACACAATATCAAAGGCGTAAAATTGAGCAGCAAAAGCTTAGAGCGTAATTGTCAGTCAAAAATTACACCAAAATCGTAAAAGTAGGCAGGTCTGTTTTTGAAATTACCTATTGATCAATCAGTAATAATTTTTTCTCAAACTTCAAAACAGACCTCATCTATTAGACAAATCCATAAGAAATGTGCTGCAAAAAGTCAGCCAAACTATTACCATATACAGTGATGATTCGTTAGTCCGGACGAATTGGTTCCCGAGGAATTCGTCCGGATTAACGAATTTTCCGGATTACTGAATCATATTAAAAATGTCAAAACTTGAGCGCCAAATTCCGAAGGAAAGGGGGAGGATCGGCCGTTTTTTTCGTGGAAAAAACTCTAATCTAGTAGATAATACGCATTAAAAAATTCGAAATTTCGCCGATGTTTTCTCCCAAATTAATCTATATTAACATTAAAAATACCAAAGAAACGGCCCGCTCGGTAATTATAATTGTAGATATAAACGTACCCGTTTTTAAAAATATTTTAATTAGATAAGTAACTTAATTAGTTGAATTATTAACGTACCCGTAATTAAAAATAAATAGTGAAGCAATTACTAGATGTTTTCGTGATCGCTTTGATGGCCCGATATCGTTTTGATGGACCGAAATTAATAACATTTATATTAACGTAATGACTTGAATTAGATACCGATTACAAAATAATCCATAGTACGATTGAAAGAATTAGGATTGACAGCCATATTATGTATCAATTAACTGAACTGACCATTGAAATTTACCGTTAGAATAAGCCTATTTGAGAAGATTTTACTTCCCCCTTCACCTGTCAAAAGTGACAGATCAATTTCATGCTTGACCGCACCGCTACCGGTGAAGGCTATTGTCTCCGTTCAACACCCCTCGGGGTAGACAGGTGTTTAAACTCATACAGGTATTTAACTTACACGCACTTGTACGATCTGACCTTAGATGGCCAGGTACCGTAAATACTTAGACAAATGTTATTGTAACGCGATTGCTTACTTACGCACGGACTGGTAGCGTGAATTAAAGTCAAATATACTTACAAAATTGATCTATTGACGAATTCTCCGTTCAGAAAAAAAGGTCTCGATATTCTAAATCAGTGTATTGACCGCATTCAAGAATTTTTTTAGCAAATTGCCATAAAAAGTAGCGGGTAATACACTGACGGAGACGGTATGTCAAAACCACATTTCAAATTAGCACACTGTTGTGATTAAAATAATAACGACACTTAAGCATGTGTTAAGGTGTCTTGATGTGTAAAAGAACTCACATACAAAGATTTACATGTATGTATGGAGTCCTTGCGGAAAAAAGAGTTATTTCCCATTTGAGACAGTATCTGACTTAAAACCATCATGACATATTAATTTGATGTTGTAACATAGATTTCGTATGGTCATTTCCCGGAGTTTAAGGACTATTACCATACAATTTCATGATGCAACAATTATTCTATGTAAGTTAACTTCCAAAAACTCTGGATATCGAAAATACCAAATACTCACTGGCTATAGCAAAGTCGGTGTCCCACTGACAGGTTGGTCTGTTTAACCTGTGCTGGTCAAACACGGCTACGTCAAGCTCACAGGGACCTGCCGACTCAAAACACACGCTGAGGTTGTACTGGATCCCCATAACACTCTCACCTGGTAGGTCAGTTAGGGCATAGCTGAAATATTTTAAAATACATATGTACCTAGTATCAGAATAATAATATGAATAGTAACATTATACAACCATGAACACCCAAAGTAAGTCAGTAATTACTGAATATATTTAAATTTGTACTGAATAGCAGACATCCCATTTGGCTTGAAGAATGTGCATACTGAATTTTATAATGTCAAAAGTAACTGACGTTGGTAAATGTACTGAAATTTCAAGAAAGGCTATTCCATCAATGTGACTTACTCCATATTGATCATTCCATAAAGTGACATCTGATAGTGCGTTCCCCAAGAGTATCCAACAAGGGTTTTGTTAAACATCAGCTCCTCGATGCCGACAGTGAGACGGTAGTTACAGAAATCTACGAGGAGGTACGCCTCAAAATTCTCTTGTAAGATGTCCGAGTGTATACAGCAGCGAACAGCCGTGCAGGTGTCCTCTATCACACATACTGTGTTGTTACCCAAGGGAGGGAGGTTAGACGTTCCAAGAGCACATTCTACGGAAGAAAGGATCGAGTCACAGTGCACATATTTATCTTGGATCAGATGAATGTTAGTAAAATATACACATAGACATGATACATGGTGATTTTAAATATTTACATGTATAAACATTATGCCAGAGATAAAATCTCATGGTTTTTCAGTCAACTAAATTCACCTCAATTTGTTCTGGACAATCTGCTATGTCATTGTTTAATTAAGAACGACTCATCCAAAATACAACCTCAATTTCAAATGTGTGTCAAAGCCTGTGATAAAAGATTTCAAAGGTAAAGTAATATCGCGTCTTGGAATTTGAGTCATTTTTATTCACTTGTTGTAATGATCACCAAGCTTTCTTAATCCGTAATATTATTCATGAAGTAACTGCCACTAAAATATTCTTTTCACCATCCACCTAGCCATGAGTATGGAAAGGAGCTGTTAAGATAAGGGCCGTATGTAGCCCTGAATCCCGTGACTTATTTCTTCCGCATGGCGAATCGTACACAGAAAAACATGAATCATTATTGAAATATAATGTATTTGCAGACCTTTGACATTTTTTATATTATGTTGAGGAACTCTTAAGGTTGTAAAATTAAGGTCGAAAGAGGCCAGGGGTGCTCAGATAGAAAATCCGACTATATCGACAAAAAAACGTATACATTTTTGAATATTTTATCTAAAATGGATAAATATAAGCTAAAAGACATCAAAGATGTCTACATTCTGTATCAGAAATAGATTTCGAACGTTCTGCCTCCTTTAATCGGTAAATAATGAAATCCGGACCTTAAAATACGGTCTTATTCTTCATTCAATGGCTACAATGTAAGCCTTTTAGCGCGAAATACACATTGACGGAGAAATGAACATCACTCTTGCTTATTTCGTTTCTAATTCTTGCATCTTTCATTCAATCATATTGAGTACACAATGTTTGATGGATTAAAGAGGAAAAATAGTCAAATATGCTATATTTAATGGTCAAAAAGATCGATTCTTATCAAATGCACCCCCCTTTCCATTTTTAGTTTTTCGTCTCTGGGGTAGTGTTCCCCCCGGAGATACAGAACCCCACTTTGCCAAAAGATTTGTATCATGGATACACATTTCCAGTAAAAGTGGCTTTCTGTATATCCGGGGGGTACAATGTTCAATAAAACTTTTCCGTTTTCTATTGATTTCTATGAGAAAAAGATAAGTTTTGACCTAAAAATTAGCAATATTATGCAAAACAGATAAAAAATAATTTCATATTCTGATGGGATGCCGTATAGATATACATTTTACCAAATAAGGTTCTTGAAATTTCAATTTGCAAAATTCTAATTTTCAGGGCTGATTTTACGCCTTATCTTAACAGCTCCTTTGGTGAAGCTCCACTGCTGCCCCTCCCCCTCACATAATGTGCCACACCCATATCCTCCAAGAGCTGACAAGCATAGTGTACATCAAGAGATATTGAAATAATACCTACATGTATACCAGTATTTATTACTCACCATCCACCCATCCATACGAGTCAGCCATAGAGTATGGAGGGTTGGTGAAGTCACAGCGCTGCCCCGCCTCCTTCACATAATGTGCCACACCCATATCCTCTAGGAGCTGACGTGCATAGTGTGTGTCCAGTGATGTAGTCCCAGGGGGTAAGTTGTTAGAGGTCAACCAAGATGATAGTGAAAACCCTGGTATAAAGGAAGATACTAACTTAATGTAGCAACACTCAATAGGCCACTTGCCAAAATTCATAATGGCTGACAAACGACGAAAAATGTCTGAGGTAAGCAATTTTTGCACACTTTTCATTGTTACGCCTCAATGGAATTGTGTCATTTAACAGTGACGTCATAATGTAAAACAACGCCAAAAGACGTTGACTCGGACATTTTGTGCTTTCTAACAAGATCGGTAAATGGTCTATTCATAGTTAAACTCTATTTTCACAAAAATTTTGGTCCCCTGGATTTTTTAAAAACCAAGCACCTTAATGCTTGGCACTATTAAACCAGCAGACATGAACATTATGTAGAAATAGTATTAGTTTTTGCTTAAACTTAATAAAGGCCAGTGAGTTGAAAAGGACTATATATGGTTTATATAGTAAAGTGGCCCCCTTTCAGGGCAAAATCTGAAGTTTTCATGAAGTAATGAATTTGTACCAATATTTATTCTACAATGTAGGCTACTTATGAAATGATGCATATTCTTTAATTACCTTTCTCACTTTCATAGAATTTGGGCTTCAAAATTTGTATATTTTGCCAAATTTCAGGAAAAACGTCATTTTGGGGCTTATTTTTGACAAACTTCCTATAAGATAGTATCGAGCGGGCTTCTGAACAACTTTTATATTTTGACATGTTGTTACTTTTGTACGTCTCTAAGTGCATACAAAAGAAAAAGTTGTTCACGATCCCGCTCAATGTTATCTCAATGAAAATAATCAAGAATTATACTATTTTTCATGAAAAATTGACAAAATCACCGGTTTTCATGATGTTTATGTAAAATTTACAATGTCTTACAAATCGAGGAGTAGTTTTTGTAACTAGATTTCTTGAAATATAGATATTTAACTTTCTAAAAATGACAACAAAATTTAATTTTGGAGAAGTCGATTTTAGGGGGCCACTTTACCATGTAAACCATACATACTCCTTTGTGAAAGTGCATAAGTGTTACATGTACTGTAAACAGTCTTTTATTCGTGGCATCTTAAGTTCACTAATATGAGCGAGGTGACTGGTTCGTGGCGTTATATTTTTCGCAACATCATATAGACGTATCTTACTACACATGTATTAGGACATATTGGCGGCGTTTTATATTCGTGAATTGAAGGACCAAGCAAATATCACCAAAATAAAACGCTTGCGAATAAAAGACGGTTTACAGTATTTGTTATCTAATGAAATTCACTTCCCAACAGAGAACTTTTGTTCGTTATCTATATTCATAGTTGATTCTCACATTTCCTGGATAGTTTTATGAATTATCAAATATACATGTATTTAGAGAAATTCAGAATCAACAAGGACCATAGTGTGAGCTGTATAGGTAATGGCTATAAAAGACCCTGGTAATACGTATTTTAAGATTACCGATTTCAGCCAAATACATAATCTTTATTATGAACACGGAACTTACCAGTGTCTGTGAAGTCTTTATTCCAGTCACATTCTGCCTTTGGTAACATAGTGTTATCAAACACAGACAGGATCATAGAACAGGGCTGTGAGGTTTCGTAACACAGACTGACATTCAGGCTAATGAGGTACTGACCATGCTCTGCCTCCGCTGATAGGTCAAATATCTCAAAACTGAAAATTAAGGCGTAGTAACCATTGAGAAGCATTTTCCAGTAATGACAAACATAAGAAATTGTGGCATTTTAGAAACAAATTTTAAAATTCCTTAAAACTGTGACATACATTGTACATGCATCTTTTTTCAGAGTCTTAATAGACAAAGAAAAAAAATTGAGACCATTTGTATGTATAATACTGTATTACTGTATTTTAAATTCTGCCTTTTTAAAAGAAGATTTCAGGGAGAAATTTTCATATGGTACATCAAAAATTGCCTACATGTTTATTCTCAGTCCATGAACATAATGATACAAATTGTACTGTATGACTTGAATGCCCCAAAAGTAATACTCACTCGATGACCACTAATCCATACAGGTCAAATCTGTCAGGTTCTCCAAAGTTATAATCATACAGAGTTCTTCTGAAGGTCAACTGTTCAATCCTGACCTCAAGGGCGTGGTCACAAGGTAAAAGGTCAAGGACAACTTCTATGTTCCGTCCAACTTCCTCTGCCCATGTACAGCACTGTATTCCCGTACAAGTGTCCTTCAGGTAACATACACCAAGGTTTGGGTCAATAGCTGGCTTAACGATGTCAAGGTCATTTGGACAAGCTGAGGAAAAATAAAAGATCTTTTTGACATGCATACATGTACATGTATCTATAGTCACACATAGTGTTTAGGGCATCAGATTTAACACATGAAAGGCTTCTCAGAAGTCTTTACAACAATTTCAATCTCAAGATACTTCTGTGAATAAAATAACAGTGAGACAAAGTGCTAAATCTGCCAAAAATAATAAATTTTAAATTTCAAAATACTTCATCTGTTCATCAAGTTGTTGTAGATGTTTTCATGATAGTACATGTACATAATAATATGGAAGGGTTCCAACTCTATACCTTCATGAAGAAAATTCCAAACCAATTTTTCCTGCACCAGACACGTGTTTCGAATATTAAATTCTCATCAGGGATGCTTCCAGCTGAGCCACAAAATTCATTTCAGGAGCGCCCTCTTTAATGTTTTGAATTTAGATTTGTACATTTACTTTACAGAGAGTGCGCGGCTCCAAATTTCCTGCTAAGGGTCGATTCAGTAGCATATCCAAATAAAATATATGTTCAAAATAGCATAAGAGGGGTGGTACCCATTCAAAATGCGAGGAAAAATCCTACACAAGTCTCTGAATGAGAGGTCTTTGCTTACAAATATGCTCAATACAAATCAAAGTCATTCTCTAAAATGTCTCCCCCCTCCCCGTCCCTCAAGTAACATTGCGTACCTGATTTCCAGCCCTGGTACGGATCCCTATACATCTCAGACAGGAAACTGCATTCTGGTGTCATCATGTAAGAGGCGACACCTAAGACATCCAACAACTGTGCTACTTCACTGCTGTCAAGGTCGTCCGAGACAGAAATTCCCTGAGAAGTTTTCCAGGCAGACAATGAGAAGGCTAAAAGGGGACAAAAAAAGGTGTTGATATTCCCTTTCAGCTTATTTAAGTTTTAATTTCACCCATACATTATCATATATTTCTTTCTATCATATAACCTTTTTTTCATTGTAGTTATTTTTTTCTGAAAAATATTTACCAAGTGTTAGTGTGTAAATACAATCTAGGGATAAGATCCAGAACTTGTGATAAAATGCATGAGGTGGAAGGTTGTTTACATTTATACATTATCAGATTACAGAATGTTCACCAGTTCTTTTTTTCAATTACACACATGCATGGCTTTTACAGATATTTTGCATTAACCTTCATGACTAATCCATGACTTTTGAAAGACCTACCACAGCTTATTCCTTGCCAATGTAAAAATAAAACGTAATTGGTGAATTTTCAATACAATTATGTAACTAAGTGAAAATTGAACTTATCTTTAGCTATCCCTGAATTAAGATGTCTTAGGGGCTGAATACTTAAAATATTTGTTTACCTGGGTCAATAAATCCTGTATACCATGCACAAGGCGGCTTGCTGATGACATAATTGTCGTAGATGACATTTGTAAATTCACACGGCAGATTGTCACTTAAGCACACGCTGAGGTTCAGATTTATTACGTACTGCCTTTGTCCTACTAGATCAATGATGTTGTAGCTGTGAATGAATAATAATGAGATACAATATAAAAATACCACTGTCCAGCTGCATCTCAATATGAAACGAACATCATCTTAGGTGTGCTTAAGGTCAGGGTGGCGACTTTTCATAGAATTAGGTAGAGGAAAGATGGGTATGTCCACATGTAGAAGAACATCTCTTAAACCTATTCAGACCAAAAAAATCAAAATTTGTATCGCATTGTTTTTTGGCTATAAACGTCCATTTTTGGCCTATTTTAACATTTTCGTCTTTTTAGAGAATACCACATCATAACTTTACATACCTCTTTAATGCATGAATTTTCAAAAAATCAGATGTACCCTTATTTTTCGGGATGGGAACTCAACTTCAATATCGGTACGAAAATCTCAAAACAGATCACTTACTCAAGAACCAGAACTCTGTCTACATGGAAAATTTGATTTGTTCCGAAATCAAAGGACAGGAGGGATATTTCCGTCTCTAATTCCTCTATCTCTAGTTTCAGTTTGTGTGCACAAGCATCTAAGTCCACGGACACATCCAGAGTTCTGCCGATTCTAGCAACGTCAGCGCAGCATCGTACCTCCGTGCATGACGATCCGATCTCACAGTTAACGTTGTTATCGAGTGTGGTGTGAGGAAGGGATTCATTACAGGTGCTATCTGTAAAGTGAAGTATAGCTCATAGTTTTTTTGAGAATGATAGAAATTAAAATTCAAAATCCAGAAATTTCAACACAGACAAAATTCATGTACACTACTGTAACAGTTATTACAATTACGGGATAAAATCGAAGACTGAAGTTGTTTTATTGTTTTTTTCTTTAACATTCATTATTTTGACTTTTAACTTCAGTAGGGTAAGGTTAATGCTAATTTTGCTAATAATAATCCCTCTGTAGAAGTTAAATTTCAAATATAGACTGAAATCTATAATATGGGCACTTCAGCTTTGAGTCAGCCACTCAAAGAATGTTTCTGGTATAATTTTTTTTTCTGGTACGAAACATACATGAAACAGAAAAGGGTGGATAATCCTGTCCTAGATCACTGTACATTATTATTGTGTAAAAAACAATGGAGGGATCGCCAAATGTCCATCATACATGTAGCACTTGCAGTCATACTTTTACATTATAACGACAGTTGTCCCGATCAATATTATGCCGGTCCTTTAGATTATGATGTCAGTATGTGCAAGTGCACCTTCAGGTGCAACGTTGGTAATTTGTCAATAGCCGATTATCCAGTAATCTTGTGTAACAGTCAAACACAAGACATCACAAAATGTCGCGATATTTTCATTTTGACGTCAAAATAAAAAGCATGACAACACATCAAGGTGCTTCAAGACGGTGCAATCAGATGTGACGTCACAATGGAAAATTTTGCCAAATGATGTGTTGTCTAGTGTCTGTATGTATAAAAAGGTAAGGAACGGACACATCTTTTATCTGGAAAATGGACTATAGGCTGTTAGTCTGACCTTTAAGAAATCCACTTGGTCCTGCAGAGGAGTAAGCTGATCTGTCACACGGCGTGTCACGGAAAATTCCCAGGATTCCTAGATGGTTGAGTAGTTGTTCAGACACGACTTCTGGTAGAGGAGAGGTGGAGGGAGACAGTCCTTTACTACTGAGGTAGGAATCCAGTGAAAATCCTGTGTGTTCAAAAACATTTATTTGTTTATCTTTACTGAGATTGTCAAGTACTGGTAACAATAGTAGTATCATTTTCTTTGTCAGTAATAATTTTTTTTGTGAATTAAGCTGATAGTTATAAATGATTCAAAATTCTCCTTTTTTGTGTGGCTGTTACAGAGGACAAATATTCTATTAAGGAAATCAAGAAATTGAGTAAATATCATAATCATTATGTCTTTCCTCATATTTCTCTTAAAAAAAGTTATTTGATTACCTAAATCTTTTTTTTTTTTTTTTTCGCAAATTTCAATCACTTTTTTCTTACATATTCAGTATTACATGAATCTTTGCTAGTGAATGAAATTCAATAGACAAAGGCTGTAAAATGTTTTTCTAAACGTGTAAAATACATACTTATTTATTATGACTTATTTATCATATGCTGCATAAAACTTTCAAATTGGTCATTTACAGTATTTTGTAAACTTGGTACAGGTTTGTGTTAATTTACCTGGCACGGCAAATGGCCTGGTGTCAAAGGAGCATGGAATTATGGGTAATGTGGCATTGGTAAGCACAGGGAAGTGCATGTAACAATCACCGAATGTCTCAAAGCACACACTCAACTCCGAGTTAAAGTTGTACACTCCCTCTGCTTCTAAAAGGTCGACCTTGAAGCTGAATGAGACAGAATTTGAGAAGGAATTTACATGTCGTATTTTCATCATATGGAAGAAAATAAAAAAATTGAAGACTTTAATATTCAAAATTACAATTGAGATATATCTCATTTCTCATACATTGTAAAGGTGTGACATTAAGATCAAAGTTCTTTTTCAATTCTATAGACATTAAAGCTTGCAATTCAAACTACAAATTGTTAACATATGGTTTTTCAATTTTTTAACGCACTGCATACAACATGTCAAAGACGCTTTTTTCCTTCAAAAACTGACATTTCCTTCATAATATTTAATGGATCCATGACATATCAAAAGATTGTTAAAAGTACTGTATGTGTACTTATTTTAGCGCAACCAAATTTTAGCGCAAACTGGGAAAAAATTGGCATATTTGTGTAATATTGACATATTTGCGTAAACATGAATTAGCGTGCACGACTAATTTTTAACATTAATCTAGGTTCGAAGTTCAATAATTTAGCATATTCTTGAATTAGCGCAGTCTTTATAGCGCTAACTCCGCAAAAATATGAATCCTGCTAAAATAAGTACACATACAGTACTTCAACATTTGAGATTAAATGAGATATACTCACTCCATCTTAAATACATTTTCCAGTGTAAAGTGATACCACGCTCCATATGAGAAATTGTGTAGCATTATGTACTCTTCTTGATTCTCTAATCTGACATGAAGTTTTCCTCCACACTGATCAAGGTCAAGTTGTGAGGTCAAGGTCATATCCAGCAAGGTCACATAGGTACAGCAGTCCACAAGGGAGCAGTAAGATCCAAGTCTACAAGCTGTGTGACCTGGCAGCGTTTCTATGGAAACTGTACGAGGGCAGGCTGAGGGAAAATGTCAAAACAGTAAAATGTCGCTTAAGATTAATACTTAAAATCTTCATTTGGCAGTACATATATAATTCAATGGGTTTTTTTTTTCCTCATCATTTGCGTATTTTGAATTCTTCAAATCTTCTTTAATTTTATTCAAAATCATTGTAAATGTATCTATTTGTGATCAATGGCACTTACTACATACATGTAACCTTATTTGTTTTAAATAAGCAAGTTCTACTTTTTAAAAATAAATATTTAATTTGTGACTAATGGTATGACGTCAGTACATATCACATAGAAACAATTCAGTTGTAACTATGAATGATCTCTTCCTTTACAATTAAGGTCATGTTAGGTACCTTTTCATCACATGGTACCACCTCAAATAATGTTTCTATTTCATACAGTATTAATTTTATGAAACTCCTTGAATGTGTGATTGTAACCCTGTAACCCCCTCGTCAAGGCTTTGGGATGTAAATATCAAACAAATCTTTTCATCAATTGTATGAATAGACCATTTTCCGATCTTGTATGGAAGGTCAAAATGTCCGAGTCGGCATACTTTGGCGTTGTTTTTCACTATGATGTCACTGTTAAAAGACGCAATTCCATTGAGACGTAACAATGAAAAAGTGTGCAAAAATTGCCTGCCTCGGACATTTTTCTTCATTTTGTCAGTCATTATGAATTTCGGCAAGTGGTCTATTGAAAACATCATTCAAGATCCTCTATTAATGAGATTTCAGTTAAACCTACCTGAAGCATCCCAATTATTAGTATTACTGGCATATTGACTTCTCACACAGCTGGTGTCCTTTAATTTCCCGGCAAGTTCGAGATCCTCCGTTAAGACTGGAACGGCCCATGTTGGTAGCTTGGCACCGAGAGCGATACCTTTGTCTACGGTCCACTCACTTAGAGAGAAATCTGAAATTAAGATAAGTGACATGTTCCATCTTTTCACAACTAAAACACTTCATTGAGTTTCAAGATATCCGGATATAAACAATATACATGTAATAGAGAATGTGGACATCCATGAAAAATATCCGATTACGGGGGCATAGAAAAATCTTTCTATAAATTAATATATAGAAAGGTACATATTAATAATATTAAACAATCAAATTTTCATTTAATCTATTATTATATATCAAAACCAATACTGAATTTCATTTTGATAATTTTATTTTTTCATTCAATTTGTCACATCCCACATAATTTCAAGTTTTTTTTTTTTAATTCATGAATTATTTCTCTTCTTAATTCAAAACTGTTCAATATCAAAACAGAAAAGTTTTGAAGATTAAAGAAATATCTAGGTTTTTCACCTCATAACAGATATGCCTTACAATTGGAGAGCTACATGTAGAAGAACAGTTTGTAAAATTCATCCAGAATTCATGCTTTGGAAGATTTCCTCATTAGAATACACTGTTGTTCAGTTTACTATGAATATTACATGTCTTCAAATCCATAGCATCACTTCAGAACAGATAAATTTGCAGCATGGACAAGACGTGCACATTTCGGGTACTTAATCCTCGTTTTTCTTTAGTATTCTTCATACAATAAATAAATTGTTAATAAAACACTGCTAAAGACAGTATGGCCAGATTGCAAAGTAAGTTTTTGTCACTAACTGGGTCAAGGACAATAGGTCAAATAATACGGCATAAATTGAAAGATTTTGTCATATACATGCATAATATAAAGTTTCTACTGCATACAGTTCCATAGATTTTGCTTAAACCAGGAACTTTAACCATAATCTTTAAAGGAGACCGGAATTATGGCGTTTTTTTCGATTTTTTCCGAAGAAAATGACCATTAACTGATCAAAGTATGATTAAGAGTCGTTTTCTTCACGTGTTTAACACTGTATTTTTCCATAATTTTCGAAAAATTTGCAATAAGCGCGAGTGATATGCCCCTAGTGAAATCAAAAGATTTCATTGGACTGATATGTGACGTATATGAATTATTGGATAATTGCCCAGGTAACACAAAACATTTTCGAAGCATTTTCAAAAGGTTTCAAAAAGGTTCTGCTGAAACATTTCTGGGAAAATGTTCTAAAAACATTTTAAAAACGTTTTTCAGGAATAGCGAAATGTTTTTAAAACGTTTACAAAACATTTATGAGCGATGGAAAAATCAAAATATTTTAAGATATTTTCAAAACGTTTTTAAAACATTGTTGAAACATTTCTATTAAATGTATTGAGAATGCATTTATGTAACAAAATAGGAAAATGTTTTCAAGATGTTTTCAGAACATTTTGATTTTTATTGATATGATTTTTCAAATTATATTGAAAGCATTTCAAAAAACGTTTTTTAAGTATATTCTAAATTTTATATGTTTTATTATTTTGGGTACATGTTGCATAAGTAGAAATAAATGTTGAAACATTGTAGAAATGTTTTTGAAACATTTATTTCTAAGATGTTGTCAAAACATTGTTAAAATGTTTACTAAAGATTGATTTAAAGTATCATTAAAACATTGTTTAAATGTTTATGAAATGTCGCATAATAATGGAACATTGTAGAAAATTATGTTTTGAAACATATATTTTTAAAATGTTTTTGAAACATTTTACATTGTTTTCATGTTATAAAATATTGTTAAAAAAAATTGTAAATCATTATTTAAATGATTTCTTACAAATTACGAAAAAAGGCTAATTTTTAAAGCTTTCTAAAAATGCTCTTATGATGTAAAACTGTAAGATACTGTTAAAATGTTGCTATGATGTTTTAGAAACATTTCCGAGGGTCATTTTTTAAAATGTTTTTTTTTCACAGAAAGAAAACACCATATTCATTATGATGATATGATAAATCGGTATTCATTAAGATAGTCTTCTTCAATACTTGTAAGTCTGTGTAGTCAAATAATATTGTACAGAATTTCATAGTAAGCTGTAAGGGATGTTGCATAACGCTTCTAGAGAGGCGGTTTTAGCGTGCAGAGATTGAGGTAAGAGAGTAAATTGTTGATCTAGGATATAGTTCAGCATCACACACAGCAGGATACTGGCCAGTTAACCATGGTAACTTGGATTTGAAAGCGAAGACAAGGAGTGGGTCACTTATGATTTCCTACATATACTGTTCATTCCTAAAGTCATGGATTATATGTATATTGAAAAAATCTGCTTTATAGTAATTGTGATATACTCATCATAGTATTTATCATCATAATCTTCGGAGTTCGGGACAATGGTAAGTGCACATACTTAAATTTCAAGAATAAAAAGTTCTGTGTACTGTAAATGTATATGTAAATAAATCTACACATAGTAAAAAGCATTTGTAATTGTTTAATACGTATCATTTCTTATAAAGTTATGTATTTTCGATTCTCAAAGTACATGTTTATCATTTATAATGCCAGCATACATATAATTTGTGAAATATAATACATTTTTATGGCAGCGCATACTGATGGACAAAGACTTTATCATGAGAGTGGAATTATATATGTTCCTGTATATGCAGCTAATATATAAATAAATTATGTAAGTGTTTATCAAAATGTATATTGATATTCGACATACTCGGCATTGATTTTTTTACTTGGCATTTAAATTCTTCATAGTAATGCACCATTACAATGATAATAATAGTTTTTAAAATCACACACAATCATGATAACCTTTGAGGCAGAAATTATAAGGAGCGTACTCTAATCTTCATGTTTCATTTGATTTTTAGAAGAAGAATGCGAGCAAAGTAAAATATTTAGCAGTATCTGAAGAAACAACTCGGACAGCTAGAGATTCACTCAGACAGTGAAGATTGAACTTTTATTAAAACAAGAAGATTGAACTTTAAATGAAGACTGCCATGAAATGGAGATTGACATTTAAAAATTCTACGCGAGTTCGTTTTATTACGATTTATCATGTTTGTGATTTCATTAATTAAGGCATTAAAGGTATTATATTGTATTCAAAATGTTTCATTTTTAAAATTTCTATATCAAATGTAAAAAAATATTTAGACATTCTTAACTTCACAAACTTACAATAGTGTCATCGAAAAGGAATTTATATTTGTTGTCATATATTTTATATTTGTAAGTTATGAATTAAAAAATGTTTTGAAATGTTTTATAGAAATGTTTTGTAGAACGTTGAAAAATATTTCATTGAAATATTTCACAAAATGTGATTAAAACGTTTTTAAAACCATACATCGTAACATTAATGAAACATTTTTGGAAATGTTGTTGAAATATTTCTTAAACATTTCATAGAAACATTCTGGAAAAACATTTTTAGAATGTTTCATTAAAATGTTCCATGAAACGTTTTGAAAACGTTTTTAAAACCATACATCGAAATATTTTTGAAACATTTTTTCGAAATGTTTTCGAAACGAAATTAAGGTGGCTCCCTACTCGAACCGTTATAGGTTTTTCCTTATATGCAGTAGTCTGCGTATAACGTTTTACAATGGCTGGTGAGGGACGAGCCAGCGCATTGAAAAACACAGACAGAAGATCTTAAATGCCAAAAGAAGCAAAAAATGGTGCAATCTATCAATGTCCACACCAATCATATAGTATAATTTCTTAGTTGAAAATGTGATGAAATTATAAGGGGGTACCCTTATGTTTGTGGCCATATCTTGATCATTTATAAAATTGTATACCCGTATGCGATTTTTTCACCATCTATATACATTATCGTATAACATGATCCAATTTGAAGAAATTCCATCTGTTGTTTTTTGCACAAAAATGTGTTATACTATATATAATTTGTCGAAAATATGATAACATTATAAAGGGGTACCCCTATGTTTGGAGTCATACCTTGATCATTTTAAAAACTGTGTACCTGTATGTGAT
Organism: Pinctada fucata; assembly: GCA_028142955.1. Classification (NCBI taxonomy): domain Eukaryota; kingdom Metazoa; phylum Mollusca; class Bivalvia; order Pterioida; family Pteriidae; genus Pinctada; species Pinctada fucata. Next base: position 33,583,790 of record AP027112.1, on the reverse strand, counting down.
TTTTTCGTCATCTACATACATAATTTTATGAAATATTACAAAATGAAAAAAAATTCATCTGTTTTTTTATGCAAAAAGTTGGATTTAGTACAAATTCTTGGTCAAAAATGTTATGAAATTATAAGGAGGTACCCTAATGTTTGGAAATATATCATACATAGATTTACGTTACAATATCATTTTATGTGTTGTATTTTTTCTATATGACTTGTTATCATAAAATAAAACAAAACAAATAAACATATTCGTATCATCACTGAATTTGGAGGGTTCAAAAGCACATGATGGATATTTGATATTTCTCAATTTTTAAGTGTTAGGGTACCTTTCTTTAATGTACTATATATTTCATGAAAACAAAATTACCTATCTATGTCTGTATTCATTATGTCATTTTGACTATTATGTATAGAAAATAACCTTAAAATACAAAATTCATCTGTTAAATTCACGAGTAGGGACCAACCTTAAAATGTTTTTGAAACGTTTTAAAAATGTTTTTGTGCTACTTGGGTGGTTTTATGAATGAGTTACGTATTAAAATTGTGATTTACTCAAGGTAGACTTGCTTGGATAAGGGGAATGTGTAGTATACAATTACTCATGCATACAACTGTCATTTTTATATACGAACAGTAAATCGGACATTTTTAGAAAATAACACGCTTTAACCTTCATATTTAGATAATTCTTATATTGCAAACGCAAATCCCTGCTTCATATGTATCGACTTATTTTTTTACTAACAAAAAAGTCTATAAGTAATCTTTAAGGAGTAATTAACCAACTGCATGCTTGTTTGTTTACATTTTTGCCTTCGGTTTATATGACGTCGATCACGGATAGTTGCGAAGATCACCGAGGTCGATGTGAAATAACTGAGCCTTTTCCCATCTATTTTACGCTGAATCTGATCGATTTCTTTAAAGAGAAGAATAGTTTTTGATTCAAAATATTGAATGTATTTGAAAAAATGAAAACTGAAAAAGCATATTTCCCTTCCACTTTAACTAGGTAAAAGTCCAAGGTCAAGGTCACTAGGTCAAATGTTACGGCATAAATTGAAGGGTCTTGTGATGGGCACGCTTCATGTACAATATTAACTTTCTACTGCATATAGTTCCTTAGATTTTGCCTACACCAGAAACTTTAACCAAAATGTTGACGGCAGACGGACGGACAGACAGACATCGTCAATCTATAGACCGGAATTGCTTTGCAATCCGGCCAATAAAAGTGAATTTAAGAATGATTTGCCCTAAAAATGGGAAATCCTTAAATGTCATTCATTTCAGGGGTGTAAAATCATCCGAATTTTGGGTACCTAACTCTCATTATTCTTTAGTATTCTTCATACAATAAATTAATTGTTAAAGTGAATTTAAGAATGATTTTACCTAAAAATGGGAAATCCCTGAATGTCATTCACTTCAGGGGTGTAAAGTCATATGAAAATCACAAGAGACAGTCAAATGTGGAAGAAAGTAGGTTGATATTTTATTTTTATTTTTTCATTTTTTTTTTTACTGACTTGTTACGGAGAACTCTCCTTTGTTGCACGAGTATTTAGGAAGCTCATGACTGGTAAGAACAGCAATATCATGGTCACATGGGTCTCCGTCAGAGTAGCACAGCTTTATAGTCAGGCTGACTATGTATTTATCCTGGATCCTTATGTCATCTATGTTGTACCTTTTAAGTAGAAGAAACAACAGTTGGGAGTCATTATGTAATATTTAGATTAGTAAGATAAATATTCATTTAACAATATTGCGTATCAAGGCAGCATAATATAAGCTATCCATCTCTAGCTATTGAATGAAATACTGTGAACCATCTTTTATTCGTGCCGTCTTAAGTTCGCGAATATGAGTCAGGTGACTGATTCTCGACGTTTTATTTTCACGACATTGTATGTAAGTATCATATTACACATGTGTTGGGACATGTTCGCGGTGTTTAAAATTTACGAATCGAAGGACTTTGTGAATATCGCAAAAACAAAACGCTCGTGAATAAAAGACGGTTTACAGTGATTAATTAACAGTACTGCAGATTGTAGTGTATCGGAACTTTATTCTTTTTAATTTCTAATTCAACTTGCATCATGTAGCTTGTTCAAATACATGTATGTGTGTACTTTGATAAAAATTTCAGACTAATCAAGAATGAGTACAGTTACGTTACATGGTTGACCTACACTTTGAAAGTAACATTGACCTTCATTAAGTGTTGGGTATAACCATGAAACGCAAAATCACTCAAGCGGAAAAAGTAGGTCAGATGCTGCATCTGATGCAATGGTTCACCTCAGCATCCCAAGATGAATCACTTGTGCAAGTTTGGTTACTGTAGTATTAAGACTGTCTATAAGAGTTTGAAGTATAAGAAGCTTTAAGTCAGTTAAAGTCTTACATATAAATATATAAGAAAATGTGACCATCTGACAAACAGATGGACGTAGGACGGACATAATCCGTTTTGCAATGCAAATAACATTGAAAACACATTTTCAACAGAACATGTATACCTTCAAAGTTTTCTTCAATTTTCAAATATTTTATACATTCGCTTTTTTTTTATCATATCATACTAGGAAGATATTTCTCGTCGTTGTAAAATGACAAATCAAATTTTCTCCATGCTCACTAAATCAGGAATTTTTCAAGTCCGTTTTTGGGTCCGATAATCGGACCCATTCCCAACGCCAAAATGGCCTGTAGTTTCCCAATTTATGGTTGAAATTTCCCAATTTGAACCTCCTAATTTTTTTTAAGTGTTCTTCAAGAGCAAAATAATGACGACTGAAAAACCTAGCAGATACATTGTATACGACATTAACGATCGATATCATATACATGTATCTTATATACGGTATAGATTTACGTTTTAATAATCAAATCTTATGTCATCTCACAACAGCAAAAATTACAAAAGGGAGTACATCTTCTTTGTAGAGGATAGATGCGTTCTTCAAAATAAAATTTTGGATAGTGACTATAAAGAAATAACAGAAAGTAGTTCATGTTCAGTAAACAGAATGCGGGCGACTCGTACAGTGGGAATGTCCCCCGTCAAACACTGACTTTAAATCTGAATGCTGATTGATCATGATCATTAAAGTAGCTCATCTGACTCTGAACAGATATCCTAGAAGATTATGTCCTTTGAAGTACAATCTAAAGTATAGATGGCTTTTCTAGTGCTTTGTTTCTTTTATTAAAGACACTTAAAGAAGTTCTCTAGTCGTGGAGATTTTCATGTATATTTCAGTTCATATCAAACTAAATTCCAACAAGAAATTTCCCCATTATGTAATATCTTTCAGAGCTGATATAGACCAATTTATATTTTACCACCTTTTCCAATTTCTCAAAATAGCTGTAAATACCGGAAGTACGTCAGAAGTGTGTAAAAGGGAACCACGTTTCATAATGCTATACATAAAAACGTACATGCATGTTGTGGATACATGTACTATTGTACTCTTATAATTAAATGCCAAAATAAAGGACATATCAAATAAGAGTGTATGAGTGATAAATATGATAAAAGAGCATTTGATAATGAAACCTAAATATTTACATTAAAACTACTAATGTACATAATTTATTTATATACGTACGTACATGTGTTATATTTTAAACGAATTCCAGAATCCTAAAGTTTATCTCAGAGACTCAGAGGGATTATAAGGCATATATAGATAAAAATTCTTTAGGGAATCAACCTTCCTTTCCCCTGGAAAGAAAATGGGGATGAAGGTAAGCCGTATATTTCGCGAAAGCGGGGGACAAAAATATAAGTCATCGACATGTTCAATGTACTTATTTTTTGAGTGGGGAAAAAGAAAGAAAGAAGGAAAGATACCAGCTAAATTATTTTTACATATATATACATACCCCAAGTGCCGAAAAAAGTCAGTATGCAACAACTGTTAAAGAAAAATATTAACCCCCCTCTCGCCCGAATTTCCAGACATAACTCGTCTCCCCCCCCCTCATAAATAACGATACGATGTTTGAAAGTTGTTGTTTTGTAAAACAATTTTTTTTATTGAATGTAAAGAAATAAATGACCTTCAAATGTTTCATCAAACGGATCCGTGTGGAACATCGAAATATGCAAGAACTTCAGTTTTCAATATGCAGAGCATAACCTGTTACATGTTTACAAAATATTCGATAGATTGGGGTGGGGACGTAAATTTTAACTGCGGAAGGAGTTGCGACTGAATTTCGGAAAAAATATATTTGATAATCATAAACAAGATACCATATCAAATACTTGTATATGTATTCCAGATATCTATTTTCTTATTGTTCTGGGCAACACAGTGATCATATTCTTTTGGAGCGGAGATAGTATTATTAATAAATTAAGTCCGTCTTGAATTCTTGTAATGTACCTCGGAAATGAAAATGTTTCTCTCTCTCTCTCTCTCTCTCTCTCTCTCTCTCTCGTACTGAGATACTCGATCACTTATTGTTGACGAAGAACGCTCGTTTCTTTCCGTTTAATTCTGAAACGATTAGAATTTCATTTTATTCGATATACATTACATGATCACTTCTCCCGGTATTGAATTTTAAGAAAGTTAATTTTTTCCTGAAATCCTGAGCGGAGCTAGTTACAGACAACTTTCCAGGCCATATCATTTATTTTTTTGTCGACCCTAATCATATAATTTTTCTTACCTTCACAACTTTATTTAACTTCAGAAAATAAATTTCATATTATCTGAAACGGCCAAATGTGTCGTCAATTTAATGACATTAATTTTCATTTTTCACCCTCTTCTTAATACAGTTGCGCCACCCCCGGGCCCCCTCAATCCTAGCTATTTATAAGCTGATTAGAATATCAATTTGAGATCCCATCTAGACAGCTAGGAAAGGTTTTACTTAGGATTTCATATCCTATAAAATTTCGATCTCTCATCCTCCCTTCAATATCTAATAATTTTCCGTGTTCATGTAAGTCTTACCAGGAATGGTGAAGAACCCCCCCCCACTCCACCTGGATGGATTCAACAATGAAATTGTACAGATCTTAAAAAAAAAATACTGATGTCTAATTTACTTTGAAAATGGTTAAACCGAAAAATAATTATAAATGTACAATGTACCATATAAACAAAGAGACACATGTACTATATTTCACATTACGTCATCGTGTGAATGTGTAGTGTTTACACACATCTGACGTCACGAATTTGTACTTTCAATTTCGGCGGAAGTTGCAGACTAGTTCTGGGTTAAATCCCTAGCTTGTTGATATGGGCCTACAAATCGCTGTTTCATGGATAAACGAGACAATATATTTTTATGGAACTACCAATACTTTGTAATTTGAGTTTGTCCGAGTAAATGTAAGTGAGAATACCCACGAGTAGAGAACTTCTTTAATATTACTCTGTGTAATGATTTATTCCATTAAGAATCAAATTAAATTGTTGGAAATTCCAAATTTCATTAAAACACCGCGATTTTTCCCAATTTTACCGGACCCTGGACCCAAAGTAAAATACCCTGAAAAATCCCTGACTAAATGTTACTTTCATCTTTAAATCTATAAGTCCCCTCCTGTCGAGCTGGCTGGGGACTAATAAATAACATGTACATTAGTACATAGAAATATCATAACCACTTCAAAAACAACACTTGAATAGCACCTGCCGTATTAGCGCAATATGAATGGCAGATACCATTCAAATTTCAAAAAGAAAAATTTATTGAAAACTTAATATTTCTTTTTGTCTTTTTACTGGATAATGAAATGTCGGATGTCATGTTTCTATCATCACCAAATAAAACGGCAAAAATCAATCCTTAGATTAAATGTCATAGAGAAATATTTATCAAGAATAAAATGTTAATTTCGCAATCTTATAATATGATGAAATATAATTTGTACCATTACAATTATCACCTCAAAATACGGGATAAACCAATTTAACCTTCAATTCTGATAATTACTAAAATTGAAAACAAGATGAGGACATAATAGTCAGATTCAAGTGTTTGTTTTTGCCATTTTATTGGCTGACAAAATGTAGGTTGTCGTATTAAAATTGTCATTTAATTAAATTGCAAAACTAACATTCAATTCTGAAAATTACCAAACAAGTATTAAATAAATTATTCATGTGTTACGATTTCTTCAAATTTCAAAAAAAAATTAAGCACTTGGTACACCTGGATTCAAATCAATGGAATTATTTAAAATGTCAGTAATTGGACAGATTTAATGAAATGGTGGAGTTAACAAGAATAAAGCTAAGCCTTGTGTTTGTGAAACACAATGCCTCAGTGGTATCTTTGTTAGTATAAACACCATTTTCTGTTAAGTATGTGAAAGATCAAAGTCAGGGTCACTAGATTAAATTTTTAGGTAAAAATAGAAAAATCTTGTGACAAGGAATACACTTGTTAAAGATGAAAGCTCTATCAGTTACTATTCAAAAGTTATACTCGATGTTAAAAGTAATGCTCAATGTTAAAGTTTTTGAAAAGTAGGTCAAAGGTCACGGTAACAAATTTTGGTATCAATGGGAAGATCTTGCCACAAGGAATACACATGTGAAATATCAAAGTCCTATCACTTACCATTCAAAAGTTATAATCAATGTTAAAGTTTTAGAAAAGTAGGTCAAAGGTAAAGGTCACGAAGTCAAAAATTTTGTTATCAATGGAAAGGTCTTGTCACAAGGCATGTGAAAATATGAAAGACGTATCACTCACCATTCAAAAGTTATGCCCAATGTCAAAGTTTTTGAAAAGTAGGTCAAAGGTCAAGGTCATAGGTTAAAAAATTTTGGTATCAATGGAAAGGTCTTGTCACAAGGAATACACATGTGAAATATCAAAGCCCTATCACTTATCATTCAAAAGTTATACCCAATATTACAGTTTTTGAAAAGTAGGTCAAGGATCAAGGTCAAGGTCATGTTGTCAAAAATTTTGGTATCAATGGAAAGGTCTTGTCACAAGGAATACACATGTGAAATATCAAAGCCCTATCACTTACCTTTCAAAAGTTATGCCCAATGTTAAAGTTTTTCAGACAAACAGACAGACAGGCCAATAGGCCAAAAACTATATGCCCCCGAATCTTTGATTCCGGGGGCATAAAAATTCATGCATGAGAAGTAAATTTAAGTGAAATTCATGTGAATTTTACGTATATTTTAATGTGAAATTTACATGATGCTCATCTTATATGAAATTCATGTGAGGAACAATTGGCTGTGTACAAATGTAATTGCCTTGCAGCACTTGATTTGAATCTAACATAACCTGCTGCATTTATCTGAAAATGGTTCCATGGAAACTTACTCTGCCACGAGAATTCCAAACAGCGATACATTCTTTGTTGTTCCCATGACATAATCATACAGAGAAATATGGATGCTCATTTTACCCATCACAAAGGTCAAGGATTCTTCACAAGGATCTATCACCATGGAGACAAAGAATGACCTTCCGCTGATGTCATCGTCAAGGCAACACTGAATTCCTAGGCATGAGTTGTCAAGGTAACATGTGATGGAGGAAGAGTTCAAGGCCATCAGTGTGGTGGTACAACCTGAAAGAGCAAGTTGACAGAGTTCCTGAAAAGCATCGGTTTTATCAGATTTGCTGATAAAAATTTCTTTGGTCCAATTAAAGCTCATACTACTAGTATATCTACATTGTATTATTTGGACTGACAAAAATCCCCAAATGGCCCGATATTTCATGGAAGTTTTCACAAACTCAGAGTTGATCTATTGTTCATATGAATAATCCTAATAATACAATTTCATTCATATTCCTACAATAGTTGTAATATAATAAACATAGGGTAATCAAAGATTACAAAGCTCGCCTATACAGGTTTTTGTCAGAAACCAGGTTGAAGTTTTTGAAAAGTAGGTCAAAGTCCAAGGTCAAGAGGTCAAAGGTCATGGTCTCAAATGAAAGGTCTTGTCACAAGGTATCTACATGTGAAATATCAAAGCCCTACTCCTTATAGTTCAAGAGATATAGCCCAGGTTAAAGTTTTGTCTACGGATGACGACAACAATGACGCCAAGGGTATGGCATTAGCTCTCCAGACTTTTTCGTCCCGGCGAGCTAAAAAGGAGTAATGTTAGTGTAAAAGTAAACAACAACAACATTTTTTGTTGAAAATTACTATCAATAAAGAAATCAAATGCCAATTTACTAATTCTCTGTTAATTTCAAATCTTTCCTTCATCCTTACCCACCCAATCAAATTTTCGTAAATTGACTATTGTTCCCCCCCCCCCCCCCCCTTTGAAACACAACTCCATTTTTACAGAAAATTTGTATTATGAAAATACATCTTGGGTAGCAATATTTTATGAAAACTTTTCGATTTTCATTGATTTCTATACAAAATAAGAACATTTATACTCAAATATCTCTCTATTAAAGCAATTTTATAAAAAAATTTCCTCAGATTTTAAAGGGGTTTTATCCTTTAATTTATTTTATCAACTTGATTGAAGAAATTAAGTACTTTGAAATTTCATTATTTTTGAGGCGGATTTTACGCCTTATGGTTACAGGTCCTTCATAGTCTGTCCTCTAATTTAAACGATGGCTCAAACTTCTTCATGTATCACTTGTCAACCCTGTTCAGTCTTTTCAATTTTTAACTTTCGGAAGAGGGTGGGGGGCTTTTTAAAAGAGCTATTTTGTCAATACTGATCTTTCTCATTTCCAGAATGTTTAAGAGATTATCTCACAAAAGCTTTCTTCGGGTGAGCTAAGATACATAATACAATAATACAGTCAAACCTGTCTTAAAGTGACCCTCTTTTTAGCGACTTCTTGCTTTTTTATTCTTTCTGAAAGATTTTCCTATTAAATGAACCTGTATATAGCGACAATCTGTCTAAGGTGACAACGACCAAATTTTCCTGTCCCATATGGAATTCTGAATCAGTATATGATGACTTCAAGTCCATTCATCAGTATCTTTGATATAAAAACTTTTTTTTAATAAATTATATACATGTATATATGATTGATAAATTAATTCCACCTTTTTTTCATGAATTAATACATGTATATGAAGTATTCATAATATGAATCAAGGCAAAGCCTTTTTGTGCGAGCGGAGAGAAAATAGATATGATTACATAAAATAAAAAAAGATCTTTCTTTTTTATTTTGACTATGATGGTTTATCTTCTCTTACAAAACTTTCTGTTTGATGATTGCCAAAAGTAGGTAGTATAAGGCGAGTGGAAACACGGAAGCATTTGTAAAATTGATCTAGACCAACAGATGAACATTTTAAGGGGGGGGGGGCTTGAAATATGGTTCTTTATAATTCATTTTTATTTTGTAAGAATAATGTTTAGGCTAGCTGAAAATAAATTACTTAAGAACAAAAGAAAAAACAAAACATATTCCGACTTCTGACAGTACGAAACCACCCGAGACGAGAAAAGCAATCAGAGCGAAACGTCTCGATTATAACCGGAAATATCGGATTTCCCGTGGTTACGCCGCCTTGTTGATGCTTTAACGTTACCTGATTTACGAAAAATATTTTCAATAAATTCAACTTATAAACAAATATTGAGTAAAACATAAACGGTATACTTGGAGTCGAAAAAAAATTTAAATGGCAATATCCAGCATCTCCGCAGCAACTCTGTCTGCGAGGGGACGAAAGTTTTTGAAAGCATAGTAGTACATTCTCATTCTTTGATTCAGCATATTTCCTTAATAAGATATGTGTATACGCGTTACCATAAGGGCGAGCTTTGCTCGCAAAGGCCCTTCGGGCCTTTGCAGCGAGCTCCGCTCGTATTAAACTTGTATTAAGTGACCGCCTGTCTTAATAATACATTTATGTGACCTATTTTCTGTGGGCCCTTGCAAAGTCACATAAGGCAGGTTTGACAGAATTGTACTACAGTATACACAGCATCCTACATGTAAAAACATTTTTACAGTCATTCATACTTACTACTATGATAATTCCAGCCGGCTATGATTTCTGGGCTGTACGGTGAAGCCGACCGATCACATGTGCCATTCACATAATCCTCTATCCCAACCTCCCTAAACAAGAAAGCCGACTCCTGATTGGTCAATGGTGTTGTGTAGCTATTGGCTGTTAGCCAGGTTGCCAAGCTGAAACCTGTAAATTTTGAAGATGCCATTTTCATGTGACTTAAACATGGAAATACATATGTTGTCCAGATTGAGTTTTAAGCTTTGACAGATGTGCATCTATTATGAACATCTAGCATAAAGACTTTTAGTTTTTACCTGGATTGACGCGTTGTAAATCAAAGTCACATGACTGTTTTGGAAGCAGCATGTTTTCCAAGATGGCCTCCGTGTAGACACAATCGTCAGGGGTGGAGGTCTCCAAACAAAGGCTGAGGTTGAGGTCCATAAGGTACTGTCTCTCAAAGTAAAGGTTCTGGATCCGGAAGCTTAAATTTAAACGATTATTACTCTTAAAGGAAACATCGAGCTACATGCGCTCTAAAGGGACAAATTATACACCCTGCGGGATAGTTATTTTCTCATACAAGGTCAACATTCAAGGTTAAGGTCACCACAATTTTTTTTTTATAAAAATGAAACTGTGAAAATAGAGTTATACATACTCCATTCGGAGTGCTCCTTGTACTGTAAATCTGTCCGTCTGTGCGTACGTGTAATCTACCAGTGTCATATTGTGCTGCATCTTCTCCACGTTAACACTTAGGACTCTTGTACAAGGGTCCAGTAGGATTTCAACCTTGACTTTACGGTCTAAGTATGCTATTTGTACACAGCAATCGAGGCTCGTGCAGTCGGACCCCACGGCACATACAGCAGAGGATGGCAGCTGAGGTGGGGAAGTTATGTGTCGACATTCTGTGAATGAAAACCAATTGAATACTGATTAAAGGCTTCGTTATTTGGTATTTTGATAAACAGATTTATGACATAGACTTGTTGTGGCTCCATTAAATTCTATGGGAAAATTCATAAGACGGGGAAAAGATGTGGCATGAATGACATAGACTTGTTGTGACAAGATTAAATTCTATGGCAGTTGAGGTGGGGAAGTTATGTGTGGACATTCTGTGAATGAAAACAAATTGAATACTGATTAAGGCTTGATTAATCAGTATCTTTGATAAACAGAATTACTTCTCATTTGGGACGAGTACTTATGTAGACTAATTGTGACATCATCAAATTGTATGGAAACCTTCCCAAAACTCTGGGAAATGACGGCACAGATCGAGATAACTATACCAATTTATGACATCATAATGGTTTTACATTAGACATCGTCCAAAATTGAAAAATTTGTTATCAAGTTTCAATTTTATGAAGGAGTTATACTTACCAGTCAGAACTATACATTAGGATATCTTCCATTGTTTACGTCCGTAACTCGCAAACGCATGAATGACTAAGAATCAAACACCTAAGGCACCTAGATCACTCATGCGCTTTACCTCAGTTTATATAAGCGGGCAACAAAAATGTTCCCATAAAATCAAAAACTGAAGAATTGCAGGGGAGGAGGAGGGTAACTTGACTGGTAAGTATAACTCCTTCATAAAATTGAAACTTGATAACAAATTTTTCAATTTCATTTCATCCGTTATACTTACCAGTCAGAACTATACATTAGGATATGTATAGACTCCAAAGCAATACAGAACTGTGGTTGGTCAATTCTTCTTTTACCATTCACAGTAAATATAGTCCAATAAGGATAAAACATCCCACAACTGTACAGTTTATATACAATGATTGTTCCACAATCCAAGAAAAGTTAATCAAAAACACTATATATACAATGTATGTGCTATGCCACAAATCACTTTCAACCAATATACTAGCATGGACAACACTGAAAATCACAATGTTAAAACTGTCCCACACGAACTGTTATATTCAAATAACATGAAATGTTAAAACTGTCCCACACGAACTCGCTGGTAGATAATCTAATAAATATCAAAAACAATCTACTTTTTCAGAACATGAGTTTTTACATCTTTCAGGTAAAAACGTATGAAGGTAGATTCCTTGCTCCAATCTGCAGCTTCAAGAATGTTCTTCATGGATGCACCATTGAAGAGAGCCCACGATGTTCCAACAGATCGTGTAGAGTGACCTTTCACTCCTGAACAATCCTTATCATGTGCCATCTTGATAGTTTTCACTAACCAGCTTGAAATAGTCTGAGATGAAACAGGCTTATGTGGCTCATTTATTGAAAAAAACAATTTTGTTTCATCTTTTCCCTCTGTATCATGTCTGAAGCTTTCAGTACATTTTAAGTAATAAAATAATGCACGCTTTGGATCTAGTAGTTTGTTCTCTGCAAAAGATGGAACAAATACCTTAGTACCAAAGTGAGAGGGACGATCTTGTTTAGCGAGTCCATGACGAATAAAAGTAACTCCCTTCTTCTGTACAGACACTGATCCATCTCCAATGCGCAATGATTGTAAGTCACTGCATCTCCTGAAAGTAGTTATGGCTATCAGAAAAACAGTTTTCATGGTAACATGTTTTAATTTTGCCTTTTTTATAGGTTCAAAGGGTAATTTCTCTAGCATTTTCAAGACCCTGGGCAAATCCCACTCTGGTAGCAGCTTTGATACTGGGGGCCTTGAATTAAAAATTCCCTTCAAAAGTCTAACAACATATGGATGTTGACCCACTGGTCTACCATCAACAGAATCTATAATAGAAGATAGCATAGAACGGTATCCTGCTATAGTCCTATATTGCAAGCCACTAGTATACAAGGATGTCAAAAATTCGGCAACTTGAGTTAAATTTGCCGTATAGGGATCAATTTGTTTTGAACTACACCAACTACTGTATCTTTTAAATTTTGAAATGTAATCTTTCTGTGTGCCTTCTCGCCAGGAGGCACATAGTAAGTCTCTTGTTTGCTTAGAAAAGCCTCTTTTTTCAAATTGTCTGTTGAGAGAAGCCAAGCTGTCAGATTGAAAATTTGTGGATTTGGATGATTTATCATTGATTTTGGCTGGTGTAATAGACTCGATGTTACTGGAAGTTTGATTGGACAATCTATCAGAAGTTCTAGAATCCTTGTATACCAGTGACGTCTTGGCCAATGTGGTGCTATTAGAATCACCTGGCAATGATACTTGCTCATATGTTCTAGGACTTTCGGAATTAGACAAATTGGGGGGTAAGCATATGCAAACATGTTTTCCCATGGAATTGATAGGGCGTCTATAGCTAGAGCATTGCAATCTTGCGTCCAAGTGCAATAAATCTCTGTTTGTTTGTTCAGATGAGATGCAAACAGATCTACAAGAGGATGACCCCACTGATGGAATATTTTTTGAACTACTGTTCTGTTCAAAGTCCATTCTGTGGGCATTATCTTGTATCTGCTTAGCTTGTCTGCTAAAATGTTTGCTTTCCCTGCAATGTGAGCTGCTTTTATGTAAATATTGTGTTGAATTGCCCAGTTCCACGAATCCCAAGTCTTGTAACACAATTGGGCCGACCGAGTGCCCCCCTGTTTGTTGATATATTGCACAACTGTTGAGTTGTCGCAACGTATCAACACATTCTGACCCTTCAGATCTTTCACAAAATGCTTGAGAACCAGGAAGACTGCTTCCATCTCTAACAAGTTTATGTGCCAACCTTTCTGTGTCTCGGTCCACTGACCTTGAAACACCTGAGATTTCATATGTCCCCCGTAACCTAGATTCGAGGCATCTGTTGTTATAGTCACCGTTGTCTGACCTTGAAGTAAATTTCTTCCTCTCAAAACATTTACTGGATTTAACCACCATTTGAGATGAGAAATGAGGTGGTTGGTGACAGGAATCTTTATTTCTAGATTTTGGGACGATGGTTTCCAAAATGCTAGTAGATGCAACTGGATTGGACGCATGTATAGTCTTGCATTTGGAATTATCTCTATGCACGATGCTATTATTCCCAGTAAGTGTAAGAAATCTCGAGCTAAGTTTTGACCTGCTATAATTAGCTTTAGTTTTGTTATTCTCTCGTTTGTTGGCATCACAAGACCTTGTTTGAGCTGGAATAGTGTTCCTAGGTACACAACTGTCTGACTTGGAGACAGAGCCGATTTTTCTAGATTGATTATGAAACCTAGTGATACCAGAAGATCTATACATCTGTTTCGATCTAATATCAGATTTTGTTTGGATTGATTGAGAATAAGTAGGTCGTCTAAATACGCTACTATTCTGATGTTTTGGGTGTGAAGATAACCCATTACCACTGAAAAAATTTTTGTATAAACTCGAGGAGCTACTGTTGGGCCGAAACACATTGCTTTCCATTGATAACATTGATTCATTAGACAAAAACGAAGGAACTGGTGATGTTTTTGAAAAATTGGAACATGTAAGTATGCATCTGTTAGATCTATTGAGATTGCCCAATCTCCTGGTATCACTACATTTAGAACTTTTGACAAAGTATCCATTTTGAAATGCTTTTTCAGTAGATACCTGTTTAAGGGTCTCAGATTTGTCACTGGTCTTAATTTTCCCGACTTTTTTGGAACCAGAAAAAGTGTACTGTAAAAACCTGTGTTTTGAGCATAATTTGGAACCTTTTCTATTACATTTTTCTCTAACAATTCTACAACCTCTTTTTGAAAAATTTCCTGATTTTGAATTGCAATTTTTGTTTCCTTTACCCCTAGAAAAGGTGGTTTCTGAACAAATTCCAATTTGTATCCGGACTGGAGTACAGACAGTACCCATTGATCGTCCGTTATCTTTTTCCAATTTTCCACGAAAAATCTGAGTCGACCCCCTACAGGTATCTCTGATTTTGCTAACAGATTTCCTACCTTTAAGTCATTTTTTCTTTGGAATTCGAAAGGAACTACTTGTAAAAGATTTCCTTTCCTTGCCTTGATTGTCTGTCCTTGACTTGGCATTATCGTACGACCTCTGGTACGTAGAGGATTGACCTCTTCTCCTATCTGAGTAGTCATAACGTTGACGCTTGCTATTTCCTCGATAGCTACTGTCAGAAAAATACGAAAATTTTCTTTTCTGCGACTTCATGGCATTGCTTCCCGTGTATTCTGGCAGAAGATCACTTAATTGTTCTTTCTGATCCTTCCTTTGCTTTAATTTTTCTTCCAATCCAGTACCAAAAACACCGTCACCAGATAACGGCAAATTCTGAATTTTCGCCTGAACGTCTTTCACTGAATGTAATCCAGTGTCGGCAATGGCAGCTTTTCTCCGAATCAAATGATGAAAAGCTCCTGTACGTCCTACTTGGTCTAAAGTTTTAGTAGACATTTCGAATATGTCACGTACAGACTGAATAGCACTGTCCAAATTAGAATTAGTCGACTTCAGGTTGTTTAGAAGTAATCCTAAAGCCTGTTGAATGTAAGTAACTGAAATAATACCCATTCTGGCAGCAATCTGACCCTGGTATGCAGAACTCTCAATACCTTTCAGCTGTGGAGAAGCTAAATGCTTAGATTTACCCCATGCACGAAAAGAATTATGTTGTTTCCTCAAAAGAGGTTCCAATAAATCGTCCAATGCCGGGACTTTCAAAATATCACGTGACTTCTCTTGTACTGGAAAAGCTAATTTGTACTCCTCTTTATAGGCAGTAACTTTGTCAGGGTCGCTAGAACGCCACGAGTTATTAATAATGGCTTTCTGTGAATCATCTAAAACGATTCCCACATCATCTTTAGAACTTGACGAAATATCACCAAAAATTTCACAAAGTTTATTGTTATTGTCATCATTCTCATCTGTATGAATGTATCTCTTAAATTTATCTTTCCCAACTGAGTTAACTCTGGCTAAATCTGAGCAAACAGATCTGTGTGAAACACAATCATCGGAGTCATCAGATATTACATGCTCTCTTTCACTCTGACCAGGCGCTAGAGATAAAACATCCTGATAAATGTCATTTCTCTGTGGTGAATTTTCATTTTCAGAGTTATGCATCCCATAAGGATCGTCTCTGATACGTGTACTTGTAAGCGTGGCCGAACCACCATTATGTACAGTCTGTGCATTGGTTTCACGAAAATCTCGTTCCTCACGAGTTCGTTCTTGTGAAGTGGAAAACGTTTCCATAGTTGTTTTAAACATATCCATCATGGATGTGAATCTTTCCTCCATTTTAGATTCAAAAGCTGCAAATTTAGAATCTGTATCATTCTTCTTGGTAGAAGATTTACTAGAACTACGAGTGCGTCGTTTCTTCTGTCGATCCGCCATATTGGATTCACCTTTTTGAGACGACTGCTCTAAATTAACATTCTCTTCATGAATGGAAGCTTCCTCCTCGGAAGCACGGCGAACTGCCGCTTCCGCCATAAATATATATCAATAAAACTGACTCTGGATAGAAAAATCAAAGTCAAAAACAGAGTAAAAAACTCGTAAAGTTCAGAGAACAGCGATGGACGTCCTTTTTGTTGCACGCTGGAAGATAAACTGAGGTAAAGCGCATGAGTGATCTAGGTGCCTTAGGTGTTTGATTCTTAGTCATTCATGCGTTTGCGAGTTACGGACGTAAACAATGGAAGATATCCTAATGTATAGTTCTGACTGGTAAGTATAACGGATGAAATGAAATGGGATATAACTCTGTTTTCTAAAAAGACTCAGTAGCCATTTAATTTTTGAAAATGCTAGCTTAAGGACTAAAAAGATCAAATTCTGATTTTGTTGATCAAGCTCTTCACGCTTTTAAAAGCTTTGATCTTGCATACTTTTCATTAACTTCAGCAAGCTTCCTAGAATACAAAAACTTGTTCCTCAAGTACTTTTCACATTTCTTAATTCTTTGAAGACTGTCATAAAAAAAATCATGCCATTAAAAACTAGATTTACAAAGAACAGAAGACATACCATTTTTCCAGCGTTGCATTCTGGGAGTGTAGTCAGAAGACGTCCAATCACAAACATCCCCTCCAGTGAACATGTATTCGTCCATCTGTAAGTAGGTCAGAAGTGCCGACGCTTCACTAGCATTCAGATTCTGTTGAGGTGATAATGAATTGTCCCTCAGATACTGGGCCAAGGAGAAGTCTGTAATGGATAGTTTTGGTTACGATGTGGTAAGAGTCTCATTCAATGACATTTGCATGACAGAGTACTGTAAACGCTGTTATTTTCGCGGGGGAAAAATTTCTCGATAATAACATCAAGACGTTTCGCGTCGGGGAAATATTCGCGATAAAAATGTCTTTCCCATTGTAAGAATGCAGCGGGGATAATTTCGCATCCAGGAATTTTTCGCGACGTCACTTGATTCGCAAAAAAACGCGAAAATTACCCCTACACGAACATTTCCACGTTTACAGTATTTGACCTTCTACTTCATTTCCAAGTAAAATGAATAAAGAAATTTTCAAATTCTGTTTGGAATATTCTTCTTCTGCTTAAGCTACATGTACATGTATACATCGTAAAAAATATACAATTCACAAAGATATATGTATATCATCATAATTGGAATCTAAAAACATTGAATACTTGTCAAACAAATACATGTAATCTTGATTTCATCTGTTTCTACTTATCAGGAGCCTTTTTCACATAAATACTTGAGAAAAATTTGAGGAATTTTCGTAACTTTTGCTTGCTTAGTACTTCTTATAAACTAAAAATCATGATTACTTGTTTCTGAATCTACATTCAGTATGTGAAAATGATATTAAAAAGCAGAATATAACTTAGAATGAAAAACATTTTCACGTTCTATTTGATAATGAAAGTTACGAAAATTCCTCTTATTTTTCGTAAAAATTATTCTGAAACTGGGCACAGATGTTTTCACAATCTATTTGAAAATGGAGATGCAGATGTGCATGTATATCTACTTCATTGTTTTGCTCTCTAAGGCCATTTCTTTGTAATTTTCTGTTTTGCGTCATTGTGCTGGTAGATTTTGAGCCCAAAGTCATAAAACCAAACAAAATTAAAATACTAAGATCTTTTGTAAATTAAATGTGTTTTCTACAAAAATTAAAGAAGAATTGTATAATTTTTGTATTTCATGTAAAAATGTAAAAGTACTGTTATTATTACAGTAATGACTCATTGTCTATCGTACTTTTGTTGACTACACAATATGTCAAGATGATAAAATTAAACAAGTTTCTGTCAGATTTCACACAGTCACATAATATAACATTGCAACATTGTTTAATAAGCTTGTTTGTTTTCTCCATGGCAGGCTGGTAGGTTTCTCCATTTAAAAAGGACGCAAAACATAATAAAAACGAGAAATGGCCTAACAAGTATAAGCCGCAAGACAAAAATTTAATACCTTTAATGGCAAATCCTGTTCCCCACTCACACAGTGTCTTAGGTAGTTTATAGCTAGACAAGACGGTTTCATCCACTAAGCAGACAGGGGATCCATTATAACACAACTTGACAGACATTGTCACGCCGTATTTCTTCTCACTCACTAAATCATCAATCTGGAACCTATGGATGCAATTTTTTCGTAATGTTACGGGAAAATATTAATATTTGTATATCATAAAAGAATTTATATTCATTTTGATTGGGATTTTGTCGATACATGTATGATACAAGTGTGGCAATGGCACATGTATATTTTTTTCATAAGTTACTGGCATATCGAGGGATCGCTGAATGTCTTACATGTTGGTGGACTCGTGTATTACCGTATAACCAAAAATTTTCATGAGTATCAAATTTTGCGATTTTATGGTAAAATAAGGTGTCTTTCTTTTTGCAAGTACAGTACTTCATGATTCCTGAATAACAAACAAATATTTACACAAGATGTTAGTGTTTTGTACCTTTCATTAATGAATTTTCACTTAGTTCTATCATAATACACTCAATTTACTTCTCTTAAAGTTTAATCAGAAAATAAGTGAGGAATAGTACATGTACGATAAGATCAAAATGTAACTGATGTACAAATTTATGAAATACCTTATCAAAGACAATTTTCGTGGGAATATATTTTTAAGATTCAAAATCACTCGCGAATATACAATGTAGCGAAAATTAGAATTTCACAAAAATTTCTGGTTATACAGTACAATAGCATAACCAAAGGCCTGTCAGAGCATGGTTTAATGGAATACTGATTATGATGCTTTAAAGTTAAAGTCGTCTTACAGCAGGTGCAATGTCAGTCACATGGCGATCCCTAAATTACAAAGTCTAATAAAATGTCGCTATAACATCGATTTCATTGGTTGTTTGCTACTTTATTACAGCCGTAAAACGAGAACATACTAGGCTTTGATGTTGCTAACGTCACATTTCGCTTTATATTCACGAAAATATAGATTACATTAGAATGGGAATAACTAGATACTGACATTACCTTTGCGGACTGTAAATGCTGATTTTAAGGTGCAAACATGCGGGGTTTTTTTTCTCAGAAAAACTCAGTTTGCGACCGTAAAATCAGCATTTACCGTCTGCAAACATAACGTCAGAAGCTAGTTATTCCCTAATTTGTTTTCTAGTAAAGAGATTCTCTGCTTTACAATAAAGTCAATTGACTGATTCAAATTTATATGTACATGTGAGAATATAAATAAGATAATGGAAGACAAAAGTTTACTCACTCAAGCCTCAGGACGTTCATTACATATCTGACCTCATTTTGACCTACAAGAAAAGATACATGAACATTTCATGTTATTACATGTATTTCAGATCTGTGACTGTCATGAATTTAGTTTCGTAACTATGGTTACAATCTGACCTTGACATTTTCAAATTTCAAAAAAAAATTTTGTAGTTCAGTAAAAAATATCAATACTAACATGAAATCATGTACTTCTGAAAACTAGACAAACATTTACATGTAATATGCTTTTTATTTTACCACATACCAAAAGTATAGTTGCCGAGGTCAATAGAGATTGTCAACTTTTCGAGGTGCACCTCCAGCAGGTGGTTACAATCATCGAGTGTGACATTAACGTGTAAATTCCTCCTCAGTACAGAGGAATCCTGAATACAGCAGCTTACACCGGTACAATAAGAGGGAATGTTACACCTCACGTCCGTCAGGGTGGGGAGGGTGGTGTACGTTAAGTCCTCCTGGCAGTCTGTAAGAGAAAAAAGATTAATAACAGGACTCTCGATCGGCCTGATTTGGGGCCCATATTCAACCCCAATCCCAATGCGAAATAGTATCTTTTTTCCCAATTTCATGACTTATTTTTCCTAATTTGAACCTCGTAGAAAATTTGTAAAAACAAGTTAAAAAAGCAAAATTTCAAGTGAAAGGAATTCAAATCTATCTAAATTTTTTTCCCAATTTCAAATGCCCGGCCCCAGTCCCAGAAATGGGTGTGTCAGAGCCCTGAAATATGTGTACTCAAGTCTGTCAAATCTTCCTTGGCATGGACAAGGGCAGGGACCAAATTACTTGTGGAATTTATTCTTAATATAGAGCTGAACAAAATAGCCTATGATACTATACACTACTTTGGATTCATATAGAAGTCTTATTTTTTCCAAATGTAGGCATGATACTGATGTAACAAGTCTTTGATTCCCCTACCTTCAAACTTTGCTTTTTTGTATAATTTTTTTTGGCCCAGTCTTGAATTTGTCCTTTACTTATTGGGCCAAAGAATTGCAAGTTTCCTGATAAACAGTAGAAAACTTCTTTACTATAAGGGCCAGGGCATGGATAATCATGATAATAGCTCAAATTAGAAATTTTACCTCTTCTAGGACTGGAGCCCAGGGCAGGGCACAATAACCTAAGATATTTATTCATGAATGTAGAAATCAATTCTTTTCGAACACAAAAACTGAATACTAACCTATCTTCCAGTTGTCAGTGTTGACAGGATTGTACGTGTCTGATGTCCAGCTACAAGGGCTATCTCTGACATAGGCACCGATTCCTAGTTCACCCAAGAGTTGCTGTTCCTGATCATTTGTAAGAACGGAACCCGTGGTAATGCTGTTTGTAGTATACCAATTCGTCAAGGTGAAACCTAGAGGATACAAAATTGACTATCTTGTTCAATCAAACAGGCATTTTCTACAAAATAGATGAGGCCGAGCTCCTTAGTGGAATCTAAATCTTGTTCAGGCATTAATTCTATATTACTGTTTTATCATCAATAAGATGATAACTTCTTTTCAATTTTTTTCTGCAATACATCTTCAAATTCAAAACTAAACTATTCTTAAAGAGGAATGTCATCATTCTTCATTTGAAGCTAATACATGTATAATGCATTGTAAAATTGAAGCCATAACTACAAGACCGAGTCACAGACAGATGTACACTACACAGACCGACAACTACAGTGCCAGTTGTGGAGTACCCTGCCTGTCAGACACAGATACATTTAGGAAGGAGAGCTCCCTGTAACAGGAGAGATGCAAAACACTATCGAGATTATAAACAGACAGACAGACTACTTACCAGCTTTGGAGTAACCTGCCTGTCAGACACAGATATTCTTGGGCTAGGGGAGTTCACTACAAGACAGGGGCCGAGTACAGACATATGCTATCATAACTGGCCTAAAACATGCACTGAGAGTATAAAGAGACAGACAGACAGATAACTTACCAGCTGTGGAGAAACCTGACTGTCAGACAAAGATATGCTTTGATTAGGAGAGTTCCTTGAAAGAAAGAGGCTGAGTACAGACATAAACTGTCATCACTGGCCTCAAAACATACACTTAGTGTGTACAAGTATGTATCTACAGTACAGGTAGTACACTTACCAGCTGTGGAGTACCCTGCCTGTCAGTTACAGATTCTCTTAGGAAGGAGAGTTCCCTGTAAGACAGGGGCCGAGTACAGACATAAACTGTCATCACTGGCCTCAAAACATACACTTAGTGTATACAAGTATGTATCTACAGTACAGGCAGTACACTTACCAGCTGTAGAATACCCTGCCTGCCAGTCACAGATTCTCTTGGGAAGGAGAGTTCCCTGTAAGACGGGGCCGAGTGTAGACATAAACTGTAATCACTGGCCTCAAAACAAGCACGGAGTATATACAACATGTACAAGTAGGTACATACACGTACCTACGTACAGACAGACCACTTACCAGCTGTAGAATACCCTGCCTGCCAGTTACAGATTCTCTTAGGAAGGAGAGTTCCCTGTAAGACGGGGGCCGAGTACAGACATAAACTGTCATCGCTGGCCTCAAAGCACACACTAAGTGTAAGGGACACGTTGTACAGTCTGTCAGGCTCAATGTCCTCAATCAGGAAGCTAAATAACGATAAAATATTTCACATCAATACATTTGTATTTCATTACAATTAATCCGTCAGTTTTGTATTAAGATAATGAATTTTTTTTCAGGTGTAACTGCATAGTCATGCATGTGTTTTTTGTTCATTGGTGTGTTAGGTTTCATATTTAGGTTAAAAGGTTATTATTGTCAGGATACCTTATAAAGTACCAGATAAAGTACATGTAAATTTGCTGTTTCTAAATTAAAACAAAGTAAAAACAATTTGGGCAGACTGACTCATTGCAAAAAAAATTGATGATAGCCTTTAACAAAGCTCAGATAAAATATTAATGACCATTTCAAACCTTGATTTTATTTGCACAGACACCAGACCTCACATCATTTGGCAAAGTTTTTAATTGTGACGTCATACTTGACCGCACTGACTTTATGCATAGTTATGTTTTCTATTGTGACGTAACAATGAAAATAATGCCAACTTTTGTGATGTCTGTCCGTCCAATGAATCTACTGGAAAATCAGCTATTCAAAGACATTCGTTTCTTCACTCCACGTTCTTAAAATGTTTATTAACAGTCTTTACCATTATTTCAGCATCAATTAATTGATCCTATCGGGAGATTAAGAAACTTTTAATAGCTACATGTTAAATAAAAAGAAAAACAATGCTAACCTCATTCTGACTACCTCGTTAAGGTAAAATAATTTTGTCACACCTGAAAAAATAAATGCAATTAATTTGATGTAATGAATATAACAATTTATAATTAACTTTACATTCATAAATTGGTAAGATAATTACAGTGCTTCAATGGAAAATTTAAACATTTTACACTACAGCAAGAAAACTTTGAAAGGCAGAAATCTGTTGAAAGGCATTGAATTTTGGTCATCACAGAGAGGAATGTATTTGCATGCATAAATAGGGCAAAAGCATGTAAAACCAATATCCCATAACTAGTGCTACATCCATGGCACTGGTAGCATTTAAACTTTTTAACAACCTCCCCCTCCCCCTCCTTTCATGATACATACCAAGCACAGAGGAGTCTAGGTCCATCTGAAACTGCAGTCTCTCTATGGCTACTACTACCTTCTCACTACAAGGGTCAATATCTATGGAAGCCTGGAAGGACCTTTGTAAGAAGTCAACATCCATACAGCATGTGACTGCAGTACAACCGTCAGTGACGAGGCACGATAAGGGATCTGTGATGCTTGGTGGACTCACCGTTAGGCCACAATCTTGAAAAGGAATAAAGAAATATGTAAGCTACATGTGCATGTATATGTACATGTATAAGGCTAAATTCATATTTATACTAGAATTCTGCCTTTGACTCATATCTCAACTATGAATTATGCTTCCTATGAATTACATGTGATTTACAAAACAACTGTTTTCCAACCAGCTGATCAAAGGCAGCTTCTATCTTTTGCACGGAAAATACCTTGCAATTGGAAATATCTTGCAAATGGAAAATATCTTGCAAATGGAAAATATCTTGCAAATATCTTGCAAATGGAAAATATCTTGCAAATGGAAAATACCTTGCAAATGGAATTCCAAGACAGAAACTCCACAAATTGGAAATGTACGCACAGTATGTCAACATGCATGTTTATATCAAAATACATGTATACTTTAAACCTTGAAACATGACCATTGCACACATGTACATTCAGGTACAGTACCTGACTTCCAACCACTGATGGATGGACTGTACATAGAGCTACTTCTCTGGCAAGATGTAGACATTAAATAGCTAGCTATCCCAAGTTCCTCTAGTAAAGTGGCTCCCTCTAGTGTAGACAGGACAGCATTGGCAGATATATTCATAGAACTGTACCAAGAGTTCAGAGAAAAGCCTGAAACAGAAGATAATCTTAACACAATTAAGCTTTCCGATCAAGGCGATACTGAAATTCATTTTAAGGTAGAGCATCCCTCAGGTCTCAGATGCTCATATTTCCTAAATAACAACTTTTACAATATTTTCATTTCCACACATTCAAAGCTTATGTTAAACTTGATATACAAACAAAATATAACTCAATTTACTCTTGGTTTCATGATTATACCGAGAGTGTAGCTGTTTGAACTTTAACATTGGACCCTATGGGAAAAGTAAGAAAAATCCCTTTTTAGGGGTGATGAAATGTAACTATAAAAGTTTCTTTTCCAAAAATCATATTAGTTTGATCATCTGAACAATATTCTGAAGAGAATAAATAGGGTATCCAGGCATAAAATTTCCAGAATTCTGACCTGAGGGATGCTCTACCTTAAATATCATTATCAATAGAAATTATACCAAGTTCAACATACATGTACATATACATGTATTAATCACAGATATCCTATTTAGTTTATCATAATAAGTCAAAACATCCAAAGCACACCTCCCTCAGTTTATACCTTCTTTTGTTGATTTAATGAATCACCTTGGGCAAATGAAATTTAGGGTTTTTCAGGAAATCAATTAACACAGTTTCTCTATTAAGATGAACTATGAAATATTTCCGAATTTGAAATACACAGATGAACATTTCTTCTACATATTGGGAAAGTTTGGCAGGTTTCTATTTGTTCATCATGTATCATCAGCTTCAAAATGGGTCTACAAAAATCAGTGTCCTCTCTAGTATGTAATAATTAATGATAGAAGAAAAGTGTGTGTGGAAGGGGAGTGGTGGGGTGGGGGGTGTGGGGGGGGGGGGGGGAGATTCTGGTATTAATCACAGCAAACCTCACAGACAGGTTTGCAAAGTGGTAGCGCGCTTGCTTGCCTCTCATCTCTAAGGTCCTGGGTTCCAATCCCAGATTCAGAGAGAGGGTCTTATGTGGGAGGGTAGGTGGTCCCCCACCCA
Source organism: Pinctada fucata (assembly GCA_028142955.1). Lineage (NCBI taxonomy): Eukaryota > Metazoa > Mollusca > Bivalvia > Pterioida > Pteriidae > Pinctada > Pinctada fucata. The sequence goes on along the minus strand of AP027112.1, from coordinate 33,558,663 downwards.
GGCCTCTGCAGGGGGTTTTTCTCTGGGTACTCCGTTTTCCTCCTGCTCCTTGGACCCCCTCACGTCAATATCTGAGTTAACGTGAGACATTAGTATACTGTAAGTTTGTAACTTGTTTGTTACACATTGTAAAATAAATAAAGTTTAATAAGGAAAACTAAAGAGAAAAGGAATTGTTTAAAGTTCATACGTAAATCAAGTCGTAATAAAGAATGAAGTGCTCCTATAAATCCATATTATAGTTTTTACCTGCGATTTCATATGGGAAATCTGTCTGACATGCAGGCAAGGGAACCACTTGGCCCTCTAATAACGTAAGGTTCAGACTGCACAGTGTCAAATCTGCCTCAAAACAAACCTTGACCTTCAAACTGACCTTGACAGCAGTGGTATTGACCTGATCAAACTGATACCTGAAAACATAATTAGTATTAAACAATGTGAAAATCATCAACATTACTTAGTTCAGTGGTGGATCCAGCGCCCCTTTGCCTGGGGGTCAAGGCACAAATTTTGCCAATTTTGACTGAAAATGGGCCAAAATATACCTGTTTTTGGAAAAATTTGGGTCAGTGCCAGGGGACTGTAGTTTAATGAAATTCTGACGATATCATCCTCCAAAACAATCCAAACATGAAATTTATCTTGTCACCATTTCAACAGAAATTAAACATAGTGTAATCAAAGATTACGAAGCTCACCTCGCGGCAGCAAAATTCACTTTAAACATATCTTTAAGTACATGTATATTGGCTTTAAAAGAAAAAAACGCTCAAGTGGAAAAGTAGGTCAAGGTCATTTTATGAAAGTTTGATAAAAAATACATCCAATATGCAAGTTTGGTACATGTAGCACTTATACTTTGCTCAATATTGGCCTTTAAAGGCAAAATCACTCAAGCGGAAAAAGTAGGTCAAGGTCATTTTATGAAAGTTTGATCAAAGATACATCCAATATGCAAGTTTGGTACATGTAGCACTTATACTTTGCTCAATATTGGCCTTTTTAGGCAAAATCACTCAAGCGGAAAATGTAGGTCAGATGCTGCATCCAATGCATGGGTTCACCTCAGCTTCCCAAGATGAATCACTGGTGCAAGTTTGGTTACTGTAGCATCAGTGCTTTGTCAGATACTGAGCTACCCCAAAAACTTTAACCAGACATTGACAAAGTCATTCAACCGGAAAATGTAGGTCAGATGCAGCATCCAATGCATGGGTTCACCTCAGCATCCCAAGATGAATAACTGGTGCAAGTTTGGTTCCTGTAGCATCAGTACTTTGTCAGATACTGAGCTACCCCAAAAACTTTAACCAGACATTGACAAAGTCATTCAACCGGAAAATGTAGGTCAGATGCAGCATCTGATGCATGGGTTCACCTCAGCATCCAAAGATGAATCACTTGTGCAAGTTTGGTTACTGTAGCATCAGTACTTTGTCAGATACCGAGTTACCCAAACAACTTTAACCGGACACGGACACCAGGGTTATAGCACAAGCTCATCTCAACTTCGTCGAGGAAATATGACATTATTAGCTGAATTATAAAATTATGTTGTCATATTTATAGAGAACAAAAGAATAAATGCATCGAAATAATATAACTGAAAATTACCAACTGTAAGTTTTGATAACAAATACAATTTTGATTACCATGGAAAAGGTTTTTATCTATTTAAGCATATTCAAACACATTATTCAGAAAATAAAGCACTGTTCAAGGTTTATGATACAAAATGCAATTAAAGAAATAATTTCTCTTCTAAAATTTTAAAACTATTGGTACTTGAATATGACTATACTCACTCTAATTGTACCACATCTTTCAGTCTATACTGATAAGGGGTTCCTGCAGATAAAATAGAAAGGTTTGTCAGAGAAAACAGGAAAATTGGAATGAAAGTTAGACACAAAACACAGCCTTGTTTATTGAGTCTTTGCAGAATACAGAGTGTTTTCCCTTACAGACGGTATATACACGTATATGACGTAAAACCACTGTGACGATATGAATACGATATGGTAACGTCAATTTTATACCGTCATTTCCCAGACATTTAGGAATGTTACCATAGAATTTGATGACGTCATAATCAGTCTACGTCAGATACTGTCTCAAATGGGAAGTAACTCTGGTTTTCTAAAATAGCGAATATTTTATGCATATGCATTTAGAAGAGCGATGAGCTTATCTTTGGTATTGACCCCGTGAGTAGGAAGGAAATTTTTGTGAATGGACCACTTTCCATTATTTTCTTCAATTTCAATAGGTCATTTCTTAAGGCTGTACACAAACTTCAATGGGCCATCTATAAAATGAATGGAACTATGTCCCATGGCACCTGTCCTTCCCAATCAACTCATAAGAACTACACTACCCACTTTTAATTAAGTATCCACCAAATACATGAAATACTTCCCTCTTGTTTTCAAAATTGAAAGATTTTTGTGCCATTGTTTTGAAACTCTGAAGATTAACCATACTACTATCAATTGAAGTGAATTTTCTGGCTAAATTTCTTATTGATAATTTTTTGCATTTTTTCCGCAAAAATTTCAATTTTTTATGGAAAAATATTCCAATAGTTTTATCAAAATTTCCCATTTTTGTATAAAGGTAAACAAAGCAAACAATACATTGAAAATTTTCATGCACTTTCAAGCTCAGAAGACAAGATATTAAGATGAGCTTTTCATGAAATTTCATGAATGTCTACACTGACTGGATACTTATTTATGGTGGGTAGCGTATATACATGCACATGTATAGAACGATGAAAATCTGTCACATTCCATTTTAAAACATGAAAACTTGATCTTTATAGTGCTCCTGTACTTACATAGTGCTTTATTATATTCTGTATCGAGTAAAATAATATTAACTTGACCATACATAATTCAACTATGATTTTCCTAGAATGACATGTATTTTAAATATTATATATTGAGATACATACATGCAACTAAATGTCTTTTACTATTTAATTTTGATTTTTTTTTTTGTGCACATCACTGATTTTGTTAAAGAAAAAAAAAAACTCATACCAGTTTATTGCTTATCTACAAATGATAAAAGGAAGTTTCTTCTAAAACAATTATTGATAGATAAAATGTATTTGTTATCCTTATATATACAGTAGAGTGAATATGCCAGATTCCTTGCAAAAGTTTCCAGGGTTTTTTTGTTGGGGGGGGGAGGGGGGGGAAGGTGCCTGTGCCTGTCCCATTTGGGAAAATTTGCGACATTTTGCTGAAATTGGGAAAAATTTTGTACAAATTCTCACCAAAGTATAACCTTAAAGTATCATTAATTAACACTGATAATCCATTGATTTGCTTGAACTGAACATGGGATGAATAAAAAACTTTAAAATGCACTTAGAAATAGGACATTTTGTGCTGACTTCCAGGTTTTGGGTCTTATTTTCTCGGGTGATTTTTTCATAAATCCTCTTTGGGAATTTCAGGGTGATTTTTGGGGAAAAATAGAGGAAATTTGGCATTGGGAAGGGGCCGAAATTCGGCCCCAAAACAAGGAAAAAAAAACCCCCTGAAGTTTCATTTCGCTCTTGCAACTGAAATTTTAAGCTATTAGGTCAGGATGACAACATCAGTTTTTTTCACTTGGTTGAAATTTCAACTTTATAATACAGTGCATTCCATCTTACTGCAATATATATGTAAGTTAAATAAGAAAGTGGTAGGAGATGAAATAATTATGTATATGACCATAAAAAAATAAAGAAATTTTAAAATTTTTCACTTCTACAAGGAAATGGCTTAACTCCCCTTTTGTCAAAAATAACCTTAACTTTGAAGATTTGCTCTTCAAATGTAAATTACTTTTTTCTAAATGTCAGATAAGGTAACCGTTATTTTTCTTCCTGAAGTAGAAAATATTTAAATGTCAAAAGATTATTTTTTTAGTCTCCTACCGGCTTGCCACAAGGAAGTTATGGCTTTTCCTTACAAATAAATAAAACATTTGAATCATAGAAAATATTGAAACATGAGCCAACCATCTGATAGAAATATGAAAATGTAGACATTTTAAGTGTGTGCAAATTTTATAATCAAATACAGCTGAATGTTTCAAAAGACCAACGCATGGCATGATGGAATTTATAATAGACAACAAAACTGAGCTACAATTGGCTTATGAAAAATGTTTTGGTGCCTTTACCAGCACTCATTATTATTGTGATAATGAAAATTCCCTGACAAATCCCTAATTACATGTAATTCCTGTCTTTTACTGACTAAACCACCAAACATCTAAACAGCCTCCTATCCACCATTAGCAATCCTATTCAATTAAGAAATGAAATCTATTGTTGATCTAAGGATCACTGATACCCCCACTCGGCATATTTTACATATAAGCAATGTATAAAAAGTTTGAAGGTGCACAATTCAACACAAAATTGAGGAACATGACCCTTTATTTGAACTTGACCTGTATTTCTAAATGTAAAGCTATATCTAAGAAATAAATATATTCCCTGTTACAGTTTTCATTTAAATGTCAGGCAAGCACAAAATATTGTTTTTTTCCAAGTTTGAAGGGTCACAACTCTGCATAAAATTGAGCCATATTCAAACCTAACCTGTAATTTTTGGTATAATAGCTACATTCAAGAGATGAAGTTATTATCTGTAACAGTTGTCCTTCTAATGTCCAGAAACCACAAAATTTTGAATTTGTCTAAGTTTCAAGGGGCATAACACTGTACGTAATTGTGGGACATGATGCATATTTGAAGTTGACCTGTATTTCTTGGTGTGAAAGGTATATGCAAGGAATGAATTGATTATTTGTATCAGTTTTCCTTTAAATGTCTGGGAACCACAAAATTGTGAATTTTTCTAAGTTTCAAGGGGCATAACACTGCACGTAATTGAGGGACATGACCCATATTCGAAGTATGTCTTGGTGTAAAAGCTATATGCAAGAAATGAATTGATTATCTGTAACGGTTTTCCTTTAAACGTTCCGAAACCACAAAATTTTGAATTTTTCTAAGTTTCAAGGGGCATAACTCTGCACAAAATTGAAGGACATGACCCATATTCGAACTTGACCTGTATTTCTCGGTGTAAGAGCTATATCCAAGAAATGAATTGATTATCTGTAACGGTTTACCTTTAAATGTCCGGAAACCACAAAATTTTGAATTTTTCTAAGTGTCAAGGGGCATAACTCTGCACAAAATTGAGGGACTTGACCCATATTCGAACTTGACCTGTATTTCTTAGTGTAAGAGCTATATGCAAGAAATAATTGATTATCTGTAACGGTTTACCTTTAAATGTCCGGAAACCAGAAAATTTTCAATTTTTCTAAGTTTCAAGGGGCATAACTCTGCACAAAATTGAGGGACTTGTTCCATATTCGAACTTGGCCTGTATTTCTTTGTGTAAAAACTATATGCAAGAAATGAATTGATTATCTGTAATAGTTTTCCTTTAAATGTCTGGAAACCATAGGTGGGACGGACGGACGGACGGACGCACACACGCACGGAAGGACGGACGGACAAGTGCATCACTATATACCCCCACCATTATATGGCGGGGGTATAATAAAAATCATTCCAAGGAATGCATGTGTCGCCTGTGAAACATAGCGACACTCAGGAATCACTTTTATAGGGTGTGACATCCAAGTGTGACAGACAGACGGACGGACAGACAGACAGACGGATGGACAGACGGACGGACAGACAGACGGACAGACAGACAACGGACAAATTGATCCCTAAGTGTCGCTATGCTTCGCAGGCAACACAATGACTGTCTTACTTTTGGTGTTCCTGTCTTCCTTTTGGTGTTCATGCATGTATAATTCTGGTTAGTCACGTCAAATTCCGTGAATCGTGAAGTGATTCTTGGAAAAATTGCACATGTGCAAACCAGAATTATACACCCATGAACACCAAAAGTAAGACAGTCATTTCTTATATTTACATATTTTGCTAAATATTATACACCCTATTTTTGCATGAACATTGCTTATATAGTGAAATAGAGCAACAAAATTATTCTAACGTCGGTAAAATATTCTCCCCACGTTCAAAACTTTAACATGACGTTACAATAGGCAACTCGATTTATTGGAATTATTTTTTTTTATAATTTTAGTTGCCTAATTAAGTTGTCTGTTTCATTCTTGTTTTCTAAAATCATGTTTTTCAAGGTAAAATGGAGACGTTAAAATTCAGGTTACCGCAGGTTCAGTTTACAGATTAGAACAGCTGTCATGGCATGTTTCTTTAGATCTTATGCATTGTTACATCACGAGCATTTTCATGCAAAACACAAGCATGTTCCTTTCAATAGTATCATCTCAGGGAATTACAATGGTTGTGCATATATATGGGATCTCAAATGAATTTTCATTTCATACGATGTATTATGAAACGAGTTGTGTGTTTTATATCCCCGAGCCTTGGCGAGGGGATATAGAACGCACAACGAGTTTCATAATACATCGTATGAAATGAAAATTAATTTGAGATTCTTTTTATCACATGATATTGCCAAAACATGTGTATTTCTAACGTGAAATCAACGTTTCCGAGAACTACAGAGGCGAATCACGCCGTGATCTAGACGCCGTCTGCTACGCCATGAGAAGTAGTTTCCCCATCGTAATAGATATTCTGTGCGTAAGAGAAAAGTATTTGATTTTCAATTTTGAATAGTATTTTAATGCAAGAATTAATTCAACAACAACAATATAATCATTGATATTGACTCCGGGTCTACATTTAACAGTTGACCGATATTTGAAAGGTCACATTTGTCAAGGTTCATGTGATTAGGTTCCAAAGTTGACCAATCGCTTTCAAGCAGAGCGATATGTAACGTGTTATCATATCATATATTTATGAAATGGCTTTATGAAACTTCATAACAGGTGTATCATGTGATAAATACGTGTATGTAATTCAATATGGTGAATGTCAATAAATAATTTTCTTTTACATGCATCCGTTACAATAGACAATTCGGTCTTTCCGAAATAGAGAGTTACTTCCCATTTGTGCAGGTATCTGACGTCAACGCATTGTGACGTCTTCAAATTCTATGGAAACCAGCAAGAAATTCAGGGAAACAGGGTTACATATATGACGTTTTCGAAGGGATTTAATGACGTCACAATGCGTTTACGTCAGATACCTGCACAAATCGAACGTAGGACTATAAAATCGAAAAGACGGAATTTCCGAGATGTTTTATTTGATAGCTAGACTACGGATATTACATACTTTGGCAACGTTTTCCATTGTGACGTCACACACGAAGCACTGGAAATGTAACGAAAAACCTTCGATTAATTATGACAAATCAATTTAAAAGTTTGCCAAGGTACTTGATGTCCGTAGTCTGATGTGTAAAATCAAGGTTTTTAACGGTCGATTCAGAGAACTTGACAATGGACTATTCCTCATACACCTTGATCCAGTTCCTGAACTTTAAGCGAAGGTGAACAACTTCAAGCAAAAACTTCCATATACATGTTTATATGTACCCTCAAAAATACTTTTCTATGTTGTGTTCAAGGAGGAGAGTAGACAAGATTTAACATTGTCTATTTTCTCCTTCTAAAAGAGCAAAACTTGCACTTTGAAATAAACGTGACATCTTTAATTACATTGCAGACGCCTAAACAAATTCATGTGACCTTATTCCCTATTTTTGAAAACCAGAGTTACTTCCCATTTGAGACGGTATCTGACGTAGACTGATTATGATATCATCAAATTCTATAGAAACGATCTTAAAAGTCTGAGAAATTACGGTATAAAATCGACGTTACCATACTATTTTCATGACGTCACAATGATTTTACGTCAGATACCGTCTGTAAAGGGAAAAAACTCTGTATTCTGCAAAGATTAAAAATGTTTGTAATGTTGCGTAGATGAAAGTTACTCCACCCATTATTCCCCCTTTCCTTTGAGTAAAATTCAAACTTGAAGTCATAAACTTTCATATGCCATCTTAAAACTATTTTCATATTCATAAACAAGAGGCCCAAGGGGGCCACATCGCTCACCTGAGGAGACTGTATGTATGTTTTCAATCAAAGTCAAGACCTGAAGGAAATCGCTTTTAGTGAAGCTTTGAGAAGGACAAGGTGTACAAGTTACTTTCTGTAAAGTTCAGTGACATTCTGTGCAGTAGTTTAAGAGGATAAGTCAAAAATGTGTCATTCAAATAGAGCCTATAGAGGACATCTTGGATTTCCAATCGGCTCGAAAAACACAAACTAAGTAGAGGGCAATTAGTACTTGCGTCCTGTGAAGTTTCAAGAAATTCTGTGAAGCAGTTTTAGAGGAGAAGTTGAAAATGTGTCAGCCAATCAGAGCCTGTGGCGGCCATCTTGAATTTCCGATAGGCTCCAAAAACGCAAACTTGATAGAGGGTATGAGTACTTGCATCCTGTGAAGTTTCATGAAATTCTGCGCAGCGGTTTCAGAGGAGAAGTCGAAAATTTGTCAGCCAATCAGAGCCTGTGGCGGCCATCTTGGATTTCTGATCAGCTCGAAAAACACAAACTTGGTAGAGAGCAATCAGTACTTGCTTCCTGTGAAGGTTTGTGAAATTCTATGCAGCCGTTTGAGAGGAGAAGTCGAAAATGTGTCAGTCAATCAGAGTCTGTGGCAGCCATCTTGGATTTCCGATTGGCTCGAAAAACACAAACTTAGTAGAGGGCATTGAGTACTTGCTTCCTGTGAAGTTTCATGATATTCTGTGCAGTGGTTATAGAAGAGAAGTTGAAAATGTGTCAGCCAATCAGAGCCTGTGGCAGCCATCTTGGATTTCCGATTGGCTTGAAAAACACAATTTGGTAGAGGGCATTGAGTAGTTGCTTCCCGTGAAATTTCATGAAATTCTGTGCAGCGGTTTCAGAGGAGAAGTCGAGAATGTGTCAGCCAATTAGAGCCTGTGGCGGCCATCTTGGATTTCCAATCGGCTCCAAAAACACAAACTTGGTAGAAGGCATTGAGTACTTGCTTCCTGTGAAGTTTCATGAAATTCTGTGCAGCAGTTTCGGAGGAGAAGTCAAAAATGTGTCAGCCAATCAGAGCCTGTGGCGGCCATCTTGGATTTCCAATCGGCTCAAAAAACACAAACTTGGTAGAGGGCATTGAGTACTTGCTTCCTGTGAAGTTTCATGAAATTCTGTGACGCAGTTTCAGAAGAGAAGTCAAAAATGTGTCAGCCAATCAGAGCCTGTGGCGGCCATCTTGGATTTCCGATCGGCTTGAAAAACATAAATTTGATAGAGGGCATTGAGTACTTGCTTCCTGTGAAATTTCGTGAAATTCTGTGCAGCGGTTGCCGAAAAGATATCGAAAATGTTAAAAGTTTACGTCGGACGGACGACGCGCTATGACAATAGCTCACTTGAGCTTCGCTCAGGTGAGCTAAAAACAACAATACTTGTAGGGGACCATGATTTCTTCTTTCCTACCAAGTTTAACGAAAATCTGTTCAGTGGTTCTGAAGAAGAAGTTGAATATGTATGAAAATCATCCCCCCTTCTTCTTGAGTAATCTAAGTAACCCAAGAGAGATAGTTATACAGAAGCTAAAGCAAAATAACAGACCCCCTCCCCATCCTTTCACTGTGTTATTGATAACATTGATCTGTTCTTACATTAATATTTTGAGCTGCTCTCGATATTGTAATTTCATAGTTGTATATCTAAGTCTTCACAAGATAAATTTGAAAATACCTATTCATCTTTTTAAAATAATTTAGTTTCCTTTTCCATACCTATTTAATAATTCAAAATATATAACATTCAAATGAATCGATAATCCAAAAATTTAAACCTCAAAAACATAAATCTATATTAAAGAAAGACAACTCTTGCATACATGAACATGTACCAACTTATACGAAACTAAAGTTACCAGGGTACCAGAACTTGAACTTACAAGCCTTGGGTCCATGTTCACAGTAAACATATCTATTCATGATTGAAAAAATACTCATAAAAATCTGTTCAGCAGTTCTGGAGAAGAAGTTGAATATGTATGAAAATCACCCCCCCCCCCTTTCCTTTTCACATAAGAAAATAATTCATAAAAAATCAAAAAATTAAAATTTCAGTATGAAATACATATCAAAGCATTAAGTAACTTAAATGTGATGAATCTGTAGTAAATGAATGTGTAAAACCATACACATATTGAGTTATTTAAAGAAATAGTGCAAAAATGTGCATTTCCGACAGAGTCCGAAATTTGACTTCCGAGTGGAACCAAAAACAACAACACTTCTTAAGACATCTCTCTAGATCATTCTGATGCTTTCAGTTTGTCGATACGTGCTTTCGTTCTGAAGAAGAAGTTTGTCAAAGGAGGGTACCCCCCTGTGACCTACTTTTGCCTCTGGTGGCGCCACCTGTTGATGGATCTGGACGAAAAACAACATCACTTGTAGGGGACCATGAGTACTTCATTCCTACCAAGTTTCATGAAAATCTTTTCAGTGGTTCTGGAGAAGAAGTTGAATATGTATGAAAATCACCCCCCCCCCCCCTTCCTTTTCACATAAGAAAAAAATTAATAAAAAATCAAAAAATCTAAATTTTAGAATAAAATACTTATCAAAGCATTTAGTAACTTAAATATGATAAATATGCAGTAAATGAATGTGTAAAATCATACACTTATTGAGTTATTTAAAGAAATAGTGCAAAAATGTGCATTTCTGACGAAGTCCGAAAAGACGTCAAAAACGCGTCAAAAATTTGACTTCCGAGTGGAACCAAAAATAACAACACTTCTTAAGACATCTCTCTAGTTCATCCTGATGCTTTTGGTTTGTCGATACGTGCCTCCGTTCTGAAGAAGAAGTTTGTCAAAGGAGGGTACCCCCTGTGACCTACTTTTGCCTCTGGTGGCGCCACCTGTTGATGGATCCGGACGAAAAACAACAACACTTGTAGGGGACCATGAGTACTTCATTCCTACCAAGTTTCATGAAAATCTTTTCAGTGGTTCTGGAGAAGAAGTCGAAAATGTTGAAAAGTTTACGACGGACGACGGACGACGACGGACGCCACGCTATGACAATAGCTCACTTTGAGCCTATGGCTCAGGTGAGCTAAAAAGTTATGAAAGACACATTAAGTACAGGTTCAAGTAAGAATCAGACAGGGGTGATAAATGAAACTTTTTTTTTTGGCAGAATTTTTTATTCCTGTTTTGAGACATATGGGTGGTTAAAACAAACAGATTGAAATTCATTTCTCAAGGTTTGGATGGTGAAGCGAGATATTCACCTCATATTTTATAAAGGATTATGAAGAGAAAAAAATGGCGGGAAAATTATCCTTGTATAATTTTACCAAATTTGCTACCCCTATAACTTTCTTCACCATCCAAGTATGAGGAAAAATCATTCAGAACATTCATATGGAGGCTGATCTGAACACATTTCAAAAGAAAAAAGTTCAGCAAAAAATTTAAGGTTTTTCAACTGCCTGATCCTTACATGGACTTGTACTTAGCTTATTCCTCTGATTCTTGATCTTCAGTATTTACCAAAGGAAAAGTCAAACTGCCTCGAAGTCTTGTAAAATTTTCATTGTAAAGAATCTTTCATAAATGACGATATCCTAGCTGTACTACAAATTTTTATGGATTTTTATTGCAATATAAAAATGTTAGAATAAAGCACTGAATCTTAAAATCAATCAAACTTAAGTCTTTGAATGACTTTATCATGTTTATATCAACTGCAAAAAATTTTTTTCTTTCACTCTTTAATTCATTCTTTTTTCCCTCTTACTTTCTTACCTTCTTTTCTTTCACTCTCTCTCACTCATTCTCTCATTCGTTTTCCTCTCTTGCTTTCTTACCTTTTTCAGATTTTTTTTTATCATAAAAGGACCACATTGGAAATAAGTCACAGGGCTTTAAGGGGCTATACAAGTAACTATAATATCCTTTACCTTTTTTTCATTTATTAAAGTAACTGTTCAAAATCAAATCTTATTTCTTTTTAAATCTATTTAGTTAAAAGTGCTTTTTAAATCTACAAATGTGATAGTATACACTTCAGGTGCTTCATTCTTATGTGTAAATTAGTTTAAATCTAGATCATTTACAGTGGCGGATCCAGTGTCCCCTTTGCCGGGGGGTCAAGGGGCGAATTTTGCCAATTTTTACTGAAAATGGGCCAAAATATACTTGTTTTTGAAAAATTTTGGGTCAGTGCCGGGGGCGGATGCCCCCTCCACACCCCCCTTAATCCGCCACTGATTTAATTTCTAAGGAATACTATTAGACATTGAATGATCTGTTTAGATTGTTTTACATATGAAAGTGTGTCTTCGACAGTGATATTCATTATCTTAACTACATGTATATTGCCTTTGTTTTAAGAATTGAATGTTTATTTTTGCCATTTCATTGGAATATGAAATGTCAGCTGTCCTATCACAAATTGTGTAAAACCGTGTAACAATGAAATTTTTGTGTTATCAATTAAAGGAATTTGCATTTATAGTAGACCGATCATAATTTCTCCCGAAATACACCAAAGACAACGACTTGGCAACTTAAATTGAACTGCTGTTCATTTGTTGCAGTTTTCAAATCATGTGTGTAGCAACCGATGTACTAATCACTGCTTATATTCAAAATATTGGACAATAGTGTTTATCTTTCAATCGATACTTTGAGACCATTTTAATCATTTCTTTCATGCATTAGACAATTCAAGAGTTTTTTTTGCGTTGTTGTGAAAGTAGTTCTGGTCAATTTTGACATTTTATCAATTCATAACAGAAGTCACAATCAATGCGATCGACCAATCAAAATTATTAGATTCAGATATACAGACATTTGGTTACTATTACTGAATAAATTCCACAACTTCTACATACATGTAACATATAAGAATCCAAACGAACTGCCCACTTGTATAAATGCTATGTCAGACAAGCCTTTCACACGTACCGTATGAAAATTCAAACAGACTGCCCACTTGAATCAAATTTTCGATACCGAGTCTGAATTTCTGAGTGCAAAAGTCAAAATTGATGGAAAAATGCAGATTCTGCTGCAAAGGGTTGTTGGCATCTACACAACACTCTACTACTGTACAGTGACTGGTCATGTAACAGCTAATTTGATTGGCTCTTGTACCGACCAATGGGAAGCCTCCAGCATCCACAGGACAGTCTGAATTAAATAACATTAAAAGTCTCATTTATCACTTAAAATTACAAAATATTTAAACCAGATATATACAATTAAATGTCATGGACGTTCATGAAGATTTGAAAATCTAAAGCACACTTTTTTGAAAACCCCTAAACAATGTTTAAATCAAAGGACTGAATGTCCTGGGAATTGGCAGTCTTGAATGCTTATAAAATTAATTTCTTAAATCTATGAAAACACTTTTTTTTTATTTCTTTTTTTTTTAATTCCACAGACATGTAAACAATAAGCAGACAAGGACAATTTTTTTTTGGTAAACAACAACAGACATGTAAACAATAAGCAGACAAGGACTCTTTTTTTTAACAACCTCAGACACGTAAACAATAAGCAGACAAGGACATTTTTTTTCTTGCAAACAACGACAGACACGTAAACAATAAGCAGACAAGGACATTTTTTTTCTTGCAAACAACGACAGACACGTAAACAATAAGCAGACAAGGACATTTTTTTTCTTGCAAACAACGACAGACACGTAAACAATAAGCAGACAAGGACATTTTTTTTCTTGCAAACAACGACAGACACGTAAACAATAAGCAGACAAGGACTTTCTTTTTAACAACCTCAGACACGTAAACAATAAGCAGACAAGGACATTTTTTTTCTTGCAAACAACGACAGACACGTAAACAATAAGCAGACAAGGACATTTTTTTTCTTGCAAACAACGACAGACACGTAAACAATAAGCAGACAAGGACATTTTTTTTCTTGCAAACAACGACAGACACGTAAACAATAAGCAGACAAGGACATTTTTTTTCTTGCAAACAACGACAGACACGTAAACAATAAGCAGACAAGGACTTTCTTTTTAACAACCTCAGACACGTAAACAATAAGCAGACAAGGACATTTTTTTTCTTGCAAACAACGACAGACACATAAACAATAAGCAGACAAGGACATTTGTTTTCTTGCAAACAACGACAGACACGTAAACAATAAGCAGACAAGGACATTTTTTTTCTTGCAAACAACGACAGACACGTAAACAATAAGCAGACAAGGACATTTTTTTTTTCTTGCAAACGATGACAGACACATAATCAATAAGCAGACAAGGACATTCAAAAAAAAAAAAAAAAAAAAAAAAAAACAACACGTAAACAATAAGCAGTCTGAGAAGGACATTTTGTACATAGACACAGAACATAGATTAGTATATGTCGACCGACTCGTGTTTTTAGTTAGGCTCGTAACAACAACCTTTTGGTCACTGGCTCGACACCCTATCCACTAGACCACGGCACCGACACGAAAACAGGTTTTCTTTAATTCTAATTTTGCTTTTTATTTTTACTTTTTTTAACATCTAATAATTTTGTCAAATCTAAAAGATATCAATTGATTATTCATTGAAGAATTAATCGCAATAAAAATCAATTCTCTTTAAACATGCATACCATTTTTCCATCCAGGGACCGTCTCAGGAGTATACGTAGAGGAGGTGAGACTACACTGGTCTGTACTTGCTTTCAGGTACGGTGCTATACTGAGGGACTCTCTCAAAAGTGATAAATGGGTATCACTCAGTGCTGTTACATTAACAAGGGATAGGTCATCATAAAACGTGGTCAAGGAAAAATCTGCAAAACAAACCATTTTTTTAAATATGCAAACTGATATCAAATTCTGATTTTAAAGTTTCACTCCTTCACCTTTTCCAAGGTATGTTCCTTTATGCGAAACCTTCCGGTTGATCCTACTGTTTCTGGTAATGAAACGTGCCGTTCCAGCCGATTGGATCGGATCATCTGGCACGTCTAGGACAAACATTCCTGGCTGTTCCAATATGGCAAACATGGTTACGATCTCCTAACAGCAATTGGAATTTTTATTGTAATTGGAAATTTTGATGTGGATGTCACAATAAATGATTAACATCTGATAAACTAAAAACTATTTCTACTTCTATTTTGACTTTAGTTTTTGATTTTGTGAATATCAAGATTTTGCTATATCCACTGCTGCAATAGTGAAGTCATTCTGGCACCATTTTCCTTCCATTATTAGAAATGGATCCTTCTGGAATGTTCCGAATAATGGAATGCAGTCCAAGACTCAAGTTGTCAATACATGTATATGGCCATTTATAAGTAATTATAAATTCATTTTTTTAAAGAATACAAGTGGATCTCTTGATAGAAACTGTCATATCAATATTGGACCAAAGTTAATAAATTTGACATTCGATGTTATTGAAACAACAAAGTCTTTGATTTTCTAATTTTCAAAAAACATGTACTTACTGGTTGTTTGAGACCAATCGCAATCTTGCTTTGGTAAAAAGGCATCCTCCAGGATTGTTTGAGAGAAGACACATGATTGGCTGGATTCTACACAAAGGCTCAGATTTAAGTTCACTAGGTATTGTTGATAGTCTGTCAAATCCACTACACTGTACCTGAAATGAGCAAACTGTCTTTTAAGAAAATACACCGCTAAAGATGGTATGGCCGGATTGCAAAGAAAGTTTTTGTCCCTAACTGGGTCAAGGTCACTGGGTCAAATGTCACAACATAAATTGAAAGGTCTAGTCAGAGGCAACCTACCTGTATAATATGTTTCTACTGAACATATAATTCCTGAGATTTTGCTTAAACCAGAAACTTAACCAAGTCCAAGGTCAAGGTCACTAGGTCAAATGTCACAACATAAATTGAAAGGTCTAGTCAGAGGCAACCTACCTGTATAATATGTTTCTACTGAACATATAATTCCTGAGATTTTGCTTAAACCAGAAACTTAACCAAGTCCAAGGTCAAGGTCACTAGGTCAAATGTTACAACATAAATTGAAAGGTCTTGTCAGAGGCAACCTACTTGTATAATATCATGTTTCTACTGAATATATAATTCCTGAGATTTTACTTAAACCAGATCTTTAACTAGGTCAAAGTCCAAGGTCAGAGGCAACCTACCTGTATAATATTATGTTTCTACTGAACATATACATGTAGTTCCTGAGATTTTACTTAAACCAGAAACTTTGACCAAAATCTTTAACTAGGTCAAAGTCCAAGGTCAAGGTCACTAGGTCAAACTTCATGTATAATATAAAGTTTCTACTGCATACAGTTCCTTAGATTTTGCTTCCACCAGATTCTTTAACCAAATTGTAGACGACAGTCGGACAGACGGACATTGTCAATCTATAGACCGGAATTGCTTTGCAATCCGGCCAAAAACTTATTAAATTTGAGAATTTCAAAGCAATAAAATCTTAATGGCAGCAAAACTACACACTTAACACCTGGCAGACATTGATACATAAATTCTGTTTTTTCTAAACTAATGTCAATTAAACTTAAGATTTTTCTTAAGATTATTATTGACTGTGTTATTAAATGTTTCTCTATTTTGGAATAAAAAGACAGAATATTAAGATTTTTCATCATTTTTAAATCATTTAAATTTGCTGAGAAATGATCTAAATATTTTTACTTACTCCAGCTTAACTACATCTTGTAGCCAAAGTTCTTTAGTCTGACCTACAAGCGAGGGAAAGATAAAGAATTTAATTTTATCAATCAACAAAGGTAAGGCTGAAATTTCTAGCTTGACCTACACAGGAGGGTAAAACTAAGTTTTTTTTTATACCTGATTTACAAAGAAAGCCAAGTTTAAGTTTCCGAAATTAATAATAGCTGACAAAATAACAAAAACTGTTCTAGGTAGGCAATTATTGCCCACTTTTTCATTTTTATGTCTCAAAGGAATTGCGTCTTTTAACAATGAAGTCATAATAAAAGACAACGCCAGAGATGTTGACTCAGGACATTTTGAGCTTTTTCACAAGATGTGAAAATGGTATATTAAAGGATTTAAAAATTCTGTACACAGATTTATGTTAAAATACTTTAAGAAATGAATCATATATTGTTTTAGTTTGTGTGTGTGTGTGGGGGGGGGGGGGGATAGTGTTGTATAATCGGAAAAATTTCATAATCGATTATCGGTTTATAATCGGAGGATTTTAATCGATTATTTCGATTTAATCGGAAACAATTCTTTCTTGTTTTTACAGAAAATAATATGACAAGTAATGAATAAACTTCACTAAATCTTATGCTAATATACATAGCAAAATGTCTAGAAAGAACCCCAACCACAGAATGAAAAAAAAACTGTCTAGTAAATGAATATTTTGTCAAGATCACAGCAGTAATGAAGTCAAAACAAAATTGTAAATGTCGACAACTTTATACGGCAGATGCAGGGAGGGGGGGGGGGGGGGGTGGGGGGTGGGGGGTGGGGGGGTTTGCATACTACCCAAGAGTTCATTCAATGAATGAAGCAATATATTCGTGGAGTTTAGGCTAACAATACTGTGAAATTCACTGACCTTGTCCCTTACGAAGGTCAGCTCAGGAGTTCGGCATAAAACCTAAAAAGTTTTTTTTTCTGGACGAGTAGATATTGACGTACATGTAATTGCAGGCCCATATCGCATCTGACGTTGAAGTTTTCTATACTGTACTTGTCACTACCATTAAATTCAATGAGAATCCTAATTCCATCCATTGTGTGCCTTAGAAAGTGTATCCTTATCAAATTATTTACGTTACGTCCGGAACTTTAACTCGTAGAAACGATCGTTGATCCACTTTCGTTTTATTCGTACTTGTCATACGCGAATTCAACAGAAAACTATGTCATTCTTTTCCACGTTGAATATTTCCGATTATAATCGTTTCTTAGAAACATAATCGATTAATCGAAATCGAAGGGTATTAGCGATGATGTCGCCGATGTCGGCGATAATCGTTACAACACTAGGGGGGGATGACATACTTTATATAATTTCATATTTACCAAATGAGTAGTCTAGCAGATCTTCAATGACCGTGTAATCCTCGACACCGACCGTCATGGTCTGATAACAATGGTCTATATCTACAAAGGCTCGGAACGTTCGGCCGATGCTCGCTGATTTCATACAACACGACACTGACGTACAGCTCTGCGATACAGTACAAACCATGGGGAGTCCACTTATGTCTGGTAGTGTGTTACTAGTCTGGGCTGGACAATCTGTAATAAATAAGTATAAGAGATTTGACATTTAGAAAGAAGATTTTACATGTATAAAGGAAGGCAGATTTTCTATGCAAGAATATATCAATGCTAACAAATTCTGCCAAACATACATGTATCCCTCTTTTTTTTGCAAAATTTCATTATTTTTATTGAAATCTTGGTCAAGATTATGAAATGTATATACATTGTACATGTACAACTGTACATGCATCTATCACTTCCAACTTCCTGGATTTTATGACAAAATGCAATGTCAGAGCAATTAACCCTTCCGATTGCCCGAAAAAAATGCAAAATTTCGTGATGTCACAATGCTTTTACCTCGGACAAACAAGCTTCGAACCTCTGTCAAACATGGAAATTGCATTGTGACGTCATGGAATTTATCAATTTTTTCCCACATTCAAATGGGTCAATTCTTCTTGAATGCTACATGTAATATGTGTAAGCTTGAAATTAATTATGATGTGACAATTAAAAGGGATTTTCACTTATTAACAATTTTACCTTATGTTTTACTAAACTTAAAAGAGTTTAATAAATATGACTTTACCCTAAAATTTGAATGCTAATAAGAGGCCTTGAATTTTATCTCATCTTTATGTGCCTTCAATTCTCTACCCTTTTTTCCCCATTAATAAAAGTCATTGTGGAAGGTAGAATCATACCATTGTTCCATCCTTTTACTGTATTTGATGTCACATCCACACTACAGTTTGTATTACTCATATACCCATCAACTCCCAGGTACTCCAGATACAGGTCAGCATCAGTAGATGATAAAATCATATCTGTAATCTGATTGGTCGATTTCCATGTTGCCAAGGAGAAATCTGAAAATTCAAAATTCAAATTGTTGATTATTGTTTTGTTTCTTCCTGTAATTAGTAGTTCATCATAATGAAGTTTAAAATATGATTTTCACAAGTATTAGATAAAGGTAAAGGTAAAAGTAGAGTTTATAGTCTCGTTCGCCTGAGCCTCTCACAACTTCTACAATCACCTCCCTGGCAAGACCTGTACAATCTAGTGCATTCTCAACTCCCTTGGGAGTATACAAGCAGAGCTGCTGTTTAGGCGCTAATGCTTTTCAATCACATTACCAGCTCGTCTCATGTGCCAGGTACCTGGTTTACTCCTGGGTGGAGAGAGTGCACGTAGTGTAAAGTAACTTGCCCAAGGTTACAATGGTTTTGCAATGATCGGCGCCGATGAGATTCGCACCCACGACCTATAGGTTCATAGTCAACCGCGCTAACCAGTACGCTACCAGCTATACAACCAGGCAATGTTGCAAAGTTCTGTGCTAAATTTTTATGAAATTTTGTAACTTGCATAATTTTAGAACATCACTATGAGTTAAAGTTTCCAATCTCAATCTACCTATATCAGTTTCAGAGAACAGTAACTTCTTCTAAATCATTAATTTGATATGGGTTATACCAATGGAAGAAATTAATTTATTCAAATGATTTTAATCGTGTAAATTATGAAATTCAAAACAAATTTTCATACTTGAAATCAGTGGAGAGTCGGCGTAATTGCAGGACATCTTAGGAAGTCTGCGTTCTTTAAATATCTCAGCTTCGGTCATACACGATGAATTTGACTCAAAACACAGACTGACAGACAGGTTCATCAGGTACTGGTCTTCAGAGCTTAAATCCCATACTGTAAAACTGAAACAAACGTACAATATTTTACTGCATCTTTTAAGGCAAAACTGGTGGACATTAAAATATTTGTTCACAGGCAGCCTCAGTTCTGTGCTTGTGTACAGAAGTTTTGTTGAAATATTAAGCGAATATCAAACCTACGAGCGAATAACATGTCTTTATAAATTCTTACTCCAAATCATAAGATAAGAGTACTAAATTTGGCAAAATATATGCATTCATACTGTTGTGACCTTGACCTTCGACCTAGATAACGTATGGAGCTTTTCCTCTTTCCATGGTGATCCTTTGTATGACTGTTATTTAGAAGTTCCAGAAGCTAATTGTTTCATCTGTTTGCTGTGTAAGAATAAGAGACTGTGACCTTGACCTTTGTCTATTGACCCTTAACGTATCCATTGTACAAATGGAGATTTCACGGACATCTCGTCCATTTAAACAGTGTTAAAATTATCTCGGTAATATTCGGCAGTGTCTCAATAGCTTCCGTTGATCGAGCGAAGGTTTTGACCTTTGATGATAGACACCATTTTTTATGTTTTAGGGTATATTTTGGTAAAAATATTCAATAATTCTAACTATATAATACACTTGAAATTTATTTGTACAACGGATACCTTAATTTCTTCTTATGTTCCTTTTATTGTAGCAACTTTGAAGTTTTTTTTCTGTATTTTGCAAACACTACAGGAACAGAGTGCCAGAGCCACGTCCATCTTCTAAAAGCTGTATATAAACTTACTCTATTCTAACCACATTGTTGAGTCGAACATTTTTTTCCACTCCCCAGACGTAATCTCTCAAATACTGAGAAAATTGGTATCCACTCATTCCGAAGTCAATTTTCATTTCGCACGGGTCGACGTCCACTGTAACAGTGAAATTATGATGTAGAGGAGGAGATAACATGCAGCACTGCAGGCCCGTACAACTAGCCTGAATGTGACACACTAAGCCACTGGGTAGTGTAGCTAGTTGGTGTGAGATCGGCTGGGAGATCATCATACCGCAGGCTGAAAAGAGAAAAGTATCAAATGAAAATTCTATGTCTGGTTTGGTAACAAATTTTATACTTTTTCTACACTAATGTACCTGTTTTTAAGAATACCTACATGGAATCATCTAATATAACAATTTCTAGTATCAAGATGTACACGATGTACATGTATATAGTAAAATCTACATAATTATTCTAAAACTTCATTGTGACACTTTTCTTTCCAGCTTAAATGTCCAGGAACACAAAATAATGACTAAAATGCTTGCAGAATGTGTATATATACAAAATAAACACCTTGGCGCAGGCCTATTTCGAATGATGAAAAAACATAATTTTCTGCATGTATCTCGATAAATAGCGGTTTCTATTTGCAGTCTGTATGTACAAAAGATTGCTCATATTGTGAAATTGCTCACATGTATAGGAAATATTTCAGCTCTTCGGCATTCAGAGTTACTTCCTAAGTGGGACTGTATTTAAGGTAAATGCATTATAATTTAATTTCCATTGTTATTATTAAGAAACGACGATTCTGAATTGGCCGAGAAATTTTGTTGATACCTGTATCAACACAAAACGGAAGTATGCGCTTAGCAACGTCATAAGCAACACAATTTCACAGCTGCAAATAAACGTTCAAAAGCGACGTAATGAAATGATAAGTAATCAATGTAACATTTTTTTGGTTGATTGATATTACAATGATTCCTTAAATGACGTGATGAAATTCCTACAGAAACATTGTTTTTTCTGAACTTTATGCTTGTTCCCATTGAATTTGATGACGCCACAAAACCTTCGTCAGATACTGTCCCAAATAACAAAAACACCAAATACTGTAAATTGGTTTTTATTTGTCAGGTACCAATTTTCGTCAGTGCCTCCCTTGACGAAATTACGTATAGACGAATAAATACTCCTGACAAAATATAGTGTAGAAAGGAAAAATTGAATCTTAAGAGTTAATACGACAGGCAAATGTAAATCATTGAAAACTGAATATGCACACAAAGTCGCATATAAATTTTTAATGCACTTCTAATTACCAAATGATCTGTTTTCACAACAAGCTAGGTGGTATACATGTCTCTAATTGTTTTTTGTTTACCAATAATTGTT
Organism: Pinctada fucata; assembly: GCA_028142955.1. Taxonomy (NCBI): domain Eukaryota; kingdom Metazoa; phylum Mollusca; class Bivalvia; order Pterioida; family Pteriidae; genus Pinctada; species Pinctada fucata. The sequence continues at coordinate 33,536,565 of AP027112.1, read as the reverse complement.
AAACAAACAATGAAAACAAATGCATATGGCCTACACCTGAATGTTAATTTGGCATTTGAACAGACGAATTGATATTTTAGGGACCTTTGGATGAAGAATTTACATACTGACGAAATGGTCATTTTGAACGAATTGATGAAAATTGGTACTGACGAAAATAAAGCAATTTACAGTAATCAGGGAATTCAAAGTTTTCATTAGGCGACAGAAATTTAATTTTTAGTTTTACAGACTTTATTTTTTCACAATAGGGTAGGAGGAGGGAATAAAAATAAAATAAAAATCAGTAAATTTCAACATTTCATGTTTTGTGCCACGATCACAATCTTAATTCAACTTGTTTATTATTTTTCCAAGCTGCATTCTCTAAATAAGTGAGAATTAAAAGTAATAAAACCAGTAATTTTGGATGAGCGGAAGAAAAAATGTACAATCGGTTCATTTTATTTTTTTCCAATTGTGGACAAATTAGGGTCGGCGGATCTGTAAAACTAGGAATTAAACTTTTGTCGCCTTATAATGATATACATGTGTAAGAACATGTATGAATAGAACTTACCATCCTTGTAACCATTGACCACTGGTGTATACAATGCGTCGTCCAGGGAGCATGGTGGATCAACTAGATACATGGGCATCTGTAGATCCTCCCTGAGTTTATCTTGATAGATTCCAGTTATTTGTGAGTAGTCATTGGCCGTCAGGTTGTTCTCCGACATGAAGTTTGATAGAGAAAAGCCTGTAATCAAAGAAAATTGGCAAAGTCTGTCATAGGGAAACCACGGCATAAACTATCAGGAAAAAAAATCTAAATTCAAAGTATTGTGGTAAATAACAGCATTAACACCAAGCATTTTCTTTCCAGCTATCCTTAGTGTAAAATCTTGTAATTTAGTTATTTTAAAATTCAAATCAAAACAACCTTCACAGACCTGGAGTAGGGAAATCCATACTCCATGTGCAGGGCTGTTTCGGCAGTTTGACTCTATTCAGCACTGCCAGGTCCAGTAAACAGCTGCCGGAACTCTCGAAGCATACCCTGATGTTCATAGATACTAAATATACACCCTCTCCTACCAAGTCCCACACGGTGTATCTGAAATATCACAAAATAAACAAGACGTTAGTCTGAGAAATAAACAGTGGATAGATAAAATCGATTAGCAGATTTGAATTTTACCAATTTCAAAGCTTCTCAATAGATGAATTTGATTTTTTTAAAACATAAATTAGATTAATTACTTCTATGAGTTTGAATTGGAATTTAAGAAGAAGCGAAAATTTATTTATTTTTTGGAGAGGTTTTTTTTTTTGCACATATTTTCTTTCTTTCAAATATATTTATCAAAGATGAGAAATTAAGACATAACATTGTACAGCATTTACCTTTTCCAGAAGTACTTTTCTATATCATTTCTAAAACCTACTCTTCAAAGAGGAAAACCACTCCAATCTGTATTATTTACCTTATTTTGATTATGTCCCTTAAAATCACCTCTTGTTCAGTACCTGAAAAATCAGCAAAATGAATGTGGTAAAAATACCCAAGTATCTAATATTCTGCCTATGTATGGCCCATAACAAATACATGTATTATCAAACACTCTTAATATGAATACATGATTATATACATGTATCTGAGCAGTTTAGCTATTGTGCCCTGTAAGCTCAGATAGTAAGAGAATAGCTATTGTGCCCTTTAAGCTCAGATAGTAAGAGTTTAGCTATTGTGCCCTATAAGCTAAGATACATGTAGTAAGAGAAAAGCTATTGTGCCCTGTAAGCTCAGATAGTAAGAGAATAGCTATTGTGCCCTGTAAGCTCAGATAGTAAGAGAATAGCTATTGTGCCCTGTAAGCTCAGATACATGTAGTAAGAGAATAGCTATTGTGCCCTGTAAGCTCAGATAGTAAGAGAATAGCTATTGTGCCCTGTAAGCTCAGATAGTAAGAGAATAGCTATTGTGCCCTGTAAGCTCAGATAGTAAGAGAATAGCTATTGTGCCCTGTAAGCTCAGATAGTAAGAGAATAGCTATTGTGCCCTGTAAGCTCAGATAGTAAGAGAATAGCTATTGTGCCCTGTAAGCTCAGATAGTAAGAGAATAGCTATTGTGCCCTGTAAGCTCAGATAGTAAGAGAATAGCTATTGTGCCCTATAAGCTCAGATAGTAAGAGAATAGCTATTGTGCCCTGTAAGCTCAGATAGTAAGAGAATAGCTATTGTGCCCTGTAAGCTCAGATAGTAAGAGAATAGCTATTGTGCCCTGTAAGCTCAGATAGTAAGAGAATAGCTATTGTGCCCTATAAGCTCAGATACATGTAGTAAGAGAATAGCTATTGTGCCTTGTAAGCTCAGATACATGTAGTAAGAGAATAGCTATTGTGCCCTGTAAGCTCAGATACATGTAGTAAGAGAATAGCTATTGTGCCCTATAAGCTCAGATAGTAAGAGAATAGCTATTGTGCCCTATAAGCTCAGATAGTTAGAGAATAGCTATTGTGCCCTGTAAGCTCAGATAGTAAGAGAATAGCTATTGTGCCCTGTAAGCTCAGATAGTAAGAGAATAGCTATTGTGCCCTATAAGCTCAGATAGTAAGAGAATAGCTATTGTGCCCTATAAGCTCAGATAGTAAGAGAATAGCTATTGTGCCCTGTAAGCTCAGATAGTAAGAGAATAGCTATTGTGCCCTATAAGCTCAGATACATGTAGTAAGAGAATAGCTATTGTGCCCTGTAAGCTCAGATACATGTAGTAAGAGAATAGCTATTGTGCCCTGTAAGCTCAGATAGTAAGAGAATAGCTATTGTGCCCTATAAGCTCAGATAGTAAGAGAAAAGCTATTGTGCCCTATAAGCTCAGATAGTAAGAGAATAGCTATTGTGCCCTGTAAGCTCAGATAGTAAGAGAATAGCTATTGTGCCCTGTAAGCTCAGATAGTAAGAGAATAGCTATTGTGCCCTGTAAGCTCAGATAGTAAGAGAATAGCTATTGTGCCCTGTAAGCTCAGATAGTAAGAGAATAGCTATTGTGCCCTGTAAGCTCAGATACATGTAGTAAGAGAATAGCTATTGTGCCCTGTAAGCTCAGATAGTAAGAGAATAGCTATTGTGCCCTATAAGCTCAGATAGTAAGAGAATAGCTATTGTGCCCTATAAGCTCAGATAGTAAGAGAATAGCTATTGTGCCCTGTAAGCTCAGATACATGTAGTAAGAGAATAGCTATTGTGCCCTGTAAGCTCAGATAGTAAGAGAATAGCTATTGTGCCCTATAAGCTCAGATAGTAAGAGAATAGCTATTGTGCCCTATAAACTCAGATAGTAAGAGAATAGCTATTGTGCCCTATAAGCTCAGATAGTAAGAGAATAGCTATTGTGCCCTGTAAGCTCAGATACATGTAGTAAGAGAATAGCTATTGTGCCCTGTAAGCTCAGATACATGTAGTAAGAGAATAGCTATTGTGCCCTGTAAGCTCAGATAGTAAGAGAATAGCTATTGTGCCCTATAAGCTCAGATAGTAAGAGAATAGCTATTGTGCCCTATAAACTCAGATAGTAAGAGAATAGCTATTGTGCCCTATAAGCTCAGATAGTAAGAGATTATTACAATGATGACGGGGCATTCGTGTTTGTATTACCATACATAGAATAGAAATTCAGACTCTTTATAATTTAATTAGCTTTTTATAATTTAATACACATTGAAAGAAACAGGGACATTATTGAGCAGCACAGTTCATATAAAGTGAAGAAGCTGTACTCTACAGCAGTTTAATTAAGTTGTAATCTGTCATCTCAGGACAAATACTCATCCAATGTTGGTGGGCATAAGCCGAAGAATTTCCCCGTCTCACTTCCGTAGAGTATGGTGTGGCAGTTTGTCAATATAGCAGCGACCCTATAGTACTTCCCTACAGGTTGCAAATACAACTTCTGATTTTTCTTATAGTCAAGGAAGGCAAAAAGGCTCAACACTTTGCCAAACGTCCATTTGACACTGACACGGACAGCAGACATCTTCTTGTTAAAGCGCATTTGCTGAGCAGTGATGACGCCTCCTCTGAAAGGGGGGATAATATAAGGACTGATGGGATAAGCTGGGTCTCCATACACACTGTACACTTCGTTGTTTTGTGTTGTCATGTATCGTTGCATCTGAGTTTCGATACCGCTTTCTCTCAGCATCCCTGCATCGTGTCGTCGACCTTCTATAGGACCGAACAGATGGGCAATCATGCCGTTTGGGGTTACGATGCTCTGGAATTTTAATCCATGGATTCTTTTGTGCCCATTAAAAACTAGCCTCTGATTCTCTTGTGGTCGGCAAATTGGACGTACCGTTCCATCGATAAACCCCCAACAGTTTGACAGCGGAGCGTCACATCGTCGAACCGAATCAACCATTTCGTCCAGTTGATTATGAGCTAACCATGACTGGTTTAAATTTTCAAGAAGATGGCCATGTTCCGAGTCGATCAGATTTAAAACTGTGTTACATATGTAGGATAACTCGGCTTTAGATCGACCAAACACATGAGATAGGTCCTCAAGACGACTGGGGTACGCTAAACGCCGTATAAGTATGCAGAGACCTTGCATTCCAGAACACACCGTTCTGTTTTCGCAAACGACTTTTGTGGGCAGTCGTAGAGCACAGGAAAGACGTGTCATGTCTTCCCTTTGAAACCGAAACATGGAACGAAACTGTTCATCATTCAAAGCATCAATGTTCACTTTATGAAGCACTGACTTTTCCCTTTCTTCTGTATTCAAAAGCAACAACAGTTCATCATCGTTCTCTAAAGCCGCCAAAATCATTGAATTATCCGCCATTTGTCTTAGTTAAGTTAAAAAGAAAAACTTTAATTATTGGTTTATTATAATATTTTCATCCAATCAATACTTTTCTTACAAAACAATTTACGCGTACACGTACACGTACGACTTGTTAAACAAGACGATAAAATGACCGATTCAACGTGTACGCGTACGCGTAACATTAGAAGTACACGTACGCGTACACGGTTGTTTGCTTAACCTCTCTATTGTGCCCTGTAAGCTCAGATAGTAAGAGAATAGCTATTGTGCCCTGTAAGCTCAGATAGTAAGAGAATAGCTATTGTGCCCTGTAAGCTCAGATAGTAAGAGAATAGCTATTGTGCCCTATAAGCTCAGATACATGTAGTAAGAGAATAGCTATTGTGCCCTGTAAGCTCAGATACATGTAGTAAGAGAATAGCTATTGTGCCCTGTAAGCTCAGATAGTAAGAGAATAGCTATTGTGCCCTGTAAGCTCAGATAGTAAGAGAATAGCTATTGTGCCCTGTAAGCTCAGATAGTAAGAGAATAGCTATTGTGCCCTATAAGCTCAGATAGTAAGAGAATAGCTATTGTGCCCTGTAAGCTCAGATAGTAAGAGAATAGCTATTGTGCCCTATAAGCTCAGATACATGTAGTAAGAGAATAGCTATTGTGCCCTATAAGCTCAGATAGTAAGAGAATAGCTATTGTGCCCTGTAAGCTCAGATAGTAAGAGAATAGCTATTGTGCCCTGTAAGCTCAGATAGTAAGAGAATAGCTATTGTGCCCTGTAAGCTCAGATAGTAAGAGAATAGCTATTGTGCCCTGTAAGCTCAGATAGTAAGAGAATAGCTATTGTGCCCTATAAGCTCAGATAGTAAGAGAATAGCTATTGTGCCCTGTAAGCTCAGATACATGTAGTAAGAGAATAGCTATTGTGCCCTGTAAGCTCAGATACATGTAGTAAGAGAATAGCTATTGTGCCCTGTAAGCTCAGATAGTAAGAGAATAGCTATTGTGCCCTATAAGCTCAGATAGTAAGAGAATAGCTATTGTGCCCTGTAAGCTCAGATAGTAAGAGAATAGCTATTGTGCCCTATAAGCTCAGATAGTAAGAGAATAGCTATTGTGCCCTGTAAGCTCAGATAGTAAGAGAATAGCTATTGTGCCCTATAAGCTCAGATAGAAAGAGAATAGCTATTGTGCCCTGTAAGCTCAGATACATGTAGTAAGAGAATAGCTATTGTGCCCTGTAAGCTCAGATAGTAAGAGAATAGCTATTGTGCCCTATAAGCTCAGATAGTAAGAGAATAGCTATTGTGCCCTGTAAGCTCAGATACATGTAGTAAGAGAATAGCTATTGTGCCCTGTAAGCTCAGATAGTAAGAGAATAGCTATTGTGCCCTGTAAGCTCAGATACATGTAGTAAGAGAATAGCTATTGTGCCCTGTAAGCTCAGATACATGTAGTAAGAGAATAGCTATTGTGCCCTGTAAGCTCAGGTAGTAAGAGAATAGCTATTGTGCCCTATAAGCTCAGATAGTAAGAGAATAGCTATTGTGCCCTATAAGCTCAGATACATGTAGTAAGAGAATAGCTATTGTGCCCTGTAAGCTCAGATAGTAAGAGAATAGCTATTGTGCCCTATAAGCTCAGATAGTAAGAGAATAGCTATTGTGCCCTGTAAGCTCAGATAGTAAGAGAATAGCTATTGTGCCCTGTAAGCTCAGATACATGTAGTAAGAGAATAGCTATTGTGCCCTGTAAGCTCAGATAGTAAGAGAATAGCTATTGTGCCCTGTAAGCTCAGATAGTAAGAGAATAGCTATTGTGCCCTGTAAGCTCAGATAGTAAGAGATTAGCTATTGTGCCCTGTAAGCTCAGATAGTAAGAGAATAGCTATTGTGCCCTATAAGCTCAGATACATGTAGTAAGAGAATAGCTATTGTGCCCTATAAGCTCAGATAGTAAGAGAATAGCTATTGTGCCCTGTAAGCTCAGATAGTAAGAGAATAGCTATTGTGCCCTGTAAGCTCAGATACATGTAGTAAGAGAATAGCTATTGTGCCCTGTAAGCTCAGATAGTAAGAGAATAGCTATTGTGCCCTGTAAGCTCAGATAGTAAGAGAATAGCTATTGTGCCCTGTAAGCTCAGATAGTAAGAGATTAGCTATTGTGCCCTGTAAGCTCAGATAGTAAGAGAATAGCTATTGTGCCCTATAAGCTCAGATACATGTAGTAAGAGAATAGCTATTGTGCCCTATAAGCTCAGATAGTAAGAGAATAGCTATTGTGCCCTGTAAGCTCAGATAGTAAGAGAATAGCTATTGTGCCCTGTAAGCTCAGATAGTAAGAGAATAGCTATTGTGCCCTGTAAGCTCAGATAGTAAGAGAATAGCTATTGTGCCCTGTAAGCTCAGATAGTAAGAGAATAGCTATTGTGCCCTATAAGCTCAGATAGTAAGAGAATAGCTATTGTGCCCTGTAAGCTCAGATACATGTAGTAAGAGAATAGCTATTGTGCCCTGTAAGCTCAGATACATGTAGTAAGAGAATAGCTATTGTGCCCTGTAAGCTCAGATAGTAAGAGAATAGCTATTGTGCCCTATAAGCTCAGATAGTAAGAGAATAGCTATTGTGCCCTGTAAGCTCAGATAGTAAGAGAATAGCTATTGTGCCCTATAAGCTCAGATAGTAAGAGAATAGCTATTGTGCCCTGTAAGCTCAGATAGTAAGAGAATAGCTATTGTGCCCTATAAGCTCAGATAGAAAGAGAATAGCTATTGTGCCCTGTAAGCTCAGATACATGTAGTAAGAGAATAGCTATTGTGCCCTGTAAGCTCAGATAGTAAGAGAATAGCTATTGTGCCCTATAAGCTCAGATAGTAAGAGAATAGCTATTGTGCCCTGTAAGCTCAGATACATGTAGTAAGAGAATAGCTATTGTGCCCTGTAAGCTCAGATAGTAAGAGAATAGCTATTGTGCCCTGTAAGCTCAGATACATGTAGTAAGAGAATAGCTATTGTGCCCTGTAAGCTCAGATACATGTAGTAAGAGAATAGCTATTGTGCCCTGTAAGCTCAGGTAGTAAGAGAATAGCTATTGTGCCCTATAAGCTCAGATAGTAAGAGAATAGCTATTGTGCCCTATAAGCTCAGATACATGTAGTAAGAGAATAGCTATTGTGCCCTGTAAGCTCAGATAGTAAGAGAATAGCTATTGTGCCCTATAAGCTCAGATAGTAAGAGAATAGCTATTGTGCCCTGTAAGCTCAGATAGTAAGAGAATAGCTATTGTGCCCTGTAAGCTCAGATACATGTAGTAAGAGAATAGCTATTGTGCCCTGTAAGCTCAGATAGTAAGAGAATAGCTATTGTGCCCTGTAAGCTCAGATAGTAAGAGAATAGCTATTGTGCCCTGTAAGCTCAGATAGAAAGAGATTAGCTATTGTGCCCTGTAAGCTCAGATAGTAAGAGAATAGCTATTGTGCCCTATAAGCTCAGATACATGTAGTAAGAGAATAGCTATTGTGCCCTGTAAGCTCAGATAGTAAGAGATTAGCTATTGTGCCCTGTAAGCTCAGATAGTAAGAGAATAGCTATTGTGCCCTATAAGCTCAGATACATGTAGTAAGAGAATAGCTATTGTGCCCTGTAAGCTCAGACAGTAAGAGAATAGCTATTGTGCCCTGTAAGCTCAGATAGTAAGAGAATAGCTATTGTGCCCTGTAAGCTCAGATAGTAAGAGATTAGCTATTGTGCCCTGTAAGCTCAGATAGTAAGAGAATAGCTATTGTGCCCTATAAGGTCAGATAGTAAGAGAATAGCTATTGTGCCCTGTAAGCTCAGATAGTAAGAGAATAGCTATTGTGCCCTGTACGCTCAGATAGTAAGAGAATAGCTATTGTGCCCTGTAAGCTCAGATAGTAAGAGAATAGCTATTGTGCCCTGTAAGCTCAGATAGTAAGAGAATAGCTATTGTGCCCTGTAAGCTCAGATACATGTAGTAAGAGAATAGCTATTGTGCCCTGTAAGCTCAGATACATGTAGTAAGAGAATAGCTATTGTGCCCTGTAAGCTCAGATAGTAAGAGAATAGCTATTGTGCCCTATAAGCTCAGATACATGTAGTAAGAGAATAGCTATTGTGCCCTGTAAGCTCAGATAGTAAGAGAATAGCTATTGTGCCCTTTAAGCTCAGATAGTAAGAGTTTAGCTATTGTGCCCTGTAAGCTCAGATACATGTAGTAAGAGAATAGCTATTGTGCCCTGTAAGCTCAGATACATGTTGTAAGAGAATAGCTATTGTGCCCTGTAAGCTCAGATAGTAAGAGAATAGCTATTGTGCCCTGTAAGCTCAGATAGTAAGAGAATAGCTATTGTGCCCTGTAAGCTCAGATACATGTAGTAAGAGAATAGCTATTGTGCCCTGTAAGCTCAGATAGTAAGAGAATAGTTATTGTGCCCTGTAAGCTCAGATAGTAAGAGAATAGCTATTGTGCCCTATAAGCTCAGCTAGTAAGAGAATAGCTATTGTGCCCTGTAAGCTCAGATAGTAAGAGAATAGCTATTGTGCCCTATAAGCTCAGATAGTAAGAGAATAGCTATTGTGCCCTGTAAACTCAGATAGTAAGAGAATAGCTATTGTGCCCTATAAGCTCAGATAGTAAGAGAATAGCTATTGTGCCCTGTAAGCTCAGATAGTAAGAGAATAGCTATTGTGCCCTGTAAGCTCAGATAGTAAGAGAATAGCTATTGTGCCCTGTAAGCTCAGATAGTAAGAGAATAGCTATTGTGCCCTGTAAGCTCAGATAGTAAGAGAATAGCTATTGTGCCCTGTAAGCTCAGATAGTAAGAGAATAGCTATTGTGCCCTATAAGCTCAGATAGTAAGAGAATAGCTATTGTGCCCTGTAAGCTCAGATAGTAAGAGAATAGCTATTGTGCCCTGTAAGCTCAGATAGTAAGAGAATAGCTATTGTGCCCTGTAAGCTCAGATACATGTAGTAAGAGAATAGCTATTGTGCCCTGTAAGCTCAGATAGTAAGAGAATAGCTATTGTGCCCTATAAGCTCAGATAGTAAGAGAATAGCTATTGTGCCCTGTAAGCTCAGATAGTAAGAGAATAGCTATTGTGCCCTGTAAGCTCAGATAGTAAGAGAATAGCTATTGTGCCCTGTAAGCTAGATACATGTAGTAAGAGAATAGCTATTGTGCCCTGTAAGCTCAGATAGTAAGAGAATAGCTATTGTGCCCTGTAAGCTCAGATAGTAAGAGAATAGCTATTGTGCCCTGTAAGCTCAGATAGTAAGAGAATAGCTATTGTGCCCTATAAGCTCAGATAGTAAGAGAATAGCTATTGTGCCCTGTAAGCTCAGATACATGTAGTAAGAGAATAGCTATTGTGCCCTGTAAGCTCAGATAGTAAGAGAATAGCTATTGTGCCCTATAAGCTCAGATACATGTAGTAAGAGAATAGCTATTGTGCCCTATAAGCTCAGATAGTAAGAGAATAGCTATTGTGCCCTATAAGCTCAGATAGTAAGAGAATAGCTATTGTGCCCTGTAAGCTCAGATACATGTAGTAAGAGAATAGCTATTGTGCCCTGTAAGCTCAGATAGTAAGAGAATAGCTATTGTGCCCTATAAGCTCAGATACATGTAGTAAGAGAATAGCTATTGTGCCCTATAAGCTCAGATAGTAAGAGAATAGCTATTGTGCCCTATAAGCTCAGATAGTAAGAGAATAGCTATTGTGCCCTGTAAGCTCAGATAGTAAGAGAATAGCTATTGTGCCCTGTAAGCTCAGATACATGTAGTAAGAGAATAGCTATTAGAGAGGTTAAGCAAACGATCGTGTACGTGTACGTGTACGTGTATCAGGGGATTCCCCGGTTATTTTGTGTATTACGTCATCAGTTTTGAATTCCGCGAAATTTCAGAAGTTGTCCACTACGTGTAGAGTTCAGAGTACACGTAAGTAAGGAACTTGTAGCAATTTAAGCATATATATCGATGAGATTTGAAATAAAAGTAATCATATATGGAAAATATAGGTTCTTATGCATCTACCAACATATTCAGATACACATATGACATTCAGTAATCTTTGAAAAAGCATCTGATAAAGCTGTAATGACGTGCAGAAATGACGTCATATGTTATTTACATGATTATAAGCCAAGCATTTGCAGGCAGGCATAGCATTCGGTATGTACTTGAATATATCGCTTGAAATTGTATTTAAGGCAAAGATTTAAACAATAGAATCAATGAGAATGACTCTCTTACATGAAGTAGATCTAGGCCCACTGTAACGATTACAAATAGGCCTATAGGAAATCTCTGCAACTGTACTACACTGCATTGAACATGCTGAAAGTTTATGCATGCATGATTTGTTGACAGTACTGTATAGTTATCATAAATGTACAATGACATGACGGTGTATCCTAAACGGATTCTTTGGAATTAATGCATGTTGTCTATTTCAACAGTCAAAAGGTGAAGTGGGCAAGACCTCATTTTATAATGTTTATTGTGCCAAAATTTTAATTTTTTAAAGTTATACATCACATGTATTTTTTCCCATCTTTATGGGGCCTTGTTTGATGAGCTAGACCGGGTCTGACACCCCCCCTCCCCCCGGACTAATTTATTATAAACTCTCTAATTTAATATGGTGCTAGAACGTGAAAGGGATAACAACTCCATCCCTTCTAAATACGTTAGTAGACATGCAAATAAAACAACAACCAAATAAAACAGAAAGTAGATCTACATGCATGGTTTCTGTACTGGTTCCCTCTTATTAAAAGGGGGGCGGACAGGGGGTACCTCTCTCACCCCTCCCACCCCTTAACTCCCCCCACTCGCCGACACCTCCCCCCCCCCCCTCCTTTTAACCCTTCCCTTCCCTCCCCCTCCCGTCCCCTTCCTCCCTCCTCCCGCTTCCTCCCCCCTCCCTCCCCATTTCTCCCTCCTCCAGCCCCCTTTCTCCCGCCTCCCTTTCACCCTGTCCAACCCCTCATTAAAGGCTAAACTAATAATAAGTATATTATTTTTCTTTTAGACGCAGAGATGAACGCCATCACTGATTTCAATAGGAAGAAACAAATTCCTTTCAAGAGTATAGATGACATAAAATTATTGCGGGAGGTAGTGGCGAACAACCCATTTAAGAACAAGGGAAAATGGACAGAAATAGCAGAGAGTCTGTCAAAACCAGGTTTCATTTTGGATGGACGACGAGTAAGGGAAAGAACCCAGCTCCTTATTGATCAACATAGGAGGGAAAATGCAGAGAACATAAAAGCGTAAGAAATTTATAATTGATCACTTAATTTAGATGAATTTTTCAAATAATGAAATATATAACATAGTTATCTCGGAAGATCATTTCCAGATGATTAAAAAAAAATAAAAAGGAACAACAAAAGATGTTTGATTGGGGGGGGGGGGGGGGTTGGGGGGGGTTCAAATAGTGCCAACGTAATAGATTTTCAGTACCTAGTAGTAGTTTGTGCCTACAAGGAAGAGGCGGGTGGGTATACTTGCTTCCCCATGTTATCACACTGATGCATTTTCAAATATATTTCTGTTTAAATCCAGATACCTTGTTAATTAAGTACTATCTAGCTGATCAAAATTATGCTAAAATTATTTTAGATCTGGTACAGACGAGATCGTTGAAGAAAAAACAACTTTGTTGGATGAAATCTTAGAGCTACGTGAGGAGGATGAGAGGGAGAAACGTGAGGAGAAGGACAAAAAGGAGAAAACGGAGAATATGGGAAAAGAAATCAGGAAAAGAGCACTAGAATGTCTGACACCACAAAAAGGTAGGTTTCAATGTGTAAAATATTCAATATTTTTCTGGGAGTTGTGCCCCTTGCCTTGGCCACTTGTACATTATTGTATACAAAGTGTTGATATGTTTATTCAAATTATTGTAATAACTAGAGATATACACAAAATGTTTCTTTCATGATTGATTCAGATTGAAATATCTATCATTTAATAATTACAAATACATTTTTTTGGGTTAAAAATTCATTTCATTTGCAGACATATTTTTTTCTATTTTATTTTAATAGACGAAGAAGAGAAACCTAAAAGGAAGGCTTCCCAACACAGCATTATGGACTACTTGAGGGAGAAGTCGGATAAAGAAATCGATTTAAAGAAAAGAGAAATTGACATTAGAACTGAAGAGCTTAAATTAGAGCGTGAAAAATTTGAACTTGAAAGGGAAGAACGACGGCAAAAGCTCATTCAAGAAAAAGAAGAAAAATTTGCTTTCATGGAATTATTGAAAAAAATGGCGAAATAGAGAAAACTAATCATGAAACATTGATGTATTGATTTGCAATAGCCAATTATTTGAGATATATATGTAATGTGTTAACTCTATCTTAAATATATACATTGCACATGAGGTGTTTTTATTTTTAACTGCGTATAATTTTGTGAGTTGAATTAACAAGAGAACTCCAAATTAAAAGAAAATTGAGAAGTCCTTTTTGTTTCTCTTTTATTTCCTCATAAATCAAGGAATTCGAATGGTATATATTTTTTAGCTTGTCCGTTTGTCTGTATGTCCACTATGCCTACAAGACATATTAGATATAGCCATGTTATAACGTTTGAACTGTTCATCATTGTAGTTTTATCATCGGTTCTTGTGGTTTGACCTTGGAGTTTGACATATTTTACACAGGATAGCATACAATGATGACGGGGTATTCGTGTTTGCATTACCATACATAGAATAGAAATCCACACTCTTTATAATTTAATACACATTGAAAAGTTTTATTAAGAATTTATCAGTTCTTGAGGTTTGACCTTGCAGTTTGACCTTGGAGTCTGACATATAATACAAAGGATAGTATACAATGATGACGGGGCATTCGTGTTTGTATTACCATACATAGAATAGAAATTCAGACTCTTTATAATTTAATTAGCTTTTTATAATTTAATACACATTGAAAGAAACAGGGACATTATTGAGCAGCACAGTTCATATAAAGTGAAGAAGCTGTACTCTACAGCAGTTTAATTAAGTTGTAATCTGTCATCTCAGGACAAATACTCATCCAATGTTGGTGGGCATAAGCCGAAGAATTTCCCCGTCTCACTTCCGTAGAGTATGGTGTGGCAGTTTGTCAATATAGCAGCGACCCTATAGTACTTCCCTACAGGTTGCAAATACAACTTCTGATTTTTCTTATAGTCAAGGAAGGCAAAAAGGCTCAACACTTTGCCAAACGTCCATTTGACACTGACACGGACAGCAGACATCTTCTTGTTAAAGCGCATTTGCTGAGCAGTGATGACGCCTCCTCTGAAAGGGGGGATAATATAAGGACTGATGGGATAAGCTGGGTCTCCATACACACTGTACACTTCGTTGTTTTGTGTTGTCATGTATCGTTGCATCTGAGTTTCGATACCGCTTTCTCTCAGCATCCCTGCATCGTGTCGTCGACCTTCTATAGGACCGAACAGATGGGCAATCATGCCGTTTGGGGTTACGATGCTCTGGAATTTTAATCCATGGATTCTTTTGTGCCCATTAAAAACTAGCCTCTGATTCTCTTGTGGTCGGCAAATTGGACGTACCGTTCCATCGATAAACCCCCAACAGTTTGACAGCGGAGCGTCACATCGTCGAACCGAATCAACCATTTCGTCCAGTTGATTATGAGCTAACCATGACTGGTTTAAATTTTCAAGAAGATGGCCATGTTCCGAGTCGATCAGATTTAAAACTGTGTTACATATGTAGGATAACTCGGCTTTAGATCGACCAAACACATGAGATAGGTCCTCAAGACGACTGGGGTACGCTAAACGCCGTATAAGTATGCAGAGACCTTGCATTCCAGAACACACCGTTCTGTTTTCGCAAACGACTTTTGTGGGCAGTCGTAGAGCACAGGAAAGACGTGTCATGTCTTCCCTTTGAAACCGAAACATGGAACGAAACTGTTCATCATTCAAAGCATCAATGTTCACTTTATGAAGCACTGACTTTTCCCTTTCTTCTGTATTCAAAAGCAACAACAGTTCATCATCGTTCTCTAAAGCCGCCAAAATCATTGAATTATCCGCCATTTGTCTTAGTTAAGTTAAAAAGAAAAACTTTAATTATTGGTTTATTATAATATTTTCATCCAATCAATACTTTTCTTACAAAACAATTTACGCGTACACGTACACGTACGACTTGTTAAACAAGACGATAAAATGACCGGTTCAACGTGTACGTGTACGCGTAACATTAGAAGTACACGTACGCGTACACGGTTGTTTGCTTAACCTCTCTATTGTGCCCTGTAAGCTCAGATAGTAAGAGAATAGCTATTGTGCCCTGTAAGCTCAGATAGTAAGAGAATAGCTATTGTGCCCTGTAAGCTCAGATAGTAAGAGAATAGCTATTGTGCCCTATAAGCTCAGATACATGTAGTAAGAGAATAGCTATTGTGCCCTGTAAGCTCAGATACATGTAGTAAGAGAATAGCTATTGTGCCCTGTAAGCTCAGATAGTAAGAGAATAGCTATTGTGCCCTGTAAGCTCAGATAGTAAGAGAATAGCTATTGTGCCCTGTAAGCTCAGATAGTAAGAGAATAGCTATTGTGCCCTATAAGCTCAGATAGTAAGAGAATAGCTATTGTGCCCTGTAAGCTCAGATAGTAAGAGAATAGCTATTGTGCCCTATAAGCTCAGATACATGTAGTAAGAGAATAGCTATTGTGCCCTATAAGCTCAGATAGTAAGAGAATAGCTATTGTGCCCTGTAAGCTCAGATAGTAAGAGAATAGCTATTGTGCCCTGTAAGCTCAGATAGTAAGAGAATAGCTATTGTGCCCTGTAAGCTCAGATAGTAAGAGAATAGCTATTGTGCCCTGTAAGCTCAGATAGTAAGAGAATAGCTATTGTGCCCTATAAGCTCAGATAGTAAGAGAATAGCTATTGTGCCCTGTAAGCTCAGATAGTAAGAGAATAGCTATTGTGCCCTGTAAGCTCAGATACATGTAGTAAGAGAATAGCTATTGTGCCCTGTAAGCTCAGATAGTAAGAGAATAGCTATTGTGCCCTATAAGCTCAGATAGTAAGAGAATAGCTATTGTGCCCTGTAAGCTCAGATAGTAAGAGAATAGCTATTGCGCCCTATAAGCTCAGATAGTAAGAGAATAGCTATTGTGCCCTGTAAGCTCAGATAGTAAGAGAATAGCTATTGTGCCCTATAAGCTCAGATAGTAAGAGAATAGCTATTGTGCCCTGTAAGCTCAGATACATGTAGTAAGAGAATAGCTATTGTGCCCTGTAAGCTCAGATAGTAAGAGAATAGCTATTGTGCCCTATAAGCTCAGATAGTAAGAGAATAGCTATTGTGCCCTGTAAGCTCAGATACATGTAGTAAGAGAATAGCTATTGTGCCCTGTAAGCTCAGATAGTAAGAGAATAGCTATTGTGCCCTGTAAGCTCAGATACATGTAGTAAGAGAATAGCTATTGTGCCCTGTAAGCTCAGATACATGTAGTAAGAGAATAGCTATTGTGCCCTGTAAGCTCAGATAGTAAGAGAATAGCTATTGTGCCCTGTAAGCTCAGATACATGTAGTAAGAGAATAGCTATTGTGCCCTGTAAGCTCAGATAGTAAGAGAATAGCTATTGTGCCCTATAAGCTCAGATAGTAAGAGAATAGCTATTGTGCCCTGTAAGCTCAGATAGTAAGAGAATAGCTATTGTGCCCTATAAGCTCAGATAGTAAGAGAATAGCTATTGTGCCCTGTAAGCTCAGATAGTAAGAGAATAGCTATTGTGCCCTATAAGCTCAGATAGTAAGAGAATAGCTATTGTGCCCTGTAAGCTCAGATACATGTAGTAAGAGAATAGCTATTGTGCCCTGTAAGCTCAGATAGTAAGAGAATAGCTATTGTGCCCTATAAGCTCAGATAGTAAGAGAATAGCTATTGTGCCCTGTAAGCTCAGATACATGTAGTAAGAGAATAGCTATTGTGCCCTGTAAGCTCAGATAGTAAGAGAATAGCTATTGTGCCCTGTAAGCTCAGATACATGTAGTAAGAGAATAGCTATTGTGCCCTGTAAGCTCAGATACATGTAGTAAGAGAATAGCTATTGTGCCCTGTAAGCTCAGATAGTAAGAGAATAGCTATTGTGCCCTATAAGCTCAGATAGTAAGAGAATAGCTATTGTGCCCTATAAGCTCAGATACATGTAGTAAGAGAATAGCTATTGTGCCCTGTAAGCTCAGATAGTAAGAGAATAGCTATTGTGCCCTATAAGCTCAGATAGTAAGAGAATAGCTATTGTGCCCTGTAAGCTCAGATAGTAAGAGAATAGCTATTGTGCCCTGTAAGCTCAGATACATGTAGTAAGAGAATAGCTATTGTGCCCTGTAAGCTCAGATAGTAAGAGAATAGCTATTGTGCCCTGTAAGCTCAGATAGTAAGAGAATAGCTATTGTGCCCTGTAAGCTCAGATAGTAAGAGAATAGCTATTGTGCCCTGTAAGCTCAGATACATGTAGTAAGAGAATAGCTATTGTGCCCTGTAAGCTCAGATAGTAAGAGAATAGCTATTGTGCCCTGTAAGCTCAGATAGTAAGAGAATAGCTATTGTGCCCTGTAAGCTCAGATAGTAAGAGAATAGCTATTGTGCCCTATAAGCTCAGATAGTAAGAGAATAGCTATTGTGCCCTATAAGCTCAGATAGTAAGAGAATAGCTATTGTGCCCTGTAAGCTCAGATAGTAAGAGATTAGCTATTGTGCCCTGTAAGCTCAGATAGTAAGAGAATAGCCATTGTGCCCTGTAAGCTCAGATAGTAAGAGAATAGCTATTGTGCCCTGTAAGCTCAGATAGTAAGAGAATAGCTATTGTGCCCTGTAAGCTCAGATAGTAAGAGAATAGCTATTGTGCCCTGTAAGCTCAGATAGTAAGAGAATAGCTATTGTGCCCTATAAGCTCAGATACATGTAGTAAGAGAATAGCTATTGTGCCCTGTAAGCTCAGATAGTAAGAGAATAGCTATTGTGCCCTGTAAGCTCAGATACATGTAGTAAGAGAATAGCTATTGTGCCCTGTAAGCTCAGATAGTAAGAGAATAGCTATTGTGCCCTGTAAGCTCAGATAGTAAGAGAATAGCTATTGTGCCCTGTAAGCTCAGATAGTAAGAGAATAGCTATTGTGCCCTATAAGCTCAGATAGTAAGAGAATAGCTATTGTGCCCTATAAGCTCAGATAGTAAGAGAATAGCTATTGTGCCCTGTAAGCTCAGATAGTAAGAGATTAGCTATTGTGCCCTGTAAGCTCAGATAGTAAGAGAATAGCCATTGTGCCCTGTAAGCTCAGATAGTAAGAGAATAGCTATTGTGCCCTGTAAGCTCAGATAGTAAGAGAATAGCTATTGTGCCCTGTAAGCTCAGATAGTAAGAGAATAGCTATTGTGCCCTATAAGCTCAGATAGTAAGAGAATAGCTATTGTGCCCTGTAAGCTCAGATAGTAAGAGAATAGCTATTGTGCCCTGTAAGCTCAGATAGTAAGAGAATAGCTATTGTGCCCTATAAGCTCAGATAGTAAGAGAATTTATCCCAAAATTGTATATGGACTTGGGTCTAATACTTGGCCTGGCCACATGTTTATGTTTGCCCATTACATTATTTGGTGTTGAATGAAAGCATGTGTTGCTTGTCATTTAAGAAGCTAAGGGTGGGGGTTTATTTTCTTTGCGGAAAATATAGCAGGGTGTGAAGGAATGCGCAAGATCGCAAATACAGTGTGTGCAGCATGTCCATTATAATTTTTCATTTAGTCACCTACCTAAACTATTGTTCAAAACTTTGGCACCTTTTCTGCCCAAGTAAATTGATGACGTCATAACAATGGAGAACAATCGAAGAGTGCGCAAGAACATTTGTAAAGTCTTGGTTAGAAGTATTTGCGATCTTCCATATTGTTTAGCCATAGGAATCACGCCTCCATTAGCTCTGTTGGAAAGGGTCATTATTCACATTTTAGTTCAAATTGGTCTTACCAAATTCAAATTCTGTCAGCGAGACTGTCTCTGTGACTTGCTCTACATTAAAATCCATCCTCTGTCGACAGTAATCGATGTTAAGAGCCGTTTCAAATGTGCGACTGATCATTCCCACCTCGACACAACACTGGATTCCTGTACAGCTACTAATGACGTTACAGGAAGCTGTACCTTGAAAGTCCATCACAGAAACGGCTACAGGGCACTCTGTAAGCATGGAGAGAAATAATTTCATTTAGTTTCCTAAACATATTTATTGAGTCTTTGCGGAAAACAGAGTTATTTCCCATTTAAAACGGTATCTGACGTAAAACCATAATGACGTCATGAAAATGGTATGATGAAGTCGATGTTATACCATCATTTCCCAGATTTTCAGAACCATTTCCATAGAATTTGATAAATTAACAATTTGTCTACGTCTCAAAAGGAGGCCGAAGTCTGAACCCTCTACACAGCCAATTGTGCCTCACATGAAATGAGCATCATGGAAATTTCACATGAAAGTTTATGTAAAATTCATATAAATTTCACATAAAATTTATGTGAAAAATATTTCACATGAATTTCACATAAATCTCCTGTACATGAATTTTACACGAATTTTTCGAAGTGACCTTCACAGGAAACTGAATTCACATAAGATACATGTAAAAATCTTCACATGAATTTCTTGTGAAAAATTTCATGTAAATTTCATGTTTGTTTCACATAAATTTCATGTGAACTTTCATGTAAAGTTCATATAAATTTCACATGAATTTCATATGAGGCACAATTGGCTGTGTATGCATTGACACACCTCCTTTGAGAAGGGAAGTATGACAGGAACTAACCCTATAACGAATTCACCATGCCAAGAACCACTTTGTAATGTTTTCTTTGTTATTTTTGGCGTCTGAACATTTAGTGGCATACTTTGGCGACAAGTCAAGGTAGGACACCATGTGACAGTTATACTGCAACATCATTGGCTGAAATTAGTACCAGGCGTGATAATGGGTAAAGGGTTGTGAATAATTTTGGGTAGAAAAATCTCTAAAATCACACTTACCAGAGGACCAGCCTGTTGTAGTGAGTTTATTGATGGAGTATGGAGCTTGCCACCTGTTACAGGCTGTATCCATCATAAAGATTCCCAGGCCTAGATGTTCTAGTAAGTCGTCAGATTGGGCCGTCGTCATCCCGTTACTGGAGCTTAGCCCTCGTTCTGACCTCCACGACACCAACGAGAAATCTGTATAAAAATATTTCAAAATTGAAATATGATATAAATCTGTAGCAAATAGTCAATTTTCCAGATAAAGATATGATTGTTCCTAACCTTGATTTTATACACACAGACATCACATCATTTGGCAAAATTTTCCATTGTGACGTCACATCTGATCGCACTGTCTTGAAGCACCTTGATATGTTGTCATGCTTTTTATTATGACGTCAAAATGAAAATATTGCGAAATTATGTGATGTCTGGTGTCTGTCTGCAGAATGAATCTACTGGAAAATCGCCTATTGAAACCTAATTACATGTATATAAAGTTCCTTCAGGTCTGGGTGATAGCATTTGTCAAATGAGAAATAGTTACTGTTATGAATCTCTCGACAGTGCACTGTATTTTCTTTTTTCATAGCTACTACCCTATAAGTAGAATCCTTCACTGGTTCCGTCTTTCGTGATTTTAAAAAAGTAACCCTTTTCACTCGGACAATGATTCACTGATCTATTCCTGATGTCATTGAAATATGAACTTGGTATTTTTATTAACTAGGACAAACTTTTGCGGTACAACTTACAAGGCTGACCGCTAAAGTAGCGAAAGTTATTACACATTTCTTAAACTATGACTTCAGTTTACCGTTTTCTATACCTGGCATACTCCTGAGATCAAGTTTTGGTTGAAGCACGACTACTTGGTCGAGATGGTTTTATGCACACCATATACCTTACCATTTTCCGTTGTTGGGATCAGTATGGTTAGGCTGTGGTGTAAACTTATATAACAACTTACAAATACTGGACACTGGGGTTGGATATCCTTGTTCCTGATCACACCTGGTGATAGATCAATAGAATCTAGCACCACTTTGAATTCCGGATAGAAAAATATCAGTAGAGGGTGGGATTGATCAAGTCCCAACCAAGGTGTTAGCCGAGGTTGGGACGTTAATCATCCCATCTGCGACTGATTATTTTTCTATCCGGAACTCGAATGTGGTGCTTGATTATTTTTCTCGGACATTGACACCTTCAAAGTCCTCTTGTTTACACATCAGAATGACTGAACATCATGCTTAACATATGTGTGTGTGAAATAATGTACATCAGTTTGTCTGTGACGTCATAAAGGAACAATTAACAGTGCCGGATCAGGGGTGCCAGATCGAATTTTCCAGCACTGCCGATAAGGGTAATCAGCCTATCCAATAAGCGAGAACCTATTGTCTTTGATACATTGGTTCCATAAAATTAGGAACATACAAAAAAGTATTTTGATAAGCAACAGTTTGGTTGAGATATAATGGTTGATTCCACAAAATATACGAACCTACCTTGTACTATAGCTGGCATACAAAGACTACAGTTTAGTTGTGGTATAACCATCTGGTTTAGTACAACCATAATCCTACCTTGTACTATAGCTGGCATACTAAGACTACAGTTTGGTTGTGGTATAACCACCTGGTTCAGTACAACCATAATCCTACCTTGTACTATAGCTGGCATACTAAGACTACAGTTTGGTTGTGGTATAACCACCTGGTTCAGTACAACCATTATCTTACCTTGTACTATAGCTGGCATACTAAGACTACAGTTTGGTTGTGGTATAACCACCTGGTTCAGTAAAACCATAATCTTACCTTGTACTATAGCTGGCATACTAAGACTACAGTTTGGTTGTGGTATAACCACCTGGTTCAGTACAGCTACATCAATGTCACACTGATTCGGTTCCATGCACACCTGGAATCTCAGGCTTATGGTGTATTTTCCAGACAGATCTAGGTTAGAGGCTCTGAACCTGGGTTGGAGGGTAAATTATGTAACACTTAGAAAAGGCTGTAAATCTTAAGGGTGGTCTTACATAAATAACCATTAATATCCAGTTTATACACAGTGTTCATGAAAAGTGTTGATTTTATCGGATTTGCAGATAAAAAATTATTTGGTCCGTTATAAACTCACGTTGCATCTATTATTTGTACCAATAAAAATTCTAAAATGTTCAACATTTCATTGGAAGATTTCAAGAACTCTGTATAATATACATGTACACCTTTTATGACATGAAATTTGTACAACTGGGGTAATATGAATTTCAAATTCCATGTACTCTTATAAAACTACATGTACGTACTGACAAAATTACAAAAGTTGATCCTTGACATTTTTAACTGACTCTCAATGTGACTCCAAACATGTTTCATCTTGTAATTAAGAAATATGGAAATATGAAAGACACAGACAGAGCGAACAGACAGACAATTTTGAGTACAAGGCACCATGCAGTAGTACATGTACAAGATTTTAATACTGTAAATTGCTTTATTTTCGTCAGTACCAATTTTTGTCAATTTCTTCAAAATGACCATTTCGTCAGTACGTAAATTCGTCATCTAAGGGTCCATAAAATGTAAATTTGTCTGTTCAAATGCCAACTTAAAATTTTGATAGGCCCTATGCGTTTGTTTTCGTTGTTTGTTTAACAATTATTGATAAACAAACAATTAGAGACATGTATACCACCTAGCTTATTGTGATAACATATCATTTGGTAATTAGAAGTATATTATATGCGACTTTGTGTGCGTATTCAGTTTTCAATGATTTATCATTTGCCTGTCGTAATAACTCCTAAGATTCAATTTTTCCTTTCTAAACTACACTTTGTCAGGTGTATTTATATTCGTCGGTACATAATTTCGTCAAGGGAGGCACTGACGAAAATGACGAAAATTGGTACCTGACGAATAAAAACCAATTTACAGTATATAACAAACCTCATCCTGATTACTCCAGCCAGATCTTTCACTATTTCTGCGTCTGTGAAAAAAAAATAATGAAAGGATGATCATACAAAATATGGCATCCTTTTAAAAATTGTCTCATTTTCAAGCTTATCATTTGATTTGAAAATAGATGTACATGTAGTTATCCTTGAATATTGTTTTGGGATTACTATTCATGTTCTTTACAACAAAAGACTGGGAACAAGCAAATAATATTTTTTTATAAACAAAAACACAAACACTCAAATACACAAATTTTCGGCCCCTTGGCCATCAATTTTTAATTTGGCCAAGGGGCCGAAAATTTATGTATTTGAGGGTTTGTGTTTTTATTTGTAGCATCCCTTCCCTCTGGAAGAAATATTTCAATCTACTGTATTTTTTTATATACATGTATACATGTATTATGTATCAAATTTTCCTCAAATTTCATGGATGAATTTAAGTTTTCACATACATGTACATGTACTTATATCATTTCTATTTATTTTGTATACAAAATACATGTAAATATTTATATTCTGCATCGAAAAAAAAAAGGACATAACATTGTGATTTTAAAAAAAAAACAGATCTTTGATGGTTCTTATCAAAAATTTGTACTACGATTTACTTACCCCACGGAAAATCAAGAATGTTATAGGAGAAGGTTTCAGCCTCTATGCCTCCACTAACTACATAATTGCACTTGTCAAAGAGCAGATAGAAATGATAATTGAGGTTGAAGAAATTGTCTGTTATACAGCAGTCCACGGCATTACACGACTCAGACATGGAACATGCGATACTCGGAGTGGCCGGAAGCAAGTCCAGGATTACATAATCTGTCAAGCAATCTGAAAAGATCAAACTTTGTCTTAGAGTAATATAAAGAAGAATAGACAGAAAAGGGAGGATTTCAAAAACTTAAATGAACATCAAATGTCAAATAAAGATATTGAAATCTCATTCATGAGTTCTCTGACAAATGGTAAGTACACAAGAACTATTTTAATTATCTATAGAAAGCAATGTTATTTCTTGACCGTAAAATGTATCAAACTTAAAAAGCTATACCATTAACATGATTAATTACATCACACTTAAAATCTATATATCACTAAATGTATCAATCTAAAATCTATATCACTAAATGTATCAATCTAAAATCTATATCACTAAATATCTAAAATCTATACCACTAAATGTATCAATCTAAAATCTATATCACTAAATGTATCAAATCTATATCTCTTCTGATACAATGTAAATGTATCAAATTTAAAACCTGTATCTCCTTTAATAAATGTATCAAATCTAAAACTATATCTTCTTTAATAAATGAATTTAATTTATCAAGCAATTCAGTTTAATTTCAATCACCATTGTTCCAGCCATTCACATTTGGTAGATACACAGCATCTGATTGGTCACATTGTGAGGCTTGCAGTGATTGGTCAATCCCCAGTTGCTGAGCCAATAAGCTTTTAGTATTACTGGTAAGAGAGCTGACTGAGATATTCAAATTCATCCTTGTCATCCAATCACTCAAGGAAAATTCTGAAATTTAAAATATACATACTTGTACTTGCAATAATTTTTTTTCAAATACTTGCCCAAAGAGATTAAAGCCCCCAAATGTAAATAAAGAGGAGTATTTAGAGGAACATTATTTGTTCATCGGACCTAAATATGAACTTGACCTAGTAGATTTTCATTTGATGTGTCTGTATACAAAATTTCATTTCAATATGTAACTCCACTCAAAAGATATTGAACAGAAACCCTGAAGTTTTGGTATTTTTCACATGGCAAGGGTCATAACTCTGTCCAATTTTTTTTGATCGGACCTAAATATGAACTTGACCTAGATTTTCATATGATGTGTCTGTATACAAAATTTCATTTCTACGTGTAACTCCACTCAAGAGATATTGAACGGAAACCCTGAAATTTTGGTATTTTTCGAAGTGCAAGGGGCATTACTCAGTCAAAATTTTGTTGATTGGACCCAAATAAGAACTTGACCTAGATTGTCATTTGACGTATCCGTATACAAAATTTCATTTCAATATGTAACTCCACTCAAGAGATATTGAACGGAAACCCTGAAATTTTGGGGTTTTTTTCGAAGTGCAAGGGGCATAACTCTGTCAAAATTTTGTTGATTGGACCCAAATATAAACTTGACCTAGATTTTCATTTGATGTGTCTGTATACAAAATTTCATTTCAATATGTAACTCCACTCAAGAGATATTGAACAGAAACCCTGAAATTTTGGTATTTTTCGAAGTGCAGGGGGCATTACTCTGTCAAATTTTTTTCGATCGGACCTTAATACGAACTTGACCTGGATTTTCATTTGATGTGTCTGTATACAAAATTTCATTTCAATATGTAACTCCATTCAAGAGATATTGAACGGAAACCCTGAAATTTTGGTATTTTTTGAAATGCAAGGGGCATAACTCTGTCAAAATTTTTTTGATTGGACCCAAATATGAACTTTACCTAGATTTTTGTTTGATGTGTCTGTATACAAAATTTCAGTTCAATATGTAACTCCACCCCTTGAGATATTGAACGGAAACCCTGAAATTTTGGTATTTTTCGAAATGCAAGGGGCATAACTCTGTCAAATTTTTTTTGATCGGACCCAAATATGAACTTGACCTAGATTTTTGTTTTATGTGTCTGTATACAAAATTTCATTTCAATATGTAACTCCATTCAAGAGATATTGAACGGAAACCCTGAAATTTTGGTATTTTTCGAAATGCAAGGGGCATAACTCTGTCAAAAATTTTTTGATCGGACCCAAATATGAACTTGACCTAGATTTTTGTTTTATGTGTCTGTATACAAAATTTCATTTCAATATGTGAATCCATTCCAGAGATATTGAACGGAAACCCTGAAATTTTGGTATTTTTCGAAATGCAAGGGGCATAACTCTGTCAAATTTTTTTTGATCGGACCCAAAAATGAACTTGACCTAGATTTTTGTTTGATGTGTCTGTATACAAAATTTCATTTCAATATGTGAATCCATTCCAGAGATATTGAACGGAAACTGATGTCGCGGACCGACCGACAGACCGACCGACAGCGGCAAACCTATATGTCCCCTCTTCTTCGAAGGGGGGCATAAAAATAGCAAATACCTTAGGCATTCGGCACATAACAATAATATCGTCAAAAAGTAGTATTCATGGAATGTCATCTCTTATATACTTTACTTTTTTCTTTTTATTTACTAACTTTTTTTCCCATACAACTCATCATAAAAGCGTACGGTCCAGAGTAATGCCAAAGATGCCCAACTTTGTGGACAAGAAGTAGAGTATTATACCCCTAAAACCTTAAAATGAACATCATCACCGTCTTTAAATGGGAAATTAAACTGTGAACACTCAGAGACTGCACGATAGCATACCCTCATCTCCCACGGTGACCACTTCTGCCGACAGCTTGGTCCCCGATAGCATGTCCACTTCGATAGAACAAGTACCGTCATCTTCTAAACAAACTCGTAACTTGGCGTCGAATACGTACTTTGTGGTATCGTCAGTCTGGTTCTTAATGCTGAACCTGAAATATTTTGTAAACGTATTAAGGTTTGAATTTTCAATTTAAAATCTTATTTGAATTTTCAATTCAAAATTTTATATGAAAGGGGGTGACTACTTCATATCAATTTATCATGGATATTGATTTAGCACAGTGCAAAAGCTCGATTGTTTGGTGACAATTTATTCCACGGTATAAATAATTTCCATGTATTTGTTTAAGTGCCACTAAATTATAGTTGAATGGGCAAATTGAAAATTTTAATAAGTATTATCATGAATACAGACCTGCTTCTAGCCTTTAGTGTAATAGTGTAATTTTGGGGACATAAGCGTAATATTACGCTTTGACAATTGTATAATGTTACAAATTTTTAGATTTTAGATATCCCTATACACTATGGAAGACCTTTATGAAATCAACCGCTAAAAAAACCCATTGAAAATGCCAATTTGTTCAAAAGTAAGTTTTAGGCGTAAAATGGAATAACAAAAGTGAAGGGCGTAAATGAAATTACGCCAAAAAAGGGGCAGGTATGTGAATAAGCTTAATTACATGTACCTGAATGTATTTTTCATTATAATCTATGAGCATTAATTAATTAAAGTCTTGAATAAGATTGATCTTAACAGTGGTAACAACCCAAATTTTAAAATATAATATTTTAAAATTCAAATATCAAGCTGCCAAATACATGAAATACATCCACAGGGGGAGGAGTTACGATCTGGACAAGGTTTTAGTAATGTTGTCTATTGTGACCTTGACCTTTGACCTATGACCTTGATGCAAAGTTGTGACACCTTTAAATCCTAAAAAATGTCTCTGTGAAATAATTTTAAAATCCATCAAAAGGAGAAGGAGCTATATTCCAGAATGTTTTCACTAATGGTGTCTATTGTGACCTTGACCTTTGACTTATGACCTTAGTTCAAGGTCATGACACATCCTCAGGTCTTAAGGAACATTTCTGTGAAATATTATTGAAATCCATTCACATGAGGTGTTGTTTTACTTATGGTGTCTATTGTTACATGGACCTTTGACTTGTGACCTTGGTTTAAGGTCATGAAACATCCTTAGGTCCTAAGAAAAATGTCTGTGAAATATTATTGAAATCCATCCAGAAGTGAAGGAGTTATGCTTTGGACAAGGTTTTATTAATGGTGTATATTGTGACCTTGATCTTTGACATTGGTTCAAGGTCATTACACAGCCTTAGGTTCTAAGGAACATTTATGTAAAATATGATTGAAATCCAAGCAAAGGGGTGGAGTTATACTATAGACAACTTTTACTAATGGTGTCTATTGACCTTTACCTTTGACCTTGGTTCAAGGTCATGACACACCCTTAAGTTCTAAGGAACATTTATGTAAAATATGATTGAAATCCAAGCAAAGGGGTGGAGTTATACTATAGACAACTTTTACTAATGGTGTCTATTGACCTTTACCTTTGACCTTGGTTCAAGGTCATGACACACCCTTAAGTTCTAAGGGACAACATTTCTGTGAAATATTATTAAATCAATCAACAGGGGGAAGAGTTATGCTCTGGACAAGGTGTAATGGACAGACAGACGGATGGACAAACAAACAGGGTGATTCCTATATACGGTAACTTTGTTTGCGGGGGTTACAACAATTAGCAGTTTAATAATAAAGCTTTAACGCTATCTCAAATGTCCGCGAATCAAATCCATTTCACACATTTTCTGAATCCTATACCCCAAGTCACACAACTTCAGCCCCTCATATTGGCTTAATTCAAATGTTGAAATCCTATATCACTCAAGTAAGAATACTTGTTGAGACCCTCAAGTAGAATGTACTACTTTTCAAATTTGACCTACATCTCTGTTTGTATATTTGAGTTTATGTTTTGACAAGATATGAATCATGCTTGTAAATATGTTAAACACAACACTTACTCAAAGTACATGAGACCACCTGCAGCAGAGAGACGTATCTCATCGCCTACAATAAATAAACATTTGTCGTGTATAAATCAAACAATGTATCCCTCCCTTTACTTAAACATTGATTTGACGTCATGCCTTTGTTGGAACAGTCAGAAATTTACCTTTGACTGTCCAACATCAAATCTAGCTTGCGTTAATTACAAAAAATATACGGGACTGTCAAAAATTTGTCAAAAATTTGTAATTATACTAATATTCCAACAAAATATACAAATTCAACTATAATTTTTTTTTCTTTAAAATTATACATATATCAATTTTGTAATTTACCTCAAAACACATCAAGAATAATTATTCAACATATCTATCCCTTTTTTTCATCTTGCTCATTCATTACTTATAATCAAAACTCACCCCATTCATAATCAAAAAGTTTCTTTGTATGCTTTTCAGTTTCAAATCCGTATCTGATTTCCAGGTTTTCAAGATCCAATATGGCGTAAGTATGGAGACCGAGTCCTAACTGTGGTATGGTTCCGCAGCATTCTATACCGGTACAATATGACGGGATATTACATGTCACGGGGTCCGAGATCTCCGACGGTAGATTCACAATAGTACGGGGGCATTCTATAATAATGATAGAAAAATATGAAATTAACATTGAATTATGGGGCATTCTATAATAATGATAGATACATATACAATTAACATTGAATTATGGAATGAATTTGATCCAATTTCATTTAATATTTTCAAAAATTTTCACTGGTATTCAAAATTTCTCATCGCTGATTCTCAATTCATCCTGAATACCAGTGAACTCCTATAAGGAAAAATTTTCACTCTGAGTAATTTTGATGTAATGTTTATTCTTATTAATATTCCAAACAAATTTTAATTGTATTTCATACCAATTACTTTGTATTTCATACCAATCACTTTGTATTTCAAACCAATTACTTAATTGTCATAAATTTCTTAAATATATCTTATAATCCAAGAGATGGTTTTATAAATTGAGCCGAGTTTTTAAAAATGTAAGTGATTATTGCCATTGTTCACGTGTCCGTGAATCTTCCCATACTATACTTCTGGGAGGATTATCTTTCAGTGCAATTGGCAGGTGCGGCTAGCCAACAGGGGATGCTTACTCCTCCCAGGCACCTGGTCCCACCTCTAGCTTGCTAGTGGTCTGTCGATGCTCAATTTGGTGCTCTATTGTGAGTGCTGTTGAGATTATCGTCAGGATCTTCTTAAACTCATTTCTATAGGATCAGAAATCTGTAAGAATGATAATACAGGGCTCTCACACCCAAATTTGGGACTAGGGCCGAGGCCTTCGAAATTGGGAAAAATAGCGGTATTTTCACAAAAATTGGGAAAAACTATAGATGGATTTGGATGAGTTTTTACTAGAAATTTTGTACCTTTTAACTCGTTTTTTTTTAAATATTAAGGTTTCAAATTGGGAAAAATTGGTCGACCAATTGGGAAAAAAAGATACTATTTTGCATTGAGAATGGGGCCGAATATCGGCTCCAAATCAGGCTGATCGAGAGCCCTGCAATAGACCAATTTCTGATCTATCAAAATGGAGGTAACAAACTTTAAGTATTGTTTTTCCTCAAGACATCAACATGTTCAGTCTGTACGAAACTTTTTTTTCAATGCATCCAACATATGTAAACCCACATCGGACATAAAATAATAAACAATTAAGGAAGTGTATCCGACCAGTTGTAATTTTGCCGGACAGGTCGGACGGTCTGATGTGCTTTGCTGTTGCAGATGCACGTGCGCGCGTGTTAATGAAAAACGTCGAAAGACGTCATAATGCATCTCAATCAATTAGAGCTGTATTATGAAGATTTGCAAGTCCACTCTTACCATTATGATATCCCATGATAGAGGGAGTGTAGGGTGACCTTGACCTGTCACACTGAGGCTGCTCAAAGAAGGAGGTCAAGGTCAATTGTTCCTTCAGTAGTTGTACGGCACCTTCATCAAGCTGTGCGATGTTCTCATCTATCGACATGTTTCTCAACCACCCCGACAAAGAGAAAGCTGCAAAGTATTCAAAACGGAAGTTTTACTTGTTATTAAGACTTTTTTCACCGTGACAGACTTCGCAATTCAAACTCTGTACTTCGCACTTCCAACATTGAAGAATCCGTGGTGTAGCTGCCGTTCACGTATCAACTCAAAATCGGAGTCATCCACATTTTGATTAGTATACTCAATGGAATTGGTATATCGGACTTCCTGTACTACTGGCAACCCACTAGTAATTTTCTATCATAATTAATGTGCGAAGTTCGAAGTACGAGGTGCGAAGTTCGTCACGATGAAAAATGTCCATTAGAACCACTGAAACAAGGAGTCATATGCATGTATGCCCCCTTAACCTATTTTCACACTAAAGACTTCAAACAAATTGGAAGATGGATGGAGAGAAAAAAATATATATATACAAATGTATTCATAAATCTTTGATTTTAGAAGCATAAAAATTCAATCATTTTTTAAATTTAAGTATAAATACAAAAATAAACCTCACATTTCAAAGCTTTGATTTGGCGAGTTGAAACAATGTACTGTAAACCATCTTTTATTTGCGACGTCTTAATTTCGCGAACAGGAGTGAGGTGACTGGTCGCGACGTTTTACTATATCTTTCTGTACATGTGTTGGGACATATTCGCAGCGTTTTAATTTCGCGAATCAAAGGACCTGGCAAATATCGCGAAAATAAAACGCTTGTGGATAAAAGACGGTTTACAGTACTAGAGTGATGCCATATATGACACGATATAATTTTAAAAATTGTCTATAAATTCCTAAAAGTACTCTTATTAACACCAATTTACACTGTATATAACAGGTCACTATAAGTGATGTTTTTTGAGGTATGAAATGGTGAGATATACACCATAAATCCATACTATGATATAGAATCTACTCTACCTTCCTATCCTAAATAACATAACAAATTTAATAGCAGTTTTTAATGACAGAGTCACACCAAGAGGTCAAGCAAAATGCTTTAATTCCACCAAGAAAATATCATGGTTTATCATGCAAAATATACACTGCCATCCATAAATAACTATACAAACAAGGAAATCATTCTAAATTCTTTATAAATTTACCCAATTTTTCAATTCTGAATTTGAAAGAATCATAATTATTGACTTCAAATAATTTTAAATTATGAATTGTAATAATAAAAACGTAAAAGATACTAGTATTTTCATCAACACAATTTTTTTCAAAAATTGTCATTTTTATATAAAAAAAAAAAAAAATTCAAAATATACAAATATTTGGGTCATGTTTGTTAGAAAATGATTTCTTTAAGTTTCATTTTCAGAGTTATACAGCAATAGATTTGAAATTGTTCATTTTTCTAACAGCAACATGAACAGAAATGGTGTATACTCATTTATGGATGGCAGTGTACACTGCTCAAAAAATTAAGACAGCAAAATTTCTACTTTTACTTTTCATAATTACACATGTCTTTGCAGCTGCTTATTCTATGTAATGAACATTCCATATTTACCTGTGTCTGAATCGAACAGGTGAACCGTTACACATGATTAGACGCGATATCCTTGCTGATTCCAAATAATATTTCATTCTATATGTTAATTTAAATTTTCCTGCTACATTGTAAAAACTGCTCCTTGATTTTTCTAAATTTTTTTTTTTTTTTGAGCACTAGATCCATATAAAGAGTATATGTGCTAGGGTTTTTGAATCGGATAAAATTTACTATCAATTATCGTACACAATCAGAGGGGTACCTTCGACTGACAATCGGGATAATCGAAACATTTCAATTTTTCAAAGTTTCAACATTTCTAACCTTATAGTATGGTGACCAAAGAGCTAAATTTTACAATTTAGTCGACAGAGTAGTACATAGGTAAATTATATGTCAAATGAAACTACAAGCAATGTACTTTCAAAATATCAATGTCGTCAACAGGTTTGAATGTACAAACATTCCATTTTCAGGGGTCAAAGGTCAAAGGGGTCATTCAACATAGATTACATATTTCTGGTCTTTTTCACAAAGAAAAGAAACATTAATGAAAACAAAATGGAATTTTCTGTACAAATTGCATCGACAGAATAATATTCAAATCTTATCCTTAACATAAGTAAATCGCGATGACATAAAATCTGTATTGATGACGTCATTGGTAGCTATTTTTAGAACAAATTAAAAATTTGAACATTGTAATTCCTTAAAAATGAAATATTCCTCTCCGTGTACAAACATGGAGGACAAATATTTGTCAATTTTCTCTTCCATCATAGAAAACAAATGTTTGTTAATTATCCCCCGCAGCATAATTGCAGGGGGGGTATAATGCAACCATTGGTGAGGGTGCGTACAATAGTGTACACGTAATGGTGACTGTGTGGGAGAGGGAGGTGTTTTTGTGCTCGTCATACTCTTTTATACGGCCTAGGAGGCACAATTTTGATTGGATCTTGACCAAACTTCATACACTTATTGCTTATGACAAGAGGAAAAACCCTATTGATTTTCAAGGTCATGGGTCAAAGGTCAAGGTCACCTGTTGAAAATGTTATAAATCTTTTTATACAGCCCAGGAGGCACAGTTTTTATTGGGTATTGACCAAACTTCATACACTTATTGCTTATGACAAGAGAAAGAACCCTATAGATTTTCAAGGTCATTGGTAAAAGGTCAAGGTCAAGGTTGGAAATGTTAAAAATCATTTTTCTTAGCCTAGAGGGCACAGATTTGATTGGATCTTTACTAAACTCCATACATTTATTTCTTATGACAAGTGAAAGAACTCTATTGTTTTTCAAATATAAAGTCAAGGTGACAGACTGGAAATGTTTGAAATCATTTTATACAGCCTAGAGGGTGCAGTTTGAAGTTGATCTTCACCAAACTCAATACACGTGTTGCTTATGATTGAAGAAGGAACTCTTGACTATTGGTTTTCAAGGTAATGCATCAAAGGTCAAGCTCACAGGTTAGAATTTTTAAAATCTTCTAATACAGCCCCGATGATACATTGGAGTTTATCAAGCTCCTTACACTTATTGTTTAGAACAAGAAGAACCCTTTTGATTTTCTAAGGTCAAAGATCAAGGTCACTGAAGAGAAATGTTTCAAATCTTTATATACAAACTAAGAGGACACAATTTTGATTGGATCTTTCCAATGCCCATACACTTGTTGCTAATAACAATAGGAAGAAACCCATTAATATTATAGGGTCAAGGTCGCAGGATTGAATTCGTCAAAATCATTGACGATCCTCTGTGTCATTCACCGACAGATCTTGGTCAAGTTCTTTAAAGTATACATTTAATTCAAATGACACAAAAGAACAATTTTTCGATTATCAAGGTCAAAGATCAAGATCACAGATATAGAGGAGGCAACTTAAAAGTGGGACTTCATCAATGTTGACACATATTTGCATATGTTGTGAAGAATTTCAAGTTCTATTTTAAGATTACCTACGAAGTGGTTTATATCCTTGTCACGCCTTCACTTTTTTGGCCAACGCACGAGTATAACGACCTTCAACAAGCTGGCAAACGTCGGGGTTTGGTCTGAAAATCATTTATGAAGCAATGTTCTCAACAGTTAGCGACCTTGTAGCGCATGGGGAGCGTTCGCCCAACGACCTCAGCGTCTTCAAGACGCATAAAACTAGTTGACAATTTACCTGTTAACGTTCTATATAGCGTGCCCAAAGATCTCGCAACGTTCGGCTAACGACTTAATTGTCAACAACCTGGCAGCGACCTTCTCGCGATCTACAACGTTTACAGCAAAACTTAATTTTCAGAAAATATTTCGTTGTCAAGACGTGAAGCACACGCCAAGGACTTTAGACTGTCGTTGGACACACATTGAGGATGTTAGACTATAGCTAGAAAAGTGTGGCTGTGTACGCATTAGACTTGCGCTCCTCTGTCGTTACACATTCGTTGCAATTATCAGCGCCCTCGGCGTTTTTAGCAACGACTGTACAGCGGACGGGAACGCATGCCCAGTGACCTCCTAATGACTCCATAACTTAAAATTTGACGCTGGACAGTCGTCGGCGGTTTCGTGCATTCACAAAATTTTCCGACGACCACAGCGCACACCAACGTCCTCCAGCAACCACACAACGACAATTAAGCCAGCGACCAAACAACAACATTTTGCGACGTGTTCACAGTCAAAATTACTTGGTCGTTACTCGTAAGTTGACCAAACCAGAAGTCTCTGACGAGACTGTAGCTCTCCTGGTTGTTTTTTCTAAAACATCAATTTCCTTTCTTTTTTTTTTTAAACCAAGACCATAGGGAGCAGGCGCTCTAACAAATTATAAGTGGCATGACAAAACTACATATCCATTATACTGCAACTATAATAGCACTCATATAATTCATAATAACCGAGATAAAGTATTTCTAAAAAGAATGTCACACCTATTTTCCAAGATCCTAGGGGCCAAGGACTGCTAGCTCAAATGAACTACCAATGACACATCAAGACTTGGATAAAGAATTAACTCCCAATCATAAATAGCTTTAAACGAGAAGAGAGCACAACTATATAGGAAAAATTACCTTACCCATTTTCAAAGACCCTAGGGGTATAAGGCTAAAACAAAATATCAGGTGCACATCTATGCCACAGACCAATCATTGCAAAAAGAATTAATTCTACATCATTTATAGTGTCAGAGGAGTTGCAAGCACAAGATTACATTTACTTATATAGGAAAAATGATCAAACCCATTTCTGAGACCCTAAGGGTCAGGGGCTAAAACATAAAAACAGGTGCACAACTAGACCAGAGACCCATAATATTGCAATAAGAATTTAGTCAGAGGAGTTGTGAGCACAAGATTACATAAAGTTATATAGGAGAAAATGACCACACCCATTTCTATGACCCTGGGGGTCAGGGGCCCAAACAAAATATCAGCACAACCAGACCACAGACCCATCACATTGCAGAAAGAATTAAGTCTCCATCATTTATATTGTCAGAGGAGTTGCGAGCACAAGATTACATAGAGTTGTATAGGAGAAAATGACCACACCCATTTCTAAGACCCTGGGGGTCAGGGGCTCAAACAAAATATCAGGTGCACATCAAGATCACAGACCCATCATACTGCAAAAAGAATTAAGTCTTCATCATTTATATTGTCAGAGGAGTTGCGAGCACAGATTATATAGAGTTATATAGGAGAAAATGACCACACCCATTTCTAAGACCCTGGGGGTCAGGGGCTCAAACAAAATATCAGGTGCACAATGAGACTACAGACCCATCATATTGAAAAAGAATTAAGTCTCCATCATTTATAAAGTCAGAGGAGTTGTGAGCACAAGATTACATAAAGTTATATAGGAGAAAATGACCACACCCATTTCTATGACCCTGGGGGTCAGGGGCTCAAACAAAATATCAGCACAACCAGACCACAGACCCATCACATTGCAGAAAGAATTAAGTCTCCATCATTTATATTGTCAGAGGAGTTGCGAGCACAAGATTACATAGAGTTGTATAGGAGAAAATGACCACACCCATTTCTAAGACCCTGGGGGTCAGGGGCTCAAACAAAATATCAGGTGCACATCAAGATCACAGACCCATCATACTGCAAAAAGAATTAAGTCTTCATCATTTATATTGTCAGAGGAGTTGCGAGCACAGATTATATAGAGTTATATAGGAGAAAATGACCACACCCATTTCTGAGACCCTGGGGGTCAGGGGGCTCAAACAAAATATCAGGTGCACAACAAGACCACAGACCCATCATATTGCAAAAAGATTTAAGTCTCCATCATTTATAGTGTCAGTGGAGTTGCGAACACAAGGTTACATAGAGTTATATAGGAGAAAATGACCACACCCATTTCTAAGACCCTGGGGGTCAGGGGCTCAAACAAAATATCAGGTGCACAACTAGACTACAGACCCATCATATTGCAAAAAGAATTAAGTCTCCATCATTTATAGTGTCAGAGGAGTTGCGAGCACAAGATTACATAGAGTTATATAGGAGAAAATGACCATACCCATTTCTAAGACCCTGGGGGTCAGGGGGCTCAAACAAAATAGCAGGTGCACAACAAGACCACAGACCCATCATATTGCAAAAAAAATTAAGTCTCCATCATTTATAGTGTCAGAGGAGTTGTCCGGACAAGATTACATAGAATTTAATGACCACACCCATTTTATAAGACCCTGGGGGTCAGGGACTGAAACTAAATGTCAGGTGCACAACTAGACCATGGACCAAGTAAAATGCAAAAAGAATTAACTTTCTATCTCTAACAGTTTCAGAGGAGTTGTCCGGACAAGATTACATAGAATTTAATGACCACGCCCATTTTCTAAGACCCTGGGGGTCAGGGAGTGAAACTAAATAACAGGTGCACAACTAGACCATGGTCCAAGTAAAATGCAAAAAGAATTAACTTTCTATCTCTTACAGTTTCAGAGGAGTTGTCCGGACAAGAATTGTTTACGGACAGACGGACAGACAGACAGACGTACAGACGTACGGACGCCGGACAAAGGGTGATCGCATAAGCTCGACTGGTCTGAGACCAGTAGAGCTAAAAAGTGAAAGTGTGACAGGGCCATAAAGGCCATTCCCTACTAGTGTACATTGGTATTGATGCCGTGCGAGTTTGTTGCTTAGTTTTTATTCTGTACCTAAATTTGTCGCAGAAAGATGTCCATCGTTATGATGAATTCAGCTAGGGTGTACGTACAGAAACAGCGCTATCCATAAAATTATGTCGATGGATAGTTTTCTAAAGCCCTCTCTTTCCGATTAGCCATCACCGATCTCATGAAAAAAATGCTTTTTAATGGAAAAATCACAGGAAATGGTAAACAGTTTACCATGTATCTCTTCTAGACATAAGCAGTAACAACATAGATTTATACAATTTTCAATGTACTTTCAAGTGAAATAATTCTATGTTCAAAATGTTAAGATAAAATGTGCGTACTGTCAGGCAAAAAGTTTATTTTTTTGCTTAAAAATCATATAACATTGTGAAAATTAACCACAAGAGCCGGAATGTTCATTCATAAGCTATTTACATACTCATCACTATTCTGTAACTCTCTCACATTGAGATTCATAAATATCAAGATAATTATGTCGGATAATAAATAGAGAAAGGATTCATTCTTTTAGATGCAATTCAACTGAGTCATCCTTCTTATCATTTGTAATGATTTTGGTTTTTTCGATATATATATTTATTTATTATGCTTTGGTTCTGATCACAGGGATTTATCAAGTTTCCCGGTTGAAAAATGTACTATATAGATTATAAACCATAGTACATAAAGCAATCAAGAATCGCGACAAATCCCTTTGATTCTGAAGTTTATTACAAAAAAAGTTTATTATATCCAGTGACCAATTTTTGCCTGTAAATCATAGGGTACACTATATTTCCATATTTTTGTGTCGCCTGCGAAGCATAGCGACACTTATAGGGATCACTTTGTCCGTTGTCCGTCCGTCCGTCTGTCTGTCTCTCTGTCTGTCTGTCACACTTGGATGTCACACCCTATAAAAGTGATTCCTGAGTGTCGCTATGTTTCGCAGGCGACACATGCATTCCTTGGAATTATTTTTTTTTAATTGAAAAAGAAGTGCGTTTTTATTGGTACATACCTTCATTTTAGGGTAACGCGGAAGGAATGTAAATATATTTTATTTATCATGAAGGTTTAAAATATTTTGATTATCAACCAGTTGGTATCTATTATCAATAAATGTTAAAATCTTGTATACCCTCCCCCCTAAAAAAAAAAAAAAAACAGAAAAATGTATGCATATGTCATAAAATATTTGTAAATTGTAAATCAAAAATATTAATTTTTTTTTGTACTTATTTTTAGTCAAAATAAATATTTTTGATTTACAATTCACAAATATTTTATGCTGACACATACTTAGAGAAATAAATAGGTCCTTCATTTAAAATTCAAAATAAGCATCCCCCCTACCCGGAAATTATACTAAAAATAGGGCAACGATTACGCTGCAACATACGCCTGTCATGTGATTAATGATGTCAAATGACCTTGACCTTCTTTGACCCGTACCCTAACAATCAAGTAGGTCCTTTGTCTGGGTCTACTCAATCTTCAAGGTAAGCCTGAAGTTCCTAAGCTTTGATATCACAATGCATTACTGATTTCTCTATTATACAACGAAAGATATTTAACATACAAATTGGAAATTCCTATTTAAGACGGTTTGGTCACCATATCTTGTTACAGCATGTGTGCATGCAACCGCCTCCTCTTCCACATAATTTCTCAAATGTGCAAAAGTAAGTCAAGAAACCCCGTTACATACAAAAAAGATCATTTATATTTTATTTATCATGAAGAAGATTTAAAATATTTTGACCCAAAATAGATTAAACGATTTTTTTGAAAAATGTAACCAAAAAACTATATTTAGCCACAAAATGACCTTGACCCTGACCTTCAAAATCAATAGGATTCTCTGTCTTTTTAAAGTCAATGTTCATGGTAAAAGAGTCCTAGCTCAAATGACAGTGTATCAATCTTGTTTGCAATTCCTATAGTTTTAATAAATAAATGTGAGTATGTCACCCCCCCCCCCCCCCTTTCCCTTAAATTTACGCATACACGTAATTTCTCTGTTGATGGAACAAAATATATAGAGAGTCCGTTACATATGTGAAGACCATTAATTTTCCTTTAAGTATGAATAATTCCAAAACATACTGAACCAAAAAGAGAACAGCAACAATTATTTCAATGAAATTTTAATCAATTTCTCATAAAAACCTATCTTAAGCCTCAAAATGACCTTGACCTTTCACGCATGACCTTGAAAATTAAATTTTCTTACGTTCAAGTTAAATCTACGTGGTAAATATGATGTTACTAGCTGAAACGGTTTTGACTCTATGTTTTCTAAAGGGTGCAGGACGCAACGGTGCTGCAATACTGATATCCGTACCCCCCCCCCCCCCCCCCCCCCCCCCCCCCCCCCTTCCATAGGCTAAAAGACAGGCATACAAGAACAGCCATAAAAATCCTAATCTTACCCCAGTTTAGAGAATAAAAATAAAATTATTGCTTGAATTTTGTAACACGATAGAAAAACTATGTAATAACTACTAAAGATTGTATTTTTACTGCAATGATATGATTATGTGAATTATATAGAAAATATCCAGAAATCCTTGATTTTTGAATGGAAAATACAGTTTTTCCCCAAAAAACTGAAAATAGAAATAATGTGTTCAAAACTTAAGTTATTATGCGAAAGAGCATAAAAGATCAGAATGGAATACATCCTTCAATTATCAAATTCATAAATGATAAAGATGTTGTGATTGATGTATAGAAATAATCTTAATAGAAATTATTATGCAGATTTCTGTAAAAAAACAGCAGTTTTGAAGTTTTTGTATTAAAATAATTAAATATATTTGATATCAATTGGAAGAGGAAAATGTTTAGATTTAAGTTTTTAAAGAACGATCATAATTCATTTAGTGGATCTCAGAGACGGGAAAAAATGAAATAGAATTTTCACAAAGTAATGCAATTTTTTAGCAACATAAACTTTTTTAACCCAAAAACGCAAATTTTATGAGAAATTTAAGTTAAAACTTATCATATTCGAAAAAGCATTAAATATGTTAGTAATTTTCACTTTCAATGTTTGATGCTACTTTCCACAGATAAAATATTCATCGATTCATTTTTTCAGTGATTTTTCGGTATTTTTTTTTAAATGTTGATGACGTCATTTCAACGTCATTTTTGAAAACGTTCTACAATGAAAATCATTTGACGACATCTTGATTCATTAACCACAGATAAAGAGCTTTCATTTGATACCAATATTTGCCGTGTACTATGCGTGTCGACTAAACTCCTAAAATAAGCCACTTTTTGCGACTTGGTCACTTTACTATTAATTCAGAGGGAACAAATTCTGTACGATGTTTGACAAAATTTAAAAATAAACTTTGATATATCTCGATTTGCCTGGATAGCGATATACATACAAGTTACTCTTATTACATGTATGAGCTTGTGTCAGTAGTTATGTATACATTTCTTGTGTCATTTTTCATGAAGAGAGATCATTTTGCAAAGATGTGAATTAAATCCCATTAATCGATTCTCAAAAATAGAATCAATAGTCGCCGACTTGGATATCTTAGTGACTATCATTACAAAACTAATATGTGCAAATACTGTATGAAATTGAGACATCCTTACAGTTCCTTATAACAAGGATATAAAACTCACAGTTGAAGTTCGCCACTGTAGGAGATGTACACGCAGGAACATGGTAATCCTCCAAAAATTTCATCTCGTCATTGTTAGGAATACAGAAAACTTGGTTGTCCAACGTGAAGCAAATCTCTAGCTCGACGTCCACAAAGTATCCACCATTAGCTGGTAGTTGGACGATGGTGTACCTACAATACGCAAGATCGCAAATACAGTACATGCAGCATGTCCGTTCTGATTTGCAGTATAGTACGTCACCTACCTAAACCATTGTTCAAACCTTGGGTACCTTTTCTGCCCAAGTAAATTGATGACGTCAAGACAATGGAGAACAATCAGAAAGTGTGGGAAAACTTCCGTATAACTTTGGTTAGATGTATTTGCAATCTTCCGCATTATAAGGATCAATAGACCACTTGCCATAATTCAAAATGGCTGACAAAATGACGAATAATGTCCGAGATAGGCAATTTTTGCGATCTTTTTCATTGTTACTTTTCGATGGAATTACGTCTTTTATTGACGTCATGATTAAAAAACAATGCCAAAACTATGTTGGCTTGGACATTTTGAGCTTTGTAACAAGATAGGAAAATGGTCTACTGAGGTTACGAATACATGTTAGAAACAGACAAATGTAGTCATTGGAGAAAGGGAGGGAATTGGAAAATAGCTGTATTTGTAGTGGTCATAGGAAGGAAGGATTTGTCAGAAATTTTAAATTATTGATATACAGTGTACGTTTGTAAAATGGTTTAGGGGGAAGAATGTCATAAAAAATTCTATCACTCTAATTTGTATGGGAGAAAACTCTAGGTTTTTTTTTTTTTTTTTAAATCTTGTATCAATGTACTTTTCATTGGCGTTTGAAATTTCCTCAAATTTCTCAATATCATGAAATTTTGACAATTTTTGTGAGCAGATTTTATAAATGGCAATAAGTTGCCTCTAAAATACAAAACAAATTATAAATGACGATAAGTTGCCTCTAAAGTATTAGATGCATCCTCCAATTTCACATAATGAAAGTTTGAAACTTTATGAATGACAATAAGTTGCCTCTAAAATATCAGACGCATTCTCCAATTTCAATGTTACAGATTTTTGAAATTCTTGCATGCAGACTTTATGTTTGAACGTACGTTTCCTCTAATTATCAAATATATAGAATAAATTTTCCTACTTACTTGACTCTGACAGGGGCAGGGCTTCCAGTACCAGCTGTCAGCACTCTCTCTACACCTGTTATAATAATATAATTTTTA
Organism: Pinctada fucata; assembly: GCA_028142955.1. Classification (NCBI taxonomy): domain Eukaryota; kingdom Metazoa; phylum Mollusca; class Bivalvia; order Pterioida; family Pteriidae; genus Pinctada; species Pinctada fucata. Next base: position 33,494,602 of record AP027112.1, on the reverse strand, counting down.
AATGAATCTATGTCATGTCATGAAAAGTAATCAATTTCTCTTCACCTGCATGATCAATCTTCTTGAATTTGAAGACGTTTAACATTTGTACCACTTGGTGAGTGTCACTGCTGGTGGACCAGGAGTCCCCAAGGGCACATGTAGCCGAGTTCGATCAACTTCGGTTGATCGTTTCTTCAACGAATTCGAAAATTTCTGTAATCATAATTTCTTGGAATTTCTAAAACATGGGTCCTGTAGCATCCTATCCCATCCATCCTGCTATATCTTTCAGTACATTTTTAGACATACATGTAATAACTTTCACACTCTTTGACCATATTACATTGTTTATCTATTGTTTAGATTGAGAATCACTGACGAGGGTTAAGTACCCGAAACGTGCATATCTGGTCCATGCTGAAAATAATCACTGACGAGGTTTAAGTACCAGAAACGTGCATGTCTGGTCCATGCTGAAAATCTATCTTTTCTTAAATGATGCTATTGAATTTGAAGATGTCTATCATTACTTTTTAATGATAGAAACCACCATAAATAATATGGCCAATACGCAAGATTGCAACTACAGCACATGCAGCATGTCCGTTCTGATTGCATTTAGTCACCTTCCTGAACCATTGTTCAAAACTTGGGTACCTTTTTCTGCCAAGATAATGTCAGAAATTGCGCGAAAATATCGGTATAACTTTGGTAAGATGTATTTGCAACCTCCCGTATTCACAAAGGTAAGAAAAATTTTTTCAAAAATTTTTCTGGTCATTACATGTAATACTATGCTTATACTTCATTAAGATGCTAAATTGTGATTTACAGACCTGCCTACCCGTTTCTTACAAAAAGTGTAAAATGTTGCTAAAGAAAGTGTAATTTTGGGATTTTAAGCGAAATGGAAACAATTGATCGTAATTTTGAGAAAAAAAGCATCATCTTTTCCCTACTCATTTACACAATTGCTTATACCCTCAACTTACAATAAATTTATATAGTCAAGTCTGTCCGTTCCTTTTGAATGTTTTAAAAGGCAATTCTGAATGAAAATATGTTTTTAAATGTAAAAATGAGCAGCAAAAGCATAGAGCGTAATTTGAAGATCAAAAATCGTAAAAATTACGCCAAAATCAGGCAGGTCTGGTTTTAAAAAGAAATTTTGATCAAAAGTTCATAGAAAGACAGATAATCGGGCAGACTTTCAGAGAGACAGCAACAAATATATAGTCAATTTATACTCTGAAGAAGTAGTTATAAGAACTGACTAAAATCATATTCTTTCCTCAAAACACTTTATGCGTTCTTCAAAATAATTTTATTTCATGCATGGATCTAAACAAATTTTTAAAGATGCATAAGACCAATTAATTTTACTCAAACAGTAATGCAATAATGTAACACTGATTATGGTGAGTTTGACACCTATACAACCAATACAGCATACATACCAAATTCATAATTCAGGAATCTTGACTTATACAGGGTGGCAGTTCCAAATCCGACCTCAAGGGAGAAGTCACATGGATCCAAAACAAAACGGAATGGAATGTTCCAGTTCAGAATGGAATCTCCCAGTGGGATAGTGAAAGTAAAATTAAGACAGCAGTCAATCCCGAAGCAGGTAGTTGGAAGGGTACAATTAACCATCTCACTGAGGGCACTCGATCGTGAAAAGTTCAATCCAAGGCTATAGCCACTACATCCTGAAAACAAGTATATGCAAGTGTTCCAAGTACATGAATGATAACCATTATGAAAGTGTTCCAAGTATAATGCACATTAAATAATAAAGCCGGTGTTTGTGAAACACGAATGCCCCCGGTGGCATCTTTGTTAGTATGAACACTATTTTCTGTTAAGTACATGTATGTGAGGTCACTGGGTTAAAAGGTCAAAGGTCAAGGTCACGAGGTCAAAAATTTGGTATCAATGGAAAGGTCTTGTCACAAGGAATACACATATGAAATATGAAAGCCCTATCACTTACCATTCAAAAGTTATGCCAAATGTTTAAGTTTTTGAAAAGTAGGTCAAAGGTCAAGGTCAAGGTCACGAGGTCAACAATTTTGGTATCAATGGAAAGGTCTTGTCACAAGGAATACACATGTGAAATATGAAAGCCCTATCACTTCCCATTCAAAAGTTATGCCCAATGTTAAAGTTTTTGAAAAGTAGGTCAAAGGTCAAGGTCACGAGGTCAAGAATTTTGGTATTAATGGAAAGGTCTTGTCACAAGGAATACACATGTGAAAATGAAAGCCCTATCACTTCCCATTCAAAAGTTATGCCCAATGTTAAAGTTTTTGAAAAGTAGGTCAAAGGTCAAGGTCAAGGTCACAAGGTCAAAAATTTTGGTATCAATGTAAAGGTCTTGTCACAAGGAATACACATGTGAAATATGAAAGCCCTATCACTTCCCATTCAAAAGTTATGCCCAATGTTAAAGTTTTTGAAAAGTAGGTCAAAGGTCAAGGTCAAGGTCACGAGGTCAAAAATTTTGTATCAATGGAAAGGTCTTGTCACAAGGAATACACATGTGAAATATGAAAGCCCTATCACTTCCAATTCAAAAGTTATGCCCAATGTTAAAGTTTTTGAAAAGTAGGTCAAAGGTCAAGGTCAAAGGTCACGAGGTCAAAAATTTTGGTATCAATGGAAAGGTCTTGTCACAAGGAATACACATGTGAAATATGAAAGCCCTATCACTTCCCATTCAAAAGTTATGTCCAATGTTAAAGTTTTTCGGACAAACAGACAGACAAACAGACAAACAGATAAACAGACAAACAGACGGACAGGCCAAAAAACTATATGCCCCCGAATCTTTGATTCCGGGGGCATAAAAAACCCACATCATTAGATTTGATTAATAAGATGCAGTCTTCATGAAAATCCACTGGCTCAAAGTCTGAAGCTATTGCCTCATAAACTTTATGATATGCAAATAGAATAAGCCCTTTTCACGTAGCTGCGGTCCAGTTGTTTTGGACAGCAAAATTAGAAGGGCAATCACTTTTTAACTGTGACGTCATGAAAGTCAGTACTTTCCGTCCACAAAATGCTAGTCACGCAGTTATGTGAAAAGGGCTTATTCCTCTTTGGACTTGCAATTAAAAAAAAAACAATTCGAGAGGACTGAATATGTAGTCTCAATGGGTTTTTTTTTTCTTTTTCATTCTTAAGATTTCAATAAATTTATTTGGCCATACATTTTACTAATAGACCACTTGGCGTCTCATCTTTTCTACAATCTAACGTGTATGATATATTGTGCTCCTCTGTAGTCATGTGAGAGAGCTTTTCTTCTTCTCTAATTCTGCTTGTACCGTGTGAGACAGCCTATGTGAGACACATAAGTTGTCTCAAAAGAATTCACTTTTTTTCTCATGTTTCATGGAAGAAGAAATAGATTCTTTCACTTTATACTAATTTAGACATGAAAATTAAAACTCGTGTCCGAAATGTTATATCTTCTCCCGAGTTCCGCTACGCTCCACTCTGGAAAAGACGAAATTTCTGTCACTCGTGTAAATTTTTATGTCTCACTCAGTAGATCGTGAAAGAACCTATTATTCCTTGTGTATCTAAATAAATATAAATTCTTTAAAATCATATGTCATCTTATGACAACACTCACCCGCAGGGGAAGACACTGAGCAATCTCCTTGTGTGGGGATAATTTGCTAAAATCAGAAAAAAAATGCAATGTTAAACATCTTCTTAATATGTTCGTGCTTGATTTCATACCAATAACACAATTGTATTCAGTTTTTTTTTTTTTTTTCATTTCAAATTTAAAATAAAGCGGTTAATGAAATCACAATCCTAATTAATATTTTTTATTGAACTTAAAGAATGGAATATATATACTGGTCATAAGATACAAACAAATTGATTTGTTTTTTTATGGAAAGGATAGCCAGACTGAAAGCAAAGTTCAATATATACAGATAATTTTCAGGTAACGATATTTATTAATAGGCCATAATATTGTACAGTGGAATCCGCTTATTTGGGTTGACCATTTGTCAAGTCGATTCCAATCGATTAGCCAAATATTCGAATAAGCAACTCGGCAATTTCCATGACTACTCGGATCGTCAAATTCACGTACATGGTTAGACAGGGAATTTCAATGCCGAATTTCAATAAGAGTTATCTTTCTTTCCACATGTTTTAGAACATGTATATGTCTCGGTGCCGCATTTGATCATAAAAAAATTCATGAAAAAAAATTGAAGATATCAAGTGAAAGTTTGCTTCATTAAAATAATGATAATGAAATTGTAGGAAAGATGTTTGTAATTCATGTACTCTATAAGCGTGTATAACCTGAGGCAGGTACTGGCCGTCACGTCTATTATTCTTTGAACAATGGGATTTAAGGGGCATGGACAAAGTTTACGGGCCATATTGGATTTGATTTGAAGCATTCTTGAAAATCTGTCGTTCTGCAGAATTAAGACTCCAATTTCAACCATTTTAATACAATGTTTTCCTTACCTCAACATCATCATTTTCCCATCTTTTTTAGTATAAACTGCATCAATATTATTTCATGACAACCATTTGAACTTAGTGCACCGAACTGCGCAGCTACAGGTTTGCAGGATTCATGATTAATACTACAACCTAACTTAAACGTTACTATCATCATATGTCTACCAACATTTGTCTTCCAATTTTGATCATACTTTCTCAAAATATCTGTATCTTCATTTTACACATGGGGGGCTTGTAGCCATATCAACATAGAAAGGAATCCAGGGGCGGATCCCCGGAATGTTGAACATTTGTTATTTGTCACCAATAATTCACAAGACTATCCCACTTTTCTAATATAGATCACGTAAATAATTAATAAATGAATTGCAAACAATCAAAATTCTAGTGAATTACCAAAGGAACTTTAAAATCGTTTATTTCTTCTACCTATGTTGGGGCGAATCGGCACGTGAAAATGGCTACCTGTAAAAACTCATGTTCAAAAAGACCCCGTATTGTATTAAGAAGAGATTTATAAGATTATGAGACCTTGTACTCAAAATCGAAGGACAAATGTTTGTAGACATAGTATCAATGTAATGTCTAAGGTAAGTTATAGTATCATTCATGAATTCTTCTGAGATGCAGCTGTGCAGTTTGGTGCATGAATTAAAAAAGTTCCTAATGTTAAAATCTTACTGTAATTGTCCTAGAAAATATGGGAAAATGTAATTTTCCGTAGAAAATATGGGAAAATGTAGCTATTGAGATTAGGAATTCATGGGGTTAAAATAGTAAAAGTTGGAGCCATGACTCGGTGTAAGGAAAGATTTTCAATAACACAGTACATAAAATCCAATATGGCGAATAACAGTTTGTCCATACCCTTTTAAATCTGTGGTCAGTTTAACGTTATTGATTTTCGGTACAAGCGTACTCAAGTAGCAGAACCAAAGTAAAGGACATCAACTAACATACCAATCATATGTATTGGTGTTCCTTTGACTTTGTACATATGACCTTGGTTCAAGGTCAAGTACAACATTTGTTTCCAAGAAAATTGCTAAAGTGAATTTAAAAAAAATTGCCCAGCACCCTCTGTTAACCATCTCTATGCACTTTGATCATATAAAACTCTGTGCAACATACATAATCCTACAGAACAATGAAAAATCTATATCAAAAGGTCAAAATGGCAATTTTCACGAGGAGACCCTTAGGAAACAAGAATTCAAGATCTCTCAAGAAAAATTCTGTTTTAAAGTGGAAAAAAACGTCTGGTTCAAGTTAGGTCCAAGGCAACAAGTCTATAACATAGTGTAAACAAAGATTACAAAGCTCATCTCATGGCAGCATTTAATCATTGCAGCAAGCAGAAAGTACTCAAAGATTCCACAGTTGTGAATTTGAAAATCTGTCCTACTGAGAACCAACAATAATGCTACAACACAAAAACAAAATAGAAAAGGGAAGTAGAGTATATGTATTTCAATTATTGACCCAAATTCTGCATGAATGGGTGTACTATATTGATGATACCCAAATCTCCCTAACATGCACTCAAGCGGAAAATATAGATCATGGCCTAGATTTGTGATCCATTCATAAAGATGCATCATCTGTGCAAGTTTGGCCTTCCTAGCACTTAAAATAGAGAAATAAAACTTCTTAACATTGATAACCAAATTTTCCTAACATGTGCAGTCAAATGGAAAATATAGGTCATACATGTAACATACATTTGAACATAAATTTGTGATCTACTTATAAAGACACATAATCTGTGCAAGTTTGGACTTCCTTGCACTTATAATAAAAAAATAAAACTTCTTAACAATTATTGATGCCGACATGGACGCAGACAACAGGGTGATTGCAAATTTACAAGCTCTCTCTCATTTCATGAGATGAGCTGAAAATACATCGCTAAAGATGGTATGGCCAGATTGCAAAGTAAGTTTTTATCACTAACTGGGTCAAAGTCACTAGGTCAAATATTACAACATAAATTGAAAAGTCTTCTGAGAGGCAACCTACCTTATTATATTATGTTTCTACTGTAAGTTCCTGAGATTTTACTTTCGCCAGAAACTTTACCAAAATCTTTAACTATGTCAAAGTCCATGGTCAAGGTCACTAGGTCAAATGTTATGACATAAATTAAAAAGGTCTTGTCATGTTGGCAACCTACATGAATAATATAAAGTTTCTAATGCAAGCAGTTCCTGAGAATTTGCTTCAACCAGAAACTTTAACCAAAATCTTTAACTAGGTCAAAGTCCAAGATCAAGGTCACTAGGTCAAACTTACGGCATAAATTGAAAGGTCTTGTCATGGACAACCTTCATGTATAATATAAAGTTTCTACTGCATACAGTTCCTCAGATTTTGCTTCAACCAGAAACTTTAACCAAAATCTTTAACTAGGTCAAAGTCCAAGGTCAATTGTTACAGCATAAATTGAAAGGTCTTGTCATGGGCAACCATCATGTATAATATAAAGTTTCTACTGCATACAGTTCCTTAGATTTTGCTTCAACCAGAAACTTTAACCAAAATGTTGACAACAGACGGACGGACGGACATCAGACTGACAGACAGACAGACGGACATCGTCAATCTATAGACCGGAATTGCTTTGCAATCCGGCCAAAAATTGAATATAATTCAAATTGATCAAATAGATTCGAGCCGAGATAACCTTAGTTCAAGGTCATGACACACACCCTAGGACCATTGAAAGCAATTCTGTAGTATAAATATTTTTTTATCATCTAAATGAGTTAAAGAAGATCCTAACGATAATCTCAACAGTACTCCAAATAGAGCACAAAATTGAGCATTGACAGAGACCTAGCAAGCTAGAGGTGGGACCAGGTGCCAGTGAGGAGTAAGCATCCCCTGTTTGGCTAGCAACATCCGCTGTCGATGTTCACACACGAAAATGAGAACAATATCTAAATCTAATTCTAAAGTCATGTGCAATTAGAATTTATGGAAATGACAAGATTTTTTTCTTTCTTTTACATTAACCATGCTGATATGACGTCAGCTTAAAATCATTGCAAATCCTTTTTTTCCATTTAAAAATGTTTTTGTTTGTAACTATTTGCTGATTTGTCTACCTTGAAATTTCTTTTATAAATTCAGATGATTGTGCCTTAATTCAGCCTAAGTTTATGATGAAACATGTATGATTTATGCAAGCAAGAAAGTTGATCATAATGCTCATGAAATCGTGACTATTCAATTCAGACTTCAGAATATTTTTCCTGTTTCATTAGATTTTTCATTTGCTACTCCAAAATTTTTGCGTCAATTTGAACTTTAAATCACCATAGTTTACATGTTTCATTACCTCCAGCTGTTTTCGCAATATATTTAACTCTCACTTAAGTACATGTACATAGAAAATGACATTTCTTTGTTTATCTGAATGCATGATTGGTGTAGGCTAAAACAACTACTGCTATAGAAAACATTATAATTAAATGCGTCATATATGACTTTAGGATAAAAGTACATTTGTATTGAATAATAAATTCATTCAATTTCGAAGTACGTGTGCACATCTCTAATCTAAGGAGTATCTTGTTTCAGTGTGACTTTTTTTTTTATTCATTTGGAAAACAACTTTACCGGTAATTTACAATTTAAAAAAAAAATTAAAACGGAAATTCTTTGTAGATTACATGTATGAATTTTACCATACATGTATATGCCTTTCAATTAAGTCATTTAAGATATTTTACAATAATGCCCTTTGTCATATAACCATGAAATTCCTTAGTCTAAATCTAATCAAAGCTATGCTGTACCCAAGGGTTTCAAACTTTTCAAATCTGTGTACTTGACCTTAGACCTTGAAAATCAATAGGGTTCTTTCTCATCATTAGCTATTAGTGTGTGAAGTCTGGTCAAGATCCATTCTAAACTGTTCCCTCTAGGCTATATACAAGGACTTTTTCAAATTTATGACCTTGACCTTTGACCTATGTCCTGGAAAGTCAATAGGGTTTGTCTTCAAGAAAATGCAAGCACAGCATCGCCTTGCGACTGCATGTTCTACATCAGCAAAATGATTTTATAATCAAGTTCACATTAACCTGTCCTTTGTCCCTTGACCTTGAAAATAAATAGGTTTCATCCACTCACAGAAGGGAATATTTGTTTACAATTCAAAGATTTTATAATGATTGCTTTGTCTTTTATTCTGTATAGCCCAAGTCAACAGTGACCTTGACTTCTGACCTTGGAAATCTACTTGCTTTATCCTCTCCCCATGGTTAACATTTGTGGGGGGGTCTGATGTTTCTATTATGATTACTTTGTCTTCTATGCTGTCCATAATATTTGCAGCCTAAGTACACAATTACCTTGACCTTTAACCCTTAACCTTGAAAATGTATGGTGTTTATCCTCTCCTCATAAGGAACTCTTGTGGAAGGTTTGACGTTTCTATGATAATCATTTTTTCTATCATGTTCACAAAGATTTTTAGTCTAAGACCACAGCAACCTTGACCTTTGACCCTTGACCTTGAAAATCAATAAGGTTTATCCTTTCCCCATGGAGAACATTTGTAGGAGGCTTGATGTTTATTCATATGATTATTACTTTAAGCCCTTAAAGCTGTATACTAAAGTGTGATGCATACAAGTATATGTATACACACTAACTTGCTCACAAATGACAGCATAACTATATCCCGCTGCATCTGTAATACCAGGCAATAATCAATGCAGACGTCTATAATATATACTCAAATTCATTCCAAGGAATGCATGTGTTGCCTGCGAAACATAGCGACACTCAGGAATCACTTTAAATTTATAGGGTGTTACATCCAAGTGTGACAGACAGACTGACAGAGAAACGGACAACGGACAAAGTGATCCCTAAGTGTCGCTATGCTTCGCAGGCGACACAAAAATATTGAATTCTGTAGTCAAGACTAACTGATCAAAGTCATAACTGATTTCAAACTAGATTTATTCTTATTTACAAAAATACCCATCATTATTTTCATTACTTCATTATGTACAGTATTCAGCAAGGTAAAACGCTCTAAAACAAGCATTCAAAACACATTCTCAAAAACAGAAATCAACATGATACTGACTTGCACAGGTGGAGACATCCATAACGTATCATAGCATCAAAATAAAGATGGAACAAAGTTTTCAAAATTATTTTTCAACAGAATTACTGGATAAGAATTCTTTCAGTGCATCAAGGAAATTAAAAACAAGTACCTGATAAGTAAGAATATAAGAATGAAATAAGATATTTTTTAGAAATCTTTTTTATAATATAATAAGACATGTATATCAAATGTATTCAGAACTGACAGAAAAAAGCACTTAATTATAATTCATTAACATACTTTACACATTATACTTGATATTTAGGTATCAAAGTCTCAAATCAGGCACAATAAAATCTGACGGTGAGTCATCAAGTTTGTCTCTTGCAAAAGCTAAAGAAATTACCTTCGCTTTGCAAAGCATTAAGTTTGATATCACAGGAACCAATCATGTGATTTACGTAAGCATCACCTTTTTAAATAAAGCATTTTGCCAGTTTCTCTTCTAAAATGGTGACGTCTTTGGAATCTGAATCATCCAGCCTCATCCGATGTTTCATTGCAAAACGTTGGACCTCTGGACTCTGACACCATAAAAAGTCCCAACAATTTGTTCCTTTGGAATTTTTGGCGTTCAAATTGGCACCCCTTTCGATAATGCTCTGAATCAATTTCGCCTTTCTTCCCAAGTCCTTACGATCCGTCTTCATCATACAAGCTAGCATTAAAACTGTACACCCGTCTTCCCTGCAGGTATTAACATCAGCACCCCCTTCTACCAATATTCTACTCAATCGGATTTTCCCCTGCGCCACTGCTTCCAGCAAATCATGCGACGTCATGGTCATGTGATATTTTAAATGCGTAATAATGAAATAATGGTGAATACGGCCCCTTAATTTTTCCTCTGAATTCTTATCTCTTATAAGGCATTCAGCTGTTCGTAATGTTAGAAAGAATAGAGCATTTGATATAGGCGCCTGCTTTATATAGTCTTAAAAGAGTGTCGACAATACTCTGATTGGGCCATGCTCAAATCTAAAACTATTGGAAGAGAATTGTAACTGAACAATAAAATACCAACAGAGAGTCGATCCTTAAATGTCAAGCTACTTCAATGGAGTGAAGAAATAAGCACTATGTAACTTCATTACCAAACAGATCCCTAGAATGATTCATTGATGCTCAATGCAAACTGAAGCTCAGAGCAAACTACACTGCCATCCATAAATAACTATACAAACAAGGAAATCATTCTAAATTCTTTGTAAGTTTATCCTAATTTTTCAATCCTGAACTTGAAAGAATCATAATAATTGACTTCACATAATTCAAAATTATGAATTGTGGTAAGAAAAATGTAAAAAGAAACTTTTTTCATCTGCACAATTTTTTCCAAAAAATTGTCATTTTTATATAAAACAATTCAAAATTCAAAAACTTCAAATATTTGGGTCAAGTTTGTTGCAAATGATTTCTACAAAGTTCATTATTAGAATCATACAGCAATGGATTTGAAACTGTTCATTTTATAACAGCAGAATGCGTAGAAATAGTGTATACTAATTTATGGATGGCAGTGTATAGAGAAAGGAGGATCAAGCCTTAGGTATGCTGAGGGATAATTTTGTTCTAATAGTCCATTTTCCAGAAAATATTTATGACCATTTTAAACCTTGATTTTATATGCACAGACACCAGACATTCTAATTGTGACTTCATATTTGATCGCACTGACTTTCTGCATTATGTTTCCTATAATGTCGTTAAAATGAAAATAACGCCAAATTTTGTGGTGTCTAGTGTCTGTCCCCCATATGAATCTACTGGAAAATCACCACAAGAGATGGAATTGATTCAGCAGACCATTTGCACACATTCATCCAAGACAAACATTCAGATGGCTGGATGTAATATGCATAAAAGGGGTATACCTACTCTATCAAAATTAATCTTGGAACGCGTTAATCTTTTGTGTACACTTTTCATATTTAAGTTATTGAGGATCCAAGGGTTCTCTCCAGCTCTTTTGCTGTCCTGTGGTGTTGCCCATATATAAATATTAATTTGACTTCAATTCTTATTAGTTCTGTATATCTTACTGCATCTTGCTGTTTCCTAGGGTATTGGTCTCAAGGTTATTTTAAGGTAGAGTATCCCTCTGGTCAGAATAGCTAGTAATTTGTATCACCTCTAATAAAACACCGCTAAAGACGGTATGGCTGGATTACAAAGTAAGTTTTTGTCACCAACTGGGTCAAGGTCACTAGGTCAAATATTACAGCATACATTGAGACGCTTATCAGAGGCAACCTACATGTATAATATTAAGTTTCTACTGCATACAGTTACTTATATTTTGCTTAAGCCATAAAATTTTAACGAAAATCTTTAACTAGGTCAATGTCCAAGGTCAAGGTCACAATGTCAAATGTTACGGCATAAATTTGAAGGTCTCGTCATGGGCAACCTACATGCATAATATGAAGTTTCTACTGCTTACAGTTCCTTAAATTTTGTTTCAACCAGAGACTTTAATCAAAATGTTGACGACGGACAGACGGACAGACATCGTCAATCTAAAGACTGGAATAGCTTTGCAATCCAGCCAAAAAGGAATTTTTCTTACTTTTCCCATAGGGTCCAATGTTAAAGTTCAAACGGCTTAAGAACTCGGTATAAACATGAACGAATGAATTATCATATTTTGTTTGGTTTAACATAAGCTTTGAATATATGGAAATGAAAAAGTTGTTATTTAGGAAATATGAGCATCTGAGACCTGAAGGATGCTCTACCTTATAACTGTCATTAAATATATTCACCAAGAAGTGAATTTTTTTCGGGGCCAAAAATTATTTTGGGCAAAAATCGTAGCTTTAAAATTGCAATGCCTTGTACAGATTTAGGTTATAAAGAATTGTACTTTATTTTACTTACATCTAATTCAAACTGTTTCAAGATGAGATCAAACGCTTCCTTTGTCATCTTTCCTCCGATTGTTGCCAAAAGTCCTGCAATTGTTCCTCCTCCTGAAAATACCCCATGGTACCATACGTGTTATATTTTCCGCAATTAAATTCTAGCGTGAAAAATTAAAAAAAAACAACAAAAAACTGAACAAACTGAAATGATAAGACACAGAGGCAAAATAAGGCATTTTGTAGTTTTGGAGCATCAGCTTTGCTCAGTACAAGTATAAGTGTAAGTCCTTTTTTTAGTGTTAGTGCTAGTTTAGTGTGAGTATTAGTGTTGACCAGTTTCCAGACAATCATCTTTTTCAAACACGTTGAAGGGACTTAATTTCAAAATTTTGCGATACTTTTGTAGATTTTTAAATGGAGGATTCAAATCAATCATAACAAAAATTTTTCATTTTTTAAAGGTTGCTTCATCGTACCATCTTTCTGCCCCTTACTGTGCCATTCAATATTGTGCACTAAGGAAGTGGCAGAGAACCATTCAATTTTCCTGTAATAATTGTGATGTATGAGATCTAAATGTATAGTATCTGTCCATGATACTATTAAAAGTTATGACGAAATATTCTATTGCAGGGCAAATTTTCAACAATCTATGTCAAATTTCACGATGAGCACAGGTCAGACGAAAAACATTTTTTTCCTTTCCTTGTGATACAATCTTACAGTATTTTTCAATGAGTGATGTGCTAAAGGGGATACTTTAATTCATCTAAGAATGAAAGGGGTAGGAGCATCATAGGAAGTCTTATATGACGTCATCAATTGACGTCATTTTTACTTTATTGACAAAACATAGTCAAACATAGGTAATCACAGATTACGAAGCTCACCTCGTGACAGCAAAATTCAATTCAAACATATTTCTTAGTACATGTATATTGGCTTTTAAAGGCAAAACCACTCAAGCAGAAAAAGTAGGTCAAGGTCATTTTATGAAAGTTTATTCAAAGATACATCCAATATGCAAGTTTGGTACATGTAGCAGTTATACTTTGCTCAATATTGGCTTTATAGAGCAAAATCACTCAAGCGGAAAAAGTAGGTCAAGGTCATTTTATGAAAGATTGATCAAAGATACATCCAATATGCAAGTTTGGTACATGTATCACTTATACTTTGCTCAATATTGGCTTTTAAAGGCAAAATCACTCAAGCGGAAAAAGTAGGTCGAGGTCATTTTATGAAAGTTTGATCAAAGATACATCCAATATGCAAGTTTGGTACATGTAGCAGTTATACTTTGCTCAATATTGGCTTTATAGAGCAAAATCACTCAAGCGGAAAAAGTAGGTCAATGTCATTTTATGAAAGATTGATCAAAGATACATCCAATATGCAAGTTTGGTACATGTATCACTTATACTTTGCTCAATATTGGCTTTTAAAGGCAAAATCACTCAAGCGGAAAAAGTAGGTCGAGGTCATTTTATGAAAGTTTGATCAAAGATACATCTAATATGCAAGTTTGGAATATCTAGCACTTATACTTTGCTCAATATTGGCTTTTAAAGGCAAAATCACTCAAGCGGAAAAAGAAGGTCAAGGTCATTTTATGAAAGTTTGATCAAAGATACATCCAATATGCAAGTTTGGTACATGTAGCACTTATACTTTGCTCAATATTGGCTTTTAAAAGCGAAATTACTCAAGTGGAAAAAGTAGGTCAGATGCTGCATCCGATGCATAGGTCCATCTCGGCATCCAAAGATGAATCACTTGTGCAAGTTTGGTTACTGTAGCATCAGTACTTTGTCAGATACTGAGCTACCCCAAACTTCTTAACCAAGTCACTCAAGCGGAAAATGTAGGTCAGATGCTGCATACGATGCATGGGTTCACCTCAGCATCCAAAGATGAATCACTTGTGCAAGTTTGGTTACTGTAGCATCAGTACGTTGTCAGATACTGAGCTACCCCAAACTTCTTAACCAAGTCACTCAAGCGGAAAATGTAGGTCAGATGCTGCATACGATGCATGGGTTCACCTCAGCATCCAAAGATGAATCACATGTGCCAGTTTGGTTACTGTAGCATTAGTACTTTGTCAGATACTGAGCTACCCCAAACTTCTTAACCAAGTCACTCAAGCGGAAAATGTAGGTCAGATGCTGCATACGATGCATGGGTTCACCTCAGCATCCAAAGATGAATCACTTGTGCCAGTTTGGTTACTGTAGCATTAGTACTTTGTCAGATACTGAGCTACCCCAAACTTCTTAACCAAGTCACTCAAGCGGAAAATGTAGGTCAGATGCTGCATACGATGCATGGGTTCACCTCAGCATCCAAAGATGAATCACTTGTGCAAGTTTGGTTACTGTAGCATTAGTACTTTGTCAGATACTGAGCTACCCCAAACTTCTTAACCGGACGCGGACGCGGACACGGACGCGGACACGGACGCGGACGCGGACGCGGACGCGTGGGGTTATAGCATAAGCTCACTCAACTTCGTCGAGGTGAGCTAAAAATGCTCGAAAATGTGTCTTTAGTGGAGAATTTCGATGTGGCCACATGCGTCGAGAAACATGAAACTTTCATGACAAGAAGATATGATGATTATCTTTCATTTGTAAATTTTTCATGTTTCTCGAAGCATGTAGCCAATGCTAACTTTAAAGAAACATGTAGCTTTTGCAGCAATTTCATGGAAAATTACCGATTTTTAGGTTTTCAAAGGGCATAAAGCTAGTGATAAATGCATTATTCACAAAATCTCAACATATAATTTATTAAAGAACTTTACAAGCCTTAGGAATCAAATCACAAAAATTGTTCAATTTATTCAAATGTCGAGAAACAGGGTTGATTAAGGGGTTTCGTGGTCCTACCCCTTTTTTAAGTTAAATGAAACCTTGGCCATACTTTTTTTTGTTTTGACAAAATTGGTATGGCCAAGGAGGAGAGAGGTACACAGATAGCATAAACATAGGGTAATCAAAGATTATATAGCTCGCCTAAACAGGTTGTCCCTGGTTAGGCCGGGTTAGCGCAGTGGTAGCGCGCTCGCTTCTCACCTCTAAGGTCCAGGGTTCGAATCCCAGATTCGGCGAAGGGTCTTATGTGGGAGGGTAGGTGGTCCCCCACCCAGGCCTGAGTAGGAGGTTTTTCCTCAGGGTACTCCGGGTTCCTCCTGCTCCTTGGACCCCCTCACGCCAACATCTGAGCCAACGTGAGACATTAATATAAGTTGTGTAACTTGTTTGTTAAACGTTGTAAAATAAATAAATAACATACCTGGTAAAGTATAGTCACTGCATACTGGTATGGGAAGTTCTTCATTGACAATAAAGTAATCATCCAGAAGGCATGACGACTGCGACGTAGGGCAGACTCTCAGTCCAAAACTCACATTGTACACACCCTGTGTCTCGTTGCGATCAACCAAGTACCTGTTAATATCAATATTATACCTGTATTATACGAACTAAAAGATTTCTGACCCACTCATTCACTCAAAGAGTTAAAATCATGGCCAATTTCAAATTTTCAACAAAAAAAAAAGAAAAAAAAAAGACAGAAGCTCTCCTGGTTGTTAGCTTAAATTAATCTAGGTGACACTCACATTTTCCAAGACCCTAGGGATCAGGGGCTAGAACAAAATACAAGACCAGAGATTGATTAATATAATGGAAAAAAATTAACTCTCTATCAATTATACCTTCTGAGATTTGGTGTTCACAATATTTTATGATAAGAGTTATTCATGTGTTATACTGGTGTTCACTAGATTACATAGAGTTAAATAGGAGAACATGACCACACCCATATCAAAGACTCTGGAGGTCAGATGCTGAAGCAAAATAGCAGGCACACACATAGACAAGAGACTGATTATAATGCAAAAAGAATTATCTCTCCATCAATTAATTTTTCTGAGAATTGATGTTCACAAAATATCGGTTGCACAACTGGACCAGAGACTGATTATATTGCAAAAAGAATTATTTCTCTATCCATTATACTTTCTGAGAATTGGTGTTCACTAGATTACATAAACATATATTGGAGAAAATGACCACACCCATTTTTGAAGACCCTGGGGGTCAGAGTCTAAAACAAAATATCAGGTGCACAACTGGACCCGAGACTGATTATACTGCAAAAAGAATTATTTCTCTATCAATTATACTTTCTAAGAATTGGTGTTCACTAGATTACATAGACTTATATAGGAGAAAATGACCACACCCATTTTTGAAGACCCTGTTGGTCAGAGGCTCAAACAAAATATCAGGTGCACAACTGGACCCAAAGACTGATTATATTGAAAAAAGAATTATTTCTCTATCAATTATACTTTTTGTGCATTGGTGTTCACTAGATTACATAGACTTATATAGGAGAAAATGACCACACCCATTTTCGAAGACCCTGGGGGTCAGAGGCTCAAACAAAATATCAGGTGCACAACTAGACCATGGACCAAACTAAATGCAAAACGAATGAGCTTTCTATCATTTATGGTTTCAGAGGAGTTGCGATCACAAAAAATTGTTAACAGACAGACAGACTGACGGACTGACGCCAGACAACATGGTATTGCATAAGTTAGAATGGTCTTTGACCAGTAGAGCTAAAAAAGAAGCAAGTTTTTCCTTTTTTATTGTTATTTCTGTCATTTCATTTTTATGTTCCTCAATACAGATCTTTTTTGTCATTTATGTAATATGATATTAAAGAAGTCCTCTACTCGTGGGTATTTTCACTTACATTTACTCGGACAAACTCAAATTACAAAGTATTGGTAGTTCCATAAAAATATATTGTCTCGTTTATCCATGAAACAGCGATTTGTAGGCCCATATCAACAAGCTAGCGATTTAACACAGAACTAGTCTGCAACTTCCGCCGAAATTGAAAGTACAAATTCGTGACGTCAGATGTGTGTATACACTACAAATTCACACGATGACGTAATGTGAAATATAGTACATGTGTCTCTTTGTTTATATGGTACATTTATAATTATTTTTCGGTTTAACCATTTTCAAAGTAAATTAGACATCAGTGGGTTTTTTTTGTACAATTTCATTGTTGAATCCATCCAGGTGGAGGGGGGGGGGGGGTTCTTCCCCATTCCTGGTAAGACTTACATGAACACGGAAAATTATTAAATAATGAAGGGAGGGTGAGAGATCGAAATTTTATAGGATATGAAATCCTAAGTAAAGCCTTTCCTAGTTGTCTAGATGGGATCTCAAATTGATATTCTAATCAGCTTATAAATAGCTAGGAATGAGGGGGGGGGGGGGGGCGCAACTGTATTAGGAAGAGGGTGAAAAATGAAAATTAATGTCATTAAATTGACGACACATTTTTTGGCCGTTTCAGATAATATGAAATTTACTTTTTGAAGTTATATAAAGTTGTGAAGGTAAGAAAAATTAAATGATTAGGGTCGACAAAAAAAATTAATGATATGGCCTGGAAAGTTGTCTGTAACTAGCTCCGCTCAGGATTTCAGGAAAAAATTAACTTTCTTGAAATTCAATACCGGGAGAAGTGATCATGTAATTCTAATTCTAATCGTTTCAGAATTAAACGGAAAGTAACAAGCGTTCTTTGTCAACATTAAGTGATCGAGTATCTCAGTACGAGAGAGAGAGAGAGAGAGAGAGAGAGAGAGAGAGAGAGAGAGAGAGAGAGAAAGAAACATTTTCATTTCCGAGGTACATTACAAGAATTCAAGACGGACTTAATTTATCTCCGCTCCAAAAGAATATGATCACTGTGTTGCCCAGAACAATAAGAAAATAGATATCCGGAATACATATACAAGTATTTGATATGGTATCTTGTTTATGATTATCAAATATATTTTCTCCGAAATTCAGTCGCGACTCCTTCCGCAGTTTAAATTTACGTCCCCACCCCAATCTATCGAATATTTTGTAAACATGTATCAGGTTATGCTCTGCAAATTGAAAACTGAAGTTCTTGCGTATTTCGATGTTCCACACGGATCCGTTTGATGAAACATTTGATGGACATTTATTTGTTTACATTCAATAAAAAAAATTGTTTTACAAAACAACAATTTTCAAACATGATCGTATCGTTATTTATCAGGGGGGGGGGGTCTGGAGACGAGAGTTATGTCTGGAAATTCGGGCGAGAGAGGAGTTAATATTTTTCTTTAACAGTTGTTGCATACTGACTTTTTTCGGCACTTGGGGCCTGTCTATATATGTAAAAAAAAAATCTAGCTTGTACCTTTCCTTCTTTCTTTCTTTTTTCCCCGCTCACAAAAATAAGTACATTGAACATGTCGATGACTTATATTTATACACTTAATTCTCACCGATATTTCACAGACATAATTTCTCTCTCTTTTAACATGTACATGGCATGCTTTTTCCAATGTAAGGAAGGTAATATTTATTGAAGTACGTTCGTGCCGACTGGAAGTGGGGAGGTACAAATGTCAACAAAGGCGGGTGGTATCAATAGGCTGAACGGGAGAGAGTCAGATTGCCGGGGAAATTATAGAATTTTGTAAATAGGATACCATCTATAAGCGTGATCTAGACGGTTAGGACGTCATGACCCTTTAGATTCGCCAAAAAAGCAGATTTTTTCTTTGTTTTACTAGTACATGTAGTTTTTTTTTTTCAAAATAGACGGCTTACCCCCACCCCCATTTTCTTTCCGGGGGAAAGGAAGGTTGATTCCCTTAAGATTTTTTATCTATATATGCCTTAGAGTATCTAAGTCCCTCTGAGTCGTTTAAAATATATCAACTGACAACACATGTACGTACGTATATAAATAAATTATGTACAGTAGTACAAGGACTGTTTATAAGTCAGTGGCGGATTCAGGGGGGTGCGGAGGGGGTGCCCGCCCCCCCGGCACTGACCCCAAATTTTCCAAAAACAGGTATATTTTTGCCCATTTTCAGTAAAAATCGGCAAAATTCGCCCCTTGACCCCCCGGCAAAGGGGGCGCTGGATCCGCCACTGTAAGTCCTTGATTAGAATTTTTAATGTAAATATTTAGATGCTCTTTTATCATATTTATCACTCATACACTCTTTATTTGATATGTCCTTTATTTTGGCATTTATAAGAGTACATCAGTACATGTATCCACAACATGCATGTACGTTTCTATATATAGCATTATGAAACGTGGTTCCCTTTTACACACTTCTGACGTACTTCCGGTATGTACAGCTATTTTGAGACATTGGAAAAGGTGGTAAAATATGAATTGGTCTATATCAGCTCTGAAAGATATTACATAATGGGGAAATTTCTTGTTGGAATTTAGTTTGATATGAACTGTAATATACACGAAAATCTCCACGACTAGAGAACTTCTTTAAAACTTGTGTCATATATTATAAATTTCAATCATCACGTGCATCATTAATAGATACATGTTCCTCAAAATAATTTTAAAACAAATACTGCTTGCATAAACGTGAATTCACGTCATGTGATCGTTCTAATTCAAGGAGACTACTTAATAAATAATGATTACGTCAAAATTTTATATAACTAAAACTTTTTGTTTCTTAAAATAAATCTCATTGGAAGAATTTTTTTTCATATTAATGTAGAAGGCAATGAGAATCAATAAATAAATGCATTATTTGAAATAACAAAAGGCAAAAAGTAAGACACTCTGTATCCCTCACCGAGAAGTGAATAATCTTTTTTAAAAAATTTTTTTTGGCCAAACAGACAGACAAACAGAGACGGACAGACCAACCAGAAGTCTCTGACGAGACTGTAGCTCTCCTGGTCTTTTTGTTTTATTCACTCATTGACAAGTGAATAAGATACATACACATAAATAACAATTTCCATTTTATTTTATAACAAAGACCATAGGGAGCAGGCGATCTAACAAATTATAAGCAGCAAAACGAAACAACATATCCATTAGACTGCAACTAGAATATCACTCATATATAATTCATAATATCTGAGATAAAGGATTTAAAAAAATAATGCCACACCCATTTTCCAAGATCCTAGGGGTCAGGGGCTCAAACAAAATATCAGGCGCACATCTAGACCACAGACTGACAATAAAGCAAAAACAATTATCTTTCTATCAATTATACTTTCTGAGAATTGGTGCTCACAAGATTACATAGAGTAATATGGGAGAAAATGTCCACACCCATTTTCCAAGACCATGGGGATCAAGGGCTCAAACGAAATATCAGGTGCACATCTAGACTACAGACTGAGAATACCGTATAATCAGAAATTTTCACGAGTATCAAACGTCGCGATTTTATGGTAAAATAGGGTGTCTTTATTTTCGTGAGTACAATTTTTCGCGATTCCTAAATTACAAACAAATATGTACATATGATTTCACTGTTTTGTACCTTCAATTATTGAAGTTTTAGTTATTTCTGTCATAAGAATACACTCGATTTTCTTCTATCTATGTTTCATCGGGATATGTGAAGAATGAAAATGTAAAATAAGAACAAAATATAGCTGATATACCAGTTCATGTTTTACCTTACCAGTTACAATTTTTCGCGAGATTAATTTTTCGCAATTCCAAATCACTCGCGAATACAGTGAAAATTAGTATCCTGCGAAAATTTCTGGTTATACGGTAAAGCAAAAACAATTATCTTTCTATCAATTATACTTTCTGAGAATTGGTACTCACAAGATTACATAGAGTTATATTGGAGAAAATGACCACACCCATTTTCCAATACCCTGGGGATCAGGGGCTCAAACAAAATATCAGGTGCACATCTACACCACAGACTGACAATAAAGCAAAATCAATCATCTTTCTATCAATTATACTTTCTGAGAATTGAAGCTCACAAGATTACATAGACTTAAATTGGAGAAAATGACCACACCCATTTTCCAAGACCCTGGGGGTCAGGGGCTCAAACAAAATCTCAGGTGCACACCTAGACCACAGGTTGACAATAATGCAAAAACAATCATCTTTCTATCAATTATACTTTCTGAGAATTGGTGCTCACAAGATTACATAGTTATATTGGAGAAAATGACCACACCCATTTTCCAAGACCCTGGGGGTCAGGAGCTCAAACAAAATATCAGGTGCACATCTAGACCACAGACTGACAATGATGCAAAAACAATTATCTTTCTATCAATGATACTTTCTGAGAATTGGTACTCACAAGATTACATAGAGTTATATCGGAGAAAATGACCACACCCATTTTCCAAGACCCTGGGGGTCCGGGGCACAAATAAAATATCAGGTGTACAACTAGACCACAGGCCCATTTTAATGCAAAAAGGATTTATTTTGTAATATTCACAGATTCAGAGGATTCGCGCTCACAAGAAAAGTTTAATGGACGGACAGACACACAGACACAAAGACAGCAGCCGGTAGCCAGACACAGGGTGATTGCATAAGCTCGACTGGTGTTTGACCAGTAGAGCTAAAAATATTATGGTAAAGTTGTAAAATTAAGCATCATCTTTGAGAGTCTAAATTATATTGCACAGAAAATGTATTATGTATCATGCTTGCTATAGGCATTTCATTGGACCACAACACTTTCTACCAACTGTGCCACTTATAAAACTTTATTAATGCATCAAATGTCAATTTCTTTGCAGTCATCATCACATGCATGATTTATAGATATCAGAAATATATTTAAATTTTTAAATCAAAGGACCGAAAGTCCTGCGAGTTGGCAAAAAGTAACATTGAGAAGAACATACAGAAGACAAGTATAAAACTGGCACAAATCAAACTCCAAATCCATGCCTCAAATGCTTGAATGAGTGATTCTCACAATTCAAGAGTTGTCTCAAATCTAAAAAAATAGCAGTCCAAGGAATGCTTGTGTCGCCTGCGAAGCGGTTTGATAATTATTCTAGAAAGTGGATCAAAATTATTGGTATCAGTAGAAAAGTCTTGTCATATGAAATTCATTTGAAATATCAGACCTCTTAATTACAAATTAAAAGATATGGTCATTCTCAAATTTTCAGAAAAGAGTGTCAATCATCTAAGTCAAGGTCACTACGTACAAATTGGTAACAAAAAGGTCTCATCATAAGAAATATTAAAGACCTATCACCTACCAATTAAAAGATATATAGAACCTTAGAAAAGAAGGTCAAATAGCTAGGTCATGGTCAAAAGGTAAAAAATTATGGTATGTTTAGAATGGCATTGTTACAAGGAAAATACATGAGAAATATCAAAGCCCTATCACCTACCAATCAAAAGATATAGCCAATATTACTTTTCTTGAAAAATAGGTCAAATATCTAGATCAAGGTCAAAAGGTCAAATTTTTAATATGGTCTGTGTAGAAAGGTCTTGTCACAAGGAATGCACATGTGAAATACCAAAGCCCTATCACTTACAAATCAAAAGATATATCCATTCTTAATTTTTTGGAAAAGTAGGTCAAATATGTAGGTCAAGGTCTAAAGGTAAAAAATCATGGTATGTGTAGAATGGCATTGTTACAAGGAAAATACATGTGAAATATCAAAGTCCTATCACCTACCAATCAAAAGATATAGCCAATATTACTTTTCTTGAAAAGTAGGTCAAATATCTAGATCGAGGTCAAAAGGTCAAATTTTATGGTCTGTATAGAAAGGTCTTGTCACAAGGAATACACATGTGAAATATCAAAGCCCTATCACTTACCAATAAAAAGATATATCTATTCTTATCTTTTTTTCAAAAGTAGGTCAAATATCTAGGTCAAGGTCACAAGGTCAAAAATTATGGTATGTGTTGAAAGGTCTTGCCACAAGGATAGCACATGTGAAATATCAAAGCCCTATCACCTACCAATCAAGAGATATATCCATTCTTAATTTTTTTGAAAAGTAGGTCAAATATGTAGGTCAAGGTCACTAGGTCAAAAATTATGGTATGTGTAGGAAGGTCTTGTCACAAGGAATACACATGTGAAATATCAAAGCCCAATCACTTACCAATCAAAAGTTATGGGCTGTGACACCCAAAGTGTGACAGACAGACAGACTGACAGACGGACGGACGGACGGACAGACGGACAGACGGACAAAGTGATCCCTAAGTGTCGCTATGCTTCGCAGGCGACACAAAAATGCCTGGAAATATATGAAATGATAGAACTTCTTAACCAAATAACTGCTTTTGAGGTCAGAGTTCAAGGTCATGTCAAATATGATCATGGCAAATTTGTTTGTATGTATGAAGTATAAAGTCCTATCACATTTACTTTAGGAGATATTTGCTTTTGAAACTTCTTAACCAACTTAAAACCAACATCTTAGGTTTATTAAGTATCAAACTGAAAACCCTTTTTTCCTAGTTGGTAAATAGCTCATCAGAGCTAACGTTGATTGTTATAAATTATGTCTGACTTTAAAAAAAAAATCATTGATTGATTGATTTATTTACTTGTCTTAAGTCTTCTACACATCCACAAATTTTAATATCTAAGGTCTTTTTTTATCCTAAATACAATACTTTTACCTATTTATCTAAAAATGGGGTGCTCCTTATACAGAGGAAGGAAGTACAAAGAAGAAGATGCGCCATATCTTAATGCACTGACATCAACAAGTGATCACTATTCCTAAAGCATCGTTCCTTGTAGCATTTTTTTTTTTTTGCATTCTCATAATGCACTTAACCCATTATTTACAACTTGAACTTAAACGTCTGTCGTCTAATATGTTCTTTTGTCAAATCATAGTGGTCCTATTTCTTACTGCGCCAGTAACATTGTGCGTTGTTTGGTCCGTGCAGGGTTATCAAGTGCGAAGTTGAAAGTGATAGCAATGAGAGTTGGCTTTGCCAACTCAAAAAGAGTTGCTTATGCAACGGCCAACCAACAGCAGATGTGATGATTTTCATTAAAGATCAATATCTACGTACACAATTTTTACATCAACTTTTCTCATCATTAAAAGTAAAGTCTATTAGTGATAGTTTTCGCATTTAGATGGTTTTTAGGCTATACAAACTTTATAAAAATGTTTTAAGAATTTTTTGCAAGAAAAAGAAGGGGCAGGCAGGCTGAAAAAAATACAATTTACTGTATTTATATAAAATGTATTTCCCGCATCAACCCTGCTGTATTCTCACAAAGGCAGAGCCGTTCATATCGCGAAAATTTCCCCCAAACGTAACGTCTTGATGTTTTAACTATGAAATATTCCCCCAGCTAAAAATAACCACGTTTACAGTATGTGAAGCGAAAGCATAATTCGGGAGGTAAGATGAATAATATTGTTAGGTGGTCTGAATGGTCATGGGAGTTCCTCCTCCTGTAGGATGTTGAATAGCAAGAAGTATGTTTAATATATTTTTTGGATGTTGAATTTTAACTTTTTTAAATCAATATCCTTTTATAAAATTAATACATTTTGTACGTGAAAGGAATGACAATCATTTTTTTTTCTAAAAAATATGTTCAAATTTTTAGGTAAAAGTGGTGTGGGAAATCCAAAGAACACAAACTTTATTCATCAATCAATTAAATAGTTCTTATAGTCATAACATAATCATTGGTAAAACTTGCGTAACATATTATTTTCAATCAATATGTTTGCATTTTAAAGATACTTATAAATGTTCCTGAATATAATTCAAAAAAACAAAAGATGAGTACTTCATTCCTACCAAGTTTCATAAAAATTCCTACAATGGTTTTTTAAAAGAAGTAAAAAATGTGAAGGTTACAGACGGACAGACAGTGGCCTTTGACGGTTATTTGGATGGTGGGGGCCATCCAAATAACCATCAAAGGCTTGGTCAGGGTCAGGGTTTTTCGGACTAGCTTTGACAATACTTCACTTTGAGCATACAAAAAGCAAACTTGTGGTTAAAACATGAAACAAAGACTGTCACATAAGTACATGTAAAAGTCAAAGCTTATTCGGTCTTTTCATTGGTGTATGCTTCTGTTCGAAATGGGACGGTATCAGACATTAAACAATATGATGTAATAAAATTTCTATAGATACATCGGTTTTGTAGCATACTTTCCCTGAATTTAACGTTGGTTTCCATAGAATTTGATAGCATCACAATGGTTTACGTCACAAACCGTCCTGAATGGGTAGTAACTCTGTATAATGAAATTCCCGAAATAGCTAACAATGTTGAAAATTGAAGGAGTCAGAAGATTAATTTTCATTTTCATCCAAATTTTGAGTTAGCGATTCCATAAAATATTGGAGGTATTCATCCCCTGATGCATTTTCAATGATAAATACCAGAGATTAAACAAAATTTCATTCCCTTTAAATAAGAATGCTTTACATACTATTCCAGCTCGAGCGAGGAGTTACTTCTCTTACAATGATCTACCCAGTGTCACCATAAAGTTTTTCGATAATGAAATCAATGGTATTTGTCTGGAAATTATGAAAATGTGCGTAAATTTTAAACGGAAGTTACGTATTGGGGTGTGCCTAATTTGGCACTTGTACTAGACTCGGTCATAGGGATGTTTCTTTGGGTCACTTGGACGAGCATCAGGGTCCGGCACCATAATTTGGGCATAAACTAAGAATTGACTTGAGTCTAAATTTAAATATTCTTTTTTCTTGTTATAATATTAGTAATGACTTGAAATTGTTCAAACAATTTTTCTATTTTCAGAGTAGAATTGAATGGATGAACTCAATATTTCAAATTTTCACTGATTTATTATATATTGTACATTTATAATTTGACTTAAGTCAATTCTTAGCTTATAGTGCCGAGCCCTGATTTAAGATCTCTAGCCCCATGAGGATCAACTAGAGTTTACTACATTGGCAATGACAATATACAAAGTCACGATAATGAATATTGTATGGAAGAAATGTCAGAAGTCAAAACAGAGAGAGCATTAAACTATCAATGATTCTACCCCATCTAAGAAAAAAAATCTCAAACGTCAAGTATTTCCCTCAACTTCCTTCTTGTGGGGTATAAAATCTACCATTCAAGATTGTTCAGATACAAAAATGTCTGTAGAGAGCCATTGTTTTTTTTTCTGTTTTGCTCGATTTTCTTTTATGACATAAGTTTTTACCTTTACAATTTACATCATTGAACATTTTCCATCTACTGATAGAAGTAGAGTAAGTTTATTTTGTACCAGGTACTCAAAGTTGGTCTGTTTCCTACATACCCCTCCCAAACTCTGTTAGCATGTTGACCAGGTACTCAAAGTTGGTCTGTTTACAAAGTTGTCAGGGTGTTTCCTACATACCCCCTCCCAAACTCTGTCAGCATGTTGACCAGGTACTCAAAGTTGATCTGTTTGAAAAGTTGTCAGGGTGTTTCCTACATACCCCCTCCCAAACTCGGTCAGCATGTTGACCAGGTACTCAAAGTTGGTCTGTTTGAAAAGTTGACTGGGTGTTTCCTACGTACCCCCTCCCAAACTCTGTTAGTATATTGACCAGGTACTCAAAGTTGGTCTGTATGAAAGTTGTCAGGGTGTTTCCTACATACCCCTTTCAAACTCTGTTAGTATATTGACCAGGTACTCAAAGTTGGTCTGTTTGAAAAGTTGACAGGGTGTTTCCTACATACCCCCTCCCAAACTCTGTTAGTATATTGACCAGGTATTCAAAGTTGGTCTGTTTGAAAAGTTGACAGGGTGTTTCCTACATACCCCCTCCCAAACTCTTTTAGCATGTTGAATAACAAAATTTTCTTTTCAAAGGTCAAAGTACAAGGTCAAAGTGCAAAGTTAGGCAATTTGGGAGTTCCAGATCGCACAAAACTGTTTGTATTTTTTAAATTAGAGCAAATTTTTGTAATCATTGATCATCTTATAATTCAATGTAAACGTCTTCATATTGAACAGCATCATTTAAGAACAGATTAATTGGCAACATGGACCAGACATACACATTTCGGGTACTAAACCCTCGTCAGTGATCCTCAAATCTAAACAATGTAATATGCCAAAAAGTATGAAAGTTACTATGTCGAAAAAGCGTACCGAAAGACGTAGCAGAACGGGTGGGATATGATGCTACAGGACCCACGTTTTAGAAATTTCAAGAAATTTTGATGACAGAAATTTTAGAATGCCTTGAAGAAACGATCAACCGAAATTGATCGAACTTGGCTACATGTGCCCTCGGGGACTCCTGGTCCACCAGCAGTGACACTCACCAAGTGGTATAAATGTAAACGTCTTCATATTGAATAGCATCATTTAAGAACAGATTAATTGGCAACATGGACCAGACATGCACGTTTCGGGTACTAAACCCTCGTCAGTGATCCTCAAATCTAAACAATGTAATATGCCAAAAAGTATGAAAGTTACTATGTCGAAAAAGCGTACCGAAAGACGTAGCAGAACGGGTGGGATATGATGCTACAGGACCCACGTTTTAGAAATTTCAAGAAATTTTGATGACAGAAATTTTAGAATGCGTTGAAGAAACGATCAACCGAAATTGATCGAACTTGGCTACATGTGCCCTCGGGGACTCCTGGTCCACCAGCAGTGACACTCGACAAGTAGTATAAATGTAAACGTCTTCATATTGAATAGCATCATTTAAGAACAGATTAATTGGCAACATGGACCAGACATGCACGTTTCGGGTACTAAACCCTCGTCAGTGATCCTCAAATCTAAACAATGTAATATGCCAAAAAGTATGAAAGTTACTATGTCGAAAAAGCGTACCGAAAGACGTAGCAGAACGGGTGGGATATGATGCTACAGGACCCACGTTTTAGAAATTTCAAGAAATTTTGATGACAGAAATTTTAGAATGCCTTGAAGAAACGATCAACCGAAATTGATCGAACTTGGCTACATGTGCCCTCGGGGACTCCTGGTCCACCAGCAGTGACACTCACCAAGTGGTATAAATGTAAACGTCTTCATATTGAATAGCATCATTTAAGAACAGATTAATTGGCAACATGGACCAGACATGCACGTTTCGGGTACTAAACCCTCGTCAGTGATCCTCAAATCTAAACAATGTAATATGCCAAAAAGTATGAAAGTTACTATGTCGAAAAAGCGTACCGAAAGACGTAGCAGAACGGGTGGGATATGATGCTACAGGACCCACGTTTTAGAAATTTCAAGAAATTTTGATGACAGAAATTTTAGAATGCCTTGAAGAAACGATCAACCGAAATTGATCGAACTTGGCTACATGTGCCCTCGGGGACTCCTGGTCCACCAGCAGTGACACTCACCAAGTGGTATAAATGTAAACGTCTTCATATTGAATAGCATCATTTAAGAACAGATTAATTGGCAACATGGACCAGACATGCACGTTTCGGGTACTAAACCCTCGTCAGTGATCCTCAAATCTAAACAATGTAATATGCCAAAAAGTATGAAAGTTGCTATGTCGAAAAAGCGTACTGAAAGATGTAGCAGAACGGGTGGGATATGATGCTACAGGACCCACGTTTTAGAAATTTCAAGAAATTTTGATGACAGAAATTTTAGAATGCGTTGAAGAAACGATCAACCGAAATTGATCGAACTTGGCTACATGTGCCCTCGGGGACTCCTGGTCCACCAGCAGTGACACTCACCAAGTGGTATAAATGTAAACGTCTTCATATTGAATATTATACATGTAGTTCTCTTTGTAGAAAAAAAAAACATATTTTACTTTCCATCGTAAACAAGTGAAATATTTAGGTTTGATCCAGATCCGACAAGTCAATTGAGAACTCAAAAATTGCCTGTATCAAGCAATTTAAGCTATCATCACATTCAATTTCATTTATTGAATTAAATACATGTATGTGCACATCGCAAGGTTTACATTAACCAAATAATGAGATACAGACAAATGGACTGACAGATGGATTCCATCAGTCTTCATAATGAAATTTGGATTTTTTTGTTAACAAATGAAAATCTACCTATTTTTTTTTTATTTATTTTTTTTTTTACTAAATTTTAAAGTTTCTTAATTTTTTTTGAAGGGGGGGGGAGAGGAGGGGGGTAAGTAAAATGTCAAGTGATTAAAATCTCTACATGTAAACTGTTCATTTTTATTTTAATTCTTACATCTAAAGAAAAACTTATAATAAGGAAGGGTTCTCTGCATGATAAAAGCATCATTGTTTAAGAAGTTCGGCTTTTGCCTTCAACCTCCCCCCCTCAATCCCTTATACTGATACACACAACCACCCCTCCCCCTACCTCAATCCCTTATTCTAATACATGGATTTTGCATAAGAAATATGACGGGAACTACAGACAATGGTAATGTTGTATTCATGTTTTCCCTTAATAACTTTATGCTGGTTTCTATAGAATTTGAGGATGTTTCAATTAGTTTAAGTCAGATACCGTCCCAGATGGGAAGTAACTCTGTATACCAAAAACACGGAATTATAGTGACGTCCATACATTAAATTCTGTGTTAGCCAGGTACATGCAACACTACCACATAACTCTGGGGTTTTTTTCAAACTTACTTTATATGGATATTCTGTGTAACTTCCTGTATTTTTTCTTCTCCTACATTAAAAATGAACATGTCAAAAGTGAGACGGAAAAAAATATTGGAGATATCAATTTACGATTCTTTCGAGTTGTCTATTTATCTTTTTTACATGTACTTTTAATTATCTTTTTTTATTCAAACTTTATTTTTGTCTTCTTTACTTTCAGCAATCATTAGAACTTATCAATTCTGAGCAAATGAAATTTGCATTTTTTTTTTTTTATTTTCCATGAAAAATCACAATTAAACTAGCATGTTAGTCATAATCTATATCAACCATTTCACAGTCAATCAAATCATTGGAAAATATTATGTTATGAAAACAATGAATCCTCTATCCATTTGACGTCATACATCTTAACTTACACAACTGTAAATGCACTACATACAGTAGGATCAGTAACTGGCAAAACTTTTTGCTATTTTCCCGAGTAAACGCAAAACATAGGTAATCACAGATTACGAAGCTCACCTCGTGGCAGCAAAATTCAATTCCAACAAATTTCTAAGTACATGTATATTGCCTTTTAAAGGCAAAATCATTCAAGTGGAAAAAGTAGGTCAAGGTAATTTTATGAAAGTTTGAACAAAGGTACATCCAATAGTCAAGTTTGGTACATGTAGCCTCATACTTTGCTCAATATTGGTTTTTAAAGGCAAAATCACTCAAGTGGAAAAAGTAGGTCAAGGTAATTTTATGAAGGTTTGATCAAAGATACATCCAATATGCAAGTTTGGTACATGTAGCACTTATACTATGCTCAATATTGGCCTTTAAAAGCAAAATCACTCAAGCAGAAAAAGTAGGTCAAGGTCATTTTATGAAAGTTTGATCAAAGATACATCCAATATGCAAGTTTGGTACATGTAGCACTTATACTTTGCTCAATATTGGCTTTTAAAGGCAAAATCACTCAAAGGGAAAAAGTAGGTCAGATGCTGCATCTGATGCATGGGTCCATCCCAAGATGAATCACTTGTGCAAGTTTGGTTACTGTAGCATCAGCACTTTATCAGATACTGAGCTACCCCAAACTTCTTAACCAAGTCACTCTGAGCTACCCCAATCTTCTTAACCAAGTCACTCTAGCAGAAAATGTAGGTCAGATGCTGCATCCAATGCATGGGGTCACCTCAGCATCCAAAGATGAATCACTTGTGCAAGTTTGGTTACTGTAGCATCAGTACTTTGCCAAATACTGAGCTACCCCAAACTTCTTAACCGGACGAAGACGCGCGGGAGTATGGTATAAGCCTCTCAACTTCTTCGAGGCGAGCTAAAAAAATAGTTCATGAACGGTTATACTTCCAAGAATTTTCACCACAAAAGGCATTTGCAGTTGATTACCGAGGGACATGAACATACAAAAAACATCACTGAGGAAAAATGATGTAACATGAGATCATATTCATATTTTCAGTGATGACTAATACTTTCTCAGCAAAAATGTCGGAAATGACTAAAAGAATGCTTTAAAACTGTCATGAACTACAAACACTAAATGATAAGGAGAAAAAATTACGGAAATCAAATAAATATCGGAGAAAAATCACCACTGCATTAACTTTTCTACTCCAATCGTGAAAATTTATACTCACGAGAAATAAAGACACACTGTTTCGAATGAAAATCACAAAATTTGATACTTGTGGAAAATTTTGTTTTTGCGTCACTTACCCCAAGGATAGGAGAGAAGCACTATCAATAATCGGTACTGCTCAAATCCTAGAATCATGACAAAGCTGCAAGGGTCAAGGTCGATGTATGCCTTCATAGACTGAGTGTAATTCGTACCATCCACGGGCAAGGTCAAGGACACGCAGGCATCTAGTCTCATACAGTCTCCAGATATGGTTAAGTAAACTCGGTCACTTGTTGTATTCACTATGTTTTGCAAGGTCACGTTTGTCCCAGACGAGTTACACACTAAAAGAGAAGAAACTTTTTTATTGTTTCCTAACTTTTAAAGCATGCTAAGTATGGGGTTGTTTTGTTTCAGGTATTTTTCCTTAAATTTTTCTAAATATTGTGAGCTTTTTAGTTTTTACTTCAAAAGATAATTCATTACAAAATAAATTTGATGTGCAGGGACTATTTACATGTATCAAAAGTTACTCTGTACCACTGGTGACACAAAAATGAAATCTACTGAAGTCTTGAATAAGCCCTGTCTGAATAAAGGTAGTTAACTCTGCAAATTACACTACATCGTAAATAGTACTTATTTTACAGAAAACATCACTAAAGACAATGTCAGTTTTCACAACTGATGTTAAATGTAATTAATACACACATGTATCACTTTCCAGCAGCCTGGCCTCTAGTTCATCTCTATTCCCTGTAGTGGACAGCCTTCTAGCGGTCAAGCTGGTCTGGAGCTGACCAATGGTCATCCCATCTGGACGGGGACACGGGCCAGTCTCATTCAATAGCTCCTTCAAATGACAATAATTTTTCTAAAAATTTAGTAAAGGCAGTGACGAAAAGGTACATGTAAAGCCACAGTTGACCCTTCCGAACGTGGGGAAAATTTGCGAAATTCCATGACGTCACAATGCAATTTCGATGTTTGACCGAGGTTCGAAGCTTGTTCGTCCAAGGTAAAAACATTGTGACAGCACAGCATTTTGCATTTTTTTCCCGCAATCGGAAGGGTTAATTCTTTTGTTATAGTGCTTTTCATTAATCCATGCCGCTTGTCACAAAGACAAAACTACATCCTAATTTCAATCTAATTAGAAACCATTTGATGTTGAATGGCATCTAATTTAACCTTCACGTAATTTTTAAGAATTTTAGCCTTCATGCAAAATCGATCTCTAACAAAAAGATTAGGCTTTCTAACCTTTAGATATTTATAGTTTTACAGATTTTCAACAGAACCACGATCAGAATATTTAAGTACAGGTCCACGAAAGGATCAGGCAGTTGAAAAACCGTAACATTTTTGCAGAACTTTTTTCTCTTGAAATGTGTTCAGATCAGCCTCCATATGATTGTCCTGAATGAATTTTCCTCGTACTTGGATGGTGATGAAAGTTATAGGGTAGCAAATTTGGTTGAATTATATAAGAGAAAATTTTTTGGCCATTTTGTTCCTTCATAATCCTTTATAAATTATGAGGTGAATATCTCGATTCAGCATCGCTACCTTGAGAAATAAATATCATATGTTTGATTTGTACCACATGTATGTCTAAAACCAGAAATAAAAAGTTTTGCAAAAAAATTTTGATGTATCTCCCCTGCCTGATTCTTAAGTGGACCTATTGAGTCTTTGCGGAATACAGAGTTCTTTCCATTTACAGAGGTATCTGACGTAAAACCACTATGGCGTCATGAAAATGGTATGGTAACGTCAATTTTATACCGTCATTTCCCAGACTTTTAGGATTGTTTCCATAGAATTTGATGACATCATAATCAGTCTACGTCAGATATCGTCTCAAAGGGGAAGTAACTCTGGTTTTCAACAATAGCGAATACTTAAGGAAACAGACTAAAATGTAAGCACAAAGTTGTTTACAGAAAGGCAAACCAACAGAATGACAGATGGACAAACAACACATTTTGATATCATTTCATACAATCAGATTAGGAATTTCTGAAAAAAAAAAGAGAATGCGATAGAAAAAATCCAAATTACGGGATACAGCAGAATATCAGCCATAAAAAGAACAAAATCCAAGAAGTACCTGCATCAAACCAAGCTGAGCGATGAATTTCTCCAGTATTTCAGCTGCATCTTGTTCCACTAGGTTTTTACCATCTCCCTTCAGGCTATTTACAAATGTGTAACGGTTAAATATCTCGGCATAATTCACTGTAAATAAAGACAATGTTCTCAATAAAATATCATTTCCTCTTACTTTTCTTAAATACATATAGATGCATTATTCTTAGAGAGCACTGCTTCAAGAAAACTGAGGATGAAAAATTGACGAAAGTTAAACCAAGTATCAGATATGATTGATTCTAACGGCAAATCTGTAATAAAATGAAGAATGCTCTTACTGACTGACCTAATCTAGCACAATGCCACAGATTCAAGGCAAAAATGCTTGTAAAACTGAAGGAAATTGAGAAATATAAACAGACTGACTAGGGGTGTAATATCGATATATTGCGATACTTATTAAATTTGTATCGTATCGCGATACGAAATGCGTATCGGAAGATAACGCACCGTTATAGATCATATGAATAGATCATTGAATCACTTTGATTTTAATACGTTTAATTGAAAACAAGCAACCCATGTATGATGGTCCACATTGTTCACGAAAGCAATCAAAATATTCAATGACCTGTGTGCATTTCTTTCACGCAATGACATTGACAATGTGATATTCAATCATAAAATACAGTACAGTATGGACAGACATACAAAGAGGAACCTGTTTTTACATCAAAAATGATAAACATAGGGTAATCAGAGATTACATAGCTCGCCTATACAGGTTTTTGTCAGAAACCAGGTTAAAGTTTTTGAAAAGTAGATCAAAGTCCAAGGTCAAGGTCACTAGGTCAAAGGTCATGGTCTCAAATGAAAGGTCTCGTCACAAAGTATCTACATGTGAAATATCAAAGCCCTATCCCTTATAGTTCAAGAGATATAGCCCAGGTTAAAGTTTTGTCTACAGACGACGACACAACGACGCCGAGGGTATGGCATTAGCTCTCCGGATTTTTTCGTCCCGGCGAGCTAAAAATGAAAATAAACGATATATCGCAATATATCGCAATACAGCTAATTTCACCCCTAAGACTGACATACAGACAAGACTATATATACTCACAGCTTGGCCACTGTAGGGTGCCGTCAGAAGCGCATTGTGGTATAGGCAATATGGCATTTTTAAGGAGATGTAGGGAATACACACAATTATCTGTGTTGTCAAAGCTGCAGAGTCTGACAGTAAAATCAACAAACAGGGACTCCGGCCATTTCTCCACCCGATATCTGTAACAATATTATGAAGTATTCTTGAAAATCAGAAACTGAAAAACAAATTCAAGGAATACTGGTCCCCAGGCCGCTTTTGGGTGTTTGTCTTTAAAAAATTGCTTACAAACACCCCCTCCACATCCCCAAGTTTCTATAATATATCTCATGTATAATCACAATACTAAATCTAAGAACTGAGGTCAAGGAAGTTTGGTACATACTGAAATATCTTGTCACACGGAAAACACAAGTGAAATATATGAGAGTCCTGTCACTTATCATTCAAAAGTTATGCCAAAGGTTAAACTTTTTTGACTGACAGACTGACAAACAGACGGACGAACTGGTTTTTATGTCCCCGCACTTTCACGAAAGCGGGAGACAAAAATACATACTAGCAATGATTATTTCTGTTTTTTATTACCAGGAAGCTGACTCTATCTTATGATCGTCTGTCCATCTGTCTGTCACAGTCAATTACATTTTATTAAAATAGTCACAATGTGAGAGAGCACTCGTCTGAATATTGAGCACTCAACTTGGCATGTTAACTTAAACTTAATTATGTGACTTGCAATACAGGACTAAGAAAAATTTAGAAAAAAATTTAAGTTAGAAAAATAGCTTATTTGAAACAAGACATTGTTAATTGACCCTTCCGAACGCCGGAAAAATTGAGAAATTCCATGACGTCACAATGCAATTTCGATGTTTGACCGAGGTTCGAAGCTTGTTCGTCCGAGGCAAAAGCATTGTGACGTCACAAAATTTTGAAATTTTTTCCTGCAATCAGAAGGGTCAATTCTTCAGGCTTTGAATGTAAGAATCTGCTCCCCAACCCTCACACCTATAAGATCTGCCATGCCCAACCTCACAAGATCCCAGGAGAGAACGAATCATAGAAAAATAAATAAAGCACTGTGTATGCAGTCATTTTTTATGGATTTTGAATTTTGGAATTATTATCACTTGTGCAAGTGTAAATAACTGTTGACTTGAAAGTTCAATTATTGACAATCCATACACCTACCTTGCAGATTCTTGAGACAAATTCATCAATAATACGTGGGCTTTACAAATATTACTGGATTCAACATGATGTCTCTATTAGCACTTACTCACTTATTACAGTATCATCAAATCAACAATTCCTATGGATCTTATAGGACAAGGGCAGACTAGTCATGATTACCTTATACATTATTAAAACAAAGGATTGACAAATTCATATTTGATTTTCCGTGGATTTTACATGGGCAGAAATTAGCACCGACTGAAGCGTGCTAATTAACCGTCTCCTATTTTTTCTTTTTATTTACAAGGACTGACTAGTCATGATTACCTTCTACATTATTAAAACAAAGGATTGACAAATTCATATTTGATTTTCAGTGGATTTTACATGGGCAGAAATTAACACCGACTGAAGCGCGCTAATTAACCGTCTTCTATTTTTTCTTTTTATTTACAAGGACAGACTAGTCATGATTACCTTCTACATTATTAAAACAAAGGATTGTTATTTTCAGTGGATTTTACATGGGCAGAAATTAACACCGGCTGAAGCGCGCTAATTAATCACGTCTCTTATTTTTCTTACACGTTGAACAACGGGGCTTGATCACTCGTTCTATACTAAAATTATGCTTATATAAATGATATGGTGTAAAATACTGGATAATCATAATGGCAAATCACCAGGGGGTTCAATCATTTTACTATTGTCTTGTCATTTGATGCATCGCCCACTCATCATAATCGGATGATGTCATACACCATAAAGAAATCAGCAGCCTGTTCTACAAAATTACTTACAAAATTTCTTTTGGAATTTTCATGAATTTTTGATAGCTTAGTACTTCTTATAAACTAATAAAACCTGTGTTTGTGAAACACGAATGCCCCCGGTGGCATCTTTGTTAGTATAATCTTCATTTTCTGTTAAGTATTTGAAAGGTCAAGGTCAAAAATTTTGGTATAAATGGAAAGGTCTTGTCACAAGGTATACACATGTGAAATATGAAAGCCTTATCACTTACCATTCAAAAGTTATGCCCAATGTTAAAGCTTTTGAAAAGTAGGTCAAGTTCAAAGGTCACAAGGTCAACAATTTAGGTATCAATAGAAAGGTCTTGTCACAAGAAATACACATGTGAAATATGAAAGCCCTGTCACTTACCATTTAAAAGTTATATCCAATGTTAAAGTTTTTGAAAAGTAGGTCAAAGGTCAAGGTCAAGGTCACGAGGACAAAAATTTTGGTAGCAATGGAAAGGTCTTGTCACAAGGAATACACATGTGAAATATGAAAGTCCTATCACTTCCCATTCAAAAGTTATGCCCAATGTTAAAGTTTTTGAAAAGTAGGTCAAAGGTCAAGGTCAAGGTCACGAGGTCAAAAATTTTGGTAGCAATGGAAAGGTCTTGTCACAAGGAATACACATGTGAAATATGAAAGCCCTATCACTTCCCATTCAAAAGTTATGCCCAATGTTAAAGTTTTTGAAAAGTAGGTCAAAGGTCAAGGTCAAGGTCAAGGTCACGAGGTCAAAAATTTTGGTATCAATGGAAAGGTCTTGTCACAAGGAATACACATGTGAAATATGAAAGCCCTATCACTTCCCATTCAAAAGTTATGCCCAATGTTAAAGTTTTTGAAAAGTAGGTCAAAGGTCAAGGTCAAGGTCAAGGTCACGAGGTCAAAAATTTTGGTAGCAATGGAAAGGTCTTGTCACAAGGAATACACATGTGAAATATGAAAGTCCTATCACTTCCCATTCAAAAGTTATGCCCAATGTTAAAGTTTTTGAAAAGTAGGTCAAAGGTCAAGGTCAAGGTCACGAGGTCAAAAATTTTGGTAGCAATGGAAAGGTCTTGTCACAAGGAATACACATGTGAAATATGAAAGCCCTATCACTTCCCATTCAAAAGTTATGCCCAATGTTAAAGTTTTTGAAAAGTAGGTCAAAGGTCAAGGTCAAGGTCACGAGGTCAAAAATTTTGGTAGCAATGGAAAGGTCTTGTCACAAGGAATACACATGTGAAATATTAAAGTCCTATCACTTCCCATTCAAAAGTTATGCCCAATGTTAAAGTTTTTGAAAAGTAGGTCAAAGGTCAAGGTCAAGGTCATGAGGTCAAAAATTTTGGTATCAATGGAAAGGTCTTGTCACAAGGAATACACATGTGAAATATGAAAGCCCTATCACTTCCCATTCAAAAGTTATGTCCAATGTTAAAGTTTTTCGGACAAACAGACAGACAGACAAACAGACAAACAGACAAACAGATAAACAGACAAACAGACGGACAGGCCAAAAACTATATGCCCCCGAATCTTTGATTCCGGGGGCATAAAAATTGCCATGTTTTGTTTCGGAATTTGTATTTAGTATGTAGAAATGCTATTAGAAAGCACAACATAGTCTAAAGTGAAAAAGGTTTTAAGCTTTTATTTGATGATTGAAAGTTACGAAAATTCCTTAAAATTTTCAAAAGTATTTTTGTGAAACAGGCTCCAGATTGCATGCAGATCCAGACAATTTTTTAGACAGGGGAGGGAGGGGGAAAGCTCCAACCCTGTCTGGGTGGATGCAGCCCATGCTTTCTTAGAGTATTATAATACATGTATGCGAAATATTTGAGAGAAAGTTGGAGAGGGGCTATCTTGACCCCAATGCCAGGTCAAACTAGATTCATGCAAGTTATAACACCAAACAAGAAGATATTTGTAAACGACTGAATACATGTACACAATATACACCAGACATGAACCTTTTCAGGTGTATAACCTTGACCTTTGACCTCAGACCTTGACAATCAATAGACGATGTTTCTTTGCATGGCGATAATGGTCAATCTATGCACATTTTCAATCAATACTAAAGTGTCCCATGGTCTAGTGGATAGAGCGTCGGGCCAGTGACTGAAAGGTTGCTGGTTCGAGCCTAACTAAGAGCACAGGCTGGTCAACATATACTCATCTATGTTCCGTGTCTATATACAAAAATGTCCTTGTCTGTGTATTGCTTACAGGTCTGTGGTGTTTAAAAAAAAACTTAAGTGTGTGTTTTCATGCATATAGAAAGGATATCCTTTAAAAAACTTTGACCTTGACTGAAATCAAATTAAAGCATTACTACATGCAGGCTTTCTACTCTTCCTTGATGAAAAAGTAGGAAAAAAGTAGGAGTAGTTAATGTAAAAAAGTAGGAGAAAAGTAGGAAAAAGTGGGAATAAATAGGGGAAAAGTAGGAAATTTTCCATCACTTTTAGCAACAATTTTCAGTAAGTATGACACACAGAATCATAGTGACCATGTTTGTAGACTGATAATGTTCATCTTTGAGGAAATCACAGAGAGAAATAACGAAAGATAAATTTTTGAACTGAAATATACAGAGTGGGCGAGAGAAGCGAGCCCAATTTTTTTTTAGAACTTTGAATCAGATGTCCAGGACAAGCGAAGCGAGTAATTTTTTACTTTTGAGATGAAAAAGTAGGAATAGTAGGAGGTTTTGAAGAAAAAGTAGGAAAAAATAGGATCAAAATAAAAAAGTAGGAAAAAGTAGGAACAGTAGAATACCTGTACATGTATAACCTATGACTGCTGAAGAAAGATACATGTACTGTCTGGGCATGCTGGGGTTTTTTTTGGGAGGGGGGGGGTCACAGTTATCTGTAATTCACTCAATATATTGTAAAACTTCATATTTATCTTATCTTGTTCAGCATTATTTCCAAATTTAATTAATGTACAAGTCTTAGATTTCTTTTTGAGCAAAAAATTGTGGGCAGTCATGACATCATACAGCTTAGCACAACTAATTTTAAATGTAAAAGTTATCAAATTAGAACGATAGAGCTATAGCTACATACGATAGTATTAGTTCTAGTCCGCCTAAGATCTGTATCTCTGATCCCGAGAGGGTTTCACCTTCAAAACCTGTAAAAGAACATGTACATGTATGTACTGCATAATTAAATCTGTATAAAACATGGTCTATAAATGTATAGCAAGCTTTCACACTGGGCTTTGTTTACCAGCAGTTATGGAATGTACATAGAGACATTTCTTATTCATGATTTCCTCAAAATAAAGACTGAGAGGCAAAAACTTTGCGGAAATAGAGTGTTTATTGTTGTGAATTATAGGACTTATGGAGGACTTAAATTTACTCTACAAATGTATACTAACCACTCCAAGAAAATGATTCATATCAAAACATGACACAATCACAAAATTTAATTTTTCACAAGTACATATAAAATTTGATTTTTCACATGTACATATAAAATTTAATTTTTCACATATACATATAAAATTTAATTTTTCACAAGTACATATGAAATTTTATTTTTCACATGTACAAATAAAATTTAATTTTTCACATGTACATATAAAATTTAATTTTTCACAAGTACATATAAAATTTAATTTTTCACAAGTACATATAAAATTTTATTTTTCACAAGTACATATAAAATTTAATTTTTCACAAGTACATATAAAATTTTATTTTTCACAAGTACATATAAAATTTTATTTTTCACAAGTACATATAAAATTTTATTTTTCACATGTACATATAAAATTTAATTTTTCACAAGTACATATAAAATTTAATTTTTCACAAGTACATATAAAATTTAATTTTTCACAAGTACATATAAATTTAATTTTTCACAAGTACATATAAAATTTAATTTTTCACAAGTACATATAAAATTTAATTTTTCACATGTACATGTTGTTCCCCTTGTACAGGTGAAAGTAAAAAGAGGTACATTAATGTAATTCGGTCTTTTCGAAGTACAGAGTTACTTCCCATTTGTGCAGGTATCTGACGTCAACGCATTGTGACGTCATCAACTTCTATGGAAACCAGCATGAAATTCAGGGAAGCAGGGTTACAAATATGACGTTTTCAAAGGAATTTAATGACGTCACAATACTTTTACGTCAGATACCTGCACAAATCGAACATAGGCCTGTAAAATCGAAAAGATGTAATTATATAAACCATAACGCAGATATTAGTTCAATACGTTATCATGACTGCATAATCTTTAACATACCGTCATACTGTACTGAAGAATTTATTTTGATTTCTTGGACTATGGAATCTACGGCAAACGTCAGTTTCATCGGAGACACACAGGGGTCGAATCTCATCCATGCTTTGAAGGACTTTATCAGTAAAATGATCTTGACATTGATACAGCATTCCATCCCAAGACAGAGTGGGTCAAAGTTACAATACTGTCCTGATGGCATCGAGTAAGACAGCCATGGGCAGACTATAATGGAAAAAATATAATTATGTTATACCGTATATCCGGAATTTTTCGCATTTGTTTTATTTTCGCTAAGTTCGCCAGCATCATCAAATCGTGAAAAATTGACATAAGGAAAAAAGGACACAGATCTTAACCCTTGATCTTCTTAATAGATTAGCAAAAATTAGACCCAGTGAAAAAAAGACAGACATTTTAGGTTCGTCTCAAACACGAAAATTACCCGATATACGGTGTGTATCATTGTACAACAATTTAACGACGTTTACATTTACATTATATCTTTGAATCTCTTCAATAGA
The DNA here is from genome assembly GCA_028142955.1 of Pinctada fucata. Classification (NCBI taxonomy): domain Eukaryota; kingdom Metazoa; phylum Mollusca; class Bivalvia; order Pterioida; family Pteriidae; genus Pinctada; species Pinctada fucata. The sequence continues at coordinate 33,453,058 of AP027112.1, read as the reverse complement.
ATTTATCAAAAACACTAAAACTCCCAAATATAAAATTTTTGGCCCCTTGCTGGAAACAACAATATAAAATGCACTTGTACAAGTTATAATTTCAAAGGAGTTTTGCAAACAAGAATAATTTACAAACAGTACATACAGACAGACAGACAAAGGACCAAAGTTGAAGGGTGACTGTATATGTTCGGCAGGTGTTTGTTTGCCAGTAAAGCTGAAAACTATGTCTCCCCTACTGTGATCATGGTGGTGATAAAATTTAAGGTAGAGCATCCCTCAGGTATCAGATGCTCATATTTCCCAAATAACAACTTTTACAATATTTTCATTTCCATATATTCAAAGCTTACATGTATGTTAAATCTGATATACAAACAAAATATAACTCTTGGTTTCATGATTATACCGAAAGTGTAGCCGTTTGAACTTTAACATTGGACCCTATGGGAAAAGTAAGAAAAATCCCTCTTTAGGGGTAATGAAATGTAACTATAAAAGTTTCTTTTCCCAAAACCATATAAGTTTGATCATCTGAACAATATTCTGAAATTTCCAAAATTCTGACCTGAGGGATGCTCTACCTTAAAATAGCTTTATTACTTTATTACTAACAATACAGGTAAAACATCAATAACGTCAAAGAACGTGGTCTTAAAAAGGTTGTGTAATAATTTTAACTCAGGGTTCACAATAACATTTAATGTAGGGGGCAATTCTGAGAGAAGTAGAAAGGTGAATGCTCTATAATTTCAATCTCTGCCATTGCCAGAAAATATCAACTTGATTTCCGTTGTTTTTGTTTGTTTTTTTTTGAGAGCCAATAGCTGTTTCTGTTCTGTTTAAAACATCATATACGATTTACTTTCTGAACACCTTTGGGGGTAAGCATTACGTCTATATTATAAACATAATTCTAATTGGTAAAAGATTTCAGGGAAAGTGCCAAGGAATTTTACTTCACAACCGTCAGGATTATTTAAGAACTAAAACTACCTGTATTGATTCTGTTTATGAATTCATACATGATCTAAACACCTTAGGAGGTTAGCATTATGTCTAGATTATAAGCATAATTCTATAATTCTGATAGGTAAATTTTCCAAGAAACGTGCCAAGCAATTCTGACCTGTCCAATAGACCATTTCCCGATCTTAATTGCCAGAAAGCTCAAAATGTCCAAAACGTTGTTTTTCATTATGACGTCACTTTTAAAAGACACAAGACCATTGGGACATAACAATGAAACAGTGTGCAAAATTGCATACATCGGTCATATTTTTGTCATTTTGTCAGCCATTATGAATTTCGGCAAGTGGTCTATCGAGACGACACCTTAACGTACATCGATGTATTAAAGTAGACCATAGGTTTCCTGGTAGTTGTATTCTATTCTACTTGAATTAATCTTAACGAAAGAAAAGATCAGTAGACTAGAGCTATTATGCCATTTTAAAAATTGGCATAATTGGTTCCAGTCGAGAAAGGGTGTAATTAGTATCTGTCACAAATGTTTTTGGGGGACAGATTCAATTAAGAAATGACTGTCTTACTTTTGGTGTTCATGGGTGTATAATTCTTGTTGGTTACGTGCATATTTGCCATTCTCGGAAAATTTACATGTGTCCAACCAGAATTATACACCCATGAACACCAAAAGTAAGACAGTCATTACTTATATTTACATTTATTCTACGTATCTGTCATTTTTATTTGCATACACATTGCATATTTTGCCTGTAATAGCATCATGTATTTTAACATTGGTAAATTCTCCCTACACGCAAAACATGAACATGACGTCACAATAGCAACCCAAGTTATTGGAAAATAATTCTAACTGCCTAATGGGCATTTGACATGGGGAATACACTAGTAATGTAGATATTTAAACATAGGTAATCACAGATTACGAAGCTCACCTCGTGACAGCAAAATTCAATTCAAACATATTTCTTAGTACATGTATATTGGCTTTTAAAGGCAAAACCACTCAAGCAGAAAAAGGAGGTCAAGGTCATTTTATGAAAGTTTGATCAAAGATACATCCAATATGCAAGTTTGGTACATGTAGCAGTTATACTTTGCTCAATATTGGCTTTTAAAAGCAAAATCACTCAAGCGGAAAAAGTAGGTCGAGGTCATTTTATGAAAGATTGATCAAAGATACATCCAATATGCAAGTTTGGTACATGTATCACTTATACTTTGCTCAATATTGGCTTTTAAAGGCAAAATCACTCAAGCGGAAAAAGTAGGTCGAGGTCATTTTATGAAAGTTTGATCAAAGATACATCTAATATGCAAGTTTGGAACATCTAGCACTTATACTTTGCTCAATATTGGCTTTATAGATCAAAATTACTCAAGCGGAAAAAGTAGGTCAAGGTCATTTTATGAAAGATTGATCAAAGATTTATCCAATATGCAAGTTTGGTACATGTATCACTTATACTTTGCTCAATATTGGCTTTTAAAGGCAAAATCACTCAAGCGGAAAAAGTAGGTCGAGGTCATTTTATGAAAGTTTGATCAAAGATACATCTAATATGCAAGTTTGGAACATCTAGCACTTATACTTTGCTCAATATTGGCTTTTAAAGGCAAAATCACTCAAGCGGAAAAAGTAGGTCAAGGTCATTTTATGAAAGTTTGATCAAAGATACATCCAATATGCAAGTTTGGTACATGTAGCACTTATACTTTGCTCAATATTGGCTTTTAAAAGCGAAATCACTCAAGTGAAAAAAGTAGGTCAGATGCTGCATCCGATGCATGGGTCCATTTCGGCATCCAAAGATGAATCACTTGTGCAAGTTTGGTTAATGTAGCATCAGTACTTTGTCAGATATTGAGCTACCCCAAGCTTCTTAACCAAGTCACTCAAGCGGAAAATGTAGGTCAGATGCTGCATCCGATGCATGGGTTCACCTCAGCATCCAAAGATGAATCACTTGTGCAAGTTTGGTTACTGTAGCATCAGTACTTTGTCAGATATTGAGCTACCCCAAGCTTCTTAACCAAGTCACTCAAGCGGAAAATGTAGGTCAGATGCTGCATCTGATGCACGGGTTCACCTCAGCATCCAAAGATGAATCACTTGTGCAAGTTTGGTTACTGTAGCATCAGTACTTTGTCAGATACTGAGCTACCCCAAACTTCTTAACCAAGTCACTCAAGCGGAAAATATAGGTCAGATGCTGCATACAATGCATGGGTTCACCTCAGCATCCAAAGATGAATCACTTGTGCCAGTTTGGTTACTGTAGCATCAGTACTTTGTCAGATACTGAGCTACCCCAAACTTCTTAACCAAGTCACTCAAGCGGAAAATGTAGGTCAGATGCTGCATACGATGCATGGGTTCACCTCAGCATCCAAAGATGAATCACTTGTGCCAGTTTGGTTACTGTAGCATTAGTATTTTGTCAGATACTGAGCTACCCCAAACTTCTTAACCAAGTCACTCAAGCGGAAAATTTAGGTCAGATGCTGCATCCGATGCATGGGTTCACCTCAGCATCCAAAGATGAATCACTTGTGCAAGTTTGGTTACTGTAGCATTAGTACTTTGTCAGATACTGAGCTACCCCAAACTTCTTAACCGGACGCGGACGCGGACACGGACGCGTGGGGTTATAGCATAAGCTCACTCAACTTCGTCGAGGTGAGCTAAAAATACAAACTCTTGTAAATATTAACCTTAAGTACTTGCTGTCTGTAAGTTTGGTTATATTTCACACAAACATTACAGAGAAATCAATTTTTGCAAATAAAAAAAAAATTCTATTGAAATTATTCATTGGCAAAGTGTTACTTAGAACTTTGCCAGAAAATACTTAGTTTCTTGATTGCTCACGTTCATATTCTTCATGTGTCTTTCATGTTTTTTTAAGAATCGATTTTTTTTATAACGTAACAAATTTCCTAAACACCTTAGGAGGTGAGAGTTACCTTTATGATAAACATAACTCTGATTGGAAAATTTTCCATGAAGCATGCCACTCAATGCCCACATGTCCAACACAGAAGAAAAAATATATTAACAAACATGTGGACATATCAAAGCAGACCATATAGAGAATAACTGTCTTTATTTGAGTTTTGTTACAGGTATGCAACACACAGCAAACGCATTTATCGTACAAGTAAATGACATGTATTTTATATATATGCTCCACAGTTGTCTTATTTCATTCTTGTTTTCTGAAATTGCGTTTTACTAGCCTAAGGTAACAAGGCGATGTTTATATTCAGGTCACCTCGAGTTTAGTTTGCAGGTTGGAATAGCCGTCGCGGCATGTTTCTTTAGATCTTATGCACTGTTACGTCACGAGCGTTTTCATGCAAAATACAAGCACGTTCCTTTCAATAGTTTCATCGCAGGGAATAACATTGGTTGTGCATGTATATTTATATGTATTCTTTCCTATTCACTTACCATTCTGGATATCAAGTAGCCTTTGCAGAAGCGATTTCCGAGTTCCTGAAGCATTCTGGGATCTCTCCATCAGCTCTACCGCTAGTTGATTTGTTGTCATTTCGTAGGGATTCAAACATGGGCTCGCAATCAGAAGGTCCTGTAAAATTATCTTTCATTTGTAAAACCTTTTTTTTCAAAAAGTGTAGGTGCAGAGGGACCGATGAAATGCTGGTGCATTGGAGAGGGGGTATAAAATGAGGAAGGGGATTCAGACAGATAAAAGGGGACTTGACGGACGGACGGACGGACAGACGGAAGGAAGGAAGGAAGGAAGGAAGGAAGTTATACTGTATTCATACCACAAAAACATGTAGATCATTTTAAAATGTTGTCTTTATTCATAATGGTCAATTTCTTATATCACCAAAATCTATCATATACTAACAAAAATAATTTGCATCTTTCATATCAAACAAGATGTATAAGTATAGATGATTTTTAAAATAAAGACAAGCAATCAATCAGATCGAGGTCACATACAGTAATACACTGGATGGGGGGGGGGGTTAAAAGAAGTCCTCCAGTTGAATTATGAACATTTGAATTTTTTCCGAGGGTAAAAATTTGAAATCTTTTACCTTAATTTTAGTGAGAACAGTGCCCAGAGCATCTCTGCTAGTGGTCAGTCCAAAGCGGTCGAGGAATTCCATCACGGTACCTATTTTTAGCCTTTGTAGGGAATACCGACTCAGGAAGATATTTGCCGTCTTCAGCAATGTTGCCATCAGACCTAAAACAAGCAAGGTAAAATAATAAGATAAGTCTAAAGAAGAAATATTTTGGTTCACATGCTCCATCACCTTCAGTAAATAGAAGGTATCATACAGTGTAGAACAAAACTTTTCATTCAGAAAGTAATTTTGGCTTTTAAAAAAAAAGACATTATTACGGAAGCAAGCTATTAGATCGTATTGATTTAAATGTATTTACTTTACTGTGGAATACTATGATTTTCTCCAGAATAAAGTAAAGTTGTGCCGATTATCGACGACTTCGGCAAAGACGCTTCCGATTACGATAATTGATTAAGATATTAAAAATAGACTATAATTTTGAAAATTAAAACAATTGAAGAATGATATATTTGCCTCTGAAAAACCATAGTTTTGCCAGAAAAACAGTTCGTAAGTCATTTCAGTCGGCTGGTTTCACTGATTCGGATCAGTTTGCATACTGGAATGAAACATTTTACTGAGTTTCAATCAAATTTGTGGTCAAAGTTATGTAACTGTGAACAAATCTTGAAATATTTTACAGTTTTGAGGTATAATACAAGAGTCTGATTGTATTGGATAATCAATCGCAGGCTTATCCTATTAATCGATTTTGATTTTTCCATCTGATTCCCAAACACTAGGATAAAGACATACATTTTTTCTCCTTTACCCAATTTTTTAATACATGTACTACATGTATACATGTATATATCAAATGCAGGAAAGAGTTTCTGAAAGACTTCCTAAAAGAAAAACGCAGCATTCATTCTGAGTCTTTCTCAATCTTTCGCCATGTGATGTGACCTACCCCTTTTATATGTGTCGGACGTTGAAGCGCTGCTACCCGATGGCGCCGTACAGTTATCCTGAGAATCGTCTATATCATCTATAGCGGATAGCTGGGACATGACAGAACTGTACATACTGGAAGGATCAGCTGTGATAGACAAAGGGGAAATACTCTATAAAAGCAGACCTGCCTACCTGTTTCTCATTTTAAGTGTAATATTTTGATAAAGAAAGTGTTATTTTGATGACAAAATGTAATATTAACCACTTATGCAATTTTGAGAAAAAAATCTAGAAAAAAAAACAGTCTGCTTCGACGATTGTTACAAATTTTGAGAACTTATGCACTTAACTATAATATATGGAGGACGTTTGTTAAATAAAGGGCTCCAAATATAGAAAAAACGTCAATTTGCTCAAAATATAGTTTTCGGCGTAAAATGGAATAACAAAAGCGTAGGGCGTAATTTACGATCGAAAACCGTAAAAATTACGCCAAAATCGTAAAATGTAAAAGTAACACAAGACATTTTTTTATAACAGATAAAATACCCATGGTAATTTTATGATATGACAATGTTTTGAACAAAGAATGCAGTGGAAATAGTTCAGGAGATAATCTAATTCTTTTACAAGAAATAGGCCTAAATTTTTGTAGGTATGTTGCTAATCCATATTTGACACTAAAGTATATGACCTTGAGCTTGAAGGTGACCTTGAACCTCTATGCATGTTGAGTTTCATCATCTTTGGCTGTCAAAGTACATTTAGGTTATAGAAATACAAATAAAATGCATATCAAGTAAAATAAAACCCAAAATGTAAAAGGATGAATAATACAGAAGAGTCTGATTAACTGACAATGAAGTTAAACTTACTTTTGATGGAGACTGTATCATCAGGGTCAGCGGCAGAATCTGGGTCGTTGAGTGTAGTTAACAGATTAGCATTGGACAACTGAGGGTCTGCGTTTGTATAGGTCTGTCCTGAGACACCAATGATTACGCCTGCAGCTACAGTGTCGTCCTAAAGTCATATACAAATCAACATTTATACAGTCATCCAAATTTTTAGCTTATAAAATATATGAATTACATAAACATTACATGTAAATCTATAAATTTCATATACATCACATATAAATCTATAAATTACATATACATAATACATATGTGTCTCTTGTTAAATTAAGGGTAAATTAAGGTTTTGCAATTGTTTGTTTCAGCTAGCCATCTTTAAAATTATGTTAAATTGCTATCATATGACCCATTTCAAAGAAAGAATTTACATGAACGAGTATCGATATAAATATTTGTTTGCTAATATTTCTTCAAGAACTTTTTTTTAAAATAATTTATGGAGTTCTTTTTACGAAAGATCGACAAACTCCGACTGCAGATTGCACTTTTCCACTTTGTATTCCATCAAAGGATAAATAAAATTTTAGAAACTGCTCTAATTTGTGTAAAATACATGTAGTTTACCTTGAACATGAGTTTGTAATCATCACACTCCGAGATCCACTGAGAACTCTCAAACACGGTGTAATCCAGGTATTTTGTCGGATCTATATACCCGCCCTCGGCCATCTTGAAAGCCATGTGGATGTGGTTTGTGCATACCGACATGGCTGCCGTCCCCATAATCTGACCAGCTGCGATCTGTAAGGAAAAAATTCTTTCATAGTGCATATTTATCGTACATTTTAAGATCTATGTGAATTGAATGCAAATAGACATGTAAATTAGGTGTCGGGCATATTTTTTTATGAATCGTAGTCTAGCAGATAATTTGCTCTAAATTGTTCTGTATAACAATGAATAGATGCATACATGTATATCAGCATATGAAAACATTTGTATAGCATAATCATGTTCATTTCCATTTATTGAAAATTTATAAAAAAAAACTATCAAATTTAAAAAGCAAAATAATACTATTTCATTTAAAATTTCCTGGGAAAAAAAGTCAGAATTAAGAACATCCTTGTGTAATGTTAATTTCAAAAACAAGTCAATTACTCACTGGCGTATTAAATCCCTCCTCTAGCGTATCATTAGGTATAATATTGGTGAGGTACATGATAATTCCCTGTAACGAGCCTCTGCCATTTATAATTAGAGTCATGTTGTCCGAGGGATCTACGGTCACCTCCCCTGGAAATGGTGCAATAACCTGGATAGGAACAAAGAATGACGACTTGAGTATAGTGATTTGTGCATAGTTCTGATGAAAAATGAGAGATTGACCCTTCCATGTTAACACTAGCATAAGAACATTTTGCACACCAGAAAAATCAATTACATCATCCTTCCTATAACATGTATAAAGTATGACTTCTTTTGATTGTGCTGGTGGGCAAAACGTTGCGGAAAAATCATTCCAAGGAATGCATGTGTCTCCTGCGAAACATAGCGACACTCAGGAATCACTTTTATAGGGTGTGACATCCAAGTGTAACAGACAGATGGACAGAGAGACAGACAAACGGACAAAGTGATCCCTAAATGTCGCTATGCTTCGCAGGCGACACAACAAGGAATGCATGTGTCACCTGCGAAACATAGAGACACTCAAGAATCACTTTTATAGGGTGTGACATCCAAGTGCGACGGACAGAAAGACGGACAACGGACAAAATCATCCCTAAGTGTCGCTATGCTTCGCAGGCAACACAAAAAGTGATCAAAATGCAAATATTAATATGAAAGGGTCTATGATTGGTAAAACAGAATGATGACAGGAGTATATAGATGTGCTCATCGTAGCGATCAGAAAGAGTAATTCTTCAAGGAAAATATAGGATGTAAGGGTATAATGGTCAGGTTAACTAACTCGCAGAGGTCTTGGCCTCTGTTACCAGCTAGTGCAAAGATACATTGTATTTCATTTCTCAAAGCACATTTGAAATATCTGTAAAGTTTGTATCTTTTTCAAATAGGTGTGCATTTTCTTATTTTATGACCATAATAACAAGGAGTGAACAATCATTGAAATTCAATGTTATTGCAAAATTGCATTAGAATGATAATACACTTCTAATAATGATACAATAATGAAGAACAATTCAAAAAGATTTTTATTTCGAAATTTTGAGCCCTGCTGTTTTAAAAGATCTGAAAATTGTCTAATATCTTGCAGATCTTTCTTTTTTTCTAATTTTTGAGACAGCTTTATTTTAAGACTTCAGGGAAACACATGGGAATGACCTCATACATTCCTACTTACAGAAGCTCCCGCTGTGAACGGCACATCTACCCCAGGGTGACTGTACTCCGAGGCATTGACATTCTGAAGAGTGGATGGATACTGCCCATGACCTTGACATCCTGACCCTACAAGTCTCAGTTGCCTTGGAAACGACCTATGGGCTTTTGCTCCAAATATGGTATCAATGGTTGAACGAGACAATTCATACCTAAATAATTGTGAGAAGATGTTAAGTTCAAGATACAATGGTAAATGCAGTACATAAATGTATTACAAATGTAGGTGAATGAAAATACATTTAATTTCTTTCAACAGTGACATATCAAAATTAATTCAAAAAGTAGATTAAGTTCAAAGCCAGGTGAAAATTTTTGTAACAAAGTATCTGCAAGTATATGTAAAATAGTAGTTATATTCATTACAGATCAAACGACATACATCACCGCAGACTTTTGTAAAAGTAGGTCAAAGTACCAGGCTATTAGATTAAAAGCATATGTATTAATCATTAGGATGGAGAGACAGAAAGATGGACAGACAGATAGATTGACAGACAGATAGATGGACAGACAGAAAGATGGAGAACGACGGAGAAACAAAAAGATGGAGATACAGAAAGATGGAAAGACAGAAAGATGGAAAGACAGAAAGATGAAAACAGAAAGATAGACAGAGAGAAAGATGAACAGACAGAAAGATGGATAGACAGAAAGATGGATAAACAGAAAGATGGACAGACAGAAAGATGGTGACAGAAAGATGGACAGACAGGAAGATGGACAGACAGAAAGATGGACAGACAGAATGGTGAAGATACAGAAAGATGGACAGAGAGAAAGATGGACAGACAGAATGATGGACAAATAGTTGGACAGACAAATAGTTGGACAGACAAACATAGGTAATCACAGATTACAAAGCTCACCTCGTGACAGCAAAATTCAATTCAAACATATTTCTTAGTACATGTATATTGGCTGTTAAAGGCAAAACCACTCAAGCAGAAAAAGTAGGTCAAGGTCATTTTATGAAAGTTTGATCAAAGATACATCCAATATGCAAGTTTGGTACATGTAGCACTTATACTTTGCTCAATATTGGCTTTATAGAGCAATATCACTCAAGCAGAAAAAGTAGGTCAAGGTCATTTTATGAAAGATTGATCAAAGATACATCCCATATGCAAGTTTGGTACATGTATCACTTATACTTTGCTCAATATTGGCTTTTAAAGGCAAAATCACTCAAGTGGAAAAAGTAAGTCGAGGTCATTTTATGAAAGTTTGATCAAAGATACATCTAATATGCAAGTTTGGAACATCTAGCACTTATACTTTGCTCAATATTGGCTTTTAAAGGCAAAATCACTCAAGTGGAAAAAGTAGGTCAAGGTCATTTTATGAAAGTTTGATCAAAGATACATCCAATATGCAAGTTTGGTACATGTAACACTTATACTTTGCTCAATATTGGCTTTTGAAAGCGAAATCACTCAAGTGATAAAAGTAGGTCAGATGCTGCATCCGATGCATGGGTCCATCTCGGCATCCAAAGATGAATCACTTGTGCAAGTTTGGTTACTGTAGCATCAGTGCTTTGTCAGATACTGAACTACCCCAAACTTCTTAACCAAATCACTCAAGCGGAAAATGTAGGTCAGATGCTGCATCCGATGCATGGGTTCACCTCAGCATCCAAAGATGAATCACTTGTGCAAGTTTGGTTACTGTAGCATCAGTGCTTTGTCAGATACTGAGCTACCCCAAACTTCTTAACCAAGTCACTCAAGCGGAAAATGTAGGTCAGATGCTGCATCCGATGCATGGGTTCACCTCAGCATCCAAAGATGAATCACTTGTGCAAGTTTGGTTACTGTAGCATCAGTACTTTGTCAGATACTGAGCTACCCCAAACTTCTTAACCAAGTCACTCAAGCGGAAAATGTAGGTCAGATGCTGCATACGATGCATGGGTTCACCTCAGCATCCAAAGATGAATCGCTTGTGCAAGTTTGGTTACTGTAGCATTAGTACTTTGTCAGATACTGAGCTACCCCAAACTTCTTAACCAAGTCACTCAAGCGGAAAATATAGGTCAGATGCTGCATCCGATGCATGGGTTCACCTCAGCATCCAAAGATGAATCACTTGTGCAAGTTTGGTTACTGTAGCATTAGTACTTTGTCAGATACTGAGCTACCCCAAACTTCTTAACCGGACGCGGACGCGGACACGGACGCGGACGCATGGGGTTATAGCATAAGCTCACTCAACTTCGTCGAGGTGAGCTAAAAATATAGAGAGACAGAAAGATTGACAGACAGAAAGATTGACAGACAGAAAGATGGAGAAAGATGGAGAGACAGAAAGATGGAGATACAGACAGACAGATAAATTGACAGACAGAAAGATGGACAGAAAAACAGACAGACAGAAATACCATGACAGAAAGACAGACAGACAGGAAGATGGAGATACAAAGATGGAGAGACAGCAAGATGGAGATACAGAAAGATGGAAAAACAGAAAGATAAATGGACAGACAGAAAGATGGACAGACAGAAAGATGTTGACAGAAAGATGGTAACAGAAAAATGGACAGACAGAAAGATGAACAGACAGAAAGATGGATAGGCAGAAAGATGGATAGACGGATAAATGGACAGACAGTAAGATGGACAGACAGAATGATGGAGATACAGAAAGATGGAAAGACAGAAAGATGGACAGACAGATAGATGGACAGACAGATAGTTGGACAGACAAAAAGTTGGAGAGAAAGAAAGATAGACAGACATAAAGATGATGACAGAAAGATGGACAGACAGGAAGATGGACAGACAGAAAGATGGACAGACAGGAAAATGGATAGACAGAAAGATGGACGGACAGAAAGATGGACAGACAGAAAATCAGAGTGACAGAAAGATGGAGATACAAAAAGATCAACAAACTTCAATCTACATAAGAATTGGAATTATAGCACTCTGGTCAAACATATATTATGTGGAAATATAATTTTCAAGTTTTGAAAACAGGTTAACATACCCTTCCTTGAGAATATTGTTAGTGATTTTCAGCAGCTTGACCATTTCAAAATATTTGTCGTAACTGGACATGAAATCCTCCGATAATCCTAGAATGTCTTGGAACGGCTGTAATAGATCGTCCTTTAACTGTAGCATATCCGTCACAACCTGCTGTCGCATCGCTTGCTGTAACCACATACATGTATTATAAATTACAGAACATCTCTTTATCAATAATATGTTCAGTTTTATATAGCAGAAATTTTTGCATCAAACTTTGCAATTTTCAGGCAAAAAAAATGTGTTGCAAAAGAGCTTAATTTCTACAAAAGGGTAAGAGTATGATAGGTTTTGAATTTTGCTTTCATTATAACTGTATGTGGATTTGTTATTATTATTCACAATGATTTTAGTTTTTAGTTTTCCACGGTCAAGGTGTAAAAATCAGTAAATTTTGCATTTGAAGATAAGCTGCAACTTTGCTTGCTATAGCAACATACTGTAAATTGTTCAAAGAAAATTCTTCAAATCAGTCTCTGAATGGGCGTACAATTCTATAAATCCTAATATCATATTTTCAAGTGTTCTACTCATTGAAATCACATGTTCAACCTAAAGATTAATTCTAAAGGAGCTCCACAAAAATGAATTACAGTTTATTTAATCCATAAATTTTAATTTTCAAGTAATTTTTGTAAGATGTTTTACTCTTCCAAGAAAATATTTCAATTTAAAGACTAAATATCTTAAAATAATTCAATTTAATATCACTTACAATGGTGACTTTTCCATGGCTAATTTTCCTGGCTTGATCCTCTGATTCCTCCACGATTTCATTGACCCAGTCATTCCCAGAAGTCTCTGCTATCCCAGCAGCCTCAGTCAACATGGCAGTATATTGGTCCAGAAGACTTTCAATGTCAAACCAATATGGTTTGGTATCTGTGCGGAAAAAAAATTAAATACTTACTGACATGACATCTTGCTTAATATTTTCAAAAGCAGGTCAAACTCTAAGTTCAAGTTTAAAAGCTTGGCATCATTATAAAGTACTTGCCTGAAGAAATAAACATATGAAATACATGTATCTAAGCCCCATAATTATCATTCAAAACATACGACCATGGTAAAAAATTATTCCTTACTTATCACATACCTTTAAGGAAGAAACATGCAGATTCTATCTGTTGAATGGAGTTCATCATAGAAGATACAGCATCCCCAATACTGCAATAGGTATAAATACATCATGTAGGTGATTTTATTAGTATTTCTTAGGGTATTTTTTACTGCTTTTTGCAATTTTTTCTTTCATGGTTGATGTTTTAAATTATCTAGGATCATTTACATTTAAAAATAAAAAAAACTATTTCTTAAAACATGTAATGGCAACTTGCTTAGTTTATTCGTCAATTTCATAAACTGAAATGAAACTTTTGATAAAAACACTGAGTGTGATGATTTAAAGTTACAAAATACATGTTCAAGCCCAATGTTAGGTCACAAGGTCAAAATTAAGGACAAAATCTATGCCATGAATTCTTAGATAGAAGCATGAATATTGATTTGAAAAATCATCTTCCTAAACCAAATGAAGGAACCCCCCCCCCCCCAACCCTACCCTTTCGAGAGAGTATAATGAAACACAATATTTACTGAACTGCATTCATATCCAGTATTTGGCAAATCAAAGTCAATACAATTTGGCTAACTAAGAAAACACTGACCCATTAACTCCTTTTCCCATGTTCAGAATGGCTGTTTTGGGGTCCAGTATCAGATCTTGGTATCCATCTATCATGTCCTTCAGAGATTCATAGATTATCTTGGCTTGCTGAGGAATTACTATGCTCACCAACTCCTCTATTTCCTATGTAAAGTAAAATTAAAAATTCTATATAGTTTGAATTTTTTTAAAATGAAATAACTAAACGTATCTCATAACATCAACATGAAATTTCCATTTCTCTAAATGGATGAAATTGCACATATATGTAAAATAATAACTATATCTCTCATACCCACGTATGAGTTACTGAGAAGGCCCATGAGATATAACTATGTGAGCGATATACATGTATGTATCACAAATCATGTGACAGATGTATCTCATATCCCATGACGCTATTGTTTCGATTTTTTATGCTATTGTGACGTCATGATTTCAGCCCGCAAATCAAACAAGGTAGCAGCGACGTGGCAATAAGACATCCATTTTAAGATTGCTTTTCAATGTATTCTCGCGTTATATTTTGAAAAGCCAAGCTAATATTCATAGTTTATTAATTTTCTGGAGCGCTGAATTCCAAATGACACAAGATTTTTGCGATTAGATCAACTTGAAATTTTTCAATTTCGTCTCTTTTCTTTCAGTTTTGACTTTGGCCCATAGATATGAGAGAAAAATACTCTTTCATGTTCCTCTATGAGAGATGCATGGTTTCCACCCTCGGGGTCTCAATTTTTTTGCAAAACCCTAAGCAAGCCTCAGGTTTTACACAATTTTGAGACCCCTTGGGTGGTACTAATGTATCTTTCATAGAAGAACATGAAAGAGTCTTATAATATCATTTTCTTATGTAGTAAAATAATTAGTTTACCTTTACCAAGGTTTACTTCAAGAATAGATATTCACCTCCCCCATCAAAATCAGTGAATATTGTATTTACATGTACCTTGGTAAAAGTAAATGATGTTGTTTTAACTTTATTGAAAGAAGCATAAATGTTATCTTCTGATTTTTCATTTAAGTAAAAAAAATTAACAGAAGTAAAAAATCAATCACACAAATCAACACTTACATTCTTAAATCCCAATACATCAATTCTGATATCATCAAACACTTGCGTGACTTTCTGAACTAGACTAACGAGGGGAGAGAATGCCGGAGGTAATGCATCCAGGTCGTATTGACCCATTTTCCTCATGGCGGCAATAGATGCATTCTGTAATACGGCCACCTGAAAATAAAACCGATTTCCTCAAGATGCAAATGGAAGACATTAATTTTAATTCAAAACATATGCAGCACCAGTGGCAGATTTAGGGGAGTGCAGAGGGGGCATTCCCCCCCCCCTCCCAGCACTGACTCAAAATTTTCCAAAAACATATATATTTTGGCCCATTTTCAGTAAAAATTAGTAAAATTTGTCCCTTGATCCCCTGGCAAAGGGGGCGCTGGATTCACCACTGAGCAAACTATTTTATTGGGTGACATCTTTCAATTTGCAACTTTTATGCCTTCATATCAGCCACCATAGTGATAACATTATTTGTATTACATGTATATGATTTGCAGATATAAAATACACAGCTAATTGTGCCTCATATGAAAGTCATGTAAAATTTACATGAACTTTACATAAAAGTTCACATAAAAGCTAAGTGAAAGGAGCATGAATATAAAATTTACATGAACATTTTTACATGAAATTCATATGAAGTTTCTGACACAAATTTTATGTGAATGCAATTTCGCATGAAGGTCACAAAAAAATTTCATGTGAAATTCATGTGAAGTTAATTTATGTAAAATTCATGAGAAATGATCATCTTTCATATAAATCTTATGTGAAATTTATATGAATTTCATATGAACTTTCAATGACAAATTTACATGATGCTCATTTCATATGAATTTCATGCAAGGCACAATTGGCTGTGAAATCATTTTGCTGAAAAGTCGAAGTAAAGCTACATGTAAATTTGTAACTTTGAAATCATACATGTACATGTACATGTATATGCCCAAGTCATTCCAAATTTCAAATGCAAATATATTATCCCCTTGTTGGAACACATGAGATACTATTACATATCCAAAGCTAATGGCTTTTCTTTTATTATACAGTTATATCAAGTAAGTATGATAAGTAAGTATTCTAAAAGCATTTTTCCTCTATATCAGTTATTTTTCAGACATGCACGTAAAGTTAAATCAAATAAATCTTCATAAACTTAAAGAAAATGTAAATTGACATATCAGACAACACATTAAAAATTCCTTTCTTTCTTCTTCATTTTTAAGAAATCATATTCATATAAACACAGACAAAAGGCCCTCCTTCTCCCTAAATGAATATGGAAAAGAACTCACAACAAGACAACATTGCCATTACAGAAGAACATTGACAAACAAATCATCAACTACATAAAACAATTATCAAATTAAAAATTTCAATTTATTTAATAGACTGAGATAGGAGACATGATTCACACACGAACAGCTATTACAAACCTTATCTTCTAGATCTAGCGTAGTATTTGACAAATCTCCGACAATTTTACCCATGTCAACTCTACTCGTTATGAGGTCTTTGAACAGTTCAACATCAGATACTGTGGTATTTACAATCTCTGCAATCTTCACATCAAAGTCTGCTGCCTTTTGTACTAGTCTAGTCATTTCTTTATTCTACAAATGAAAAATTGAATTTGTTTAAGGTTATACCAAAAAAAAATTTAACCATACGTGTCCTTTGGGAATTTTGGTATTTTAGATAATGTAAATCAAATTTGAAAGCCCAATTAGGATAATTAAGAATGTAATAATCATTTTCTTCTTCTAGTAAGTTTAAATTTATCCTTCTGAAAAAAAAAACTTCATGATCTTTATTGTACACTGTTTTAAGAAATTAAACAATCACCCTTAAACTAAAAGAAGAGGAGATACTTATCTTTAAGATTAACTCATTTAAATTGTTCCGATTAATTTCATGTTCTTATGAACAGCCCATGTATACCTGGAAAATGTTGACGTTGTATTGGGAAGATCCTTTAAAACACAGCTTGGCATTAAAGAAATCTACATTTCTATTGAGGAGTCCAAGATGGATCCTGGCGTAAGCTTCGTCGTACGTACGGATGTGCAAGTCACTCGTATACGGAGCTGAAAAAGCATTGAAGGGGTTTCAGTCATGCAAGAATGAAAAGAATGCAAAAATACCATGATGCCCTCCCCCTCTAACCCTCTAGATCCATGCCTGGGAGATGATAACAAATTGGAGTGAGAAAGGCGAAAATCAGAAATAAATGGAAAATTTGATCATGAAGAAGAAACAATACACATGATACAATAAATCTACCATATCAAGCAAGTTGACATCTTTTTTTTTTTCAGTCAAATGAAATCTGTTTGAAGATTTACATGTATTTATGCAGTCAATGATTTCATCAAAATACTATCTATAGACTATGTTGGTAATGTTGGTAAAAAGCTCTCCAAAGCTTATCTCAACGTGTTACATGACACATTGTCTTGAAATAAAACTTATCTTACGAGGATACTAAATTCTATGTAAATATATGTAGGTTAGCTCATGACTGAAACTCCCAAATTCCATTTGACTTACCAATCTGTAGGTCTAGTCTGTTCATCAAGAGCACTCCAAAAGAAGCTCCAAGGTCAGTGCTCCCTAGGAGCTTCCTCCATTCCTCCATAGGAGCCTCTAACATGAGATTTATACCATCCCATACACTGTCTGATAAAGCTCTCCTTTTTCTGATATGGCCATTCACATCAAATTCTTCCAGATTTCTATGACCTTTTGAAGCACTTTCCAATGTAAACCTGAGAAATGAATTGGGTGTTGATATTTAAAACATGTGTGCAAGCCTTTTCATGGGCACTCGGATTGAGATTTGTTTGTCCCTGTCAGAGACGCCACATTTTGTTTGTCCCTGTCAGAGATTTGTTTGTCCCTGTCAGAGACGCCACATAGAAGAACAAAATATCTCAATATGACTTCTATAAATCTCATTAAAATGAATGAAAGTAAACGATCTGATGCTACAAGAATAATAGAATCTAGCACCACTCTGAGTTCCGGATAGAAAAATATCAATCGAAGGTGGGATTGATACAGTCGCTAGCAGAGTTGGGACGCTGATCATCCCACTCGAGACTGATTTTTTTCTATCCGGAACTCAAATGTGGTGCTTGATTATTTTTCTCGCAAATTTTAAACCTTCAAAATCCTCTTGTTTACTCATCAGAATGACTAAACGTCATGCTAAATTTATGTGCACGTGAAATAACGTACGTCAGTTTGTCTGTGACATCATAAAGGAACAATCAACAGTAACGGATCAGGGGTGCCGGATCGAATTCTCCAGCACCGCTGAAAAGGGAAATCAGCCTATCCAATG
The DNA here is from genome assembly GCA_028142955.1 of Pinctada fucata. NCBI lineage: Eukaryota > Metazoa > Mollusca > Bivalvia > Pterioida > Pteriidae > Pinctada > Pinctada fucata. The sequence goes on along the minus strand of AP027112.1, from coordinate 33,434,694 downwards.
TGCGAGAATGACATGTCTTTTGAATTTCCTGACGAACCTGTGGCTTCTTGGGCATCTAATTTTTTAGCAGTTTCGGACATAAGACACTCACTCTTATAATGGTATTAACGTTATCCTCAATACAACAATATTACAGGGGGATAATAAATTAAGTTTCATGGCCCTACTCTTATATTACAGAACAATACCTTTTATCCATAGGCCCTGCCATTTTACCATAGGGATGTGACTTATACAGAATCAGGGCCTCCTCTCTAACTGTCCTGTCTTCATCACGTACAGCCACTGATAGTAGAGTGTCGGCAGCCTGAAATTTTAATGAAATGTTCTTATGCTTTTTATGCTTGTCTTTAGATGGTCTTGGTCAATTAAGAAATGACTGTCTAACTTTTGGTGTTCACGGGTGTATAATTTTGGCTGGTCACATGCAAATTTTTCGAGAAAGAATCATACACACCCATGAACACCAAACGTAAGACAGTCATTACTTATATTTACATTTTTTCTAATTATCGGTCATTTTCATTTGCATGCACATATCACACATTTTGCCTGTAACAGCTAGTGTCAAACGTATTTTAACGTTGGTAATTTCTCCCAACATGCAAACTAGAAAGTGACGCCACAATAGCAACCCAAATTATTGGAATATAATTAAAGTTGCCCAATGGGCGTTAAACATGGGGAATCTACTAGTAATGTAAATATTACATGTTTAAACATGATACTTTCCATGTAATATCTTATAGTAAGAGGCAAACTGCACTAAAAGTAATCCAAAGTTTATGAAACTTAAAGAAGTTATAGCAAATGTTAATGTTTTCAAATTAAGTCAAAACTTACACATCCACAATGGATACATGCATCACTGTTTAAGTAGCACTCTGATGTTGTCACCCACATCAATTATGGATGTGTGTATCTTCGATTTACATACTGACACTTATTACTCCAGAAATTTGTCATACCTTTTGGTGGTGATACTTTCTTAAGGCATGACATCCTGCCCTCTTGATCCATGGAGAATTGGTGCTGTTAACATAGGATAAAATGAAGACATATGATTGGTCCATTCCAGCATTTCCCAAAGCCTCCAGTAAAACCACTTTTGATTGGTCATAATTCTGCCTTTCACTTTCAGACATTGCTGCTCTCTTTTTCCTATAAGACCATGGATCTGAAAAAAAAGAATTATCCTAGCAATGATTTTTCATAAAGTACACAACACAAAGTCAACTTTTATTTGAAATACCATATTCAACCAGATAGGGGATTTGCATCAATTTATGAAATTATACAATATCATCTTGCATCCATGATGGTCACTTCTATAAACCTTCCTATTGACTAAAGTTATAAATGTATTTTCTTAAACTTGCAACCTAGCCCTTAATTTTTTTTATAAAGATATTAACCTGATAAGGAGGCAATACTATTAGTTTCCAGAAATTTGTACAAATTATATTACAGTACCTCCCTACCAGACTAAGGCCTTTTATTTTTTATTAAATGGTTTACGGGAGCGCCGACTCTAATTTCTTCTGAAAAAAAATAAAAATAAAAGTGGCGATGTCTCCTTTTATTTTTATACTTTCCGCCGACCGTCTTAAACTGTCAGCTCGCAAAATAATTTTTTTATTATTTGCGATCATTGAATCTTTTAAACGCTTCAATTTTCTATCGAGACATGTAAGCTCTAAATCGACTATACGTAAAATTGAACTGTCCCTCACCGTAAGTGATGTTGTTAATGAAATACTCGATGCGGATCCCGAAACATCTATACTGAAGATTCTAATAGAGGGACAAACTGAAGTTGGAGCAACGGTAGATTTTGCCGTTTTAAAGGATTTCGGGTTTGTAATTTTCATTTCGACTGCAAACTTTAATCGATGGTTGTAAGTTTCAGCGTTTTTAATTGAGTAACACATGCAGTACAACTGTTCTTACAGGGAAGACTGTTGTTTTTGACGACATTTTCGTTTATTGTGGAGACACAGACGTGTTGGATACTGAAGATATTAAAAGATTGCGTGAAAATTATGGGATTGTTCGACCAATTTGTGGTGAATGTAAGAAGTCAAAGCTAGTTAAAACAAGGAATGCAGTAAAAACTAAAAAGAGGAAGTGAACAGTCATCCAATTAGTGGTGAATGTAAAAAATCAGTGCTAATTAAAACCAGGAATGCAGTAAAAAGTTAAAAGAAGAAGTGAACAGTACGAAAAAAACAGAAATTCAAACTTAGCAACAATTGTTATGGAAGTTTAAAAAAAAAGAAAAAAAAAAGATGATCCGTTTCCTCTTTTATTTTTATTTTTTTGGTCGACTGTGTTAAATTTCTCATTTTATTTTTATTTTTATTTTTCCCCCTCGACTCAATTTTTTTTTCAAAATTTCCCGTAAACCATTTAATAAAAAATAAAAGGCCTAATAAAATGTACATGTATATTATGTCACAATTTTGGTAACATAATACACAAAATATACCGTGTGTTCCATGCAGAGAATGTAATTTCTCCGTCAGTTCTGATGCTTTCTTAGACTCTCCTTCCTTCTTTAACTTCCTTATCACTGAACCCAGAGCTAGCATTGCTCTGTGATGTACTTCTGGACTGCTGTAGGACTTAGGTAAGTGGTCTGGTCTAAATACAGCGTCCTCAAGCGTAGGTAGCACCATCTGAAAATTGACGGAAAAAAAGTTCCAAGATTTATGAAAATATGCATGTACCGTGACTTTAAATTTGCTGAATTCATACACAATGCTTTAAGGAAATAATTAATATATACATGTATATACAATGTATCTGTATGCAAAGATGCCCAAATACATGTATATTTAATTGACATTTCGTTAAAAAGAATTTCTAAAACATTACAATAGAGTGCTGAACAAATGCAAAATAAATAAAACGTGTAAAATTTAATTCATGCCGACAATTTTGACCAAAAGCTTTGAAGGCCAAAATTGCACGACTTTCATGTATCCTATGAAATCTCTATATTTTGTGGGGGCTCAATTTTCGTGGTTTTCATGGATAGCCTCATCCAGGAATTTACACCCCAATAAATAATTGTACATAAAGCAAGAAAGTGGAACAACTTTCAATAATAACATGAACACGTAGCTTTCAATTGCAATGTTTATCAACACTGTTTTTACAACTGTTTGTCAAGAGTCAACCTAGTGAAACTCCTTTTTAAAAATCAAATTCAAGGAATTGTGGTCTCCCGCTTTTGGGTGTTTGTCTTTAAAGAAATGCTTACAGACACCGCCCCGACTATTTTTAAGTTTTCATAATATATCTCATGTACTATCATAGTTCTAAATATCAAAAGATTAAACTCAAAGAAAAAGTCAAAAGGTCCAAACTTTGCTACCATGGCAAAGGTCTTGTGAAAAGGAATGCACATGTGAAATATGAAAATCCTATCATTTAACATCCAAAAGTTATGGTCGAGGTTGAAGTTTTTAAATGTCAGTCTCCAAGGACGAGGTCACAAGGTCAGAATGTCGTTACCGACGGAAGGGCTTGTCACAAGGAATACTCATGTGAAATATGAAAGCCCAATCACTAGGTTAAAAGTTATGGTCATGGTTAAAGTTTTTGAAAAGTAGGTCAAACTCTAAGGTCAAGGTCACAAAGTCAAAAATTTTGATATCCATGGATAGGTCTTGTAACAATGAATACACATGTGAAATATGAAAGCCTTATCACTTTCCATTCAAAAGTTATGTTCAAGGTGAAAGTTTTTGAAAAGTAGGTCAAACTCCAAGGTCAAGGTCACAAGGTCAAAATTTTTGGTATCCATGAAAAAGGTCTTGTCATAATGAATGCACATGTGAAATATCACTTTCAATTCAAAACTTATGCTCAAGGTGAAAGTTTTTGAAAAGTAAGTCAAACTCCAAGGTCAAAGACACAAGTTCAAAATTTTTGGTATCCATGAAAAGGTCTTGTCACAATGAATACACAGGTTATATATCAAAGCCCTATCACTTGCCATTCAAAAGTTATGGACAAGGTTTAAGTTTTTCTGACTGACAGACAGACGGACAGACATACGGGACGGTATTAATGTCCCCACGCTTTCGCAAAAGCAGGGGACAATTAGGTCACATTTCAACGACATCTTGTCTTGAGTGGCAATAAATAAACCACTTGGTATGGAGAGGCTATCCACGAAATTACGTCCCAACAAAAATACTGAATCCACAAAAATTAGGCCCCACGAAAATAAATGATTTCACAGTATTTCAATTACTCTTCTATTAAACTAATAACCTGATTTTTCCGTATCCAGTGTGGAGCATTTTCCCTGGACACGATATGCGATATGACCCTGATAATCAAGGACGGCAAGGCTTTGGGATTTTTCAGTATCTTCTCAACGATAATCCTTTGTGACACATCCGTGTCCAACGATCCAAAAACATCCACCATATTGTTTATTGCATGCTGGTTACTTTGAAATCTGGAAAAAAGATCACGTTACTGTAACAGCTTTGAAAATCCTGACAAGATCATGGACTTTAAAATACCTTTCAAGTTTGATGCATCTTGACTACATGTATATCTTTCACCTTTTGTAAAATTAATACAAATGTATGTACCATTATGTATGTCAATATATATTCGGCACCATTCCCAATGCAAAATAGTTTTTTCCACGTTTTGTTGACCAATTTTCCCAACTTGAAACCTAATGAAAAATTCACATATAAAGAGTTCAAAATACAAAATTTCTGATGAAAACGCATCCAAATCTAGCTATTTTTCCCAATTTCAAAGGCCCAGGCCCCAGTCCCAAAATTTGGTGTGAGAGCCCTGGTAATACAAGCATTATACATGTAAATGTATGTGTATGTATACGTCGGAAGCCTAATTTTTTCTAATGCTTGAATTCTTAAATAATCTGCGGAATTACCTTTGGAATATCATAATTATTGCAACCAAAAGTATTGCTGTCAACATTTACATACGGCCATTTTTACACTGTGAAAATAGGAGTATAACTGCAGCGGTTTGATTTCAGTTATGATAACGGAGCCATAGAGACAGATTTTGAACGGGAAAAAGTGGAATGTAAATATTTGGTATGTGATTACACTGTGATAACCTACAATGCATCAAGAAATTATATTTCTCATACTGAGCTTTAATCATGGAACATAAATCCTGGGTCCATTGTAGCTTATCAGTCAGCACAATCAAATTCCGAAAGACAGATACTGTGTAATGAGCAAGATACAATGTATATACAATATGAGTGAAAAGACATATACATGTACATGTACATGTATAACTGGCAATCTACATGTACTTTATGACTAGGGCTGAAACAATTCACAGTGGTTTTTGTTTAACCGATAGTTCAATACATGATACGAGGAGGAACTGTATCGTTGCTTTACGGTTTATTTTTAGCCTTCAGTGTTCCTGATAAAAAATTAAATATTTCTGAACATGTTATACACCAACAACTTCAGATGAAATCGTTCTGAACTTGAATGCTAGACAATGTACACTGTTACATATTGCTGGTAGATCTCATGATGATCTAAATAAATTGTTGTTGTTGAGGTTGTTTTATTAAAATATTGGGACATGTTACAGAACGCTTTTAAATCTGAACATAAATTCAGTATCGTGATACAAATCGTATTGTGAGTAAGTATTGATACATATTGTCTCGTGGGCTAAGCGTATCGTTGAAGCCCTATTTAGACTTGTTTTATCATTAGTGATTATGGTTTTTTTTAGTGTGAATAGCTCTAATATATGTATCATTTTTTTCAAACACCACACACACTTAAGCAATACATAGACAAGGACATTTTTTATATATAACACAGAACATAGAAGAGAATATGTCGACCCACCCATGGTCCTAATGAGGCTCGAACCAGCAACCTTTCGGTCACTGGTCCAATGCTCTATCAACTAGACCACGGCATCAACAATAATATGTACATTTGTATACCTGTTTTGCATGTGGTCAAAGTAGAAACTAGCAACTTTCTTCACTTGGCCTTCATTCAAGCTGTCCATTATGTTGATGATATTTCGGAAGCATTTCCCAAAAGCTGAGCTCCCTGAAACAAAGTGAGTGATAAGAAAACATGAATATTACACAGGTCCAAATTTTAAAATCTTAACATGCCTACTGTCCTGTTCACTAATTCCAGAGCGCCCTGTTTGGGCGATTTATTATGTCGTCTGAAGAATTTTGCTATAAATCATAGTTTCCGAGAATTGACCTCCTTTAGTCGTAACTGGAAATTAACTTCAACTTACCATATTAGCTGCCCCTAAACCGCAATATGAAAAAATAAAATGTCTACGGGAAATTCCCATGTTAATTTCATGCCGCCGCCATATTGTTCTCCGTGTCAACAATAGTAAACAGTGACGTCAAAGCCTACGACGTCACACATTTTCAGTGATTTTACTATAGAAAATCCCCGTAGACTTTTTATTTTCCGACCTATTTCTAACTTAGCTGACGCACAGCCAAAAGAATGGTATTTTCTGTTACGACTAAAGGAGTACTATAAAATTGATATCTATTTGGAAGATGACATTATCATATTTTAGAGAAAACCGGGAAAACAGGGTGCTCTGGAATTAGTGAACAGGACAGTAGACTTTCAATATTGACATTATTCTGAAATAGAACTCTACCGCAAGTTAACAATTCGAAATATCATTTAAAAATAATTCAATTCAAGCCACAGCGCGCAGACATTACAATACTCATTCTCAAAATTGAAATCTTTGTCAAAGAGATCAGCCAATAGACCATAATCACAAAGCAATAGACTGTAGACTTCTGACAATGAATTTGAATATGGTATGTCTCAAAAGTTATACATGAAAATAAAATGACAAAATTTGATCCCTAATAATTCCTTTAGTAACTTCTGTGTAGAAATTTCAAGTAGAAATTTCAAAGTTTGATTTTGTCAAAATGGAAATGAAATTTAACATGTTTAAAGATGAACGATCTTGGTTTTTGATGATGATGAAACATGTATCTAAATTTCATAATACATGCAATTTTTTTCATCAGTTTTAAAAAATCACCTTGTCTTGGTTGGTTATCCATACACGTCAGGTTCCCTGCTATGTCTCTGTACACATCAGTCATGCTTGTGTACTTGGTCAATGGCTTGGCCTGGGTGAATTAAAATAAAAGAAAATGAAGTGTTGCGTGCAAGCAGGAAAGGCTGACTCTACATGTACATGTACCTAAGCACCTCCACTGCTTTGGTACTATAATTTTGTGGATTAGCTACTTGAGTTATAGCTTAACATACAAAAGTACATACATGTAGCTAGTTTTGACACAAATGTGAGTATGTAAGATACATGTATGTACACATACATGTGACTAGTTTAAGGAGGACGGACTGTACTTTCTGCTGGATTTAAACATGTAATTGTGTTGTTGTCACTTGTACCTTTTCTGTCCTTTTTTCAATAAGAAAGGTTTCCGTAATAATCATACAAGGATGGATCAGTAGATAGAAAGATAATTTTAGGATTCATTACAAACTAGTTACAGTAAATTACAGTACATATTCATGTATAAGTATAACTTTCCTTTAAACTGCTATTAGACAAGACACAATAAGTCAGACATTCTGGCAGTATTCGCGGAAACTTTTTGAACCACTATCATAAGACAAATTTTGCTGGCAAAATTGTGTAGTTTGTTAGACAATTTCTACTAGACCAACGAAATTTCTAGTAGCTTCAGTCATCAGGCTAGTGAGTTTTAATTAATAATTTTCTGGGTAAAGAATGATAATTTTTTATGTTCTATTACCTTTTCCACTTTAACAGAGCTAACTTCCAGTTTATAAGTTAGGTTTTCTCTGGTAGGAGTACCCACTGCGATTTTATGTGCCAAGTACCGTAACTCTGCTTCACTCACGTACCACATGTCAGGATATCCTAGTATGATACATAAAATAAAATCAAAGGAGAAACAACAGTCTATAAGGTTACTGAAAACTTGTCTTTTATTCACAAGCATTTTATTTTCGCGATATTCACTATGTCCTTCGATTCATGAAAATAAAAAGCCGCAAATACATGTACGTCCAAACATGTGCTGTCAGATATGTACGTACAATGTCGTAAAAATAAAACATCGCAAAAAAGTCACATCACTCGTGTTCACGAAATTAAGAGGCCGTGATTAAAAGACTGTTTACAGTAAGTGAAGTACATTTTAACAAGAACAGCGTTTTTTACTGTAATTAATGGTTTTGTGAGGTTATTTCTAAAGTGATAAAAAGGGGGAGGGGCTGCAGGAAATTAAGTGTTGTGATCACGTGGCCCTCTATGACAGTTGTCTTATTTAATGTTGTAAAATCGGAATAATTTTACTAAAATCGAAATAATTTTACTATCGATTATCGGAAACTATCGGAGGTGTAAAATCAATATCACAATCAGAATAATCGGACTCTTTTCTTGTTTAAAATTGTTGTATGTTTGTATCTTTTAAGAAGGAGAATACTCAGTGCTTGTGATTTAAGAATCTGATTTTTATTTCAAATCATGGCAATAAATTAAATGTTGAACATTCCTTGTTTTTAATATGAACTCATGGCAAAGCCATATATGAGGACGAAGTCCAAAATCTATTGTTTTCATTTTATCTTATGTAAATATACACGGCTCGTTTCACGTAATTTCAACAGCGACAATCAATTTTCAAAACCATTATCGACAGTCAGCGACTTTCAAGTTTCAGCGACGATAGTGGTGACATTGGCGACTATTGTTATTTCAAATAGCATGGAAATGAAAAGTAAAAATATGACTTTGACATTGGATATACATTTAAGGTGTAGTTGGATCATGTATTAAGCAACACTTGTGTCATTAAAATAATATCAATTAGTACCTTTTGCATTTTCGTTTTGCAAAGTTGACCGAAGTGTTGAAAAGTTGCAAGTTTTGAAGAAAAACTCTTCAATTAGAAAAGACAAATATTTAGTGAATAATTTACAAACAAAAAGTAGCTATGCGGCCAATTTCACGAAAATACTTCCGATAAATCTCAGAAATTTTCGTAACATTCAAAGTCTAATATTCATTTTATATTCCGTTAAAATTCAAATTTTATCTCATGTTTTTTTTATGAATTTCAGTTATTAAATAATGATTATTTCAACTTTATAGAAATTTTTATTCGTATAGCTGAGATATGATTGACTGAAAGTTACGAAAAATCCTCAGATTTTTCATAAGAATTGTTGTGAAATTGGCTCCAATATCTACATATCCTGTTCAAGAAATAATAACACTTACTTTTTTCTTCGAAGCTATTCTCTGCAGCCACTTTTCTCATTCCCTCATATGGATCAAAGCTAAAATTGATAATTCATATGCAAAGATTTACTCAGGGACCCTTACAAATACTTTAATTTACATTTACAAACATCCATACTGAAGACTTGCACTTAGTCTAAACAGTAACCAAATTCAAAGACTATTTCAACCATATACATGTAATACATTTTGTAATTTACCTGTCTTTGACTGTTGGCGAGGTAAAATCCTCTTCTACTTTTACTTTGTGTATTGTGCCAAGATTTCTCCTGTACTCCAAAGTCTATTAGAAACAAATATATTTAATATGACGATTTTAGTATCAGATTCTTTTATTTTGACTTTTTCAATACATGGTAAATTGTACATATACTGGCAATTTTGAAAGCATCGACACTATGCATTTTCAGCTTTTTTTATAACCAATGCATATCTATTCTTATTTTAGTTACATTATATTACATTATATTACAACTGTAAGAAACACCTTGTATTGGTTGCAGTTTATATTTACAAATGCATGTTTGTGAGCAGAGAAAAACTGTAAATAAAAAAGTTCTTGTGAAATGTTCAAAACATAGTATTTCAAGGAGCTGTTAAGATAAGGGCCAGATTTAGCCCTGAAATCACTCGATTATTTCTCGTGCGCTGTCCTTCCAATATAGATAAAAGTTGGTAAGGATATACATGTAAATATAAAGTATTATAAGATTCCTAGTGGGTATCTTATTTAAATAAATTTGGTGAAAGATGTTATAATTACGGGTTGAAGAGGTAGGGGTACAGATGACTGAAAACGTTGAATATGAATCGAAATTGCACAAAAAATGCATTATTTTAAACATTTTTACGTTTAATATGCTTCTGTTACCTTTTCATGTCAAAATTGGATAAGCAAAATTAACTTTGAGGTTATTGTATCAATATAATTGGAAAACTCTGCAATCCGGAAACTGAAAAACGGTTTTATTTCGTTCTTTTCAGCCATTTATGTAGCTTTCTGGCGCGAAATACACACGGTGTAGAAATAGACAACTTTCTCGTTTATATCCTTCCAAACGGTTAAATATTTGATCGGAAAACACACTCTGAATAGATTGTTCCGTAATATAAAAAGATAAAAACGACAATATAACGTACTTTAACGCTCTAGAGGCAAAGGGGTAGGGCCACGAAGCCCGATATTGGCCCTAATTTTGATAAATTTTGAACATTGTACTTCATAGAATTTTTAACTGTTATTTGACATTTTGAAACGTTCTCTACTGAATCACGAATCTACTTTTTGTAAACATTGCATTTATCAATACCCTTTAGACCTTTGAAAACACCAAAATAGGTCATATTCGGCGAAATTGATGCAAAAACTCAACATTTCTATTAAATTAGTAATGGCCGCATGCATTAACTATGATGGAAAATTTATATGTGAAAGATTATCATTATATCCTTTTGTCATAAACGTTTTATCTCAGTTAACGCATGCGGCCACTATTACTTATTTGGTCAGTTACAGACCGTCTACGGAGATATGTCGGGTTGGTAAAATCTATGGAAGGCGAGGCGAAGCCGAGCCTTCCATAGATTTTACCAACCCGACATATCTCCGTAGACGGTCTGTAACTGACCAAATAAGTGTTTTATTTTGCCGAGGACCCCTTCATCACAAATTTCCCTTACCTTTGTGAATTCAAAAGTGTGTCACTTCCCAGGTATTCAACCTACATAAACGAGTCATCAGCTAAAAATAGATTACGTGTAGTCTGAGCTATATAAACAATATTTTTTACCTATATCCATAAGCATCGGTGGTTCAGTGGTAGAATGCTCGCCTGCCACGCGGGCGGCCCCGGTTCGATTCCCGGCCGATCCGTCTTGGATTTTCCACTTCGAATTTTTTGTCTACTGACGGTCTATAAGAAAGTCTATAGAGTTATAGACTGCTTCCACGTGACGGGCTCTATCCAATCAGTTTTCGACATTCTAGTCCAAGGCGAAATAAATTGAATTCTACGACAAAAGACAAAATTCCTAGCAATTTTCGCCATATTTTGTCAGTAACGTCAAAATGACGTCACTTCATGACGTCATTACAGTTAAATGGCACATTATTTGGTGATATTATTCTTTTCATGAAAAGCGGTACACATTCGTGTATTCTCATGAGAGATATCAAGTATTCCTCATGAAATTTATTTTAAGAGAAAAATCAAGGGCAGATTAAGGGGTCTCGTGGCCCTACCCCTTTAAAAATAGTCATCAATCCCCCCTTTTTTCGTTTTTCGCCTGAGGAACATTGTTCCCCCCCCTCGCTTCAGAACCCCACTTGGTCAGAAAATGTATTTTATTGATATACACCTTTGGTGAAAGTGGTATTGTAAAGCGAGGGGGGGAACGATGTTGTATAAAACTTTTCCGTTTTCCATTGATTTCTGTGTATAAAACGCTTATTTTGACCCAAATATGGGTCTTATTTTGCATGAATTATTCCATCTGAAAGCAGATTCATATGCGAACCAAATTACTTGAAATTTCTACCGAAAAAGATTCTCAAGTTTTGCATTTTGAAATTTCGACTATTCAGGGCAGATTCTACGCCTTATCTTAACAGCTCCTTTCTAATCTTGGAAAAGATGTCAACCCGGGTATGTCACACTTTCTATAGGGCCCAACAGTGTCAACCTGGGCTTTCAAATAAGATTTTACTTACCCGATGGTGTCAACCCGGGCAATCAAATTTTTATCTTTATTATTCTATCTCAAATACATTTCAATCTTTCTTCCATACAGCCTGACAGTGTCAAACCGGGCCATATATCTATACCCGATGGTGTTAACCAATGTACTTAAACTCTTTTTGAAATGTCTTTTGTATGAAAATAGATCTTATATTTTTTCTAAGGTTAGGTGAGTGAAAACCCCCTAGAATGTCACAACAAATTTTTTGTATATTTTGTGTAGTTAGACTCTTGTGTTTATACATTTGATTTATAATGTACATGTAAATATTTTATATTAAATGAGATGTTCGAATAGTTAGGATTGTTTTAGTTAATAAATAATCAAACTTTAATCTGATCTTAGGTTGTGTATAAATAAGCAACAAGCAGATTCCTGTCGTAATCATGCTAGATGTACATGTACGTAGACATACCTTAGTGTAGGTAGACTTGGCATTCATCACCGGGTGGACGTGGCGTATTTTCTTGAAGTTGATTCCATGCGGGGATTTGGATGACAGATAGGTGGCCTTGTGCTCCCCTGAAACAAAATATTTAATATATGATTCAAATAACATTAAAAATCATTCCTAGGAATGCATGTATGGCCTGCGAAAATAGCAACACTCCGGAATCACTTTTATAGGGTGTGACATCCAAGTGTGACAGATAGACAGACAGACGGACAAAGTGATCCCTAAGTGTCGCTATGCTTTGCAGGCGACACAACAAACAGGACAAAGTGGATCTCAATCAAGTGTAATGTTACAAGAATGACAAAGAATGAATCAAAATTCCGTGTAATTCCCTAAGTACGGTGTCAATCTAGATCGAAACCAACAGTTAGAAATATAGAAAAGCTGTTTCCTACATGTATAAATACCATTCTTAATTTAGTTTGTAAGAATTTGAATGATAATAAATCAGATTTTTTATTTTCAAATTTTATGAATTTCAGACAAGTTCATTAAATACATGTACAGGTAGAATCTTACCTTCGTGTCCATTCTCTGTGACTGTGTAAACAAACTTGTCATCTTTAACTTCACCTGGAATCTGTACAAACAAAGAAAATGTCAAAACATGTAAACGTGTAATATTTTGTCCTAGAATTTTGAGTTAATATGAACCATTAAGGTATCCATTGTACATGTTGTAAAAATAAATATCAAGTGTATTATATAGTTTAAATTACAGCATATCTTTACCTTTATATACCATAATGGAAAAAATTAAACTGGTTTTCAACATCAAAAGTCAATATGCCAACTGCTATCTAAGCCACGGAAATGATCGAGACACTGTCGAAGATTGCCAAGATAATTTTAACACTGTTTAAGGTAGAGCATCCCTCTGGTCTTCGATGCTCATATTTCCTAAATAACTTTTACAATATTTTCATTTCCATATATTAAAAGCCTATGTTAAACCTGATATACAAACAAAATATAATTCGTGGTTTCATGATTATATCGAGAACTTGAGCCGTTTAAAGTTTAACATTGGACCCTATGGGAAAAGTAAGAAAAATCCCTTTTTAGAGGTGATAAAACGTAACTATAAAAGTCTCTTTTCCCAAAACCATATTAGTTTGATAATCTGGACAATATTCCGAAGAGAAAAAAAATAGGGTATCCACACAAAAAAAATTACCAGAAATTCTGACCTGAGGGATACCCTAACTTAAAAGTGAGATCTCCATTTGTATATCTGATACGTTAATTGTAATTTTGAAGATAACATTGTCTTTTCCCCACTCAAACACTGTTACAAGTATTTTAAAATGATTTGAAAGCTAGTCTATAAGATACGGAAACCCGCTTATCTTACGAAGAATCTATGCACACAAGTTTATTACTTTGCTTGAAAAAAAACAAAAAAAGTCATTTCTCTTGAAAAGTTTAGGTCTAGAATTGAATAGCAAAAGTGAAAACGTAATTTATGGTAAAACATTGTAACTATTGCCCAAAAATCATAAATAATAGGCAGGTCTGCTAAATATGCCCAAATTTTGGTAAAAATGAGTACTTCACAAAGAAATTAATACAAATTTAGTTCACATTCCGCACCCCTCCACTTACATACAATACATACCTCCCCTTGCTGATACAATCTAGAGGCAAACAGAGCAGCGAAGCCCTTCTTTGTGGCGAGTATTTCCTGGTCTTCATCTGCAGGATGGAACAGCTTCACAATTTCTCCTGTAGGTGTGATGACAAACGAGAACCTACAAAAGCAAGCAAATTCGTAAAATTGTGGTTCATTGATTTTTTTCTGTAGGCGTGTTAACAAACTAGAACCTACAAAAACAAGCAAACTCGTAAAATTGTGGTTCATTCAGATATCTCCGGTAGGTGTGATGACAAACTAGATCGAACCTACAAAAACATTAAGCAAACTCGTAAAATTGTGGTTCATTGATATCTCCTGTAGGCGTGATGACAAACAAGTAATCATTTTTTTTTTGTTTTAAATTTTTTATTCATGAAAGCAAAATTAAATCACAAGTGAAAATATTTTATATAAATATAAGTACATACACACTCTTTCATTCATCTTTCACACATTTAATAATTTATAAATAACAGTATAGCCAATCCCATTTTCTATGAAATAATTCCTCCTTAACATTCTTTTTGTAAATGTAAAATTCTGATTTGATATATGATTTTATATAATTTAGTGCACCTTCAAATGAAGGTATAAGTTTCAACATCTTTTGCTTGTAAATATAATACTTTACCAGGCATATTATAATGTTTAATGTCTTATCTGTGTAAGTGATACCAAGAATAAATTCTGAATCTTCTATATCTATGTTTTCATTTAATATAAAGATTAACCAATTCTTAACATTATTCCATAATTCTTGTGAAAAATGACAATGAATAAATAAATGAGATAATGTTTCTGGATAATTATGACAAAATGAACAAAGATTTGAGTCACTTAACCCTATTTTATGTAATAGTGAATTAGTTCCTAAAATCCTATGTACTAATCTGTATTGGAACCACTTCAGTATGGAATCATTTGTTCCAGTATGTATAAATAAGTTAACTCTTTTCCACCAAACACTATCTCGAGATATTTGAAATTCTGACTCCCATTTGACTTCGCTTTTGGGTCTACTGTACATTTCTTGAATGAATAAATCATAAAAATCTCTGCATCCCTTTAATTTTTTTCTAAGAATTTTAACATGTTCCGGATAGTAAGGTTGATTTTCTTGCAGAGGTATAATATCCAAAATCCAATTTTGTTTTTTAATACAAGAAATCAAACCAAAGTATTGCGTAAATGGTGGAAAAAAGTTGTATCTGACACAAAAAGATTCATAACTTAAAAAGATACCATTTTCATCTAATAAATCACAGACATATAAGATACCTTTATCTATCCACTTACAATATTGCATATAATCTGTAGCCAGACTTTTGTTATGCCACAAAGGCTCAAATAATCTTTTCTTTACATCAATAATGTTCCTTAAGTCGTAATATGATATAAATACATCTTTCCAAAAGAAATTAGTAGTTCCATATGATATATGTTTTAGGTATTCATTTCCAAAATTTATGAAAAATTTAAAATGTAATGGCATAGTATCAGTCAGCAATTTACACCATGATGTTTGATTGTTTTCATTGATAACTCTTCTTATCCATGTCACTTTTAAGCTTTTTATGAAAGACCTTAAACATGTCATTCGCAAGCCCCCATTCTCATAATCTTGAATTATAGTTTTTCTAGAAATCCTATCAATTTTATACCCCCAAATATAGCCAAATAGTAATTTTTCTAGTTCCTTAATAAAACTTTCTTTAGGATTCGGGAGTGATATGAATAAATGCACAAGTCTATATAACAGTATTGTTTTAACAACAGTAATTCTACCATTTGTGCTTAGAAGGCGTCTAGACCATGATTTTATTAAATTTTTCATTTCTTGAAGTTTAGGCATAAAGTTAAGATCTTCCATATCAGATAAGTTTACTGAAAAAGTAATACCTAAAAAGTTGAATGGGTTTTGTGACCAATGTAATGAATAATTATTGCAAAATATAGTACTTGAAAATCTAAGTGAACCTATTTTTACGCAAACTGTTTTAGTGTAGTTGGGTTTTAAGCCTGAAAATTTTGCAAACTGCCCAATTAAAGTTAAAGCATTTTGTAAAGAATGTTCAGATCCGTCCAACAAAAGAGCAGTATCATCGGCGTATTGTAGAATTTTGTATTCATAGTTACAAATTTTGATTCCTTTAATATTTCTGTTATTCCTTACCATAATAGCCATTATCTCTACACATAATAAGAAGATATAAGAAGAAATTGGATCCCCCTGCCTGCAGCCACGCCCAATTTTGAAAAAAGTGGAAAAGAAACCATTCTGAGAAACGCATAATTTAAAGTTATTACAAAAAATATTTATCCATTTTATAATATTTTCTCCAAAATTAAAAAAATCAAGAAATTTATTTTTATAAGACCATGAAACGGAATCGAAGGCTTTCTCAAAATCTATCATAAGTATTATTCCTGGGATATTTTTCTCATTACAGATATGCATTACATCGTACAATAATCTAGTGTTTTCCCCAATATATCTACCCGATAAGAAACCTTTTTGATTTTCATGTATTATAGTAGGAAGGACATCTTTTATTCTTTTAGCTATAGCACCAGAGAGAATTTTATAAGAAACATTTAATAGTGAAATAGGCCTCCAATATTTTATATACTGTCTTGGTTTGTCTCCTTTTGGTAGTAATGAAATAATGCCAAGTTTCTGGGATGATGATAGCTCACCTTTCTCAAATGCAAACAAGTAATCATAGTAAAGCATAAATAAACAAGCTATAATAGCTATTTCTAGCTATACATTTTGACCATTTTAATCAAGTTTTGGGGAAAACTTAAAAATATAATCATTTCCGCATAAAAATAAGATTATGTATGGATAGAGTAGCACAAAATAACATGATTTATGTTTGTAAAAATATGTTTTCTGACTGCAAAATTTGCCAATTTTTTACATCGTTAGATGTGATTTTCATGAATGAAAGTCATGTTAATTCATGCTTTACTAGTCTATCCATAACAATGGATAACTATAACAGGTTGGGACTGTCCACAAGATATCGATGCTATCACGTAAATGCGCGACTGTCCTTTAAAACAGTGTTAAATTCAGTCACGCGAATACGTAAGTGAGATGCTCTCATCATGCTTTTTTTCTTGTTATCGTTTAACACCGTGTCTTCGCAATAAATCAAGTTAATAGACAACTACTACGTTCATTTCTATGTACGAAAATGGTGAAATATTCCTATTCCATACGAGCATTTTCCGCGAAAAAGACTTTATACCTTACGGGGGCTATAAATTCCAGTACTTGCAACGATGCATATTGTAAACGTGTTGATTTTTCATCAAATTTACCTGTTGTTTCTTACTTTTCCCTCTTATCCACCATTAGACTTTCTTTTCACGTGACCTTGACTTTGATCTTGCAGTGGCTAAAACTAAAATGACCAACGAACAATGCCGAAGCTATTTTTGTTACGGAGGCCCAGACCTACAATGCTTCAACACCTAGATAAGAGCTCTTCTTTTTATTAGAAGGACGAGTTATGTTTCGTGAAAATTCAATTCTTGAATTTAATGTGATTTTTACTCAAATTTTTATGAAATATTTACACTCGGTAATTTCCGTAAATTTACACGTGCATTTGCGATTCGAAAATTAAGTTTAACCATCAAAGAAAATAATTTCATTAATTAATTTCTTTCGAGAATCATTTAGATTTAATTGCCCTTATTGCGTACCGTAAATATGGGTAATTACATTTTGACAAGAGATTAACACCACGTGATTGATTAATACCGATCATTACAACTTCCGGTAAACATGTGGAGGGAGGCATAAACAACTGAATTTTCGAACACGTAAGTATATTTGGGAAATAAAGCTTTATTTTTAGGGACATATCTCCTTTTTACAGCTGTACCCACGATTTTTTGAAGCCATTCTGTCACTTGGATCATCGTTTCCTGGAGATTGCAGATATAGAGAGGACAATTAAAAGTCGGAAGTCGATTTTTCATAAAAAGACCATTCGGACTAATTGAAAAAGAAAAAGCGAAAATGTCAAATTAAGGCCTAAATTGATAATTTCTCTTGTTCCAAACACTTGAGTCACGCAAAACCGTAACCATTACAGTCGCTGGTTTAAAGGACAGTCGCGCATTTACGTGATAGCATCGATATCTTGTGGACAGTCCCGTACCAAAAAAACTAACATTTTCTCATGAGAATCTCATAAGAAACTTATAAGAAATTGGTTAGATCTGTATGCAAATAGGTGAGGTTTCAAAATCTCACATGTGCAGCAAGTTAGGTCTTGTAAGAATTGTAAAAGCTAACACAATTCCACATGTGATTTTATTTTCTCACGTTAGATTTTTCCTCTCTCATGAGATTTTGATATTTGGATTTACAATTTGCTTCAGCTCTTAAGAAAAACTGAATTCCTCACATGAGACTCACGTGAGGAATTAGATCTTAGATATATTCGTGTACTAAATATACTGTCAAGAGTTATAAAGTTTCAAAGTACTGTTTCCTCACCTGAGATCTCATGTGAGAAAAGGAACAACCAATTGTCACATGACATGAATATCCAATCAAAGACTTGTATATTTTTCAAAGTAAATTGAATTTGGCTCCAACATTTCGAAAAGCTGAAGAACGTTCGTGAATTAACATGAGTACATTTGTACTTTATAAAAGAAATGATATAGGCACAACTCACATATTCAGGTTAGTCTGTTTTCCACATCTTGGATAAGTTCAAAACTAATAACTTTTATTTCAATTTTCTGATCTTAATTACTCTGAATGTCCTCTGTTGTTTACAAATTAGTTTGACTTGTCATTAAAATGTAAATTCTAATTACATTTGAATTCCCTTCTATTCAAATAGCAATGTAAATTTAGTCAAGTGTTTGCATTTTTTCATCTTTAATTAATTTATTAACAGTAAATAATTAAATATTTTATTTATTTATAATGCCAGTGAATTATGCACAATATTTTAAATTTTTGAGTAAGAATTATCAAGAAAGTATGAAAACTGTTAGAATTAATACTAAATTTGTGCAGTAAATATGTTGTCCTATAAAGATTTACAAGCTAATATTCTTATTCAAATTTATATTCATGTGTATTTCTTGGCACAATGTATGTGTTACATCTGTAGTTAAACGTGAGATTTGATGATACATACTGTAAATAGGAAAATTTCTCACGTGAGAAAATATTTATAGAACCTACCTTAATTCCTCACGTGAGGAAAATTTTCCACATGAGATTTTTGGTGAGAAAAATTTCTCACGTGAGGAATTTCACCTAATTTGCATGTTAAAATGCACATGAGAAATCTGAGGTGAGATTCTACCCTAAATTTCTCATGAGATTTTGGTGAGGAAGATTTCGTAAGGGGTCCCAACCTGTATAATAGGAAATGCTTACTTGTAAAAATATTTAAAATTTTCAGTAAAAATAACCAAAATACATAGCTAAACATAGCTCTTAAATTTATCAAAACGCTTAAAGCTTGTAAATCACTCGATGATTACATGCATTCGTCAGCCAGTGTACGTGGCGTACGTGCTTTTATTTAGTACTTTCGTTTTCTTCGTAGAAAAAGACGTCAGAGGAAATTCGATTTTGATTTCTGCTCAATTTATCGATTAGCATGCATGACAGCACACGACACTAATCTCATAGCTTGTATATAAGGTATGTAATAATAATTATGTTTCAAGCAACTCATATTACCACTTGCAGGCTGAACTTTAACGTTACGCCATGAGCGAGCACACGCACCTGCTGAACTGAAAGTAGAAAACCCGCCAAATTCCAAAGCCCTCTCTATATATATGAATCTCCCCCCCCCCCCCCCCCCCCCTAATAGTTAGATTAGCGATAGCGGGGACCAGAACCACGGAAAGTTCTGACTGTCTCCCGTTTTTACATACAAAATATTTTAATCAAGTTGCAGGGTGGATCCATTGGTTTGACTGGAAGAGGCTAATGACAAGAAAGTCTAATGACAAGAAAGACAAGAAAATTATATTTTAATGTATTTAAGTCTTTCAAAACCATTTTATATGTTATGTTTTATGTTTTAATGATGGACAGTGGTTATAGAAACGAAAATAAACAAATAATTTCACAAAAGTGACTTTGATGGCTTCCCTACGACAGTTTAAGTATTGACAAGAAAACTGAAAAGGTCTAATGACAAGAAAACAGAATGACAAGAAAGTATTTCTATCTATGGTGGCATATTTCTGCCATCTACTTGTAAGATAATTATGTCGACTTAATAAAGATTAAGCCGACTTGTAAGATCTTTAAGTCGACATATAAGAAAAAATAAGTCGACTTAAGCCCCGTTTACACTATCAAAGTTTTCTTGTACAAGAAAACTTGGTCAAAGTTTTTGACGCAAACTTTGATAGTGTAAACGATCCAAGAAAACTTTGATCAAAGTCCGTCAAAGAACTTTGATGGACTTTGACGGAATAGAACTCCATCCTATTTTTCTTGAAACTTTGACGGACTTTGACGGGAATCGACCAATCAGAGTAGAGATTCAAAATTACACCAGAAATATTTTAAGTATTGATGAAAGAAATAGAGGCAATTTAGAACGTTAAAAGTAATGAGTATATCAGCAAAGACAAAAGACGCGTTGCAGTGAATTCAATCTATATTTTTTGCGCTTAATTGTTCCATATTATGTAATAAGACCTACATTTTTTGTATGAACAACCACTAACATAAACTATAAAGTTTTCATGAGAAATATTCACAATATGTACATGAACCATCTGTGTTTTGGTGCATATTTACCAGGTATTCTTGTACAAGTCGCTCAAAGAACTTTGATAGTGTAAACAGACAACTTTCTCTAAGAAAACTTTGACCAAGTTTTCTTTGACGGACTTTGATCAAGAAAACATTGATAGTGTAAACGCGGCTTTAAATTATCTTGTTATCTAGCTTATAGGTCGTGTTACTGCCCACTCATGACATACACTTGTAAGATAAAATATCTGAAAAGTCGACTAAAATATCTTACAAGCCGACTTATTTATCTTACAAGTCGACTTAATTATCTTAGAAGTCGACATATTTATCTTACAAGTCGACATATTTATCTTACAATTCGACTTATTTATCTTACAAGTCGACATATTTATCTTACAAGTCGACATATTTATCTTACAAGTCGACTTAAGTATCTTACAAGTCGACATATTTATCTTACAAGTCGACTTATTTATCTTACAAGTCGACTTATTTATCTTACAAGTCGACTTATTTATCTTACAAGTCGACTTATTTATCTTACAAGTCGACTTATTTATCTTACAAGTCGACTTTTAAAAGTATCTCGAGCGAACACGTGCCCGAGCAACTACAAAACGAATAAGTCGACTTGTAAGATAAATAAGTCGAATTTTAAGATACTTAAGTCGACTTGTAAAATAAATATGTCGACTTGTAAGATACTTAAGTCGACTTGTAAGATAAATATGTCGACTTTTAAGATACTTATGTCGACTTGTAAGATAAATATGTCGACTTGTAAGATACTTAAGTCGACTTGTAAGATAAATATGTCGACTTCTAAGATAATTAAGTCGACTTGTAAGATAATTAAGTCGACTTGTCAGATATTTAAGTCGACTTGTCAGATATTTAAGTCGACTTGTCAGATATTTTATCTTACAAGTGTATGTCATAAGTGGGCAGTAACACGACCTATAAGCTAGATAACAAGATAATTTAAGTCGACTTATTTTTTCTTATATGTCGACTTAAAGATCTTACAAGTCGGCTTAATCATTACTAAGTCGACATAATTATCTTACAAGTGGATGGCAGAAATATGCCACCATATCTATCGAATAAAGAGCTGAATAAATTCATTATGCCTGACAATTTTAGCATTTTATCATACAAATGTTTGGAAACTGTTTTTGACAAAAGAAAGAATGTTGGTGGCTTCATAACACGACTATAGTATTTTACTAGTATTATTGACAAGAAAATCGTGAGAGTCTATTGACAAGAAAACAGATTGACAAGAAAAAGTGTTTATATGGAATATAGAGCTGAATAAATTGATAATGCATGACAATTTCAACATTTAGTCATAGAAATTGCATAAATGAATATTTAGAAACTGTCTTTGACAAAAGAAAGAATGTTGGTGGCTTCAATACACGGGATGGGGTATATATAAAGACAATAAAGGTATAATTCACAAGAAGAGACATTTTTCAAGGATTTAAAGTATAAAATTGGGAAAATGTATGGAAAAGTTATATTTTATTTTAAGATTAGGTCTAATAATAATATTTAATCCAATTTTTATCCATGTTTTGTATCATTTGGGATCACAGTGGTCAATTGTGTATTGACAATAAAATCCCAGGGGTATACTGACAAGAAAACGAATGACAAGATATTGATTATCAAAGGTTTTTTTTAATGGAAATGGGAAAATCATATTGAAAGCTATATTTTATATGAAGATTAGATATTAAACTAAAATTCCATCCAACTTTTATCTAAGTTTTGTACCATTTGGGATCACAGTGACCGAATGTAGATTGACAATATAACTCAAGGGTATAATGACAAGAAAACGAATGACAAGAAAACACTTATATATAAGGAATTGAAGTACAGAATAGGAAAAGTTATATTTCGTTATAAGATTAGATGTAGTACTAATATTCCATTTTACTTTTATTCAAGTTCAGTATGATATTGGGTTATGTACAAGTCGGCAATCTGTGTATTGACTGGTAAAATATTTCATTTTTTTTTCTTAATTAACATGTTTGAATTTCTACAAAAAATTTAAAATATCTGGTAAGTTGTAAAAACTTTCACGATGTCTGAATTCTATTGAAAGATTAGATATGATACTAATATTTAATCCAATTTTTATTCGAATATTGCATCAGTTCGGGTCACGATTGCCATTTGTATATTGACGAGAAAATCACAGGCTTGGAATGCTATGACAAGAGAATGCAAAGAGCTGATAGTATACATTTTTTCAGTACATGTATATATATATGTAATGAATGAATAAATTGTATAAGATATTTTTAATCCAAATACAACATTGATATCAATCAGTGTGTTACCGCTTAATCGAGAGGATATATACAACGGTGAGCAAGGATTCATATGACTTTCACATGAAATGTCAGCGTTCTGTAAAAAGGGAAACACAATTAAGTTTCATTCTGTTGTCTCTGTTCTTTTAAATTTGCTTTATATAGGTCAAATCCATTTCATAACGGGTTTTTTTTTTCTTATTCACGTCGAACACTGAATGAGTATACGTAATAGATAAATGTAATGGAACTGTATACCTGTTCCTTTCTTCCTTTTTTCTCTCCGTTTGGTACTCTTAATGTCAATGTTCATAAAAGTAATATTAAATATATACTTAATGTTTCGACACAATTAATGGACATTTCATATTATAAATTCAGATTGTTGTAGAGTTTCTTCCTATGATTGGTGTCATGAAATCGTGAGTATTCTCAATTTATTATTTGCTCCCTATAGACTCCTATAGTAAGAATATGAAGCCTACGGAATTCAATATGGCCGCTATGCAAATTAGGAAATTGAGCTCTATTTTGCCATATGAAAATGATTATCAAGTTGGACAAGGTGCCGAATAGTGCCCTTACGACCTCTTCCCTTTCCCGACTTTACATGTCCACACTTGATACTCGCGGTGCTTTTTTCATTCATCACTAGCTGCCAACACGCCATCCTATGCATATTTTGTTCAATCTGATTAAAACCAGATCTATACATGCCCCTGATTTTGTTAGGTTATGTAGAGTTAGTAGATTATACGCGACATAACAAAATCGGGAGCATGTAGAAATCTGATTTTTTAAAATCAGATTGTATTTTGATCGCAGTTTCATGACTCTTTACTTTGTGATATTTTTTTAATGCGTGAAATCTGCCATGAATTCATAATCAAATAATTTCATATGCAGAATTAGAATTTACCTCAGGAAATTAGAATAGAAAGCCAACTTCGTCTACTCTTATAGTCATAATGTTGCCGCATGCGCGGATCCACGGGGGACAAGGGGTCTGGACCCTCCCCCCCGTGAGATTTTAGGAGATGGAGTCCAGCTTTGGCCCATTTCTAATTGAAAGGGGTCTAAAATTGCATAAATAGGCTAACCTAAGATTTCGGCTCGCTTCGCTCGCAATTTACAAATTCACAATTATTTTTTTCTGTACGATTCCTTACTTATTTTCACATTTTTATACCAAATAATTTTATATTTATCTTGGGTCTCAGGATCTCTTATTCAACTGTCCCTTGCTTTATAGGATGTCACCTCCATCATCTTTTTCAAGGTTTTGTCATTTTAACATGTCTGATTATTTTGGAAAATAATCATCTCGATCGAATCAAGACAAATTTTAAAATATTTCATATACATATCTTAAAATTTTCAGCAGGCTCGCTACGCTCGCCGATCCTTCATAAAAATAAATTCGAAAAGAAAGCTAGCTAACAAAATTTTACATGAAATTTACCCCTCCAAAATCAATCAGGTCTTAATGCACACGTTACCCCCCCCCCCCCCCCCCCCCCCCCCCCAGCCTCCTCCACGTATTGTGCATGATGGGTGGACTTCCTAAAATTGTGTACCCTCTCTGACCAAAAATGCTGGATCCTCGCATGTTGCCGCATACTCGCTGCCGGAGGGAAAGGCAAAGACGATGTCCCACTGCCCCCCCCCCCCCCCCACCAAAATAAAATAATATAAAAAAAAAGACAAAAACAAATAAACAAAACTACAAATATTAATATACAGTAGATTTACTTACCATCTCGAAAAATCGATGTCAACACCTTTTAAATCTGTGAAGTAAAAGAAAATAACAAATGCTCTTTCATTTCGAGCGGCGAAACCATGCAGTTCATGATGAATCAACTTGCAGATCTCATGCAGGTTTTTTATTTTTTTTTTTTTTTATTATTTTTTTTTTTTTTCCTTTTTTTTTTTGTATGAAGCCTAAACCAGCCAAGAAGTCAATTTTTCCGATATAGAAATTTTCTCAACGTTCTGCACATAAACCTCCAATATTACGACGGTTTAACTGATTTTATTTTAATTTGTAAATTATGAGAAACACTACCTCTTATTCTGTGTGACGAATCTAGAAGCGGGTAAGATGGGTCACTCACTGGAATTTGCCAAAAATATCGATTTTTCTTTTTAAAACTAAACCCTGGAAACATCCCATTGATGAGATAGAAAAAAAATAATGAAAAATCCCCCCCCCCCAAAAAAAAAAAAATTCAAATAAATATACTTACTTGGATCACTTTGAGGAGAGAGTCTGAAGCTGTATATTTTTAGCAGCAGTTGTTGCCCTTCTTGGGTTGATTCTATGTTTGTGTAGCTGACCTGTTCGAAATTATGAAAATGAAATGCCAAAAAAATCATACATGTCTATGTGATTGTCGATTATGATTTTTAAAATTTTAATATTTACATGCTGAAAAAGTTATTTTTCCATGAAAAAGTCCATACTTTGAAAATTAAATAATGATCGAATTCCAACAAATTTTAAATAATTAGATTCTAGTGTCATTATACTTGAAACATGTACATTGTGTACATCATTTGTAAACATGTACGTGTTATAAAGTAAATTATTGATTTATTTAATCGAGAGAGAATACATATTTATCAGTTTAATTTTATTTTATTTTATTCTATTTTTTATTTTACTTTTGTTCTTATTTTTTTTAGACAGAATACAATCATATATCTATAATTTGTCGCAACTGCTATTCAAAAATGTTTTCTGTACCATCGAGAGAGAGAGAGAGAGAGAGAGAGAGAGAGAGAGATTACCTTGGAATGGACGTTAAATTTTCCGAGGTCCTTGACCGTTGAGTGACCACTGAAGCTGTAAATATATTCATACCCCGGTTTAAAGTTGATGAATTTTGCACTGCACGTGTTCACAAAGAGAAAAATTAGTATAGCGGTGACAAGATAACCATCTTGCCACCCCATTTTTCTTTAAGAACCAAAATTCGATCGAAATTTTACATCCTTTTTGCAATAATTATTTCTTCTCTAAATCTTCAGTGTATTTCTGAACATGGAATTATGTAAAGATAGGTATGTGCGTTTTTAAAACAAGATTTGGTAGTATGAATAAGTGAGGTCATTTAATAACGATTCTAATCAGTCCCATCACTGTTTCATGATTTTAAAATAATAGGACTTGAAGATAAATATTTAAATGGCAACAGCGCGTTTTTTGTCCGTGGTACGTCAATCTGAAAGATCGCTAACGAAGATTCGAAAACGAAGCCCACGTGGGGAGGGGGCGAGGTACTTGTAGGTATATGACAATATGACATTTACGTGCATGTGCGGCCAAAACAGTTTTTTTATATACATGTATATGCATAGTTCCCATAAAACGCAATCAATTGGCAATCTTCTTTAAAATATAGTACAAGCAGTTCATTTATTAAGGATTCCGACTATTCCGTCGGAATCCTTTCTGTTATTGCAATGTCTTTTCTTTATTCTTATTATTATTAAGGATTCCGACTATTCCGTCGGAATCCTTTCTGTTATTGCAATGTCTTTTCTTTATTAAGGATTCCGATTTCCGTCGGAATCCTTTCTGTTATTGTATTGTCTTTTCTTTATTCTTATTATTAAGGATTCCGACTTCCGTCGGAATCCTTTCTGTTATTGTATTGTCTTTTCTTTATTCTTATTCAGGATTCCGACTTCCGTCGGAATCCTTTCTGTTATTGTATTGTCTTTTCTTTCTTCTTATTATTATTCTTATTATTATTCTTACCTCCTCATCGTTCCGGACACTTTACAAAAAAGTACCACATCATACGATAAAATGAGTAGTACCATGTGAAAGAGCATACAAAGATCTCAATTGAAATTTTTTTTGTTGTCCAAAAATTCACATATGCCCCCGCTAGAGGTAACCAAAGGTCAAATCTTTAAACTCTTATAACTCCTAAACTAACCGTACGATTTGAACGAAATTTGTTTTGTATTGTTCTTTGGGAAATTTGCAAACTTTTATACGCTTACACGCTCGATAAAATACTTACGGTTTTCGCGCTATTCAGAATTGAAAGTGGAACTTCAAATTGGCACAGTGCCAATTTCTACAGTTTTTGAGATTTTGAGTTAAAATTTGGATGGTATGTTACTTATAGGTAGTCATTTAATGTTGACCTACTTTCAAGGTCAAATTTTGATTCTCAAGGTCACAACAAATTTTTGCCTATAGAACATTGACTATTTGACCTTCAGAGTTCAAACTTCATACATACTATCGTTAAGCCAAGCTCTTTCACCTTGACCTAAATCCAAGGTCAAATTTTGATTCTCAAGGTCACAGCATACTTTTGCCTATAGAACAAAGACCATTTGACCTCCAGAGTTCAAACTTCATACATATTATCGTTAAGCCAAGCTCTTTCATTTTGACCTTGACCCAAGGTCAAATTTTCATTCTCAAGGTCACAACATACTTTTCCCTATAGAATAAAGACTTTTTGACCTTCCGAGTTCAAACTTCATACATACTATTGTTAAGCCAAGCTCTTTCATCTTGACCTTGACCCAAGGTCAAATTTTGATTCTTAAGGTCACAACATACTTTTGCCTATAAAACAAAGACTATTTGACCTCCAGAGTTCAAACTTCATATATATATTATTGTTGAGCTAGGCTTTTTCACCTTGACCTTGTC
The DNA here is from genome assembly GCA_028142955.1 of Pinctada fucata. Lineage (NCBI taxonomy): Eukaryota > Metazoa > Mollusca > Bivalvia > Pterioida > Pteriidae > Pinctada > Pinctada fucata. The sequence goes on along the minus strand of AP027112.1, from coordinate 33,406,731 downwards.
CCAAGGTCAAATATTGGTTATCAAGGTCACAACAAACTTTTGCCTATAACACAAAGACTATTTGACTTTGGGAATTCAAACTTTACACAAATATTTCTTGCACTCAAGCCCTTTCATCTTGACCTTGACCAAAGGTCATCTGTTTGACTGCAAGTTCACAACAGACTTTGGTTGATAAGATAATAAGCTTTAATCTGATTAAAATCAAGCGTGATGAGATAACCTACAATACTTATGTTTTATGCGTATCCTTGGTTCAAGATAGAATAATCATTCTCAAGGTAATAACAAACATTTACTCTTGTAGAATTCACAGTTTTTGTCCTATACTATTTATTCTTCATACAAGTTGTCCTTCTTACTAGTATTTGAACTTAAGATGGTTTAAGAAGGATAACTCTTTTATTCTTGTTCTCATTTTCTATCTTTTTTCTTAGAAGCATTACAAATCATTACTTATCTGTACTTCATCCTGTTGTCATTTTCTATTAATAGAAATTTTGTCATTGCAAAGTCATTGTGCAATTCTGTTTTGAGATAGAAATTTTAAAGGATTTAATATTGATATATCATGGAGATTAAAGATTTCGTAAACATGAAAGGTATGTATTATCGTTTTCTTCTTATTTGTTGATAAATAAATAAGACTCCCAAGTTAGACAAAAGAAAGAGCATATTAAAATCTTGAATGATATTTTTTTTCTTGTCAAAAAGTTCACATATGCCCCCGCTGGAGGTCATCAAAGGTCAAATCTTTAAACACCTATAACTCCTAAACTAACAGTCGGATTTGAACGAAATTTGTTTTAAAATATTCTTTGGGAAATTTGCAAACTTTCTTACGCTTACATGCTCGATAAAATATTTAAGGTTTCCGCGCTATTCCAAGTTGAAAATGGAACTTTAAATTGGCACAGTGCCAATTTCTACAGTTTTTGAAATTTTGAGTTGAAACTTGGATGGTAGGTTATAGGCAGACATTTAATGTTGACCTACTTTCAAGGTCAAATTTTCATTCTCAAGGTCACAACAAACTTTTGCCTATAGAACAAAAACCTTTTGACCTTCAGAGTTCAAACTTCATACATATTATCGTTAATCCAAGCTTTTTCACCTTGACCTTGACCCAAGGTCAAATTCTCATTCTCAAGGTCACAACATACTTTTGCCTATAAAACAAAGACTGTTTGACTTTGGCAGTTCAAACTTTACACAAATATTCCTTGCCTCACATCCGTTCACCATGACCTTGCCCCAAGGTAATTTGTTCGGTTTCAAGGTCACAACAGAGTTTGGTTGATTCGATATTGAACTTTGCTCAGATTAAGATCAATCGTGATGAGAAAAATCACAATACTTATTTTTCATCCATGACATTAGTTCGAGGTCAAATAATCATTCTCAAGGTCATAACATTCATTTACACTTGTAAAATTCACACTTTTTGTCATATACTATTTATAACTCACACAAGTAGTCCTTCTTATTTGAACTTCACATAGAATAAGAAAGATAACTTTTTTATTCTTGTTCTCTTTCTACTTTTTTTTCGTAGTAGCATTACATATCTGTACTTTCTTGTTCTTGTCATTTTCTATTGATAGAAATTAGCTGATTGCAAAATCATTGTGCAATTCTGTTATGAGAAAGTAATTGTAAAGGATTTGATATTGATAGAGCATGGAGTTTAAAGCTTCCGTAAACATGAAAGGTATTTATTATTTTTTTCTTCTATTTTGTTGGTAAATAAATAAGAGTCCCAAGTTAGACATAAGCTCTTTTGACTCATTTGCTGAAGTGAATAAGGTTCTAAAGGTACTATCCTTTTTTTCATCTTCTTTTTTCGGATTTTAACACTTCAATTCCAAGGAAGGTCTAATAAAGGAGGAATCCGTCTGTTGCTTGCAACAGTAGCCATCTAGTTATTAAGGATTCCGACTTCCGTCGGAATCCTTTCTGTTATTGTATTGTCTTTTCTTTATTCTTATTATTATTATTCTTACCCCCAAGCCATTCCAGAGACGTTACAACAAAGTACGGCATCATAGGATAAATTGGAAAGTGTCATGAGAAAGAGCAAATAAAGATCTTCATATAAATTTTTTTTCTTGTTGAAAATTTCATATATGCCCCCGCTAGAGGTCATCAAAGGCAAAATCTTTAAAACCTTATAACTCCTAAACTAACCGTACGATTTGAACGAAATTTGTTTTATATTGATCTTTGGGAAATTGGCAAACTTTTATACATTTACATGCTCGATGAAATATTTACGGTTTTCGCGCTATCTTGAGTTGAAAATGGAACTTTAAATTGGCACTGTGCCAATTTCTACAGTTTTTGAGATTTTGAGTTGAAACTTTGATGGTAGGCTACTAATAGGTAGTCATTGATGATGACCTAGTTTCAAGGTCACATTATGATTCTCAAGGTCACAACAAACTTTTGCCTATAGAACAAAGACTATTTGACCTTGACAATTCAAACTTCATAAATACAATCATTGAGCCAAGCCCTTTCACCTTGACCTTGGTCCAAGGTCAAATTTTGATTCTCAAGGTCACAACAAATTTTTGCCTATAGAACAAAGACCATTTGACCTTGAGAGTTCAAACTTGGCGCAAATATTCCTTGCATCATGTCCTTTCACCTTGACCTTGACCCAAGGTCATTTGTTCGATTTCAAGGTCACAACATACTTTTGTCGATAAAATATTGAGCTTTGATTAGATTAAGAGGACTCATGATGAGAATAAATTCAAATGCTTATCTTTTATCCATGACCTTTGTTAAAGGTCAAATTCACTTTTTCAAGGTCATAACAAACATTTACTCTTGTAGAATACACAGGATTTTGTCCTTAACTATTTTATTCTTCACACAAGTATTACATCTTATTTGAACTTTACATAGTAAGATGGATAACTCTTTTATTCTTGTTTTCTGTTTCTTTCTTTTTTATTCTTAGTAGCATTACATATCAGTAGTTTCATGTTGTTGTCATTTTCTATTAATAGAAATTATCTCATTGCAAATTCATTGTGCAATTCTTTTTTGAGAAAGTCATTGTAAAGGAATAGATATTGATTGTGCATGGAGTTTAAAGCTTTCGTAAACATGAAAGGTATTTATTATTTTTTCTTCTATTTTGTTGATAAATAAACAAGAGTCCCAAATTAGACATAAGCTCTTTTGACTCATTTGCTGAAGTTAACATGGTACTAAAGCAACTATTCTTTTTTCCATCTTCTTTATTCGGATTTTAGCACTTCAGTTCCGAGGAAGGTCTAATAAAGGAGGAATCCGTCTGTTGCTTGCAACAGTAGCCATCTAGTTATTCTTATTATTATTATTATTCTTACCCCCAAACCGTTCCGGTCTATTTACAAAAAAGTACAGCATCGTATGAAAAAACGGAAAGTACCATTTGAAAGAGCAAATAAAGATCTTGAATGAAATTTTTTTTCTTGTCAAATGGTTCACGTATGCCCCCGCTGGAGGTCATCAAAGGTCAAATCTTTAAACTCTTATAACTTCTTAACTTACCGTCGGATTTGAACAAAATTTGTTTTATATTGTTCTTTGGGAAATTTGCAAACTTTTATACGCTTACATGCTCGATAAAATATTTACGGTTTTCGCGCTATTCCGAGTTGAAAATGGAACTTTAAATTGGCACAGTGCCAATTTCTACATTTTTTGAGATTTTGAAATGAAACTTGGATGGTAGGTTACTTAAAGGTAGACATTTAATGCTGACCTACATTCAAGGTCAAATTTTTATTCTCAAGGTCACAACAAATTTTGGCCTATAGAACAAAGATTACTTGACCTTCAGAGTTCAAACTTCATACACACTATCGTTTAGCCAAGCTCTTTCACCTTGACCTTGACCCAAGGTCAAATTTTGATTCTCAAGGTCACAACATACTTTTGCCTATAGAACAAAAACTATCTGACCTTCAGCGTTCAAACTTCATACATACAATCGTTAAGCCAAGCTCTTTCACCTTGACCTTGACCCAAGGTCAAATTTTGATTTGCAAGGTCACAACAAATTTTGCCTTTAGAATAAAGACTATTTGACCTTCAGAGTTCAAACTTCATACATATTATCGTTAAGCCACGCTCTTTCACCTTGACCTTGACCCAAGGTCAAATTTTGGGTCTCAAGGACACAACAAACTTTTGCCTATAGAACAAAGACTATTTGACCTTAAGAGTTGAAACTTAACACAAATATTCCTTGCATCAAGCCCTTTTATCTTGACCTTGACCCAGGGTCATTTGTTCAATTTCAAGGTCACAACATACTTTAGTTGATAAAATATTAAGCTTTGATCAGATTAAGATCAATCTTGAAAAGAATTACCTAAAATACTTATCTCTTTTTCCGTGACCTTTATTCACGGTCAAATGATCATTCTCAGGGTCATAACAAACTTACTCTTGTAGAATTAGCAGTTTTTGTCCTACGCTATTTATTCTTCACAGAAGTAGTCTTTCTTATTTGAACATAACATAGTATAAGAAACATAACTCTTTTACTCTTGTTCTGTTTTTTTTTTTCTTAGTAGCTTTACTTGGCTGTATTTTGATTCTATTGTCATTTTCTATTTGTAGAAATGCTCTCATTGCAAAATCATTGTGCAATTCTGTTTTGAGATAGTAATTTTAAAGGATTTAGAATTGATAGATCATGGAGTATAAAGCTTTCGTAAACATGAAAGGTATTTATTATCTTTTTGTTCTATTTTTGATAAATAAATGAGAGTCCCAAATTAGACTAAAGCTCTTAAGACTCATTTGCCGAAGTGAATAAGGTACAAAAGCAACTTTTTTTTCCATCTTCTTTATTCGGATTTTAACACTTCAGTTCCAAGGAATGTCTAATAAAGGAGGAATCCGTCTGTTGCTTGCAACAGTAGCCATCTAGTTCTTATTATTATTATTATTCTTACCCCCAAACCGTTCCGGACACTTTACAAAAAAGTACAGCATCATATGAAAAAACGGAAAGTACCACGTGAAAAAGCATAAGAAGATCTTGAATGAAATTTTTTTTCTTGTCAAATGGTTCACATATGCCCCCGCTCGAGGTCATCAAAGGTCAAATATTTAAACTCTTATAACTTCTTAACTAACCGTACGATTTCAACGAAATTTGTTTTATATTGATCTTTGGAAAATTTGCAAACTTTTATACGCTTACATGCTCGATAAAATATTTACGGTTTTCCTGCTATTTTGAGTTGAAAATGGAACTTTAAATTGGCACAGTGCCAATTTCTACAGTTTTTGAGATTTTGAGTTGAAACTTGGATGGTAGGCTACTAATAGGTAGTCATTGATGATGACCTAGTTTCAAGGTCACATTATGATTCTCAAGGTCACAACAAACTTTTGCCTTTAGAACAAAGACTATTTGACCTTGACAGTTCAAACTTCATAAATACAATCATTGAGCCAAGCCCTTTCACCTTGACCTTGCCCCAAGGTCAAATTTTGATTCTCAAGGTCACAACACATTTTTGCCTATAGAACAAAGACCATTTGACCTTGAGAGTTCAAACTTGGCGCAAATATTCCTTGCATCAAGTCCTTTCACCTTGACCTTGACCCAAGGTCATTTGTTCGATTTCAAGGTCACAACAGACTTTTGTCGATAAAATATTGAGCTTTGATTAGATTAAGAGGACTCTTGATGAGAATAAATTCAAATGCTTATCTTTTATCCATGACCTTGGTTAAAGGTCAAATTAACTTTTTCAAGGTCATAACAAACCTTTACTCTTGTAGAATTCACAGGGTTTTGTCCTTAACTATTTATTCTTCACACAAGTAGTACTTCTTATTTGAACTTACATTGTAAGATAGATAACTCTTTTATTCTTGTTCTCTGTTTCTTTCTTTTTTATTCTTAGTAGCATTACATATCAGTAGTTTCATGTTGTTGTCATTTTCTATTAATAGAAATTATCTCATTGCAAAATCATTGCGCAATTCTATTTTGAGAAAGTCATTGTAAAGGATTAGATATTGATTGTGCATGGAGTTAAAAGCTTTCGTAAACATGAAAGGTATTTTTTTTTTTTTCTTCTATTTTGTTGATAAATAAATAAGAGTTCCAAATTAGACATAAGCTCTTTTGACTCATTTGCTAAAGTTAATATGGTACTAAAGCAACTTTTCTTTTTTCCATCTTCTTTATTCGGATTTTAGCACTTCAGTTCCAAGGAAGGTCTAATAAAGGAGGAATCCGTCTGTTGCTTGCAACAGTAGCCATCTAGTTCTTATTATTATTCTTACCCCCAAACCGTTCCGGACACTTTACAAAAAAGTACAGCATCATATGAAAAAACGGAAAGTACCATGTGAAAGAGCATATAAAGATCTTGAATGAAATTTTTTTTCTTGTCAAATGGTTCACATATGCCCCCGATTGAGGTCATCAAAGGTCAAATCTTTAAACTCTTATAACTCCTTAACTAACCGTCGGATTTGAACAAAATTTGTTTTATGTTGTTCTTTGGGAAATTTGCAAACTTTTATACGCTTACATGCTCGATAAAATATTTACGGTTTTCGCGCTATTCAGAGTTGAATGTGGAACTTTAAATTGGCACAGTGCCAATTTAAACATTTTTTGAGATTTTGAGTTGAAACTTGGATGGTAGGCTACTAATAGGTAGTCATTGATGATGACCTAGTTTCAAGGTCACATTATGATTCTCAAGGTCACAACAAACTTTTGCCTTTAGAACAAAGACTATTTGACCTTGACAGTTCAAACTTCATAAATACAATCATTGAGCGAAGCCCTTTGACCTTGACCTTGGCCCAAGGTCAAATTTTGATTCTCAAGGTCACAACAAACTTTTGCCTATAGAACAAAGACCATTTGACCTTGAGAGTTCATACTTGGCGCAAATATTCCTTGCATCAAGTCCTTTCACCTTGACCTTGACCCAAGGTCATTTGCTCGATTTCAAGGTCACAACAGACTTTTGTCGATAAAATATTGAGCTTTGATTAGATCAAGAGGACTCTTGATGAGAATAAATTCAAATGCTTATCTTTTATCCATGACCTTGGTTAAAGGTCAAATTAACTTTTTTAAGGTCATAACAAACATTTACTCTTGTAGAATTCACAGAATTTTGTCCTTAACTATTTATTCTTCAAACAAGTAGTACTTCTTATTTGAACTTTACATAGTAAGATAGATAACTCTTTTATTCTTGTTCTCTGTTTCTTTCTTTTTTAATCTTAGTAGCATTACAAATCAGTAGTTTCATGTTGTTGTCATTTTCTATTAATAGAAATGATCTCATTGCAAAATCATTGTGCAATTCTATTTTGAGAAAGTCATTGTAAAGGATTAGATATTGATTGTGCATGGAGTTTAAAGATTTCGTAAACATGAAAGGTATTTATTATTTTTTTCTTCTATTTTGTCAATAAATAAATAAGAGTCCCAAGTTAGACATTATTATTGATTGTGCATGGAGTTAAAAGCTTTCGTAAACATGAAAGGTATTTTTTTTTTTTTCTTCTATTTTGTTGATAAATAAATAAGAGTTCCAAATTAGACATAAGCTCTTTTGACTCATTTGCTAAAGTTAATATGGTACTAAAGCAACTTTTCTTTTTTCCATCTTCTTTATTCGGATTTTAGCACTTCAGTTCCGAGGAAGGTCTAATAAAGGAGGAATCCGTCTGTTGCTTGCAACAGTAGCCATCTAGTTCTTATTATTATTATTATTATTATTATTCTTACCCCCAAGCCAATCCAGTGACGTTACAACAAAGTACCGCATCATATGATAAAATGGAAAGTATCATGTGAAAGAGCAAATAAAGATCTTAATTTAATATTTTTTTCTTGTCGAAAAGTTCACATATGCCCCCGCTAGAGGTCATCAGCGGTCAAATCTTTAAACTCTTATAACTCCTTTACTAACCGTACGATTTGAACAAAATTTGTTTTATATTGTTTTTTGAGAAATTTGCAAACTTTTATACGCTTACATGCTCCATAAAATATTTACAGTTTTCAAGCTATTTCAAGTTGAAAATGGAACCTTAGATTGGCAAGGTGCCAATTTCTACAATTTTTGAGACTTTGAGTTGAAACTTGGATGTTAGGTCACTTATAGGTAGTCATTTAATGTTGACCTTCTTTTCAAGGTCAAATTTTTATTCTCAAGGTCACATGAAACTTTTGCTTATAGAACAAAGATTATTTGACCTTCAGAGTTCAAACTTCATACATATAATTGTTGAGCCAAGCTCATTCACCTTGACCTTGATCCAAGGTCAAATTCTCATTCTCAAGGTCACGAGAACATTTTTGCCTATAAAACAAAGACTGTTTGACCTTGAGAATGCAAACTGGGTACAAAAATTCCTTGCAGTAAGTCCTGTCACACTGACCTTGACCAAAGGTCATTCGTTCGATTTCAAGGTCATAACAGTCTTTTGTTGATAAAATATTGAGCTTTATTCAATTTCATATATATTTTGAAGAAAATGATATTCTATACTCATCTTTTTTCCTTGACCTTGGTTCAAGGTGAAAATTTCATTCTCAATGTCATTACAACATTTACTTGTTAAATACACAGTGTTTGTCCTACACTACTTATACTTCACAAACGAGGTCCTTCTTATATGAACTTTACATGATCTAAGAAAGATAAATCTTTTATTTCTATTTCTCTTCGTACCATGACTTGTCTGTACTTTCATGCTGTTGTCATTTTCTAATTAAATGTTTTAAAAATGTCTTAAAATTGAATAGCATCATTTAAATTAACTGGTAAATTTGCAGCATGGACCAGACAGACAGACTGACAGTGTAAGATAGACAGTGTTAGATAGACTGACAACGATAGAAGAACGAACAGACATACGAACAGATAGAGTACTAGACAGAAACGCAGACGATCGGCGAAAAAAAAAACGTCCAGACTGGGGATCGAACCCGGTACCCTTGGGCCAGCAGTCCAACGCCCTATCCACATAGCCATTGGAGTTCCTGAATGTTAGTGGTTTTTATTTTTGTGTCGCCTGCGAAGCATAGCGACACTTAGGGATCACTTTGTCCGTTGTCCGTCTGTCCGTCCGTCCGTCTGTCTGTCTGTCTGTCCGTCTGTCTGTCACACTTGGGTGTCACACCCCATAACTTTTGATTGGTAAGTGATAGGGCTTTGATATTTCACAAGTGTATTCCTGGTGACAAGACCTTTCTACACATACCATCATTTTTGACCTCGTGACCTTGACCTAGATATTTGACCTACTTTTCGAAAAACCTAAGATTGGCTATATCTTTTGATTGGTAAGCGATAGGGCTTTGATATTTCACACGTGTATTCCTTGTGACAAGACCTCTACACATACCATAATTTTTGACCTCATGACCTTGACCTAGATATTTGACCTACTTTTCGAAAAATCTAAGATTGGCTCTATCTTTTGATTGGTAAGTGATAGGGCTTTGATATTTCACATGTGCATTTCTTGTGACAAGACCTTTCAACACATACCATAATTTTTGACCTCATGACCTTGACCTAGATATTTGACCTACTTTTCAAAAAATCTAAGATTGGCTATATCTTTTGATCTGTAAGTGATAGGGCTTTGATATTTCACATGTGTATTTCTTGTGACAAGACCTTTCTATACATACCATAATTTTTTACCTCATGACCTTAACCTAGATATTTGACCTACTTTTCAAAAAATCTAAGATTGGCTATATCTTTTGATCTGTAAGTGATAGGGCTTTGATATTTCACATGTGTTGTTCTTGTGACAAGACCTTTCTGCACATATCATAATTTTTGACCTCATGACCTTGACCTAGATATCTGACCTACTTTCAAAAAATCTAAGATTGGCTATATATTTTGATTGGTAAGTGATAGGGCTTTGATATTTCACATGCGTATTCATTGTGACAAGACCTTTCTACACATACTATTATTTTTTACCAAGATATTTGACCTACTTTTCAAAAAATCTAATACTGGCTATATCTTTTGATTGGTAAGTGATAGGGCTTTGTTATTCCACTTGTGTATTCCATATGAAAAAAAACTGTTCTAAATATTCCATAATTTTTGACCTTGTGACCTTACTCTTGATTTTTGACCTACTTTTAAAGAAAAAAAAATTATCCGCTTCGCAGGCGACACAAGCATTCCTTGGATTGCTATTTTTGATATACAGACGGAGAAATACAAATGGCTGATTCAGCATTACAAGAATTATCGATCGTTCATGCAACAAGTCAGTCCTATTCATAGCTTTTTATTCAGAAGAAAAACACATTTCATATTGCGCATACATGTATTTATTTCACTGTCATTGACTTCAACTTGTATATATGGCCACCTTAGGCCTCTTTTTTTTCATTCGTCAATCTTTGAAACAACTGTACAAGACCTTTGACGGAGCAATGTGGCCCCCTTGGCCTTCTTGGTTTTTTTTTTTTTTTTTTTTTTTTTTTTGGTTTGTTTGTTTGTCTTGTTTTTTTAATTCGTCAATCTTTGAAACAACTGTACAAGACCTTTGACGGAGCAATGTGGCCCCCTTGGGCCTCTTGTTTGTTTGTTTTTGTTTTTGTTTTTATTTTCATTTGTTTAGCTTGTTTGTTTGTTTGCTTGATTTTTTCTTTTTTGATTCGACAATCTTTGAAACAACTGTACAAGACTTTTGACTGAGCAAAATGGCTCCCTTGGGCCTCTTGTTTTTTTTTTGTTTTTTTTCATTTGTTTTGTTTGTTTGTTTGTATTTTTCTTTTTAAATTCCTTAATATTTGAAACAACTGTACAATACCTTTGACGGAGCAATGTGGCCCCCTTGGGCATTTTTTTTTTCTCGTATGTTTGTCTGTTTCTTTTTGAATTCGTCAATCTTTGAAATAACTGTACAAGATCTTTGACGGTTTGTTTATCCAATGACATAGGCTAGTCCTTCGAAAGGGGGAGGTTGATAAGTTTTTGGCCCCCCCCCCCCCTCCGACTAACATGTTACATACGTGTACATACCTGTTTTCACCTACCCTGTCTAGATCCGCCCTTGCAAAATAAGCAAACACATTTTATTGATTCATAATTTTATTCTCTACATACATGGTCAATGAAAGTCAAATAAAAAAAATACATTTTATGAAATTCTGTGTTGTTTACTCCTGAATACAAACCTGTCAATAGAATCGATCGATAAAGATTTATCATTCGGAACATGCTCGACATGTTGAGTCATATCATAGTCGCAAGATTTCATCCTTCTAAAGACTTTTGATGCAAAGCTTTGTCAGTTCTGCAATAGCTCAGCGGTAGAGCGTCAGACTTCGAATCGGAGGGTCCGGGGTTCGATACCGGCCTCGGCCATTTTTTTCCCCTCAATTTTTTTTCATTCGTAAGCAAACATAAAGTACAGTGCTTCAACATTGTTTTCATTTCAAAATTTATACGAGTATGTATTAGTTCAAAATGTTTTCTAACAGAATCAAGAAATATCGAATACATGTACCAGTTTGAAAACACTTGCTATATTGTCATGATTCATTGGAAAATCCCTCACATAATTAATATGCATGACCCAGGATGTGTTACAAATTTCATTGGTCAATTCAACCATGTGACCTGACATTACATGTACAAGATACGATGGGGCCTACCTTGGTGAAGGTACCTGGTTCGAGTCCAGCTGCGGCCAGTCATTTTCGCATTTTTTCAATTTTCATTTCTGTTCTTAACAAGATGAAAATGAGAGGAATCCGTCTGCTATGTCCACAGGAACCTCCATCCTTCCATTTATTAAGGATTCCGATTTCCGTCGGAATCCTTTTTGTTATTGTATTGTCTTTTCTTTATTCTTATTATTAAGGATTCCGACTTCCGTCGGAATCCTTTCTGTTATTGTATTGTCTTTTCTTTATTCTTATTATTCTTATTATTATTATTATTATTCTTACCCCCAAACCAATCCAGAGACTTTACAACAAAGTACCGCATCATATGATAAAATGGAAAGTATCATGTGAAAGAGCAAATAAAGATCTTAATTTAAATTTTTTTTCTTGTCGAAAAGTTCACATATGCCCCCGCTAGAGGTCATCAAAGGTAAAATCTTTAAAACCTTATAACTCCTAAACTAACCGTGCGATTTGAATGAAATTTGTTTTATATTGTTCTTTGGGAAATTTGCAAACTTTTATACGCTTACATGCTCGATAAAATATTTACGGTTTTCGCGCTATTTTGAGTTGAAAATGGAACTTTAAATTGGCACAGTGCCAATTTCTACAGTTTTTGAGATTTTGAGTTGAAACTTGGATGGTAGGTTACTTATAGGTAGTCATTGATGATGACTTAGTTTCAAGGTCAAATTATGATTCTCAAGGTCACAACAAACTTTTGCCTATAGAACAAAGACTATTTGACCTTGACAGTTCAAACTTCACAAATACAATCATTGATCCAAGCCCTTTCACCTTGACCTTGACCCAAGGTCAAATTCTCATTCTCAAGGTCACAACAAATTTTTTCTATAGAACAAAGACCATTTGACATTGAGAGTTAAAACTTGACGCAAATATTCCTTGCATCAAGTCCTTTCACCTTGACCTTGACCCAAGGTCATTTGTTCGATTTCAAGGTCACAACAGACTTTTGTTGATAAAATATTGAGCTTTGAATAGATGAAAAGAAATCTTGATGATAATAAACTAAAATGCTTATCTTTCATCCATGACCTTGGTTCAAGGTCAAATAAACTTTTTCAATGTCATTACAAACATTTACTCTTGTAGGATTGATAGTATTTTGTTCTTAAATATTTATTCTTCACACAAGTAGTACTTCTTATTTGAACTTTACATAGTAAGATAGATAACTCTTTTATTCTTGTTCTCTGTTTCCTTTTTTTATCTTAGTAGCATTACTTGTCTGTACTTTCATGCTGTTGTCATTCTCTATTTATAGAAATTTTCTCATTGCTAATTCATTGTGCAATTCTTTTTGGAATAGTAATTTAAAGGATTTAAAATGGATAGAATAGATCTAGGAGTTTAAAGCCTTCCTAAACTTGAAAGGTATTTATCGTTTTTTTCTTCTTTTTTGTCGATAAATAGATAAGAGTCCCAAGTTAGACATAAGCTCTTTTGACTCATTTGCTGAAGTGAATAAGGAACTAAAGCAACTATTCTTTTTCATCTTCTTTATTCGGATTTTAACATTTCAGTTCCGAGGAAGGTCAAATAAAGGAGGAATCCGTCTGTTGCTTGCAACAGTAGCCATTTAGTTATTATTATTATTCTTACCCCCAAGCCAATCCAGAGACGTTACAACAAAGTACCGCATCATATGATAAAATGGAAAGTATCATGTGAAAGAGCAAATAAAGATCTTCATTTAATTTTTTTTTTCTTGTCGAAAAGTTCACATATGCCCCCGCTAGAGGTCATCAAAGGTAAAATCTTTAAAACCTTATAACTCCCAAACTAACCGTGCGATTTGAATGAAATTTGTTTTATATTGTTCTTTGTGAAATTTGCAAACTTTTATACGCTTATATGCTCGATAAAATATTTACGGTTTTCGAGCTATTCAGAGTTGAAAATGGAACTTTAAATTGGCAAAGTGCCAATTTCTACAGTTTTTGAGATTTTGAGTTGAAACTTGGATGGTAGGTTACTTATAGGTAGTCATTGATGATGACCTAGTTTCAAGGTCAAATTATGACTCTCAAGGTCACAACAATTTTTTGCCTATAGAACAAAGACTATTTGACCTTGACACTTCAAACTTCATAAATACAATCATTGATCCAAGCCCTTTCACCTTGACCTTGACCCAAGGTCAAATTCTCATTCTCAAGGTCACAGCAAAATTTTTCCTATAGAACAAAGACCATTTGACCTTGACAGTTCAAACTTGACGCAAATATTCATTGCATCAAGTCCTTTCAACTAGACCTTGACCCAAGGTATTTGTTCGATTTCAAGGTCACAACAGACTTTTGTTGATAAAATATTGAGCTTTAAATAGATGAAAAGAAATCTTGATAAAATGCTTATCTTTCATCCATGACCTTGGTTCAAGGTCAAATAAACTTTTTCAAGGTCATAACAAACATTTACTCTTGTAGGATTGATAGGAGTTTGTTCTTAAATATTTATTCTTCACACAAGTAGTTCTTCTTGTTTGAACTTTACATAGTAAGATAGGTAACTCTTTCATTCTTGTTCTCTGTTTCCTTTTTTTTATCTTAGTAGCATTACTTCTCTGTACTTTCATGCTGTTGTCATTCTCTATTTATAAAAATTTTCTCATTGCTAATTAAGGATTCCGACTATTCCGTCGGAATCCTTTCTGTTATTGCAATGTCTTTTCTTTATTAAGGATTCCGATTTCCGTCGGAATCCTTTCTGTTATTGTATTGTCTTTTCTTTATTCTTATTATTCTTATTATTATTATTATTATTATTATTATTATTATTCTTACCCCCAAGCCAATCCAGTGACGTTACAACAAAGTACCGCATCATATGATAAAATGGAAAGTATCATGTGAAAGAGCAAATAAAGATCTTAATTTAATATTTTTTTCTTGTCGAAAAGTTCACATATGCCCCCGCTAGAGGTCATCAGCGGTCAAATCGTTAAACTCTTATAACTCCTTAACTAACCGTACGATTTGAACAAAATTTGTTTTATATTGTTCTTTGAGAAATTTGCAAACTTTTATACGCTTACATGCTCCATAAAATATTTACAGTTTTCAAGCTATTTCAAGTTGAAAATGGAACCTTAGATTGGCAAGGTGCCAATTTCTACAATTTTTGAGACTTTGAGTTGAAACTTGGATGTTAGGTCACTTATAGGTAGTCATTTAATGTTGACCTTCTTTTCAAGGTCAAATTTTTATTCTCAAGGTCACATGAAACTTTTGCTTATAGAACAAAGACTATTTGACCTTCAGAGTTCAAACTTCATACATATAATTGTTAAGCCAAGCTCTTTCACCTTGACCTTGATCCAAGGTCAAATACTCATTCTCAAGGTCACAACAACATTTTTGCCTATAAAACAAAGACTGTTTGACCTTGAGAATGCAAATTGGGTACAAATATTCCTTGCAGTAAGTCCTGTCACATTGACCTTGACCAAAGGTCATTCGTTCGATTTCAAGGTCATAACAGTCTTTTGTTGATAAAATATTGAGCTTTATTCAATTTCATATATATTTTGAAGAAAATGATATTCTATACTCATCTTTTTTCCTTGACCTTGGTTCAAGGTGAAAATTTCATTCTCAATGTCATAACAACATTTACTTGTTAAATACACAGTGTTTGTCCTACACTACTTATACTTCACAAACGAGGTCCTTCTTATATGAACTTTACATGATCTAAGAAAGATAAATTAATCTTTTATTTCTATTTCTCTTCGTACCATGACTTGTCTGTACTTTCATGCTGTTGTCATTTTCTAATTAAATGTTTTTAAAATGTCTTAAAATTGAATAGCATCATTTAAATTAACTGGTAAATTTGCAGCATGGACCAGACAGACAGACTGACAGTGTAAGATAGACAGTGTTAGATAGACTGACAACGATAGAAGAACGAACAGACATACGAACAGATAGAGTACTAGACAGAAACGCAGACGATCGGCGAAAAAAAACGTCCAGACTGGGGATCGAACCCGGTACCCTTGGGCCAGCAGTCCAACGCCCTATCCACATAGCCATTGGAGTTCCTGAATGATAGTGGTTTTTATTTTTGATATACAGACGGAGAAATACAAATGGCTGATTCAGCATTACAAGAATTATCGATCGTTCATGCAACAAGTCAGTCCTATTCATAGCTTTTTATTCAGAAGAAAAACACATTTCATATTGCGCATATTTATTTCACTGTCATTGACTTCAACTTGTATATATGGCCACCTTAGGCCTCTTTTTTTTCATTCGTCAATCTTTGAAACAACTGTACAAGACCTTTGACGGAGCAATGTGGCCCCCTTGGCCTTCTTGGTTTTTTTTTTTTTTGTTTTGTTTTGTTTGTTTGTCTTGTTTTTTTAATTCGTCAATCTTTGAAACAACTGTACAAGACCTATGACGGAGCAATGTGGCCCCCTTGGGCCTCTTGTTTGTTTTTTTTATTTTCATTTGTTTAGCTTGTTTGTTTGTTTGCTTGTTTTTTTTTCTTTTTTGATTCGACAATCTTTGAAACAACTGTACAAGACTTTTGACTGAGCAAAATGGCTCCCTTGGGCCTCTTGTTTTTTTTTTTTTTTTTTTTTTTTCATTTGTTTTGTTTGTTTGTTTGTATTTTTCTTTTTAAATTCCTTAATATTTGAAACAACTGTACAAGACCTTTGACGGAGCAATGTGGCCCCCTTGGGCATTTTTTTTTTCTCGTTTGTTTGTCTGTTTTTTTTTGAATTCGTCAATCTTTGAAATAACTGTACAAGATCTTTGACGGTTTGTTTATCCAATGACATAGGCTAGTCCTTCGAAAGGGGGAGGTTGATAAGTTTTTGCCCCCCCCCCTCCGACTTACATGTTAAATACGTGTACATACCTGTTTTCACCTACCCTGTCTAGATCCGCCCTTGCAAAATAAGCAAACACATTTTATTGATTCATAATTTTATTCTCTACATACATGGTCAATGAAAGTCAAATAAAAAAAAAATACATTTTATGAAATTCTGTGTTGTTTACTCCTGAATACAAACCTGTAAATAGAATCGATCGATAAAGATTTATCATTCGGAACATGCTCGACATGTTGAGTCATATCATAGTCGCAAGATTTCATCCTTCTAAAGACTTTTGATGCAAAGCTTTGTCAGTTCTGCAATAGCTCAGCGGTAGAGCGTCAGACTTCGAATCGGAGGGTCCGGGGTTCGAGACCGGCCTCGGCCATTTTTTTCCCCTCAATTTTTTTCATTCGTAAGCAAACATAAAGTACAGTGCTTCAACATTGTTTTCATTTCAAAATTTATACGAGTATGTATTAGTTCAAAATGTTTTCTAACAGAATCAAGAAATATCGAATACATGTACCAGTTTGAAAACACTTGCTATATTGTCATGATTCATTGGAAAGTCCCATCACATAATTAATATGCATGACCCAGGATGTGTTACAAATTTCATTGGTCAATTCAACCATGTGACCTGACATTACATGTACAAGATACGATGGGGCCTACCTTGGTGAAGGTACCTGGTTCGAGTCCAGCTGCGGCCAGTCATTTTCGCATTTTTTCAATTTTCATTTCTGTTCTTAACAAGATGAAAATGAGAGGAATCCGTCTGCTATGTCCACAGGAACCTCCATCCTTCCATTTATTAAGGATTCCGATTTCCGTCGGAATCCTTTCTGTTATTGTATTGTCTTTTCTTTATTCTTATTATTAAGGATTCCGACTATTCCGTCGGAATCCTTTCTGTTATTGCAATGTCTTTTCTTTATTCTTATTATTATTATTCTTATTATTCTTACCCCTTTTCATTTCCAGACACTTTATTCAAAGGTCTTTCAACACAGAGCAAAAAGGATGGTACCATTAGAAAGAACAGACAAAGATCTTCTTAAACTATTTTTTGTTTGTCGATAAGTTCACCAATGCCCCCGCTAGATGTCATCAAAGGTCAAATCTTTAAACTCTTATAACTTCTACATTAATCACGCAATTTGAACGAAATTTGTTTTTTATCATTCCTTGGAAAATTTGCAAACTTTTATACGCTGACATGCTTGATGAAATATTTACGGTTTTCGCGCTATTTTGAGTTGAAAATGGAACTTTAAATTGGCACAGTGCCAATTCCTACAGTTTTCGAGATTTTGAGTTGAAACTTGGATGGTAGGCTACTTATAGGTAGTCATTGATGATGACCTAGTTTCAAGGTCAAATTATGATTCTCAAGGTCACAACAAACTTTTGCCTATAGAACAAAGACTATTTGACCTTGACAGTTCAAACTTCATAAATACAATCATTGAGCCAAGCCCTTTCACCTTGACCTTGACCCAAGGTCAAATTTTGATTCTCAAGGTCACAACAAATTTTTGCCTATAGAACAAAGACCATTTGTCTTTGACAGTTCAAACTTGGCGCAAATATTCCTTGCATCAATTCCTTTCACCTTGACCTTGATCCAAGGTCATTTGTTCGATTTCAAGGTCACAACAGACTTTTGTTGATAAAACATTTAGCTTTGATTAGATGAAATGGAATCTTGATGAGAATTAACTCAAATGTTTATCTTTTATCCATGACCTTGGTTAAAGGTCAAATAAACTTTTTCAAGGTCATAACAAACATTTACTCTTGTAGAATTCACAGGATTTTGTCCTTAACTATTTTTCTTCACACAAGTAGTACTTCTTATGTGAATTTTACATAGTAAGATAGATAACTCTTTTATTCTTGTTCTCTGTTTCTTTCTTGTTTATGCTTAGTAGCATTACATATCAGTAGCTTCATGTTGTTGTCATTTTCTATTAATAGAAATTATCTCATTGCAAAATCATTGTGCAATTCTGTTTTGAGAAAGTCATTGTAAAGAATTAGATATTGATTGAGCATGGAGTTTAAAGCTTTCGTAAACATGAACGGTATTTATTATTTTTTTATTGTATTTTGTTGATAAATAAATAAGAGTCCCAAATTAGACATAAGCTCTTTTGACTCATTTCCTAGAGTCAATATGGTACTATTCTTTTTTCCATCTTCTTTATTCGGATTTTAGCTCTTCAGTTCCGAGGAAGGTCTAATAAAGGAGGAATCCGTCTGTTGCTTGCAACAGTAGCCATCTAGTTCTTATTATTATTCTTATTCTTATTATTATTATTATTATTTTTATTCTTACCCCCTCATCATTTCCAGACACTTTATTCAAAGGTCTTCTAACACAGAGCAAAAGGGATGGTACCATCAGAAAGAGCATTACAAGATCTTCTTTAACTAATTTTTGTTTTTCGATAAGTTCACCAATGCCCCTGCTGGAGGTCATCAAAGGTCAAATCTTTAAACACTTCTAACTCCTAAACTAACCGTACGATTTGAACGAAATTTGTTTTAAAATGTTCTTTGGGAAAATTGTAAACTTTTATACGCTTACATGCTCGATAAAATATTTACGGTTTTCGCGCTATTCCAAGTTGAAAATGGAACTTTAAATTGGCACAGTGCCAATTTCTACAGTTTTTTAGATTTTGAGTTGAAACTTTGATTGTAGGTTACTTATAGGTGGTCATTTAATGTTGACCTACTTTCAAGGTCAAATTTTCATTCTCAAGGTCACAACAAACTTTTGACTATAGAACAAAAAGTATTTGACCTTCAGAGTTCAAACTTCATAAATATTATCGTTAAACCAAGCTCTTTCACCTTGACCTTGACCCAAGGTCAAATTTTGATTCTCAAGGTCACAACAAAGTTTTGCCTATAGAACAAAGACTATTTGACCTTCAGAGTTCAAACTTCATACATATCAATGTTCAGTCAAGCTCTTTTATCTTGACCTTGACCCAAGGTCAAATTCTCATTCTCAAGGTCACAACATACTTTAGTCTATAAAACAAATATTTTTTGACCTTGTGAGTTCATACATTACACAAATATTCCTTGCAACAAACCCTTTCACCATGACCTTGACTCAAGGTCATTTGTTCGATTTCAAGGTCACAACCGACTTTGGTTAATTAGATATTGAGCTTTGCTCAGATTAAGATCAATCATGATGAGAATGCTCAGGTTAAGATCAATCGTGATGAGAATGATCACAATACTTATCTTTCATTTATGACATTGGTTCAAGGTCAAATTATCATTCTCAAGGTCATAACAATCATTTACTCTTGTAGAATTCACACTCTTTGTCCTATACTATTTATTCTTCACGCAAGTAGTCTTTCTTGTTTGAACTTAACATAGTATAAGAAAGATAACTCTTTTATTTTTGTTCTCTGTTTCTTTTTTTCTTAGTAGCATTACATATCTGTACTTTCATGTTGTTGTCATTTTCTATTAATAGAAATGATCTCATTGCAAAATCATTGTGCAATCCTGTTTTGAGATAGTTATCGTAAAGGATTTGATATTGATTGAACATGGAGTTTAAAGCTTTTGTAAAATTGAAAGGTATTTATTATTCTTTTCTTATATTTTGTTGATAAATGAATAAGAGTCCCAAGTTAGACATAAGCTCTTTTGACTCAATTGCTGAAGTGAATAAGGTACTAAAGCAACTATTCTTTTTTTCATCTTCATATTTCGGATTTTAACACTTCAGTTCCGAGGAAGGTCTAATAAAGGAGGAATCCGTCTGTTGCTTGCAACAGTAGCCATCTAGTTCTTATTATTATTCTTATTATTATTATTTTTATTCTTACCCCCTCATCATTTCCAGACACTTTATTCAAAGGTCTTTTAACACAGAGCAAAAGGGATAGTACCATCAGAAAGAGCATTACAAGATCTTCTTTAACTATTTTTTGTTTGTCGATAAGTTCACCAATGCCCCCGCTGGAGGTCATCAAAGGTCAAATCTTTAAACTTTTATAACTCCTAAACTAATCGTACGATTTGAACGAAATTTGTTTTAAAATGTTCTTTGGGAAAATTGTAAACTTTTATACGCTTACATGCTCGATAAAATATTTATGGTTTTCGCGCTATTCTAAGTTGAAAATGGAACTTTAAATTGGCACAGTGCCAATTTCTACAGTTTTTATACGCCCGTCATTTGACGGGACGTATTATGGTATGGCGAAGTCCGTCCGTCTGTCCGTCCGTCCGTCTGTCCGTCTGTCCGTCCGTCCGTCCGTCTGTCCGTCTGTCCGTCCGCCTATGGAACGCAATAACTTGAATACGCGTCAACGGATTTTTATGAAATTTATACATAGTGATCAGACTGTGGAGAGGAAGCCGCCTTTCGATTTTCAGGTTCATCCGATTTGTCGTTACAGAGTTATGGGACTTAGATTTTTAAAATACAGTGAAAATATACTAAAATATTTAAAAATTATTTAAAAATCTATTTCTGGTCGAAATGTTTTGAAATTTGGTATACTTCAAGTAGAAAGGATGTTCTTTGACATATGTAACGGGATTTTAATTTTTTTTGTCGCATAACCGAGATATTGTGTGTAATGGGAAGGGGGGGTGGGTTATATGCAAATACATTTTAAGCTAAGGGCAAAATATAGGCGCATGGAACGCGATAACTTGAATATGCGTCAACGGATTTTCATGATATTCATACATTATGATTGGACTGTGGAGAGGAAGCCGCCTTTCGATTTTCAGGTTTATTCGATATGTCGTTACAGAGTTATGGGACTTAGATTTTTAAAATACAGTGAAAATATACTAAAATATTTAAAAATTATTTAAAAATCTATTTCTGGTCGAAATGTTTTGAAATTTTGTATACTTCATGTAGGAAGGATGTTCTTTGACATATGTAACGGGTTTTTAAATATTTGGTCGCATAACCGAGATATTGTGTGTAATAGGAAGGGGGGAGGGGTGGGTTATATGCACATACATGTTAAGCTAAGGGCAAAATATAGGCGCATGGAACGCAATAACTTGAATATGCGTCAACGGATTTTCATGATATTCATACATTTTGATTGGACTGTGGAGAGGAAGCCGCCTTTCGATTTTCAGGTTCATTCGATATGTCGTTACAGAGTTATGGGACTTAGACATTTTAAAATACAGTGAAAATATACTAAAATAGTTAAAAATTATTTAAAAATCTATTTCTGGTCAAAATGTTTTGAAATTTTGTATACTTAAGGTAGAAAGGATGCTCTTTGACATATGTAACGGGTTTTTAATTTTTTGGTCGCATAAGCGAGATATTGTGTGTAATAGGAATGGGGGGGGGGGGGGGGTATATGCACATACATGTTAAGCTATGGGCAAAATATAGGCGCATGGAACGCAATAACTTGAATATGCGTCAACGGATTTTCATGATATTCATACATTTTGATTGGACTGTGGAGAGGAAGCCGCCTTTTGATTTTCAGGTTAATTCGATATGTCGTTACAGAGTTATGGGACTTAGACATTTTAAAATACAGTGAAAATATACTAAAATATTTAAAAATTATTTAAAAATCTATTTCTGGTTGAAATGTTTTGAAATTTTGTATACTTCAAGTAGAAAGGATGTTCTTTCACATATATAAGGGGTTCTTGAATTTTTTGTCACATAATCCAGAAATTATGTGTAATGAGGGGGGGGGGGGGGGTTATATGCACATGCATGTTAAGCTAAGGGCAAAATATAGGTGCATGGAACGCAATAACTTGAATATGTGTCAACAGATTTTCATCATATTTGTACATTTTGATCAGACTTTGAAGAGGAAGCCGCCTTTCGATTTTAAGCTAGGTTCATCCAATTTGTCCTTATGGAGTTACGGGACTTAGATATTTTGGTGTTGTGAAAAAAATCCCAACGGGCGTATCTTGCTGCGTGAGCGTAGGCTTTATTGAGATTTTGAGTTGAAACTTGGATGGTAGGCTACTAATAGGTGGTCATTGATGATGACCTAGTTTCAAGGTCACATTATGATTCTCAAGGTCACAACAAACGTTTACCTATAGAACAAAGACTATTTGACCTTGACAGTTCAAACTTCATAAATACAATCATTGAGCCAAGCCCTTTCATCTTGACCTTGGTCCAAGGTCAAATTTTGATTCTCAAGGTCACAACAAACTTTTGCCTATAGAACAAAGACCATTTGACCTTGAGAGTTCAAAAGTTTAAAGCTTTCGTAAACATTAAAGGTATTTATTATTTTTTCTTCTATTTTGTTGATAAATAAACAAGAGTCCCAAATTAGACATAAGCTCTTTTGACTCATTTGCTGAAGTTAATATGGTACTAAAGCAACTATTCTTTTTTCCATCTTCTTTATTCGGATTTTAGCACTTCAGTTCCGAGGAAGGTCTAATAAAGGAGGAATCCGTCTGTTGCTTGCAACAGTAGCCATCTAGTTCTTATTATTATTATTATTATTATTATTTTTATTCTTACCCCCTCATCATTTCCAGACACTTTATTCAAAGGTCTTTTAACACAGAACAAAAGGGATAGTACCATCAGAAAGAGCATAACAAGATCTTCTTTAACCATTTTTTGTTTGTCGATAAGCTCACCAATGCCCCCGCTGGAGGCCATCAAAGGTCAAATCTTTAAACTCTTATAACTCCTAAACTAACGGTACGATTTGAACGAAATTTGTTTTAAAATGTTTTTTGGGAAAATTGTAAACTTTTATACGCTTACATGCTCGATAAAATATTTACGGTTTTCGTGCTATTTTGAGTTGAAAATGGAGCTTTAAATTGGCACTGTGCCAATTTCTACAGTTTTTGAGATTTTGAGTTGAAACTTGGATGGTAGGCTACTAATAGGTGGTCATTGATGATGACCTAGTTTCAAGGTCACATTATGATTCTCAAGGTCACAACAAACTTTTGTCTATAGAACATAGACTATTTGACCTGGACAGTTCAAACTTCATAAATACAATCATTGAGCCAAGCCCTTTCACCTTGACCTTGGCCCAAGGTCAAATTTTGATTCTCAAGGTCACAACAAACTTTTGCCTATAGAACAAAGACCATTTGACCTTGAGAGTTCAAACTTGGTGCAAATATTCCTTGCATCAAGTCCTTTCACCTTGACCTTGACCAAAGGTCATTTGTTCGATTTCAAGGTCACAACAGACTTTTGTCGATAAAATATTAAGCTTTGATTAGATTAAGAGGACTCTTGATGAGAATAAATTCAAATGCTTATCTTTTATCCATGACCTTGGTTAAAGGTCAAATTACCTTTTCCAAGGTCATAACAAACATTTACTCTTGTAGAATTCACAGGATTTTGTCCTTAACTATTTATTCTTCACACAAGTAGTACTTCTTATTTGAACTTTACATAGTAAGATAGATAACTCTTTTATTCTTATTGTCTGTTTCTTTTTTTTTTCTAAGTAGCATTACATATCTTTACTTTCATGTTGTTGTCATTTTCTATTAATAGAAATTATCTCATTGCAAAATCATTGTGCAATTCTCTTTTGAGAAAGTAATTGTAAAGGATTTGATTTGATAGAGCATGGAGCTTAAGCTTTCCTAAACATGAAAGGTATTTAATTTTTTTTTGTTCTATTTTGTTGATAAATGAATAAGAGTCCCAAATTAGACATAAGCTCTTTTGTCTCATTTGCTGAAGTTAATAAGGTACTTAAGCAACTATTCTTTTTTCCATCTTCTTTATTTGGATTTTAACAATTCAGTTCCAAGGAAGGTCTAATAAAGGAGGAATCCGTCTGTTGCTTGCAACAGTATCCATCTAGTTTATTTTATTTTCTATTGCTAAAGCCGGGTCATGGTAAAACGATGTAATGTATTGCCTGAAAAGAGTATGCGCGAATCCAGATATTTTATTTTAAGAGGAAAGGGGGGGGGATCGACCAGGGAGGTGTAAAGTCTATGATTTAAAAAATATGAGTTAAAAAAAAGACGTGAAAATCATTTTACAAATTATTACTATGGAGGGGCCTTTGCCAGCCTGCCTCTTCTAGATTTTGTCACGAAGAAAAATGTTAGTACATTTTGTAAAACTTTTTGTAACACCTTGTTTTGGAATTTAAATCGATTAAATTCCATCATTTTTGCAAATTTTAATTCAAATTCAATTTTAGAAATATTCATTCAAAATAATTAAAATCATAAAAGAATTTTTTTCCTCGTTTTTCGATTTTTATTTGTAACATTCGGAACCTTTGAAAGTTTATTACTTTAAATGTAAAAAATTCTGACAGTATTCATGCGCTCACTTTCACTTATATAAAGGAAAGTTAGAAAAAGAAAATGTGAATACGAAAAACTAGTTAGATTTTGTAAGTCAGGGGCGTAGCCAAGTAAGCTTTTTTTCGACTATGCCGAAGAATATATATAAATAGTATATATAGATACATGAACTGTTATTTGGAGCTTATTTTTAAATTGCATCATCGAATTGGGTTTGAAAAAAAGAAATTGGGGGTGGGGGAAGGGGAAGGGGGGGGGGAGGATAAGGCCAATTGAAACGTGGTGGAAGGATGAAGAATATTTCCGTTAGAACCTTGTCAACTAAATTCCGAAATTCTTCAAAATTCAAAATTCTGTTGCCATCCCTGCAAGCACCTGTATAATTTAAGAGACAGATAAATCAAAATCAAAGGTGAAACCTCTTCATTCAAACAACAGATAGGCTTGCATGTTGTTTTTTTTTCTTTTTTTGAGATATAGGCGGGGGAGGGAGCTGGAGAGGTTGAGATTTTTAGAGGAGAATATATACAGTTATAAGATTTCCATGAAAAAAAAAAGAAATTCATAATGTTAAATCGGAAATAATAAGCGAAGATCTAAAGACAATTTGTCTCATGTCAACTTCAAATAAATCGTTGTCTTAAAAGTCGTAATGGGCATGATCATCTAGATGTATCGACATCATTTTAAAAGTTGATATGTTGGAGTAAACGCACTCCTGTCGAGATGGTTATATCGAATTTATGCTGGAAAACAACCAAGTCGAAATTTCAAAAGTCAAATTAATTTCATGCGATTTCTCTTTTGCTTGATTTCACGAATCAGTCAGATATCGAATTATTAATCTCGAATTACAAATGTATTATCTGGATCTCAAAGTCGAATTTTCGAAAGTCAAATTAATTTCACGCGATTTCTCTTTTGTCGATTTCAGTCAGATATCGAATTATTAATCTCGAATTATTACCTAGATTTCAAAATGCCTACTTTGCAGAAGGCAATTCGAGTTTTTAAATTGGAATTATCATTGTCAATGTTCTTATAACATGAGGCCCAAGTGGGCCTACATCGCTCATCGCTAAGTCTTAGATTATTCATGACCTTTCTGCCTTTTCATTGCCATTAGCAAAATGAATTTTAAATGATATTTTTAGGATAAAAGGAATAAGTTATGTACTTTTATTATTTCGCACTACTTTTTTTCTAAACTATGATATCATCGATCTAAACCTAGATCTTATATTTCTAAAGATATTATATTACATAATTGAGGGCTTGGATTACTGAAGTGAGAACTCAGATAACTTAACTTTGCTCTCATCACCTCAGACTACTAAACCAAGATCTCGCATCACTAAAATGATAGATCCGATTACTAAATTGAATATCACATAACTAAGATCTCAAAAGTTTAAATCGAAGATTGCTTCACTGAGACCTCGGATTACTAAACTTTGATCTAAGATTAGTAACTGAGATGTAAATTTATTAAACTGTGATAGTAAGAGATCTATATACCGTTACATGTACTGAACTGAGATATTAAATTAGAGTACACATCATGACTCTTCCCTAACCTGGAATGAAAACGGATGGGAAAAGATGCAGGATTCGATTTATCAAGGACTGACTATATTCTGGATTAGTTGGATCCCATGGTGACTCCTACATGTACACGGGTTGTATCCAAGTCGGGATGGATCAAAGTTAGGTATGATCAAAGATGAGGAGATGCCGGATGGAATAAATCCTTAACAGTACAGTCAGAATCCTGGATGTTATGGGTCCAGAAAAGGGTATGATCCTATAAGGGGATGGACAAAATATACAGTTGAACCCGTCTCAGCGACCCACTGTATTAATATAGGAGACTTCCTGTTTTAAGTGACCGGGGTTTTCCATTACCAAGTAAACAATTTCCATGTAAATGAACCTGTATTAAAAGACCACCTGTCTTATGTATGGTGGTTGATTTGTGCCATGTCGCGTTGTCGCGCCGCGCTTTATCGCGTTGTCACATTGTCGAATTGTCGCGTTGTCGCCTTTTAATATGATAGCAGGAATGTATTTCAACTGTAATTGTTTAGATAGATTCGTTCAGAAATTAAATGCTTGAAACAAAAAGGGTATATTTTCTGCTTTATTTTGGGGCAAAATGTCTGTTTTCTGTATAAAAAATAACAGATTTCTAGACAAATTCTATAATTTCATTATCTTAACTAGAATTAGAGATTCAAAGCTACTTTCATTTCAATTTTTCGAGGTATCCTTAGTAGTGTATATATTTTGAAAAGGTCTTTCCAAGACGGTCATTTTGAAAATGATTTCAGTTAAATCGGACTTAAAACGAAAAAGTTATTGGCCAAAAAAAAAAATGAATTAAAAAAAAAGAAAATAATAATTGTTTTTAGATTTATTTCTATGCATTTAATTAGAATAGTATGGTCGTGTTTGGTGTCGAATGAATTCGAATGAAGTCCTGTAGAGGAAAATGACAAGAAAATGTAAAAATAATGTTGGAATAAACAATTAATTTTGTATTTGTACGGCCTAGTTTGTAGGCGCATCAAAGGCTTGGCGATCATTGCCGAATAACGGTATAAAAGGTATCGACAAAAAGGTTAATTTTTGTAGATGGTGGATAACGGTTGGATAGCTGCGCGATGATCTAGAGGTGACGTGGATCCAATCAATACATGATCAACACCACCACTGAACATCGGATGTACATTAAGGTACTTAACATTGTCGTATTCCTGTTGTTGTTCAACGAAGGTCTATAGGATAGGTCAAGAAAGTTGTTGGTTCGTGTTCCTAGATGGACGAGCATGAATGGATTATAAGTGGATCCTGGAAGGTCGGATACTATATAGGCTGGATACATGATAGGCTGGTTGTAGAGTGAGTGAATCCTAAGGTTGGTGCATAGGATGAGATTGACTCGGATTTAACACGATCTAGGATGGATATACCGAAGTAATCGAGATATCAGTTTAGTTATAATTCATATTTACCATGTTTCTCAATACTGAGGTATACTATAACTTGCATCATATATGTATCATGATGTATGATGATATATGAGTCGGTTTATGTGTAGTTTTTTGTGTTTGATGTTTACATGTCGTGTGTCTCTTTTCCGTCTCGTGCTGTACTCGTCTTTTGTGTTTTTGCATCGGGTGTTTTTGGTGTTTTGCGGTTGATGCTGCAACAGGGTCTTGTTGGAGATCCCCTCCCTTCTTGAATATGTATAATTAAACTGAGCTAATTAAGAGGAACATTGTAAATATAAAATTGTAATCTCGGATTACTAAATACAGATCTCAAAGTACTACCACCTGTCCTCTCTGAATATCAGTCAGACTCCTCGGGCGATAACATGCACGAGCTCGCTACAGCCGACAGAGCACGAACTCTATAATGTACGCCCCCTTTAACATATTCATCTGTGTGTTGCTTGGGCCCCTGTGTTTTGCTGTCTTGTTTATGTTGTCATCTGACAGTGAGGAGACTGACTACACAACAATTGTGCGTTCTCCGATACCTTTTGGTAATTGGAAAAGTGGAGAGGTATGTGCACGTATAACGTATAAGTACCCGAAACGTGCATGTCTGGTCCATGTTGCCAGTTTATCTGTTCTTAAATGATGCTATTCAATATGAAGACGTTTACATTTATACCACTTGGTGAGTGTCACTGCTGGTGGTCCAGGAGTCCCCGAGGGCACATGTAGCCAAGTTCGATCAATTTCGGTTGATCGTTTCTGCAACGCATTCTAAAATTTCTGTTATCAAAATCTTGAAATTTCTAAAACGTGGGTCCTGTAGCATCATATCCCACCCATTCTGCTACGTCTTTCGGTACGCTTTTTCGACATAGTAACGTTCATATGTTTTTGGCATATTACATTGTTTAGATTTGAGGATCACTGACGAGGGTTAAGTACCCGAAACGTGCATGTCTGGTCCATGTTGCCAATTTATATGTTCTTAAATGATGCTATTCAATATGAAGACGTTTACACTGTACATGTATGTCTCTTTTTCGTCTCTTGCTGTGCTCGTCTTTGTGTTTTCGCATTTGGTGTTTTGCATCTAGAACTACTTCCGGTTTGAATCCCTGCGAGGATATATTGATACGGCTTATATCATTGAGTGCAAGTTGGGTGTTTTGGTGTTTTGCTGTTGGTGCTGCAACCGGGTCTGGTAGGAGGAGGTCCCCTCCCTTCTTTTAACCTGACATGATCGCATCATGTACAGATCCAATTAGGATCCACTCATTCAATATCCAACCTATCATGTATCTAACCTGAACCATACCCATACTTTCTGAATCCACCCTTTGCTTAATCAAATACTTAACGTCTTCAGATTCAATAGCATTATTTATGAACAGATTAATTTGAAGTATGGACCAGACATGCACGTTTCGGGTACTTAACCCTCGTCAGTGATCATCATTCTAAACAATGAAATATGGCCAAAGAGTTTGAAATTTATTATGTCCAAAAATGTACCGAAAGACGTAGCAGGATAGATGGGATATGATGCTACAGGACCCATGTTTTAGAAATCTCAAGAAATTAAGATAACAGAAATTCTCGAATGCGTTGAAGAAACGACCAACCGAAATAGATCGAACTTGGCTACATGTGCGCTCGGGACTCCTGCACCACCAGCAGTGACACTCACCATGTGACACACTTATTAAACGTCTTCAAATTCAATAGTATCATTTAAGAACAGATACATTTGCAGCATGGACCAGACATGCACGTTTCGGGTACTTCACCTTTGTCAGCGATCCTCAATCTAAACATGTAACATGACCAAAGAGAGTGAAAGTTATTATGTCCAAAAATGTACCGAAAGACGTAGCAGGGAGAGTGGGAAATGATGCTACAAAACCCACGTTTTAGAAATTTCTAAAACTTTTGATAACAGACATTTTCGAATGCGTTGAAGAAAGGACCAACCGAATTTGACCGAACCGAAAGACAAACCAACCGAGGGACAAACCCCAAACCCATATTAGAGTTCAAACCTAGAAACAAAAGCACATTCGATACCAGGAAAAAAGGAAAAAAAACAGACAAGACAACCTAATTACACCACAAGGAGTACTGAGATGGATCCATTTTATAGCTACAATGATATTTTAATTTGACGTACTTCTCCGTTTACAATTTTGATATTTCGGTCCAGTAATAATGGTGTTTCTGTATTTTGACGTTGAGTGTCAATTCTTGTGGATAATTTTCATTCCTATATAATTAAAAAACATGATTGCTAATAGTTAGAATACCATCCAGGTACCTAGAAGTACCATTGAAACATTTCAAATCATCAAATGTCATTCGCTTACGTCTTAAAGACAGTTGATCGAATGCTAAATATATACGATCTATTACACTGTGATATGTCCGTCATTCATAAATCAGTGATACAAAGGACTTACAAACTCAGGAATAACGAAAACAAACAGGACACAAAGCAGCTTGAACATCTGCATTCACTTAAACCGGATAATCACACCATTTGATACTAACATGGCAGATGTCCTTCCCATTTCAGCACCAATTGCGCATTGGTCTCGTTGGTTTGTGATCAGTGTTTTGATGTCGTATTTGGTTTTCCTTGTAATTAAATTTTGCGTCTCGTGTTGTACTTGTCTATTCTGTGTTTTTGTTGAGGGGTGTTTCGATGTTTTGCTTTGGGTGCTGCCATCGAGTCTTCTAGGAGATCGCCAACAATACTTGGTTGCAGTACCCATAAGAAAACATTGAAACAGCCTTCGGGAAAACACATAGCAGACTAGCATATGAAGAGACACAAAGGGGACAAGGATTAACAATTACGACATCAAAACACTGATCGAACACCTTAAAAATAAACCAACTAGACCCTTGAGCAACCGGTGCCGACTACAGACGACCATCTGACACGTTAGTAGCGAATGGTGTGATTATATATCAGCATCTTATGCGCAGAATCTTACCTATTTTCCGGGTTCGTACTGTAATCGTGGAAATGTTCGCGTGGGGGTAATTTTCCCGGGTTTTTTTGCGAATCGATAGACATCGCGAAAAATTCCCTCTACGCAAAAATATTCCCGCTGCATTCTTGAAATGGGAAAGACATTTTTATCCGAATATTTCCCCCACATGTTATATCTTGATGTAAGAATCGCGAAGTTTACAGTAGCTATACCGAATAACGCACATGTAAAAGCTTACATTCGGTATATCGCGGTATAAAGTTCACGGTTCGGTTCACAGTACACCCAGGTCGCGTTTCACGGTATTTTTCAAATCCGTTTTTCGTTTAAAATCAACTTTTTTAGTTCCGAATCTTTAGTCCGAATTTGTTTACATCAACTATGATGGCGGCGTCCGAGTCCATCGATCCTTTGTCAAACTTGATAAAGAGTTGTTCAGGCTTTCCCTTTGCATAGAGAATAACCTAGCATGAATAAAATTAAACCGAAATGCTACCATTGCTTTTAATTAGAATTTTAATGACACGTCTTACGAGGCGGAAAAACATGCATCATGACCCACCAAAAGTAACGTACGATGATATTAGATCAACATTTTTTTATGCTCACGAGCTAATATATTGAAAAGTAAAGTGCTGACATTTTTAAGTTGATTTCTGTGTTCTTATTCTAAGTGTTTCCGGGTTTTACTGAAAGAATAAATTTCTAGTATAGAAATATCAGGATAATTATGATATTCTCTCTGCATAATCACAAGCGTTTTCTGTACATACAGCACAGTACCGATAGCGCATTTGCCTACACAATTTGTTGTTTGTATTAATTCCGAAACTCATTTGTTCACTAGAGTCTGTATCACGATACGTATCGTATCGTGAGGCTGTATCGCGATACGTATCGTATCGTGGGGTGAGCGTATCGTTTCATCCCTAGCGAAAATTCCCATTCTTGTAATATATAATCAGAGGAAGAAGAAATAAAAATGTTGAAGGGATTTGACAGTAAGTGTTTTGAATGTTTTCCCTGCCATGATCGCCATAACACTTTCTATATAGTCAAAACTTCAGACAGTTCAAACATTTTATATATTGTTTTCATTCCCGTGCACGAACATCGACGGAGGATGCGGCTAGCCAACAGGGAATGTTTATTCCTCCCGGGCACCTGGTCCCACCTCTAGCTTGCTAGGAGTCCGTGGATGCTCACCTTTGTGCTCTATTGTGAGTGTTGTTGAGATTATCGTCAGGGATTTCTTTAACTCATTGAAGTTGTTGATCCGTAACAGATGTAGTGTTTAGATCAAGATGAATGGTTTTCCAGGAAATTGATGGCATTCCAATGGGAACCGACTGTGCTCCACTTTTTGTTGATATTTTCTATACTCATGTGAAACCACGGTTTTGAATAGTTCTTGCTCTGCTCTATGCATTTATTAGTGAATCAAATATTTTGAAGTTTTTTTATACTGTGCTATTCTTTTAAAAAGAATAATATTATGCAGCCGTTATTTTGTTGTTCAATACCTGCTTTATTTTTACGAGTTTCTTATTTTCGTAGAACGTATCCAACTTCAACCGAGACAAAAACGACCACTGCAAATTCCCCTTTGTATTACAATGTATTACGATCCCAGGTAAAACGTCTTCAAAGTCAATGGCATCATTTCAGAACGGATGAATTTGCAGCATGGACCAGACATGCACGTTTCGAGTACTTTACCCTTGTCAGTGATCTTTAATCTAAGACAAAATAAACATTAAAGAAGTACCGATCACTTACTCAGTCTCAAAGTCGAGAAGGCAAGGCCAAATTATTAGATTTTCCATAGGATCAGTTGCGAACCTCGGAATGAATAAAATTCCGTAGTGAGACCAGGTTAACAATGAAATATGGCCAAAGAGTGTGAAAGTTATTGTGTCCAAAAATGTATCGAAAGATGCAGCAGGATGGATGGGATATGATGCTACATGACCCACATTTTGGAAATTTCAAGAAATTTTCGAATGCTTTGAAGAAACGATCAACCTAAGTTGATCGAACTTTTAACTTTTACCTTTAAACGGCGGAGTTCATTAAATACCTCAAGAATGGTTGATGCAAAAATTATTTTCTTGCAAAAAGTCTCTTAATACCTTCTAATTGTTATTAAAAGAAGATACACAAGTCATCCGAGGTAAAATAAATATGTAACATAAAGTAACTCGGCATGAAAACATATGTCTACAGAGCTGTCTGCACTACGATACCTGGTTACATGTAATTATACTTCGGCAACTAAGTCCGATCTCCGCCGAGTGACCACATGTGCCATGTTAAGATAAATCAGGTCAAACCCTGTGCAGACGTGAACAGCTTATTAACGACTTTTATCTATGAAAACTGCGCTCTATATGATCTGCAATGTAATGTCTTGTGTAATGTGAATATAGATTGTCCTTATTTTGTCATCTTAACCTCTGAATCAATAAAAAAATACTTTCTTTCCTTTACACATGTGCTTGTGCATGTTGGAATCGGTAATGTTCACTGACCAAATTTAGCTTGCGCATGTGCAGAAAGCAAGCTGAGAAAGGTCAACGTAAGAGCACATGAATAAGGGCGGGCTTCACGTTGAATTTCTGTTGGGGTTGTAATAATTCAGAAAACTTCTATTCTTGTCCAGAAAGGCGTTAATCCGACGTTTGTTGAATCAACTTTTTTTTATCGAACCGAATCGAATAAAAAAATTGCAATTGCTGACAGCTAATATTGCTTTAAACTCGTTCCCCGAGGGGAGAGGTTAAACTCGTTCCATGTGACATGGTCACATGGATGTTTATAAGTGTAATAATTATTTCTTTCCAGCTCTGTCACCAAGACATGCCAAATGAAGCTTTGTTTTGGCACTTTATCAAGTTAACGTCATAAGTATTATTTTGCTATTTCGGATACTTGTCATTTCATTCAAATAAATCATCGAAATTAAAGGAGGTTTAACATTTTAGCAACATCCTCCAATGCTATTTTGAACATAGATTTTATTTGGATATGCTACTGTATCGACCCCACCGGAAATTTGTAGCAGTACACTCTCTGTAAATTGGACAAATTTAATTTAAAAAATCAAACCAGAGGGCGCTACTAAACCGAATTTTGGCAGTGTCTAAAAATCTGTTTGGATGGAAGTATCAAAGAAGAGGATTTAATATCCGAAACACGTGTCTAGTGCATAATAAATCGGTTTGATTTTTTTTTTTCAGGAAGGTATATAGTGGGAACACTCACATTAACCTTGGAATAATCCAACAAAAGAATGAAATACAGAAAATTTATGTACATGTTTTCCTTCGTAGAGTTTTTATATTTAACCCCATTTGAAAATTTCTGTTCATAAAATTTTCTTGAAATTTCTGAAAATTGGGTTCTACGCGTACGGCATCATATCTCACCCATCCTGCTACGTCTTTCTGTCTATTTTGGACATAACTTTTACAGTTTTTGGCCATATGACATTGTTTTGATTGAGGAACACTGACGAGGGTTAAGAACCCGAAACGTGTTTGTCTGATCCATGCTGTAAATTTATCTGTTCTTAAATGATGCCACAATTTAAAGATGCTTAACACATGCAACATGACATTTTTATTTTATTAAAAATTAGCTGATGGAACAGGGTGTTAATGTATCTCATCTTTTCCTATTCTCTCATCGGTCATGGATTGGGTGATAAAACATCACTCTAATTAATTTTAAGAACAAAAATGCATCGATTTTTTTTGTGTCATTAACCAATTGGAAAGCAACCGTCTCCAAAAAGTCTACAGTTGGAATTCCCAAGACATTGTATTGGTTCGATGAGTGCCGCACACTGATCACATATAGAATTGGGAAATAGTTCTAAACAGATGCTTAAGGTGCGTTCAAAAATTTCATTGGAACAATTTTGGATTTCTTCGTTCGAATCACAAACTGGGCAATTTTGGATTTCTTCGTTTGACTCACAAACTGAAAGAAAAAGAAATTACTAGTATAAAGAGACATTAACATACTTGATGAATATCTGAAATGAACCCTGACACTTTGTACAATCTGAAAGTTGATCAAAGTTTTCAGGTGACTTAGCTCGAGATCGCACCAATCGGCAAAGCAAAATGCAAGTTGACGTATGACCTATATTTTTTTATGAAAGAAAGGAGAGGATCTCCAACAACACCCGGTTACAGCCCTCACAGCAAAACCCGAAAACACTAAATGCAAAACACAGCAGACACGCACAGAAACAGAAGCAAAAAGTACAAGGAACAACAAATCACATAGAAAACTCAAACACAAATGACTACACATAAAGCGACGAGACAACTGGGCAATTGGTGCCGACTTAGGACGGCCATCTGCCACGCCAGCAGCAGACGGTATTGATATCCGGATTACGTGTGCAAAACCCTCCCACTTGTCTGATCACCCAGGGGTCTCGAAGAACGTACAATTGTGTTGTAAAATAACCTCCTCACTGTAAAATGACAATACAAACAAACAGCATGACACTGGGGCCCAAGAAACACACATATTGATATGTTAATGGATATAAGAACAGAAAGCATGCAAAATACAGTCCGTGTTCTGCCGGCTTTGTTGAGCTCATGCATTTTATCATTCGAGGAATCCGACTGAGATTCAGAAAGGACAGGTGGTCGGGGCCCTGTCTTTTCTAAAGAGGTTTGAACAGGGTCTGTCATGGAGTCCTGCCGTCACAGTGCAATTCTCAAGAATGCGCTGGTACAAGGCTGTAGATTGGTCCAGTACTAGCTAAAATGTCCGTCTGTAGACAGAAGAATTATATTCATAGTATAAAAGGCGTTTGATAAATCCAACACAATTTCGATCGTAATTCTGTCTACCTGTGATCTTTCTTATTTTGTTTATTATGTCACCATAAAATGCAGGTTGTGAAATACCTAAAGTAATATACTCTTTTGCTTGTATGGGTCCGAATTTCAAATGAAGTTGACAATTATTTTTGTAATATTCCCGAAAAGGTTTTACTAGTTTCTGAAAGCGAAAACCTTGACCAAAAAATTTCTTCGTTTTTTTGTAAACTTCTACTATGAAAATCCAAAACATCAGTACATGCTCTAGCATACCTGTTGAGCTGTGAAATTAAGATACCGTATGAAGGTAATCTAGGAACATAACCGTCAAGCCAGGGTTAATTCACTATCCAATGTTGAATCCAAAATCATCTCTTTTTTCATACACACTCATATGAACTTCCTACAATATTTTGGAAGTCAAAATTTGATTTCAGATAAAACTTTTGTGAGTAAGATCGATACAGAATTGATTGAACATTTTGAGGAACCAGCGATACAGATTTTTATACATTTTAGGTATACGACATGAGAATGGTAAATCAAAATCTGAATTGTTAAAGCTAAAGGAAGCGAGAGCTGATTAGATACATGTACACCAGAACAAGAGCTTTGTATTACATGTATTCATCATTATCCTGATACTTCCCTTGCATAATCTTATGTAAAAAATAAATTGTGCTCTATTTGAATCAGTGAATGAAAGTCAAATACAAAACTCAAAAAATCACCAAAAACAAACCCCCCCCCAAAAAAAAAAACCCCAACCCCCCCCCCCCCCCCCAAAAAAAAACCAAAAAAAAAAAAAACAACAACAACAAAAAAAAAAAAAAACAACCGAAAAAAAAAAAAAAAAACAAAACAAAAAAAAAAAAACAACCCAAACAAACGGAAAGGTAGGGAAGAGACCCTAAATATTGAAGCACTGAGATAACATCAGATCTGAATGTGAATTAAGAGTTAGTACTATTATTGGTTTTTTTTTCTTTCACCTCGAAATGAATTAAAAAAATATTTTGTTCCTTACTTTCATTTCCAAGAAATAGTCCCAGAATAAAAGAAGATCCGATGAAGTAAGCATCTCTGTAAGGTTGTACATTTGTGAGGGATGAAACAATTAGTAAAACAAATAATACCCCTCTCATTATGTCAACAGCGATTTTTTCCACGTACACCGTTAAGATCTAACCGGGAAATAGAGAAAGATGAAAAGTTGGGAGATTTATAAACAAATGTAGGAAAATGAATTAGTTGGTGCAAAACTATTGGAGAAAAAGTGTATCCAATAGTAGATAATGTGTTTCGTCACGATTTATGCAGACAGATAATTAGTAATTTTTGTTTTACGTAAAAAAAACACCTTCATGTACTACCCCAGGTAAAGAAATTGTATCGATGAATAGTGCGAATGACAAATATGGATAATGACCATATCCCAATACATAGTACAACATCGACAATTCAGAAAACCATAAACTGAAGGCATACAAAACCAGGATAAAACAAGAACGAAAGCAAAAAAAGAAAAATCTTCACCATATGAAAAGAAGCGAACTCCCAATATGGGAGTAAGACCAGGTGCCATGGAAGAGTCAGCATCTCCTGCTTTCATACAACACCCGTCATTTCAATTCGGTAGAATTGTTACATTCGGTTACTTCCATTTCGGATACAGGTATATCCGGTGGTTCAAACGGTTTAAGACAGAATATCATCCACCATTATGGAGAATGGGACATCATATTGTTTTGCGAGTTCCCCATATCGATCGTAGAACTACCTCAGTGACGAGGTTAGTCGGGCACACAAGTGATGTGCACCATCAGTTTTACTTGAGGCATGGACATTTCTGAATTATCGATTTTTTGCTGTATTCAGGGATATGGTCATTATCCATATTTGTCATTATATATATATACATTTATTTTTTATTTGTCGTTAAGAAATTATTTCTTCTTCTTTGAAAATATATTCGATTCGAGTGGGAAATATGGATTTGAATACTTAGATAAAAGATCGATCATCAAAACTTATCAAATGGTGTTTTGATCGAGAGGGTAAACATTTATGTACTGCTGACACTAAAGGATTCTTTTCTTCAGTATAATACAAATCATACAAATCATGAACTCGATCTGAGTTGTGCAAAGCCTTGTCCTTTCTTTTAGACAACATTTTTGTAAGATTTGGTGACACTCTATACAGGCAAGTTATTGGAATTCCTATGGGTACTAATTGTTGCAGATTTGTTTTTATACACGTACGAAAAAGAATTCATGCAAAATCTGCAAAAACTCAAGAAATTTGACCACTTGAAATGTTTCAACGGCACCTCTAGGTATCTTGATGATATTTTGAATATTTATAACCCACATTTTTACCATTACAAAAATCACATTTATCCACCAGAGTTAACATTGAATAAAGCAAACACAGCTGATAAAGCTACACCATTTTTGTATCTTGATATCAAAATCAATAACGGAGAAATTTAGACAAAGATATACGATAAAAGAGAAGATTTTGGCTTCAACGTAGTTAATTTTCCTTGTCTTGATGGAGATGTTCCAAGGTTGCCATCCCACGACATTTACATCTCTCAGATCATCAGATACGCTAGAGCTTGCTCCCATGTTTCGGACTTTCATGACAAAAATAGACAAATTGCTTATCAATCAAGGACCTAGATACCATAAACTTGTAAAATCGTTTTGAAATTTTACAATAACTATTCTGAACTTCTTTCAAAATTTGGGACAACTCCAGCATCTGAGTATTTATCAGAGTATGTGTCACTGCTGGTGGACAAATTGTCCCCGAGGGCACTTGTCGGGCAGTCTTTTGCTTCAATGGATAGTACACAAGAGACCTACAAAGTGGCTGGGGCGTCGCCCACTATAAAAAGGCCCCAACCTGTTGCGTCTACGGACACATACGCAACAGGTAACTTAGGTGTCCCTAGAATTAGTCTAAATGACATTAGAGACGAGACTTTGGTAGTGAGTAGTAACCATGAGTTTTGGTACAAACATGCAGATGGGTATATTAAAATCAAGCCCTGTAAGATTGAAGTGGTCGATATTCTAAAAGAGCACCAATTTTCACCAAGCGATTGCTCAGTTTCTAAGTGCGGCACGAAGAACTGCAAAACTTGTAACATCCTAATAACAGACACTTCATTCTCAAGTAATCTCACAAAACAAACATTTAACACGCATAGTTTTGAAACCTTAACTGCATGACATCTAATGTTGTGTACGGAATAGAGTGCTCACTTTGTGGATTGATTTATGTGGGTGAAACCAAAGGTAAGCTCCGAACCAGAATGTCAGGACACCGGTCAAAAATAAATAATAAAGGAAGTCAACTCCTTTACCGACATTTTGACCAGGCCGATCATTCGGTTTTATCTATGAGAGTCAGAATCCTGGAGAAAATATATCACCCCACAAACAATCCCAATTTGAGCACACCTTTCCGTCGCAACAGAGAAGAGTTCTGGATAAAACATCTTAACACTGCAGCGCCCTATGGGTGCAACGATAACATCAGCACTATAGGAAACTTAACAAGTCCCGGTTGTCAATCGGTAAATGTGACTAGCTTATTCAACAGACAACAAAGAAGACCTCGAAGTCATGGCATTCGAAAATACAATAGGCCTGAGATACATAGTTTCTCCTTCGATGACTTAGTTCCATTTTTGAATGAGCCTCTAGGCCTGCATTAAATTCGTACCAAATTATACTCTGTTCCTTTACGGAAGTTGCACGAAATCTACGATTATACGAAGGACCTCACATATACCGATACACGTTCCCCAGAATACAGACTACAAGGAGTCATATTGGACATTTCTACTTTTCGTTTATTTCAAGCAGTTAGATCAGATAAATCAGAGGAGAAAACAAACCGCCCTTTCATTAAAGTAAGATTTGCAAACAAAGGTATTGATAACTTGAATCTTGGTCAAATTTTGAATCACAAAACTGTCACAGAAAAAATCCCACCATATTTCAAAAGAAAAGAATTTCCTTGTATTTCCTATAGCTACACACCAGCAGTTGCATCTAAAATTTACAATTACAAACGATTCCTGCAGTGTATTGATTTAAGTAATCCCGTACTACATCCACTTCCCTGCGAATGTTCTTCATCAGATTTCAACTACTCTCCTTGTGGACACGTTATTACTGGTGACCTTAGTATAGTCAAGAAATACAAGTTGAAAGAATTGTAAGGGTCCCAAATACAGAGAAAGTATGTCCTTTACATGGAACCAAAATGTCAAAATTATCATGGACTCTTGTGAGGAATATGCAAGACGTTGGGCAAAGAAAGAGGATGTACAGCTCGACACCCTTTCCGAATGGATAAAATCAATCAGAGGGTTACTTTTATCTAGAATTAAGCGATTAAAATCAACTGTGAACACCAGATTCGTGTCTATATTTAAAGACCCTGATGTTATCACAGAGCTCACCTACCTCCAAGAACATTATGTCATCACACCAGCGGACAAAGCCTCAAATAATTTAACATTTACTTGCAAAAAGTACTATTTCGACAGTCTAGTTAAAGAGTTGGGTTTAAATTCGACACCTGGAAATCCCACTTACACCCCAACAAACCTTTCTGCCTCTGAAATAATAGATAACCACAAATCAGCTCTTACTTCCTTTGGCTTCGACACTACCAATTTAGATTTAGATTTACCATACTTGTACTGCATACCTAAAATGCATAAGAATCCGTACAAACAACGTTTCATCGCTGGTTCCTCAAAATGTTCTACCAAATCTGTATCGGTCTTACTCACCAAAGTTTTATCTGAAATCAAATCTGGGCTTCAAAAATATTGTTCGACAGTGTATTCTCGCAGTGATATCAACCAGATGTGGATTTTAAAGAATTCGAAGGAACTTTTAGAACATCTGAAATCCACTCATTTTAGTAGAGTCCATTCGATCAAAGCATTTGATTTTTTCGACACTTTGCACTACAATTCCACATTCTAAATTGAAAGAAAGACTCGCAAAAATTATAAGTAATGCGTTTACAAGTAAGAACGGTAATCGCAAATACAAATTTATTGTTGTTAACTATGACAAAACCTACTTTGTAAAAGAAAAGTCCGATTCTGAAAATAAGTACACTGAAACAGACATTATTCAGATGTTAAACTTTCTGATCGACAACATTTTTGTGGTGTTTGGAGGAAAGGTCTTCCAGCAAATTGTCGGAATTCCAATGGGGACCAATTGTGCCCCACTCCTTGCCGACATTTTCCTTTACTCGTACGAAGCTGTATTCATTCAATCCTTGGTCTCTGAAGGGAAAAGATACTTAGCTTCTGACTTTAACTTCACTTACAGATACATAGACGATGTGTTGTCCATCAATAATCCAAAATTCGCGGATTACCTGAGCAGTATCTATCCTTCGGAGCTTGAAGTCAAAGAAACCACAGAGACAAATAATTCAGCATCCTATTTGGACATAATGTTGTCCTACGACACTGATGGTCACATGAACACCTCACTCTATGACAAACGTGACGACTTCAATTTCAGCATTACAAACTTTCCTTTTCTGAGTAGCAACATCCCTTCATCGCCTGCTTATGGCGTGTTCATATCTCAGTTGATACGCTATGCCAGAGCAAGTACCAAATATACGGATTTTGTTCTGAGAGCTAGGCGTCTTTCAGATAAGCTTCTCAGTCAGGGATATGTTTGTGACCGACTAACATCGTCACTGAGGAAGTTCTACGGTCGATATGGGGAACTCGTCATACACTATGATGTTCCACTCTCAAGAATGGTGGATGATATTCTGTCATAGACCATTTGAACCATCCAACCAAAGATTGTACTCTATGTTTTCCAAAATGGAAGTAACCGGAT
Organism: Pinctada fucata; assembly: GCA_028142955.1. Taxonomy (NCBI): domain Eukaryota; kingdom Metazoa; phylum Mollusca; class Bivalvia; order Pterioida; family Pteriidae; genus Pinctada; species Pinctada fucata. The sequence goes on along the minus strand of AP027112.1, from coordinate 33,365,084 downwards.
GTGACAGTTCTACCGAATTGAAGCGACGGGTGTTGCATGCAAGCAGGAGATGCTTACTCTTCCTGGGCACCTGGTCTCACTCCCATATCGGGAGTTCGCTTCTTTTCATATGGTGGAGGTTTTTGTTTGTTTGCTTTGGTTCCTGTTTTGTCCTGATTTTGTATGCCTTCGGTTTCCGATTTTTGAATTATCGATTTTGTGCTGTATACAGGGATATGGTCATTATCCATATTTGTCATTGGGAATTTCATTACCTTCATTTTACGGTGACTTAGTAAACAAAATCAGAAGGATCAAAGGCAAATCGAACTTCAACCACAAATGTAAGAAAATTGTCGGTCGCCTGCTTTACCGAGGATATGATCCCAACGTCATCAAAAGAACACTGGACATGGTACTGGACCAATCTACAATTTTGTACTCTTTCCCAACGTTGCACACTGGCCAACCGTGACGACAGGACTCCGTGGCGGGCTTTGTTTAAATCTCGCCAGAGAAGACTTGGTCCTGATTCTCTGTCCTGTCTGAGAGTTGGTGAGACTTCTTGGGTGATTGATCTTAAGCTCGCGTCAGCCAGCAGAGCACAGACTGTTATACGCATGCCATAGAATGTTTAGATCCTTTTACATAGAATTTGTGTTACAAAATGCCGCTGCGTTTAACTGTCTTGTTTTTGATGTCACCTTACAGTGAGATGTTTTATGTTTATACAACTATTGTGCATCTATGGAGACCTCTGTGTATCCGGTTAAATGGGAGGGTTGTGCGCACGTAATCCGGATAACCACACCATTTGCTTATAGCAGATGGCCGTTCAAAGTCGGCGCCGGGTGCACATTGGTCTCCTTCCTTTTATGTTTTGTCATCAATGTTTGATGTTTTTGTACGGCTGTTTCGATTGTTTTGTATGATGTTCTAATGATTTTTGTCGAATATTTATTGTGCACGTGGTTTGTAGTGTTTGTCTGATGTCATTTACGTATCACTTTCTCGTGGAATTGTTTCGCTGGTTGGGTGCAGGGTGGTGATGCTGGAGATCATCCCCTTTTCTTGTGTATGTTTTTTCTTCCTTCCAGGGTAAAAAACAGATGAACTATAATATCTTCAAACGCTTTACTCTTCCTGGGCACCTGATCTCACTCCCATATCGGGAGTTCGCTTCTTTTCATGTGGTGGAGGTTTTTGTTTGTTTGCTTTGGTTCCTGTTTTGTCCTGATTTTGTATGCCTTCGGTTTCTGATTTTCTGAATTATCGATTTTGTGCTGTATACAGGGATATGGTCATTATCCATATTTGTCTTGTAGAGTTAACTGAATGTTCCCTTTAATCACAAAGATCTCTAAATAAACTTTAATGGTCTATTAGCACTTTGAAGAACATTGTCAAATAATTATGAGCAAAATATTCAAACTCAAAAATTCTAATCGCGCACCATAATGTTCCGCCTTTGCCTTCTGTCCTCCCCTTTTCTTTATATCAATTTACAAACCCGTTTGTGTGTTTCTTGGGCCCCTGCGTCATGCTGTCTGTTTGTATGTTCCTACAAGAGACCTACAAAGTGGCTGGGGCGTCGCCCACTATAAAAAGGCCCCAACCTGTTGCGTCTACGGACACATACGCAACAGGTAAATTAGGTGTCCCTAGAATTAGCTTACACGACATTAGAGATGAAACATTTGTAGTTAGTAACAACCATGAGAATTGGTATAAACATGCAGATGGGTATATTAAAATCAAGCCCTGTAAGATTGAAGTGGTCGATATACTAAAAGAGCACCTATTTTCACCAAGCGATTGCTCAATTTCTAAGTGTGGCATGAAGAACTGCAAAACTTGTAACATCCTAATAACAGACACTTCATTCTCAAGTAATCTCACAAAACAAACATTTAACACGCATAGTTTTGAAAACCTTAACTGCATGACATCTAATGTTGTGTACGGAATAGAGTGCTCACTTTGTGGATTGATTTATGTGGGCGAAACCAAAGGCCAGCTCCGAAAAAGAATGTCAGGACACCGGTCAAAAATAAATAATAAAGGAAGTCAACTCCTTTATCGACATTTTGACCAGGCGGATCATTCTGTTTTATCTATGAGAGTCAGAATCCTGGAGAAAATATATCATCCCACAAACAATCCCAATTTGAGCACACCTCTCCGTCGCAACAGAGAAGAGTTCTGGCTAAAAAATCTTAACACTGCAGCGCCCTATGGGTGCAACGATAACATCAGCACTATAGGAAACTTAACAAGTCCCGGTTGTCAATCGGTAAATGTGACTAGCTTATTCAACAGATCACAAAGAAGACCTCGAAGTCATGGCATTCGAAAATATAATAGGCCTGAGATACATAGTTTCTCCTTCGATGACTTGGTTCCATTTTTGAATGAGCCTCTAGGCCTGCATTATATTCGTACCAAATTATACTCTGTTCCTTTACGGAAGTTACACGAAATCTACGATTATACGAAGGACCTCGCATATACCGATACACGTTCCCCAGAATACAGACTACAAGGAGTCATCTTGGACATTTCTACTTTTCGTTTATTTCAAGCAGTTAGATCAGATAAATCAGAGGAGAAAACAAACCGCCCTTTCATTAAAGTAAGATTTGCAAACAAAGGTATTGATAACTTGAATCTTGGTCAAATTTTGAATCACAAAACTGTCACAGAAAAAATCCCACCATATTTCAAAAGAAAAGAAACTCCTTGTATTTCCTATAGCTACACACCAACAGTTGCATCTAAAATTTACAATTACAAACGATTCCTGCAGTGTATTGATTTAAGTAATCCCTCACTACATCCACTTCCCTGCGAATGTTCTTCATCGGATTTCAACTACTCTCCTTGTGGACACGTTATTACTGGTGACCTTAGTATAGTCAAGAACGACAAGTTGAGAGAATTGTTAAAAAAGGGTCCCAAATACAGAGAAAGTATGTCCTTTACATGGAACCAAAATGTCAAAATTATCATGGACTCTTGTGAGGAATATGCAAGACGATGGGCAAAGAAAGAGGATGTACAGCTCGACACCCTTTCCGAATGGATAAAATCAATCAGAGGGTTACTCTTATCTAGAATTAACCGATTAAAATCAACTGTGAACACCAGATTCGTGTCTATATTTAAAGACCCTGATGCTATCACAGAACTTACCTACCTCCAAGAACATTATGTCATCACACCAGCGGACAAAGCCTCAAATAATTACACATTTACTTGCAAAAAGTACTATTTCGACAGTCTAGTTAAAGAGTTGGGTTTAAATTCGACACCTGGAAATCCCACTTACACCCCAACAAACCTTTCTGCCTCTGAAATAATAGATAACCACAAATCAGCTCTTGCTTCTTTTGGCTTCGACACTACCAATTTAGATTTAGATTTACCATACTTATACTGCATACCTAAAATGCATAAGAATCCGTACAAACAACGTTTCATCGCTGGTTCCTCAAAATGTTCTACCAAATCTGTATCGATCTTACTCACCAAAGTTTTATCTGAAATCAAATCTGGGCTACAAAAATATTGTTCGACAGTATATTCTCGCAGTGGTATCAACCAGATGTGGATTTTAAAGAATTCGAAGGAACTTTTAGAACATCTGAAATCCACTCATTTTAGTAGAGTCCATTCGATCAAAGCCTTTGATTTTTCGACACTTTACACTACAATTCCACATTCTAAATTGAAAGAAAGACTCGCAAAAATTATAAGTAATGCGTTTACAAGTAAGAACGGTAATCGCAAATACAAATTTATTGTTGTTAACTATGACAAAACCTACTTTGTAAAAGAAAAGTCCGATTCTGAAAATAAGTACACTGAAACAGACATTATTCAGATGTTAAACTTTCTGATCGACAACATTTTTGTGGTCTTTGGAGGAAAGGTCTTCCAGCAGATTGTCGGAATTCCAATGGGGACCAATTGTGCCCCACTCCTTGCCGACATTTTCCTTTACTCGTACGAAGCTGAATTCATTCAATCTTTGGTCTCTGAAGGGAAAAGATCCTTAGCTTCTGACTTCAACTTCACTTACAGATACATAGACGATGTGTTGTCCATCAATAATCCAAAATTCGCGGATTACCTGAGCAGTATCTATCCTTCGGAGCTTGAAGTAAAAGAAACTACAGAGACAAATAATTCAGCATCCTATTTGGACATAATGTTGTCCTACGACACTGATGGTCACATGAACACCTCACTCTATGACAAACGTGACGACTTCAATTTCAGCATTACGAACTTTCCTTTTCTGAGTAGCAACATCCCTTCATCGCCTGCTTATGGCGTGTTCATATCTCAGTTGATACGCTATGCCAGAGCAAGTACCAAATATACGGATTTTGTTCTGAGGGCTAGACGTCTTTCAGATAAGCTTCTCAGTCAGGGATATGTTTGTGACCGACTAACATCGTCACTGAGGAAGTTCTACGGTCGATATGGGGAACTCGTCATACACTATGATGTCCCACTATCCAGAATGGTGGATGATATTCTGTCATAGACCATTTGGGCCGTCCAACCAAAGATTGTACTCGATATCTTCCAAAATGGAAGTAACCGGATGTGACAGTTCTACCGAATTGAAGCGACGGGTGTTGCATGCAAGCAGGAGATGCTTACTCTTCCTGGGCACCTGGTCTCACTCTCATATCGGGAGTTCGCTTCTTTTCATATGGTGGAGGTTTTTGTTTTTGTTTGCTTTGGTTCCTGTTTTATCCTGATTTTGTATGCCTTCGGTTTCTGATTTTCTGAATTATCGATTTTGTACTGTAGACAGGGATATGGTCATTATCCATATTTGTCATCATACAGCAAGGAGGTTATTCTACACCACTAAGGTGCATTCTTCGAGACCTCTGAGAAATCGGAGAAGTAGGAAGGTTGTTCGCACCTAATCCGGATAACAACAACGTTTGCTACTTGCGTGACAGATAGCCGTCCAAAGTCGGCACCGGTTGCCCATTTGTCTCGTTGGTTTATGTGTGGTCCTTTGAGTCTGCTCTATGCTTTTGCATTGGATGTAATGGAGTTTTGCTGTGGGTGCTGCAACTTAGTGTTGTTGGAGGTCCCTCCTTTGTTCCTTATCACAGCTAGGCGCGTATATGAGATGAATATATTGTAATTCCCTACTCATCGACAACTAAGGTGGGTCCCTACTTTACCGTTTATGGTTTTTCATTTTCTAGGTATTATTTTATGAATCCAATAATTTTCATTATTTTATGAAAATGCAAAATGAAGAATGCATAAGGTTGGGTTAAGTCAATTTTAGTAGTCGAAAATGCATTGAAATTATGAGAGGGTACCCTTGTGTTAGGCAATATATCATTCTCATTAACGTCTTATAATATCGTTTTATGTGCAATATTTATTCTATATTACTTTTTGAAATAAAATTAAAGAAAACAATTAAACATGTGTTTATCACAACTTAACTTGGAAGGTTTATACTGGATATCTAATACTCCTAAATCTTAATGTACAAAGGCACCTTTCTATAATGTACTGCATCTTAAATGAACACAAAATAACCTGTCTATATCTGTGCTCATTGTGTCAATTTGGCCACTGCGTATAGAAAATACCCTAAAATAAAGCCCCTACTCAAAGGTAATTAAACAACAGACAATGTCATTTTCAGGCTAAATATAGCTATTCCTGCATGATAAATTATTCATTAATTAATTATCTTTATGTGAGAATGATAGAAGAAAGGGGAGGAATCCTAACTTTAGTCGGTTGTAGCACCTATTACAAAACACCGAAACACCCTAATGCCAATACACATGATGGACAAGCACAAGTGTAGCGCTGATGGTGTAGTGTTAAGAGCGGTGGACTACTAGCCCAAAGGTCGTGGGTTCGAATCTCACCGTCGCCGATCATTGCAAAACCATTGAAACCTTGGGCAAGTTACTTTACACTACGTTGCACCCTCTCCACCCAGGAGTAAACAGGAAACCTGGCACATGAGACGATCTTGTAATATGAATGAAAAACATTCAGCGACTAAACGGCAGCTCTGCTTGTATACTCCCAATGGGATTGAGAATGCACTGGATTGTACAGGTCTCGCCAGGGAGGTGATTGTAGAAGTCGCAAGAGGCTTAGGCGAAGGAGACAATAAACCCTACTTTTATCTTTAATCTAAGACACAAGAGGAACATAGAAGATGATACATATAACATTAAGACGGCGATATCAAAATATCAAACACTACAGACTACACATAAACTGTCGAATTTATTGTTGACATCATGTGTTGCTATCCAATGTTCATGTTCGTGTGTTTACACATGTCATCGAGAATTTCTGACCAGGAGAGAAATTTTAATAAGAAAAAGAACAAATTCGACCTCAAAACAACAGGAACAAATTGTTATAGGGACAAAAGGGTAAAGGGACAAATTCGGCTACATAACAATCGAGAATTCTCTTGTGCTGAAGTAAAGTCACATAATTTTGCGTCTGGTTTTAAAGTTACACATGGTTTCACAGGGATTTATCTGTCAATAACGAAATTTTACCGTAAATGGGTTTAAAATACTACCATTCGAACATATATACTTATTATCACTTACATAAATTTTCTCTCAAAGGTTTGTTTTCTGGATGTTTTTATTCTCGGGTAAACACAACTTCGCTAAACTTCGGAAATCGGTACTTGCATATATAGTATGTATAAATATGTTCCATATTCAGGTCAGAGTGAGCACGCACTCTACATCGTGGGATTATTACGAAACACGTAGTAATCCACGTCTTTACTATATTTCTAAAGTTCTCACGATATAAAAATGATATTTTATAAGATTATGAATAAAAGGCTGTGTGTAGTACATTACATTGCGTTCAAATAGCCATGTTAAACATGGAAAATCAAACACTTTCTAATAAATAACAACGTGTATGACGATTGAATGAAAGGCAGGTGTAGTCTGCTACACATGTGCGTGTGTTTACCAAATGAAGGTTTGCCTTTATTCAGTTATGATTTTTAGGATTTTTCTATATTTGATATAAACTGTGAATATACATGAATATACATGAATATACATGATATATAAGTATCAAAATATATACACATCAAACTGATCTCTTTACATCTTATCAATAAAACAACGAAAACATGTACACTGTATATCCCTTCGGCTATTTTCTCGTCCGACTTCAGTTTCAATGTCACGGTCGTCCTCTAATGTGTCCTTCTGTCCAATTCTCAGCTAATACTAGTTTCTTATTTGTATTGTTTATTACGTTACCGGTTGGGGTGGGTGATGTCTTCAAGTCCGAAGGATTTCCACCGTGCAGCCACACCTTAATTTGACAGACGTGTATAAAATAAAACAGAAGAAGAACTAGAAAGGTTTCTTGTTGCGGCTGCAACAAGAGTGTCTTCCTCCTATACAATTTTTGGTTTGGAAATATGAAGGACGTCACATTACATGTATTTATATTATATATTTAAGTTTTCAAATAGCAGTAACATTAAATTTTCAAACCGATAATTGTTGGTGAGCAACCATTTGATTTGGGGGGGGGGGGTGGCAGGAATTCTATTGCCAGCCGGTAAAATTTTTTCAGCAATTTTCTGAGCAGGCCATTTTTTTCAGCCATTACCAGAGTCGGAGAAAAATTTTCGCCGGTTCTTCGGGCCGGATTTAAACAAATTGTCAAATGTTGTGAATGTCTGTGTAAGTTAAACTCCCCGCTGTTACAGAGTATGAGTTAATAACCGTTCCTTCAGATGTCTCTTTGCAATTAGCGAATTTCAGACAGATTGTATGATGTTTAAATAGAACCTTTTCTAGATTTTTGTGCCTATGCGTATTAGGTCTCTGGTAGATACAGCTATGTGAACAGTTTGTATTTATATTAATTAATTTTTTGACTTTAAATTGTCTGGCACAAAGGGCCAGCAAAAATTTCCATATCATGCAATGTATCCTTACTTTTGCATGGTCCGGGAAAAAAAAATTGCCGGCCCTTTGGGCCGGAATATTTTTTTCAGCATTTTTCAGAGCCGGGATTTTTTTTTTTTTTTGCAAATTCTTCCTGCCCCCTTCCCCCATAAAAAAGGCGAGCTCGTAGCTGTAGAACCAATTTTCTTGAGAAGAGAAATGGTAATAACAAGTTACGTTCAATATATATATATAAATACCATGAGGTTCTCGCTGTGCAGGTTCAAATTTGGACCCCCCTTCCCTTTTTTCAAAGTTTATTTTGAATTTCCATCATGGCGACATCGTTCAATATAAACAGAACTGTTTTCGAAAAACGAGGGGAGGGAAGAATGTTGGAGAAATTGTTCATCAATTTGTAAATAAACCAACCGAAAATTATGTTCGAACGTTTGCTAGAATTAGAAATTAAACTTGATGTTCAAAATATAGTTATTGAAGTTTAGAAACAGGTTTGTAGGTTAGAAATCGGAATCAAACTACCACTTTTTGTGTGTAAATTCTGGTTTGTAGCTGATCTCTTCTAAATTAATCGACTGTTTTAAAATCAAATTGTGTATATCGAAATGTATTTATGAAATGCATATTCATCATTGCCGTGAAATCGGAATTTGAAAATCTCAACACTGCTTTTCTCGAGTCGGACTCGGACTACCAATTTTAGTGTGCGCCCGATCTGTTGGCGTGAAGGTGTATCGAAATACCCAACTTAAAATTTCGATGCTCATATCTTTTCAACAGTAAGAGATAGGAAAAATCAGAAAGACTAAATAAGACAGATATATGGATAAAAAATAATAATATTGAAATTTTTAGGAAACTTCATAAGCTTAATTTTTGTTTTCTATTATAAGCAAAAAAGTGTCTTCCTCCTATGAACTTCTGAATTTGGAAATATGAAGGACGGTGAAGGACGTCATCGTAATAAATCGTTACAGTGTGCATCTAGCATTTCATATCTTGCATGGCTGTCGACTTTCAAAAAAAAAAGGAAATTGTAGATAGCAAAATACGAGATATTTAAGCTTACAAATAGCAAAACATGAAATTTTCGGTCCTTTTGAGTAATTCGACGCTCCCGTCAAATATTTGAATCTACTAAAAAACATGATAAAAAAATAACAGAGACCATAAATAAAAAAGACCAATCTAGCTTTTACTCCAAACGTAACGTTGGAGAACTTTCATTGTCCTAGCTTACAGGGTTCTTGAGAAATCGCTGATCCAATTTTCCACGGTTACGAAAACAATAGGTCTTCCGACGGAAGTCGGAAGACCTAATAACAGTTATAACGTTTAATATAAAAAGTAACAGAAGTATATGCAAATAGCACTTGTAAATAGTGTAAGCCTCGCAAACCTATCGGAAATCTTATCAAACAGCCTCTAACCTTAACTGATGCACGGCAAATATTCTCAAAAGTCTACCCCCCTCTACTTTAGGGTACGACGGACGATGCGCTATACCTATGGGAAGACGGGTCCCCCTTAGACTCTCTATAAGTTAGCCGATCCGAGCCGGGTCATTGCTAAGAGAGAACGGTCCTACCACCGAGAGCCTCAGCATTGTGGACAGTTTTACAAGCCCAGTGCAGCGCTTTATATACTGAGCGAATCACCTGATATTGTAAATATAGTACCGTGACGGCCCTTTAAATCCTTATCGATGGATATACACGAGAGATTTGTTAACTCTGAGTACAGGTAAATTACACAGGTAAATCTATACAAAAGGGGTACTTTAAATGGAAAATACGGGTATGAAAATAATCTAACATAATGTGTTCCAGTTTCATACCTCCCTTCTTATAACAAAAATATTGCAAATGTTTTTACCAAAAAGTTTACCTAAACATGAACATATTATGTTTATCATGTCTAAGAAAATTATTTCAATTCTGTCTTTGATCAGTTTAACAAAACTCTTGCCCAAAATGAAGCATCTAAACTTAAGTACTAAATATAGCTATATATATCAGCTTTAAGGGGTAATTAAAAGACATAGGGCAGCTTTAAGCATTATATATTTGAACCCTTAATGCAATTCTCAAAATATCAATGTAAATTCATTATCCATGTTAACCACATATAAAACTTTGAAAATAACATGCTTATCACAAAGTCCAATGTTCCCAGAAGAAATCACAAAATGTTCACTTCCTGAAAAGAAAACACATAAAAACACAAAGCATTCACGATAATTCACAATCCTGAAAATGAAGAGTTCATAATTTTTTTTTGAAAAATCCCAATTGTCCTGTTGTTTCTGTTTATCCTTCCTATGTGTGTGCGGACCTCTGTTGCGCGATGTGAATAGTCCATGTCTTCTACAATTACGGTTCGCGAATATTGTCCATGTGGTCCAAAGATGTATCTCCTCTACATTAGTGACTATAACAAATGTATTTAAGTTCTCTGGAAAGTAAATCACTTGTTGCTACAGCAGAACGTTTTTCATGATCTCGGAACAAGTATTTTTAAAAAAGTTGAACGTTCATGCTCTGGCTATCGTTGGAACGTATGGCATCATACTGACTTTCTTGCCCCATTCTGGGACCATGAGAAATATCAATATGCCGCAAAATATAATCGCACATGGTAAAGGAAGTACGTCATTGAATCGCATCGCCTCAATGATTATTCATCATTCCTTCTCAACAAGAGGTAGAAACGCAACAGGTACAGCACCCATGAGGTTGCATTTTCTGAAATAGATCAAAGCGTGCATAAATGACATTATCAAAACTACGAATTCAGATATTTTAACTAAATGTTTTACAAAAATTCACAAATGTCAGAAATTCCAAAATTCAAAATTTTGTAATCTTCTATGGCAATTTAACAAAAGGACATATATTTCATAAAAACTGTATCCATGGTTCCAATGTCATCACACTGTGGATTGAGACATCATACGTCATCTTAGATGACATCATAGATCATCATATCTTTTATCCATGACGTCATCGTGCATCGATGTCATCATCATTTCAGGTTTGGTGACATCATCGTCTCAGACTGGCATCATCTCAGCATCATCATGGTATAAGACGTTACAAAAACACAATATATACAAACATGGTATCACAGTAAAGGTCTTCGCCTGCATGTAACTGTAATACCAGACAATACAAAACGAACAAAACATACATATGTACACACAACTCTATTTACAAAATGAAATCTCCCACTGAATGTAAATATCATATCGAAAGCAAGGAGCCAATCTATGCTGTGTAAAGCTGAAAGTTAAGTCATCAATAAACAATTTAATGCGAAAATAAGACTTCAAAAATCATTAAAGATCCTAATACATCTATAACACGAACTTGACATAACCATCTCAAACATAAGCTAATGGCTCCCAAAAATTTATGTACTGGCCAGTATCAAAGTCCCAAATTTTTAAGTCTAAAAATTAAATTTCGTAACCATCCATACCAAAGTCAAATTCAAAGACCCCTACGAACCATAAAGCTTAACCGACATACGAAAGTACTCATCATAATATTTGACAATGCGCACATCCCACTGAGGTCTTACATGCCACCAATACATGACAAGACAAGCGTATTTCTAAAATAATTAATGAAGTAGAACATCACAAGCAAATCAAGAACCTTTCCGTCAACCTTACAGTATAACTCGGAATCAGCTGGTACTACAGTAGACTCGGTTATTCAAACCCAAAAAGTACTATTTCGACATTCTAGTTAAAGAGTTGGGTTTAAATTCGACATCTGGAAATCCCACTTACACCCCAACAAACCTTTCTGCCTCTGAAATAATAGATAACCACAAATCAGCTTTTGCTTCCTTTGGCTTCGACACTACCTTCGACACTACCAATTTAGATTTAGATTTACCATACTTATACTGCATACCTACAATGCATAAGAATCCGTACAAATAACGTCTCATCGCTGGTTCCTCAAAATGTTCTACCAAATCTGTATCGATCTTACTCACCAAAGTTTTATCTGAAATCAAATCTGGGCTTAAAAAATATTGTTCGACAGTATATTCTCGCAGTGGTATCAACCAGATGTGGATTTTAAAGAATTCGAAGGAACTTTTAAAACATCTGAAATCCACTCATTTTAGAGTCCATTCGATCAAAGCCTTTGATTTTTCGACACTTTACACTGCAATTCCACATTCTAAATTGAAAGAAAGACTCGCAAAAATTATAGTAATGCGTTTACAAGTAAGAACGGTAATCGCAAATACAAATTTATTGTTGTAAACTATGACACAACCTACTTTGTAAAAGAAAAGTCCGATCCTGAAAATAAGTACACTGAAACAGACATTATTCAGATGTTAAACTTTCTGATCGACAACATTTTTGTGGTGTTTGGAGGAAAGGCCTTCCAGAAAATTGTCGGAATTCCAATGGGGACCAATTGTGCCCCACTCCTTGCCGACATTTTCCTTTACTCGTACGAAGCTGAATTCATTCAATCTTTGGTCTCTGTAGGGAAAAGATACTTAGCTTCTGACTTCAACTTCACTTACAGATACATAGACGATGTGTTGTCCATCAATAATCCAAAATTCGCGGATTACCTGAGCAGTATCTATCCTTCGGAGATTGAAGTAAAAGAAACTAAAGAGACAAATAATTCAGCATCCTATTTGGACATAATGTTGTCCTACGACACTGATGGTCAAATGAACACCTCACTCTATGACAAATGTGACGACTTCAATTTCAGCATTACAAACTTTCCTTTTCTGAGTAGCAACATCCCTTCATCGCCTGCTTATGGCGTGTTCATATCTCAGTTGATACGCTATGCCAGAGCAAGTACCAAATATACGGATTTTGTTCTGAGAGCTAGGCGTCTTTCAGATAAGCTTCTCAGTCAGGGATATGTTTGTGACCGACTAACATCGTCACTGAGGAAGTTCTACGGTCGATATGGGGAACTCGTCATACACTATGATGTCCCACTTTCCAGAATGGTGGATGAATCCAACCAAAGATTGTACTCTATATCTTCCAAAATGGAAGTAACCGGATGTGACACTTCTACCGAATTGAAGCGACGGGTGTTGCATGCAAGCAGGAGATGCTTACTCTTCCTGGGCACCTGGTCTCACTCTCATATCGGGAGTTCGCTTCTTTTCATATGGTGTAGGTTTTTGTTTGTTTGTTTTAGTTCCTGTTTCGTCCTGATTTTGTATGCCTTCGGTTTCTGATTTTCTGGGTTATCGATTTTGCGCTGTAAACAGGGATATGGTCATTATCCATATTTGTCATAGTACCGTGACGGCCCTTTAAATTCTTATCGATGGATATACACGATAGATTTGTTAACTCTGAGTACAGGTAAATTACACAGGTAAATCTATACAAAAGGGGTACTTTATTATGGAAAATACGGGTATGAAAATAATCTAAAATAATGTGTTCCTGTTTCAGCTACAATGAGAGCTTGCTTTATGCAAATAAGTGTTCGCATTCGTTCTTCTTCGGAGAATACTAGGTAATAGTAGGGTACCAGTTTAATAAGCAATAATTAATCATATTTCCGTGGCGAGGGCATATGTGACTGATGTAACAAGCTAGTTTCTAATTATTAAGTATGCTAGATTCGCTTCCATTAAATAAAAGGGGATGATCTCCAGCATGACCACCCTGCACCTAACCAGCGAAACAAAGCAACAAGAAAGTGATACGTAAATGACATCAGACAAAACTGCAAACCACAAAAACTACACGACAATAATCACAAGAACTTCATACAAAGCAATAGAAACAGACGTACAGAAACATCAAACATTAATGACTACATATAAAAGGAAGGAGACAAATGTGCACCCGGCGCCGACTTTGGACGGCCATCTGCTAAAAGCAGATGGTGTGGGTATCAGAAATACGTGCGCACAACCCTCCCACTTATCCGGATACACAGAGGTCTCCATAAACGCACTATAGTTTTTATAAACATAAAACTTCTCACTGTAAGGTGACGTCAAAAACAAGACAGTAAAACGCAGCGGCCTTTTGTAACACAAATTCTATGTAAAAGGATCTAAAACCAAATTTATGGCATGTGGTCAACAGTCTGTGCTCCGTTGGCTGAATCGAGCTCAAGATCATTCACCTGAGAAGTTTCACCAACTTTCAGATAGGACAGAGAATCAGGACCAAGTCTTCTCTGGCGAGATTTAAACAAGGCCCGTCATGCAGTCCTGTCGTCACGGTTGGCCAGTGTGCAACGTTGGGAAGAGACTAGTACAAAATGAGATTGGTCCAGTACCATGCCAAGTGTTCTTTTGATGACGTTGGGATCATATCCTCGATAAAGCAGGCGACCGACTATATTCTTACATTTGTGGTTGAAGTTTGATCTGGCTAACATCGTCACTGAGGAAGTTCTACGGTCGATATGGGGAACTCGTCATACACTATGATGTCCCACTCTCCAGAATGGTGGATGATATTCTGTCATAGACCATTTAAACCATCTAACCAAAGATTGTACTCTATGTCTTCTAAAATGGAAGTTACCGGATTTGACAGTTCTATCGAATAGAAGCTGCGGGTGTTGCATGCAAGCAGGAGATGCTTACTCTTCCTTGGCACCTGGTCTCACTCTCATATCGGGAGTCCGCTTCTTTTCATGTGGTGGAGATTTTTGTTTGTTTGCTTTGGTTTCTGTTTTATCCTGATTTTGTATGCCTTCGGTTTCTGATTTTCTGAATTATCGATTTTGTGCCATGTACTGGGATATGGTCATTAACCATATTCGTCATTTGATCCTTCTTATTTTGTTTACTAAGTCACCGTAAAATGAAGGTAATGAAGTTCCCAATGATGCATAATCTGATGCTGGCATTTGTTGTCCCAAATTTTAAAAGAAGTTCAAAATAGTTATTGTAAAATTTCCAGAACGATTTTACAAGTTTATGATATCTAAATCCTTGACTGATAAGTTTCTTTATGATTTGTCAATTTTTATCATGGAAGTCCGAAACATTGGAGCAAGCTCATGCGTATCTGATGAGCTGAGAGATGTAAATGACGTGGGATGGCAACCTTGGAACATCGTCATCAAGCCAAAGAAAATTAACTACATGTATGTTGAAGCCAAAGTCTTCTCTTTTGTCGTATATCTTTGTCTGAATTTCTCCGTTATTGAATTTGATATCAAGATCCAAAATGGCGTAGCTTTTTAAGTTTTGACAAAATAGTTTATTCCGAGGTGTTTCATTTGATAGCTAGACTACGGACATCACATTAGTTGTGCGACGTTTTGCATTGTGACGTTACACAGGACTCACTGGAACCTTTACATTAAATATTTGATTAATTATGATGTAACAATTCAAAAATTTGCCAAGGTGTTTGATGACCGTAGGCTAAAAATCAAGGGTTTTAACGGTCGACACTGAGAACTTGAAAATGGACTGTTTGATCTTATCGTCTCTGATTTTTTCATTTTTTCGCAAGTATTATCATTCTACTGCACAGAGTAGAGGAAGTGCACAGAGTTAACTTTATTGATTAGAAAATAACATGTGACATTACCGACGTCAACAGACTACCTCATAATATTACTTAATCTATCGTCATTAGTTGTGTGATATTACTCAAAACGTAGACAATAACACATTGAAGTGTAAGTACACCTGGTGATTTTCGTTGTCTGTTTTTTATTACTCTGAAACCCTTCTAAACCTGTTACAAATATCAATAATTGAAGATCTAAAATATGACAATGCTCTAAATTACTTGACATCACTTGAAAACGTCTAAGTGCCGAACATGAGAATCTTTTATGCATATATGGGCACTAGATTTATTACTTTTAGTACTTTGAAATAATCTTCTCTAGATCCCATGCTATCTATCAACAAATCGGTGAAGAGTGAAATAATAAATATCAAAATACGACATGTAGTTATCTACATGCATTTTGAAAAAGAACTTGTTTCATATTGGAATTGACATACATGTACCAGCGCATCCTTAATACTTGCACGCTGACTGACTGTGTCGACGGGACTCCATGACGGGCCCTGTCCAAACCTCTTTAGAGAAAACAGGGCCCCGACCACCTGTCCTCTCTGAATGTCAGTCGGACTCCTCGGGTGATAACATACATTAGCTACAGCCGGCAGAACACAGGTTGCCCTCTTTTTATATCCATTTACATATTCATCTGTATTGATTGGGCCCTGCGATTTGCAGTCTTGTTTATGTGTGGTCATCTGACAGTGAGGAGGTTATTTTACACCACAATTGTACGTTCTTCGAGACCTCTGGGTAATCGGAATAGTGGGAGGGTTGTGCGCACGTAATCGAAGATAACCACACCGTCTGCTACCGACGTGGCAGATGGCCGTCCTAAGTCGGCACCGTTTACCCAATGGTCTCGTTGGTTTATGTGTAGTCATTTGTGTTTTATGTTTTTCTGTGATTTGACGTTCCTTGTACTACTGCGTCTCTTTCTGTGCGTGTCTTTTTTGTGTTTTACTGTGGGTGTTTTGGGAGGTTGCTGTTGGTGCTGCAACTAGGTGTTGTTGGAGATCCCCTCCTTTCTTGTAGATTCCCGCTTTATAAATCTTCAAACAAAATAAGAAAACGTTTGATCCTGTTGTCAGAATTTATTTACAACAAGCGTTCAAACACAAATTTAAAGAGTTATAAACAGGCATCTATAATTTGAAATAAGGTCTTATAAAGTAAAAAAATCCGTCAAAAATACTCAAACAATTCAACCAAAACAATCCAGTGATAAAAAGAACCATTGAGTGTGAAATGTATAAAGAGAACCTTCCAATAGTTGTATCTGCTAGGTCGGATTAGCACAGTGGTAGCGCGCTCGCTTCTCACCTCTAAGGTCCCGGGTTCGAATCCCAGATTCGGCGAAGGGTCTTATGTGGGAGGATAGGTGTTTCCCCAATCAGACCTCTGCAGGGGGTTTTCCTCCGGGTACTTCGGTTTCTTCCTGCTCCTTGGACCCCCTCACGCCAAATTCTGAGCGAACGAAGGACATTAATATAAGTTATGTAACTTGTTTGTTTCGTTGTAAAATAAATAAAGTTTAGATCTAAATTTTTAAATATCAGAAAAGTATGCAAAAAAAAAATCAGACGAGATCATTAGTCACAATGAAGTAGGTAATGAAACATATGAAATGAGATACCGTATTCGTTTACTGCAAACAAGTTTTGCATTTTCTTTCAGTCGAATATGTGGGGATATTTACATCGTATCTGTTTGTTGACGTAATTGTTGTTTGTCCATATTTTGTTGCAATAGTTATAATAGTCAGGTCATCAATGTCACGAAACAAGTATAGTTCACAAATACACAAAAGCAGGTTTAGAAAATCGACAGCGTTAAAAAAGAGTATTAGAACTTGACTCACATGATAGGTGTTGTAAACAATGATTTTGATTATTCACAAATTTCCCCCCAGACTTCTAAGGCTATGTATATACGTATTGAATCTTTTGTTTGAGTGTAAAACAAAGGAGGGGATCTCCAACAACACCAAGTTGCAGCAACCACAGCAAAACCCCAAAACACCCAATGCAAAAATACAGAGCAGACAATCACAGAAAGAGGCGCAAAAGAGACAAGGAACGTCAATGCACAACACAGAAACATCAAACACAAAGGACTACACATAAACCAACGAGACCAATGGACAACCGGTGACGACTTAGAACGGAAATAACAGATCTTGTGGTTACATGTATCCTGGATTACGTGCGCACAACCCTCCCAATTTTCCGATTACACAGAGGTCTCGAAGAACGTACAATTGTGTTGTAACACAACCTCCTCACTGTCAGATGACCACACACAAACAAGACCGCAAAAGGCAGGGGCCCAAGCAACACAGATGAATATTTACATGTAAATGGATTTAAAAAAGACGTACGTTATACAATTCGTGCTCTGCCGGCGCGAGCGCATGTATGTTATTACCCGAAGAGTCCGACTGACATTCAGAAAGGACAGGTGGTCGGAACCATGTCTTCTCTAAAGAGGTTTGTACAGGACCCGTCATGGAGTCCCGTCGTCACAGTCAGTCAGATTTAAGAATGCGCTGGTACAAGACTGTAGATTGTCCAAGTACCAAGCCTAGTGTCCGTCTGGTGACATTAGGATCATATCCACGGTATAAAAGGTGATGATTCTGACGCATTTTCGATAGTTATATTGTCTATCTTAGATCCTTCTTATCTTGTTAAATTCATTTTCCAATTAATTTGTGTCTTTCAAAATTGTTTCCAATCTAAACGTTCTCCGCTATTGTATAAATTGCATGTATTGTGTTAAAATATATGTAATATTAATCAAAATCTTTTAATAATCTCTATATTCTGGTATCTAATTTCTCGTTAATCACTGAACAATATAACATTATCCGTCTTAAAAATAAGAGAATTACGTTACAAATGTACTTAAGGCGATTAGAAAACAAGCAAATCACACGTCACCGGAAGAAAGTTAGGACAGGACGCCGAGATGAGTAAATTGATTCTTGACATAAGTGTGAAAGTCAAGTATCGGTTCCTATTCGGCTCGTCTTCTTTGTCAAAAATTCTTGAATTTGATAGGTTAATTTAAGTTTTTAAAATGCCAAATATGGATAATGACCATATCCCAATACACAGTATAAAATCGATAAAAGTATAATTCAGAAAATAAACTGAAGGCATACAAAATCAGGATAAAACACGAACCAAAGCAAACAAAAAAAAAGCCTCCACCATATGAAAAGAAGCGAGCTCCCAATATGGGTTTGTGACCAGGTGCCCAGGAAGAGTCAGCATACCCTGCTTGCATGCAACACCCGTTGTTTCAATTATGTAGAATTGTAACGTCCGGTTACTTCCATTTCGGAAGATACAAGTATATTCTGTGGTTGGTTGGTTCAAATTGCCTAAGACAGAATACCATCCACCATTCTCGAGAGTGGGACATCTAGTGTATCGACCAAAGAACTTCCTCAGTGACGTTGTTAGTCGGTCACAAACGTATCCCTGACTGAGAAGCTTATGTGAAAGACATCTAGGTCTTAGAAGAAAATCTGTATATTTGGTACTTGCTCTGGCAAAGCGTATCAACTGAGATATGAACACGCCATAAGCAGGCAATAAAGGGATGTTGTTACTCAGAAAAGGAAAGTTTGTGATGCTGCAATTGAAGTCGTCACGTTTTTCATAGAGTGAGGTGTTCATATGACCATCTGTGTGGTAGGACAATACTATGTCCAAATAGGATGCTGAATTATTTGTCTCTGTAGTTTCTTTGACTTCAAGCTCCAAAGGATAGGTTCTGCTGAGGTAGTCCGCGAATTTTGGATTATTGATGGACAACACATCGTCTATGTATCTGTAAGTGAAGTTGAAGTCAGAAGCTAAGTATCGTTTGGATTATTGATGGACAACACATCGTCTATGTATCTGTAAGTGAAGTTGAAATCGGAAGCTAAGTATCGTTTCCCTTCAGAGACCAAAGATCGAATGAATTCATCTTCGTACAAGTAAAGACAAATGTCGATAAGGAGTGGGGCGCTTGGTCCCCATTGGAATTCCGACAATTTGCTGGAAGACCTTTCTTCCAAACACCACAAAAATGTTGTCGATCAGGAAGTTTAAAATCTGAATAATATCTGTTTCAGTGTACTTATTTTCAGAATCGGACTTTTCTTTTACAAAGTAGGTTTTGTCATAGTTAACAACAATAAATTTGTTTTTGCGATTGCCGTTTTTGATTTTAAACGCATTATTTACATTTTTGCGAGTCTTTCTTTCAATTAAAGAATGTGGGATTGAAGACTATATAGTGTCGAAAAATCAAAGGCTTTAATCGAATGGACTTGACTTAAATGAGTGGATTTCAGATGTTCTAAAAGTTCCTTCTTATCTTCATCGTTCCAGGTATGAGATTTTCTGAATTTAGATTTTTACTTCGAATAAATACATCAAGTTTAAGTACGTCAATCTTTTAATAGTTACTGTCTTAAAATTTGCACTTTCGAAATAAGATATATTCTACTCACGACAATAAAGATAGAAAAATTATTAAAGTCTTATCTTCATCATTCCAGAATCCAGAACAGATCCAGAAGCCTAGAAAAAAGGCATCCGAAACGGCGGTCCGGGGATTCCATTCCAGACCTTGTGGCCTGCCAACCACAAGTTTGCGCTGTGAGAGAACATTTTGCTGAAATCATATTAGCGCGCTCGCAGCAGCAACGTTGCACGTGCAGACGTTAATCGTGTCAGTACCCATAGGGATCCCTACAACCAAATCTTACATAAATGTTGTAGAGGAAGGACTAGGCAATAAAATGGTCACTATGTATGTCCATGATTTGTATAATTTGTATTCTCTAGCGGAAACGAAACCTTTTGATTCAGATGTACAAATATAAGTCCCCCCTCGATCAAAACACCATCTAATGAGTTCAGACAATCGATCATTAATTTTGTCTTTGGGAAGCGCGGTGTACATATGTCGTATGCCGTAAGAAGAAAACGTATTGGCTTGAAAATTTCTAGATTTCATCTCGTCAATCACTTCCCCTGATTTTTTCATTCGACCAAAAGAAGTTTACATCATTCCTGTTTAGAACAGTTTCACAATATTTTGCCACGTGTTCCTTCATCGCCGTGACTGCTGACGTCAGATTTTTAGACAAAATTGTAGTTAAGCAATTGCTAGAATGAGCAATGTATCAAAATTTGTAAGGAGACGTGTGTAGTTTTGTATGCAGTATAATTGTACGAGGATCCAATTTAGATATAGGAATGCTGAATGAAGAGCTTTCACTGTTCTTTGTTGTTTGAATTTGATTGCACTTGGGCTGATCCTAGGCAGTGGACCCTGTCCTTTATCGACCAGCGGACTTCCAAATAGGTGCAGATGTTATATATAAAGTCAAAAGAGTTATTCCTATGACGTCCATATGAATACGGCCCACTCAGCACACACCGGAGGGTTGTCACCGTGGCGTAGCGGTATGAGCGGCCTGCTTTGTATGCTAGGCGAAGGCGCCGTACGGAGTTGACCGACTTTATATTTCACTGTTCTGTTTGCTCAAAATGTTAGAGACACTTTCATTGCTTTTGATCTTTTGATATAAGTATTTGTAGAAGAAAGTTCCGAAACTAAAGTTGATATGTAGTGACGTTTCCAAATGATTAAGGTGTTGTTGGCTGCTTTATCTGCAGGCGCGAAGACATATTTTTCGTGTAAATCACGTAACTTAGATTTGAAGTATCTTTCAGATTTAGAACTTGGATTTTCAAAAAGATAAGGATTATTGTGGAAGTTATTTATTTATCTATGCGAATATCAGATATATCGAAAATGATGCTTCCTTTCTACCGAATTGAAGTGTAGGGTGTTGCATGCAAGCAGGAGATACTCACTATTTCTGGGCATCTGATCTCACTTCATCGCAGGGAGTTCACTTCTCTTCATAAGGTAGAATTGTTTTTATTTCTGTTCATTTGCCTTAGTTCGGTCATTCAACAAAAAAAGTTGGCAAATGATGCCCCCAGGCGGTTAAGGGCTTATAACTGAAAATTGTTAAAAGATTTTGAAACTTTTTAAAATGTTTTGTGAATTGTGATAATTTTATGTATTTCCTAACACAAAGTTTGGATGTAAGTAATGAAATAAGAAAAATTTCCACTCCTTAGGTAACGATGTGTCATTGGGTGGTTTTGCAGTATATTTCAAGATATAAATCCTGCTTCCGTTGTATGTCATACAATAGCCACCATTTATTATTCTTATATCAGATACTGGAGCTCGTAAAAAGTTCTCCGCGAGGGATTTGACAGTAAGTATTTTAAATGTGTTTCCCTGACATTGTCGCCATAGCACTTTCTATATAGACATAACCTCAGACAGTGCATGTTTTTAATATATTGTTTTCATTTTCGTGCGGGACATCGACGGCGGGTGCGGCTAGCCAAACAGGGGATGCTTACTCCTCCCGGGCACCTAGCTTAATAGGAGTTCGTCGATGCTCAGTTTGGTGCTCTCTTGTGAGTGCTGTTGAGATTGTTGTCAGGATCTTCTTTATCTCATTGCTGAAGATATCAGTGGTAAAATAAGAAATAACATCTCCAAAAAGAAAATTGAGGAAAAATGATGTCCCTAACTTTGTTGTCATTTTCGTAACGCTGTCTTATACATAACAAATCTGATCTAATGTATGAGTTGTGGCGCCTGAAAAAGCAGAGACTTGACACCAACTAAATAGTAAATACGCTGGATCATAACTTAGTATAAAATATACGCAATATTAAACAAAATCGTACCTGGTAGATGCCATTTAGGAACCGTACACTTATTATTCGTAATTACCTTACATTATTTACTGACATACTGACAATCTGTATGGATGATTTTCTTTTAAGATAACAATCTTAATACACGCATGGATACATTTCAACCTGATATATGTTTGTCAAAGTAATCAGATAGGTACCTCAAAATGAATACATCACAATATTTTGTCATTTCCGTAACCGTCATTTCCGTGACATTTTACGTAAAAACGGTAATGACATCGGTATTATGGAAATTCTTCTATTTCTCTATATAATTAAAACATTTTAATGAATGCATATAAAATCACCATTCTATGAGTAAATCAACCACTTTACTTTTCTTTTCGTCATTTCCGTAATGTTACCTGTCATTTCCGTTAGGAGTATCATTTCCGTTCATACGTTATTTCGCCTTTTCTACTATTATGTACAGAAGTAAATTATTTGTCCTCGGGTGATAACATACATTAGCTCGCTACAGCCGGCAGAGCACAGGTCGTATTACGCATGCCCTCTTTTTATATCAATTTACATATTCATCTGTGTTGCTTGGGCCCCTGCGTCTTGCGGTCTTGTTTGTGTGTGGTCATCTGACAGTGAGGAGGTTGTTTTGTTTTTCTGTGATTTGACGTTCATTGTACTACTGCGTCTCTTTCTGTGCATGTCATTTTTGTGTTTTACAGTGGGTGTTTTGGGAGGTTGCTGTTGATGCTGCAACTAGGTGTTATTGGAGATCCCCTCCTTTCTTTAACATATAATATCACTGGACAAGTCTTTGGGGTTCGGTTCAAAATGTGTCCCATAGCAAGTATTTCCTCCAAATGCTAGTGATGGATGTAAAAAACTTTCTATATCAAAATATATACATATAGTTTATGAACCCTTCTAGAAATAAGCAATACAATATAGTTATGGGTATTTTGTTGTAAGTATTTTGGATTAGATCAAAGTGTAACGGAAATGACAAATGAGTATTAGTATAGAAAAGTCCAAGGCATCTTTTCTCAAAAAATTGAGAAAACTGATCACTGCTGACACTGAAACGTTTTCCCTTGAACATTGAATCAAATTTTTAAACGAAAAAAAAAATTTCCCCCCAAATACAAGATGAGGTCTGCCTTTTTCCTGGTTTTATTTTGGTATTGTATGCCGATGGCTCGATGATTTATCATACTAGACATACTCTTTCTAGATATACAACATTGTTATGGAAATTATTTGATGGGACAAGGTGCTTATTCATCTGTTCTTGTTCAATACTGATGGGTCATATGGCAAGCAAGCGTCTCCAAAAGGTTCACAGTTCACAGTACATTGTGACGGATTGGTGATAGCAACACACTGCTGACATATAAAATCGGGAAATAGTTCTAGGCAGATGCTTAAAGTGCGGTCAAAAACTTCAGTAGAACAATCTTGGATTTCATTGTTCGAATCACAAACCGGACAATCTTGGATTCCTTCGTTTGACTCAAAAACTGAAAGTTAGAAGAGGAAATTATAAAGAATCATTACAATACTAGTCTAGTCATATTATGTAAATAAAGCCTACGCTCACGCAGCAAGATACGCCCGTTGGGATTTTTTTCACAACACCAAAAAATTTAAGTCCCATAACTCCATAAGGACAAATTGGATGAACCTTAAAATCGAAAGGCGGCTTCCTCTTCAAAGTCTGATTAAAATGTACAAATTTCATGAAAATCTGTTGACACATATTCAAGTTATTGCGTTGCATGCACCTATATTTTGCCCTAAGCTTAACATGTATGTGCATATAACCCCCCCCCCATTACACATAATTTCTGGATTATGTGACAAAAAATTCAAGAACCCGTTATATATGTGAAAGAACATCCTTTCTACTTGAAGTATACAAAATTTCAAAACATTTCAACCTGAAATAGATTTTTAAATAATTTTTAACTATTTCAGTATATTTTCACTGTATTTTAAAATATCTAAGTCCCATAACTCTGTAACGACATATCGAATGAACCTGAAAATCGAAAGGCGGCTTCCTCTCCACAGTCCAATCAAAATGTATGAATATCATGAAAATCCGTTGACGCATATTCAAGTTATTGCGTTCCATGCGCCTATGTTTTGCCCATAGCTTAACATGTATGTGCATATAACCCCCCCTTCCTATTACACACAATATCTCGCTTATGCGACCAAAAAATTAAAAACCCGTTAAATATGTCAAAGAGCATCCTTTCTACCTTAAGTATACAAAATTTCAAAACATTTCGATCAGAAATAGATTTTTAAATAATTTTTAAATATTTTAGTATATTTTCACTGTATTTTAAAATGTCTAAGTCCCATAACTCTGTAATGACATATCAAATGAACCTGAAAATCGAAAGGCGGCTTCCTCTCCACAGTCCAATCAAAATGTATGAATATCATGAAAATCCGTTGACGCATATTCAAGTTATTGCGTTCCATGCGCCTATATTTTGCCCTTAGCTTAAAATGTATGTGCATATAACCCACCCCTCCCCCCTTCCTATTACACACAATATCTCGGTTATGCGACAAAAAAATTAAAAACCCGTTACATATGTCAAACAACATCCTTCCTACATGAAGTATACAAAATTTCAAAACATTTCGACCAGAAATAGATTTTTAAATAATTTTTAAATATTTTAGTATATTTTCACTGTATTTTAAAAATCTAAGTCCCATAACTCTGTAACGACATATCGAATAAACCTGAAAATCGAAAGGCGGCTTCCTCTCCACAGTCCAATCATAATGTATGAATATCATGAAAATCCGTTGACGCATATTCAAGTTATCGCGTTCCATGCGCCTATATTTTGCCCTTAGCTTAAAATGTATGTGCATATAACCCACCCTCCCCCCTTCCTATTACACACAATATCTCGGTTATGCGACAAAAAAATTAAAAACCCGTTACATATGTCAAACAACATCCTTCCTACATGAAGTATACAAAATTTCAAAACATTTCGACCAGAAATAGATTTTTAAATAATTTTTAAATATTTTAGTATATTTTCACTGTATTTTAAAAATCTAAGTCCCATAACTCTGTAACGACATATCGAATAAACCTGAAAATCGAAAGGCGGCTTCCTCTCCACAGTCCAATCATAATGTATGAATATCATGAAAATCCGTTGACGCATATTCAAGTTATCGCGTTCCATGCGCCTATATTTTGCCCTTAGCTTAAAATGTATGTGCATATAACCCACCCCCCCTTCCTATTACACACAATATCTCGGTTATGCGACAAAAAAATTAAAAAACCCGTTACATATGTCAAAGAACATCCTCTCTACTTGAAGTATACAAAATTTCAAAACATTTCGACCAGAAATAGATTTTTAAATAATTTTTAAATATTTTAGTATATTTTCACTGTATTTTAAAAATCTAAGTCCCATAACTCTGTAACGACAAATCGGATGAACCTGAAAATCGAAAGGCGGCTTCCTCTCCACAGTCTGATCACTATGTATAAATTTCATAAAAATCCGTTGACGCGTATTCAAGTTATTGCGTTCAATAGGCGGACGGACAGACGGACAGACGGACAGACGGACGGACTTCGCCATACCATAATACGTCCCGTCAAATGACGGGCGTATAAAAAAGGAAGGGGGGGGGGGGGTTGAAATCCAAGTTATTGCAAAAGTATTCTTTGGACTTGATCTATTGTCTAAACACACTTACAAAACACAAATAAAAAGTCTTCACTCGAATCTTTTCGGAAAGTACAGTATTTTGAACCCCCCTTCGTTTTAGTCAAAATGCAAAAAGATCAAATGTGGCATGTTCAGTTGATCAGAAAACCAAGAGAAAGATTCAGGTTTAGCCTAACATTGTTAATATCTTTAGTAACGATATAAGACATTTGATAAAATTCAAGCTTGTAGATGTAAGCAAAATAGAAAACGGACAAATCAAAAACGGTAAAATGGCAATTTTCAGATAGCAAAACCGACTTAAGCACGAGTTTGTGGCCTTTGTTAGGAATCAAAATAAACAATGTAAAGCTTTAAATTCTCTTAATTGAACGTTCATACTACATATTTTCAAACTTATTCAAAATAATACAAATCATATACATTTTGTCACAGGGATTTATCACGCTAATACCGTTTGCAGTATTTACTATATATATGTGTTAAAGGGATCTAACTCGACGTTTAACGAAAAATCAACAAGTTATCTTTAAGTCTTCAGAAATAAGCTAATAAATGTCAAAACCTATTTTCTGTGGTATATTTCGATAGATTAATTCATACTGAATCTTCATACGAAATTTGAAATCAGTACCTCCCTTACGAGCCGAGATATGCTCAATACCGCTCTCATATATAAGTGCCGCATTTCTAGGTCGGACAAAAAGGTGTCCGATGATAATCAGGCATCAGTGATCAACTTGAGGCACAGCTTGACCATTCAATGATGCGAACATCTCAAATACATAACATGGCATGAAATAGTCCCATATATGCTTAGTACAATTTCAAATAAAGTCTTTTTTGACGACTTTGAAATAAGAAAAGCGTCGGATTTAAGCGAGATTAAACTCAACATGTGCAGAGTTATGAAAGACATACACATGTATACGTGCATGCAAAGAGGTAGCAGCTATATGAGGGACTTTCATATACCAGCGATTTTTGAGATGGTAAAAAGGATGTGAAGAATAGATAATCATGCAGTTGTATGTCTTTGAAGTGTTCGGACGTTTAAACGATCAAGCAGTAACCAAATTTTGTCTATACTGCTTGATTATCACCGGACACCTTTTTGTCCGACCTAGAAATGCGGCGCTCATAAGTGAGCGGTATTGGGCATATCTCGGCTCGTAAGGGAGGTACTGATTTCAAATTTCGTATGAAGATTCAGTATGAATTAATCTATCGAAATATACCACAGAAAATAGGTTTTGACATTGATTAGCCTATTTCTGAAGACTTAAAGATGACTTGTCGATTTTTCGTTAAACGCCGAGTTAGATCCCTTTAATACATATCTATAGTAAATACAGTAACCGGTATTAGCGTGATAAATCCCTGTGACATTTTGTATTTATGATGTCGGGGTTAGTTATCCCAGAATTCGGCGGCCAAGACCATACTTTTTTAGAAATTATTTAATAAGAATGAATATTTTGTCAATTTGATTTAGATAATTCTCTAAGGTGAAATGGGTAAGCATTTTCATTTGATTTTATAATTATGCTTAATTTACTTTATGAATATTATAAAAGTAAAAGTACCTTCTAAGTAATGTTAGTTTTTGAAGTTCTTTATACCAACTGAAAAAAATCTTCAAAAAAGTCCTCGAACATTTCCCAATGTAGAAAAAATTATGGAGAATTTTAAGTCAGATGTCCATGCACTCATTATGAAAATTGAACAATGTTCGATTTTTAAAATATAATACTCCAGCAGAAATATGAAATTCTATCTTCAGAAAGCTTCTTTCACCAGTGACAATATTGCAAAATTTAAAGCTAATCGGTCTACATACTTTCGAAATATTAGGAATTTTAACCTAAAAAAATCTTGGTATTAGCCTTTTTTCAAGAATTCTCCAAAAATATCAAAATCGTCCACTTTGATACTAGAGTTTGACAAAGGCAGCAGTCATAACAGTAAAAAAAATCAGATTCATTTAGTTCATATGGCTCCAAATAATGAACAAAACAACTTAAATTCAATTTATCTTCTACAAACAGCGTGAAATTAAGCTTTATTTTTTCTTTTTGTTTGCTAATATTTGAAGAATACGCGATACACGATACACGAGTATAAAATCACATTCATGTAATTCATATGACTCCAAATAATTAACAAAACAACTTAAATTCAATTCATCTTCTACAAACAGCGTGAAATTAAGCTTTCTTTTTTCTTTTTTTTTTTGCTACAATTTGAGGAATACACGAACAAATGATTAAACCAGATGGTTTTGGGGACGATTTTTTAAAGGCAGATTCATCGTGACATACAAGTTTCTGCATAATCATTTAAAACGCTAGAAATGTTATTACACTTTTATGACAACTAGGCGAAGTTTTATTTCGTTTCTATGAAATCTTATTCTAAAACTGGAGGATACACTCATTTCATCAAATCACGACACTATTTTTGGCAACACCAAACAAAAAAGAAATGTTCAATGATATCCGTTATCATCCTAAATTCGGCTTCAGTAGATAATGTCATAGCCAGTTTTTACAAGGAAGAAAAATAGTACACTATAATGAATAATAATTAATGGAGAAATAAACAACCAAAAATGACATTTTCTCTAAATTGCTCAAAAAATCGGGTTTTTTGTGAGATAAAAAAGTCTCCACCAAGAGGATTTTAGAGGATTTTTGAATTGTTGTTCCAAGTGTTTCAACGTACAATTAAACATTTCTTTTGCAATTAAGTTAAAGAAGATCATGACGACAATAGCAACAGCACTTACAATAGAGCACAAGATTGAGCACCGACGGACCCTTAGCAAGCCAGAGGTGGGACGGACCAGGCGCCAGGGAGGACGAATTCAAATCGAAAATGACTGGACTATACTTGAGGAATCTCATCTGAAATGGACCCTGACATTTCGTTCAATCTGAAAATTGATCAAAGTTTTTAGGTGACTTAGTTCTAGATTGCACCGGCAAGCAGAACACATACTGTAGTTGACGTATTAACTATATTTTTTTATCAAGTAACAGAGGTAGTATGATATAGGGTCTGATGCGATACGAGAAATCACATGACCTCTTACTTACACATCCGGTTATACGTACTAGTAATGTACATACAAATTGTACAATGGGGGAAAAGAGCTTATGACTCTGCGGATAGCCGGATAGTATGTAGTGTAGCCATGACCGATAAAAGTCCGATTATGATACACATTGATTTCTTCCATTTTATTAGCTGTTTCATAGTCCTTTCATGGTGTTTTTAGATGGCTCAAGTCTGTTTGTTGTCCGTTGTTTGTTGTGTTAATGCGTGATCGTTCTGTCGTGGTCTCTGCCACATGAACATGCTGGTTTCTATAAAAATTGATGAAGTCACAAGCCTTGACGTCAGATACCTGCACAAATGGGAAGTAACTCTGTATTTCGAAAAGACCGAATACTTCCTATTCAAGGAATACATTCTGCAAAGGAGTTAATGGCAAATGATGTCCGGGGAGAGTAATCAGATCCTGCGCAGCTACGTTAAGGCACTCCTCAGAAATGACGTCTTCAAATATGGCGCGAAATGACGTCAACCTCAGATTTTGACGTCATCAACACGGAGTCTACTGTCGTTTGCAAATTTTGATACTCTTTATTGTCATTTATCATCGAGTTAGATCTTTATACATGATTGAATTTTTTGCTGAATATGTTATAACTTTTATCTATAGTAAAAATTCTTGAATGGCATAACGTACTATACAAGCGTTTGATGAAAATGCTTGCCTAGCAACCACGTGCGGATGTTACTCAAAGTCGTAGAAAAGCTTGAAGGCTTTATGGATTCTTTTCTTTTTAAATAATTGATTCGTTTTTTTAAACTGACGTTAAACTAACTGAGGATACAGCCTTTCAATCTAAACAAAGTGAAAGCAAGGAAATAATAATGATAAGATTATAATAAATTCTCTATATTATATTATATATTATTCTCTATAGGCCAAATTTAAAGACGGGAGAGAAAATACTACCGACGACAACTTGAAAAAAAGGGCTTAAAAATTAAAATGCTGGAAGTTACTAAGTAAGGTGGCGTGCGTAACATTCAGATTGGACTTTGTCGACTATAAATAATTGTACGACATGCATTTTCTTCGTGGTATTCTTTTAGATTGTAATTAGAATGAAAAAAAAATTATATAAAATTTTCACGTCTCCCTGTTTGTTTTTTCTCTCTCTCTTAGACCACGTAAATTGAATATCACAGGCTAAAATGAAAATTATAATTTATATGTTAGTAACGAAATGTTACAGAATTAATAATCTCTTTCCTGATATCACATATTTTATCTGTACTGTACAAAGCTCTTTTAATAGGTACAAGCATATACGATATACGGAAACAATGCCTATTGATATCATGGTGCCTCTCACTGAGTCAACAATTAAAAAAGCAAAAACTTCGTATAAATTTTGAAATATAAAATGTTCTTTCTGCCAAGATCGAACTCGCGATCATGGATTTTGCAGTCCTGCGTCATCACCACTACACCACCGCACCGTTGCGTCACAGTGATGAAATTGTAAAATACATTTCAGTGATTGCCGAAGATTTAATCTTTTCACTTTTTTGATTGAAATACGATAAAATTTTCTTCAATTAAACAACATAGAATTTATTTCATCTTCTCAGGTAAACATTTGTGTTTAAAGGCCACAAAACTATGAGAACGAAATCGGCGAAGTCGACCTTGATTGTTATAAACTACGAGTTGCTTCCCTTCGCTAGTCACATATACGTTTGAAAAACATATCGTCGTAGGGTGATGGTACAAAATTGCATGGCGCAGGCTGAAATTACAATGCTATGTGTTGGGGTCGCGTTAAACTAGTCCGATAGATTGTTGTCCTCCATAATCTAAGTAGGCACTTTGTCGATTCTATCTATGACTATTTAACGTATCCAATGTACAAATGAAGATCTCGCGGACGTCTCGTCCATTTAAACAGTGTTAAAATGATCTCAGTAATTTTCGGCAGTGTCTTGATAGTTTCCGTGGCTTGAGCGTCGGCATGCTGATCTCTGATGTTAGAAACCATTATTTATGTTGTATTAGGTATATTTAGGTAAAAATATGCCATGATTCTAACTATATAATACACTTGATATTTATTTGTACAACGGATACCTTAAAATATATGACAATACTGGGAGTTTAGT
Source organism: Pinctada fucata (assembly GCA_028142955.1). NCBI lineage: Eukaryota > Metazoa > Mollusca > Bivalvia > Pterioida > Pteriidae > Pinctada > Pinctada fucata. The sequence goes on along the minus strand of AP027112.1, from coordinate 33,333,868 downwards.
GCTGTTCTAGTCATTTTTAGATATTTTATTCCAAAAATATAAAAAAGAAGAAAAGTGCGCACTTGAACTCATAAATGGCAATACCTACAAGGTATTTTGGTAGTAAGCATAGGACTGTAACTGCAGGAATGGCGTTGCGCCAGCTCGTTTTTTACAATTCATTGTTTGCATGTTATAAATAGTTGTCACGTGACTTGTGATGTGGCACATGACATCACTATTGGCTGAATGTGTAGTACAAGCTTAATTAGTGTTAAACACTGATACCAAATACATAAAGAAATTTTATTGGAGGATGTCCTTTTTTCATTATTGAAAATGTCTTTTAAAAATGTCACTAATATTGCAACGTAAAAATGAGGAGTGCCTTAACGTAGCTGCGTGTTTACTAGCAAAATCAGTCTCCTAGGCATGCAAAAAGTCGAATCCGGTGATCGCATCAAACTCGGTATCTTGGTCACACTTCCCCGCGAGGGGTTTGACAGTAAGTGTTTTGAACATTTTCCCCTGACATTGTCGCCATAGTACTTTCTATAGAGACATAACACCAGACAGTGCATGTATTTTATGTATTGGGTAGCCAACAGGGGATGCTTACTCCTCCCGGGCACATGGTCCCACCTCTAGCTTGCTAGGGGTCCTTCGATGCTCAATTGTGTACTCTATTGTGAGTGCTGTTGGGATTGCCGTCGGGATCTTCTTTAACTTATTGGATGATTCTAATCTTAAATATCATCCAAGATAGAGGACAACGAGATATCTTGGTCGAGATATCTTGAACGAGATATTTTCATTGTATCTTTAATTTTCATTTGTCTCAAGAACAAAGTAGTTCGCTGAAAAACGTTTCCGAAGTTCCATAGTTTTTCAGTTAGTCTCCTTGCCCTCAGAAAAGTCGTATTAGTTTTAGATCGCTCAGGGATAGCGTATCAATTGCGATATAAAAAAAATCAAAGGCAGGGGACAAAAGAATGTAACTTGAAAGTTTTCATATCTGTCATATATTGACTGAGATAAATCAGATCTAAATGAATTAAATGTTAAACGTCTTTAAATTTAATAGCATCATTTAAAAAGAATATTTCGTTTACTTTTCAAGTAATAGAATAAGTACTTGTTTCTTACTTTCATTTCCAAGAAATAGTCCCAGAATAAAAGATGATCCGATAAAATAAACATCTGTGTAAGGTTGTGCATGAGTGAGGAATGAAACAATTATCAAAAAATATAATACCCCTCTCATTATGCCCAAAGTGGGTTTTTCACCTATACCGTTTAGATGTAACGGCAAAATGGAGAAAAATGAAGAGTTCGGAAATATATCAACAAATGTTAGAAAATGAATTAGTTGGTGCAAAACAATTGGAGAACAATTTCATCCAATAGTAGATATTGTGTTATGTCACGATTTATGCTTTAATGTTTCCTTGAATATACGTAAATAAACACCTCTATGTACTTAGTATCTACCTGATCAGATAAAAAATGTATCGGTACAAAATGATAATGTGTAATTCACATTCCTTTTTGATCCGGACTTCATTTTCAGTCATCCCCTTCAGATGATTTTGAATCTTTTTAACCCTAAATCAATAGAGGTAATCATTGATGCAGGAGGAATATTTCTGGCGACTTTCATGATGATATAGGTGTAATTAACACTCTGCTATGATCCGGAAACCATTTTCATTCGTTTGATTCTAGTTATCTTGAACTTTCATCTTTTGACCACAAAGTCCAAAGGGGTCATCAATGAGTCATAGTGAATAAGCGTATGAAATGTAAACGTCTTCAAATTGAATAGCATCATTTAAGAAGTTTCACTACAATAACACTTATAGTCCTGAAACCAATTGTTGATGTCAGCCAGCTTACCCGCCTGTCTGTCTCACATCAGATTAAGAGCCAAATTTTGCAATTCGGTTAATGTTAAACGTCTTTAAATTCAATAGCATCATTTAAGAACAGATACAATTTCAGCATGGACCAGACATGCACGCTTCGGGTACTTAACCCTCGTTAGTGATCCTCAATCTAAACAATGTCACATGGCCAAAGAGTGTGAAAAATATTACATGTATATCCAAAAATGTACCGAAAACGTAGCAGGATGGGTGGGATATGATGCTACAGGTCCCATGTTTTAGAAATTTCAAGATATTTTGATAACAGAAATTTTCGAATGCGTTGAAGAGACATACGATCAACCGAAGTTTATCGAACTTGGCTACATGTGTAGCATTTATCAAAATTTCGTGAAATTTTGCAAGAGAAAAAAGTTCTTTGTACGACTGTGACTATGAATGAAATCGCAAAGAATTTGCTTATAACCGCACAGTGCCCTGCCAAAAACTGCAAAGGACGAATTTTGACAAATTCATATAAATTAAGTGGTCATTTATTCCTTACTTCAGCCTTTAAAAGCTTAATTAAGGAGATGTTCTGTGACCAGAAGTCGTTATTTATCAACAACTAGCAGGTAAGGACAATCATAGTATCTCAGAATCGCAAAATTTGAGACGAATTTTATACATAACATTGTGATTACGTTACATATATAATGTATTTATTGTTCAATTCAGCTTATTTAAAAAGCAAAATACAGGATGATAAACAACTTTGAAATATGGACATTCAAGTCATGTGTTCATCATATAAAGGGAAGATATAAGTAATGAATTTGATACAGGTATCACCTAGTCACAATGGTGTCACGCTTCGGTAATCATCTAATTCCGGAATGGAAACAATGGCGTTCCTACACAAATGATTTTACAAATGAATTAAAACATGAGTATGTATAAAAGCCTCTTTACTTTAAGATGACCACACAAGTAGGACAGCAAAACGCACGCACATATCTGTGTTATAAAAAATAAGAGGTATGAATTGTTTACCAATGTTAAAGCCAGTTCAAGTATAGAAGGATGAAAGATATATGTTTTGAGCGGAAATTCCGATTTTAGTAATAGATAAAAAGAGGAAGACGTAATTGAAATGTTGAAGTTGCTTATACGAAACAACTTTTGTGGTATTGTCAGGATCTTCTTTAACTCATTTGTGTCACACATATTCCCTTTGCCGTGTGGATCTTGTAAAACAATTCCCCGCGAGGGGTTTGACAGTAAGTGTTTTGAATATTATATTTTCCCTGACATGGTCACCTTAGCACTTTCTATATAGATATAACCTCAGCCAGTGCAATGCATGTATTATATATATTGATTTTATTTTCGTGCTTGAACATCGACGGCGGGTGCGGCTAGCCAACAGTGGATGCTTACTCCTCCCGGGCACCTGGTCCCACCTCTAGCTTGCTAGGGGTCCGTCGATGCTCAATTTGGTGCTCTATTGTGAGTGCTGTTGAGAGTAATGTCAGGATCTTCTTTAACTCATTTGTGTCACACTTATGCATTTTGCCGTGTGGAGCTTGACAAAAATCCCCGCGAGGGGTTTGACAGTAAGTGTTTCGAATATTTTCCCTGACATGGTCGCCATAGCACTTTTTATATAGATATAACCTCAGACAGTGCAATGCATGTATTTTATGTATTGTTTTTATTTTCTTGCATGAACATCGACAGGCGGGTGCGGCTAGCCAATAGGAGATGCTTACTCCTCCCGGCCACCTGGTCCCACCTCTAGCTTGCTAGGGGTCCGTCGATGCTCAATTTGGTGCTCTATTGTGAGTGCTGTCGAGAGTATCGTCAGGATCTTCTTAAACTCATTGGATGGTTTTTCAGAAAATTGGTGTTATTCGAATGGGAGCCAACTGTTCTCCACTTCTTGTCGATGCTTTTGTATACGCATGAGAAAGGAGGGGATCTCCAACAACACTCAGTTGCAGCATCCACAGCAAAATCCCAGAACATCCAATGCGAATTACAGAGCATACACGCACAGAAACAGACGTAAAAGGCATAAGGAACACCAACTCACATTGAAACACCAAACACAAACGACTACAAGTGGAAGCCGTGGGTTTGTATAGTCATTGCTCTACTCTATGTATCAATAGGTGAATCAAATATTTTGATGTTATTTATACTGTGCTCTTCTTAAAAAATATGCAGTCGTTATTTTAGTGTTCATCCTTTTTTATAAATCCATCGTACACATTTTGTAGATAACCTTCGCACAACCTATCAAACGTCGACTGTGTTAAAAATAACCCTGCAAATTTCGCTTTATAATAAGGGCCATGAAATATTACGCCTAAATAAATTCTGTGCAATTTCTTCGTCGACGGTGTTTTAAATACCTGTCGTTACAGATAGATTATTGTTTCTGTAGCGGTTTGTGAATGTTGGTCACCTAACGTGTCGTTGATCTCATTACAGGTAGATTATTGTAAATATATTCTGTGCAATTTCTTCGTAGATGGCGTTTCAGGCACGTGTCATCACATGTAGATTACAAGTATATTGATTGCAGCGACATAAAATCCCGAGTCGCCTCAGTACATGTACCATTACTTTGCAGAGTATCGTATGTTACACCTGACATGTATTGTGGATTGCGACTAAAGAAAGAACATAAGAAAGAAAGAAACTTGTATAAACATAAAAAATGACGAAAAAAGAAAGAAGAAGAGAAAACCCCAATTCATGAACCCATGTACACACACACATTTTATAATATAATGTTCTATTAAATTAGTGGATAATGTCTTTATATAAAAGTATTTGATTACAATAATTTCAATAAACACATTTATGCAATCAAATGCAATGCACATGTACAATAATAGCTTTTTATGTATAATCAGTTTCTTCCAGTTTGATTTGACTGTGAAAATGCGTAAATTCCTATGTTGGCTGAAGTAAGTCGATTTTGGAAGGTGTAAGGGGCCACTAATCTTTTCTCATAATCCATTTCAAACTGAAGTTTGCCATTTATCTATCATGAGATTTTTTTTTATAGCAATAGCGTATTTTAAATTACATCATAAAAGAATAATTATAAACAAACTGAGTTTCCCAGTAGTTTTTGATTTTTTAAAAATTCTAAATGGACGGAGTGTTACTCCAAATTAGAGTCCTATTTTTTGTATTTGAATAACGTGGAACCGCGAATGTCGAGGAAGGACAACCAAGTGCATCGATGACATTTTGTCCGGCTGTATAGATACCGATCCCTGCCATTGTTGGGGATTGTAAAGGCATACTGCTCCAAGGATACACCCAAGGGTACAATCCAGTATATGTCATAGGATCCTGGGAAAGGGAGGGATGTTGGTATTTACAACTGAACATGTTTTTTTAGCATTTCCCGGATAGGGGCTTTCACAGCTTTTGGGATTTTTCTTTCCTCAAATACCTAAAGGATTTGCTGCCATTTTAAACATTCATGTTCAATGTTATCGGGTATGATTCCGGTGTAATGTTTTCTGAGAATTATCACATGACTCCTCCCTTTGTATCCAACAAAAATATGTTTATCCACATTACTGTTCATCAAGTAGGGTTTCACTTTTGCTTCGAAGGACTGATTAATGATGTTTTCCATTTTTATTTTAGATTCAAGTTCGGCTCTTAATTCTTTAATATGTGTCCTTCGGCTTTATTGCGTGCGCTGACTAGCTCTTTGAATCCCGTCATCGCATTTTCAATGGAAGAACACATCCGTACATCATCACAAGATCGCACCTTAAAATTTCGTTTGTTGTGGGATTTCGAAACCCTTAGATGACAATTCCCGCATAACCGAACCGTTTTGTAGACAATAAAGGTCCTCCAATGAATTTACTTTTGCACATACATGTAGTTCATTGTTGTGGCAGTTTCTCTCTTTCTCTCTTAATGTTTTAAAGTTCTATAGGACTTAGATATGATTTCAAAAAATTATACTATTTTTTCGCGCAACTAAGGGATTGTCGCCAGGATCTTCCTTATCTCATATTGTAATGTTTTATCTTTAAATTGACGGGATCGGTGTATATGCTAATGTGTAGGTTTTAATAGCGTAAACCCTATAGCCTCGAAGCTGATTTGGCCCCGGTCAATTTTCTTTAAATAAAGAGTCAGAGGCTGATATCGCTAAAGTGTGTATGATAATTAAATTGAAGGCAAGTTTTAAGGTATCATTAGATTCTGTAAGATTTTTGTAAGATTTTCATGGGTTCTAATTTTGGATATGCATATAAAAATAAAACTGGAAGGAGTCACAACATAGAGGTGATTTCCGGCTAGGGGCTCAGAATGGGGACGTGCGAAATTCGGTTCTTCGTGGTGTATTGGGGATTTCTCAAAAACGGAGCGGCAAATCCCTAAATAAATTTCATATATTATTTAGACAGATATTGCCTTCAAATCAGCATAATTTTTATTTCAAGAAAAAAATTGGAACAATGGTAAAACTGGGACCAAAGTCCATCTGAATGACATGTCAAAATTTCCCTATTTTCACTTTCACTTTCGTTTTCAGAATGACAATAGTATCGGAAAGGTATATATCATTTAGTACCAATGAAATCTACAGGAAATGATATTTCTTTTGATATATCACTTTCACATGCCCTCTTTTTATATCCATTTACATATTCATCTGTGTCTCTGGGGCCTCTGCGTTTCGCGGTCTTGTTTGTGTGATGTCATCTTACAGTGAGGAGGTTGTTTTACACCACAATTGTACGTTCTTCGAGACCTCTGGGTAATTGGAGAAGTGAGAGGGTTGTGCGCACGTAATCCAGGATAACCACACCATTTGCTACTTGCGTGACAGATGGCCGTCCAAAGTCGGCACCGGTTACCCATTGGTCTCGTCGGTTTATGTGTAGTCTTTTGTGTTTGATGTTTACATGTCGTATGTCTCTTTTCCGTCTCATGCTGTACTCGTCTTTTGTGTTTTTGCATCGGGTGTTTTGGTGTTTTACTGTTGATGCTGCAAAGGGGTCTTGTTGGAGATCTCCTCCCTTCTTTCTGTATAAGCCATTTCTATTTAGTCAGTAAATGACGTCAGCTTTTGGGTGTAGAACACTAGTTTTTGAGGTCAAAGGTTTATGCTATTGTAACCTTTAGGACATATGAATGATGATACACAACATGTACACGTACAATTGGTATGCTTTTTTATAAACAAAGTCCTTGGATACCATACATCAAATTTCACTATATAGCATGAACAAGACATTGAAAATGAAATATTGGGTGTCAGTCTTATGTTCAAAGAACTGTGAGGGTTTAAAGTAGGGTACCTAGAGGTTCTTTGATGAAAATACGGCCAAAATGGGCATTTTGACGGAGGTTGCGGGCATGTTTATACGGCTTGCTGATTGAAAGATATACAAGTTACAGGACTTTGCAATACACCAAACTCTTCGAAAAATCCTATATTTTCAAATTATGTCAAGAAAAATTTCAATCGGTAAAATCAAAATATGGTTTAGTTTTTAATAGCGTAAACCCTATAGCCTCGAAGCTGATTTGGCCCCGGTCAATTTTCTTTAAATAAAGAGTCAGAGGCTGATATCGCTAAAGTGTGTATGATAATTAAATTGAAGGCAAGTTTTAAGGTATCATTAGATTCTGTAAGATTTTTGTAAGATTTTCATGGGTTCTAATTTTGGATATGCATATAAAAATAAAACTGGAAGGAGTCACAACATAGAGGTGATTTCCGGCTAGGGGCTCAGAATGGGGACGTGCGAAATTCGGTTCTTCGTGGTGTATTGGGGATTTCTCAAAAACGGAGCGGCAAATCCCTAAATAAATTTCATATATTATTTAGACAGATATTGCCTTCAAATCAGCATAATTTTTATTTCAAGAAAAAATTTGGAACAATGGTAAAACTGGGACCAAAGTCCATCTGAATGACATGTCAAAATTTCCCTATTTTCACTTTCACTTTCGTTTTCAGAATGACAATAGTATCGGAAAGGTATATATCATTTAGTACCAATGAAATCTACAGGAAATGATATTTCTTTTGATATATCACTTTCACATGCCCTCTTTTTATATCCATTTACATATTCATCTGTGTCTCTGGGGCCTCTGCGTTTCGCGGTCTTGTTTGTGTGATGTCATCTTACAGTGAGGAGGTTGTTTTACACCACAATTGTACGTTCTTCGAGACCTCTGGGTAATTGGAGAAGTGAGAGGGTTGTGCGCACGTAATCCAGGATAACCACACCATTTGCTACTTGCGTGACAGATGGCCGTCCAAAGTCGGCACCGGTTACCCATTGGTCTCGTCGGTTTATGTGTAGTCTTTTGTGTTTGATGTTTACATGTCGTATGTCTCTTTTCCGTCTCATGCTGTACTCGTCTTTTGTGTTTTTGCATCGGGTGTTTTGGTGTTTTACTGTTGATGCTGCAAAGGGGTCTTGTTGGAGATCTCCTCCCTTCTTTCTGTATAAGCCATTTCTATTTAGTCAGTAAATGACGTCAGCTTTTGGGTGTAGAACACTAGTTTTTGAGGTCAAAGGTTTATGCTATTGTAACCTTTAGGACATATGAATGATGATACACAACATGTACACGTACAATTGGTATGCTTTTTTATAAACAAAGTCCTTGGATACCATACATCAAATTTCACTATATAGCATGAACAAGACATTGAAAATGAAATATTGGGTGTCAGTCTTATGTTCAAAGAACTGTGAGGGTTTAAAGTAGGGTACCTAGAGGTTCTTTGATGAAAATACGGCCAAAATGGGCATTTTGACGGAGGTTGCGGGCATGTTTATACGGCTTGCTGATTGAAAGATATACAAGTTACAGGACTTTGCAATACACCAAACTCTTCGAAAAATCCTATATTTTCAAATTATGTCAAGAAAAATTTCAATCGGTAAAATCAAAATATGGTTTAGTTTTTAATAGCGTAAACCCTATAGCCTCGAAGCTGATTTGGCCCCGGTCAATTTTCTTTAAATAAAGAGTCAGAGGCTGATATCGCTAAAGTGTGTATGATAATTAAATTGAAGGCAAGTTTTAAGGTATCATTAGATTCTGTAAGATTTTTGTAAGATTTTCATGGGTTCTAATTTTGGATATGCATATAAAAATAAAACTGGAAGGAGTCACAACATAGAGGTGATTTCCGGCTAGGGGCTCAGAATGGGGACGTGCGAAATTCGGTTCTTCGTGGTGTATTGGGGATTTCTCAAAAACGGAGCGGCAAATCCCTAAATAAATTTCATATATTATTTAGACAGATATTGCCTTCAAATCAGCATAATTTTTATTTCAAGAAAAAATTTGGAACAATGGTAAAACTGGGACCAAAGTCCATCTGAATGACATGTCAAAATTTCCCTATTTTCACTTTCACTTTCGTTTTCAGAATGACAATAGTATCGGAAAGGTATATATCATTTAGTACCAATGAAATCTACAGGAAATGATATTTCTTTTGATATATCACTTTCACATGCCCTCTTTTTATATCCATTTACATATTCATCTGTGTCTCTGGGGCCTCTGCGTTTCGCGGTCTTGTTTGTGTGATGTCATCTTACAGTGAGGAGGTTGTTTTACACCACAATTGTACGTTCTTCGAGACCTCTGGGTAATTGGAGAAGTGAGAGGGTTGTGCGCACGTAATCCAGGATAACCACACCATTTGCTACTTGCGTGACAGATGGCCGTCCAAAGTCGGCACCGGTTACCCATTGGTCTCGTCGGTTTATGTGTAGTCTTTTGTGTTTGATGTTTACATGTCGTATGTCTCTTTTCCGTCTCATGCTGTACTCGTCTTTTGTGTTTTTGCATCGGGTGTTTTGGTGTTTTACTGTTGATGCTGCAAAGGGGTCTTGTTGGAGATCTCCTCCCTTCTTTCTGTATAAGCCATTTCTATTTAGTCAGTAAATGACGTCAGCTTTTGGGTGTAGAACACTAGTTTTTGAGGTCAAAGGTTTATGCTATTGTAACCTTTAGGACATATGAATGATGATACACAACATGTACACGTACAATTGGTATGCTTTTTTATAAACAAAGTCCTTGGATACCATACATCAAATTTCACTATATAGCATGAACAAGACATTGAAAATGAAATATTGGGTGTCAGTCTTATGTTCAAAGAACTGTGAGGGTTTAAAGTAGGGTACCTAGAGGTTCTTTGATGAAAATACGGCCAAAATGGGCATTTTGACGGAGGTTGCGGGCATGTTTATACGGCTTGCTGATTGAAAGATATACAAGTTACAGGACTTTGCAATACACCAAACTCTTCGAAAAATCCTATATTTTCAAATTATGTCAAGAAAAATTTCAATCGGTAAAATCAAAATATGGTTTAGTTTTTAATAGCGTAAACCCTATAGCCTCGAAGCTGATTTGGCCCCGGTCAATTTTCTTTAAATAAAGAGTCAGAGGCTGATATCGCTAAAGTGTGTATGATAATTAAATTGAAGGCAAGTTTTAAGGTATCATTAGATTCTGTAAGATTTTTGTAAGATTTTCATGGGTTCTAATTTTGGATATGCATATAAAAATAAAACTGGAAGGAGTCACAACATAGAGGTGATTTCCGGCTAGGGGCTCAGAATGGGGACGTGCGAAATTCGGTTCTTCGTGGTGTATTGGGGATTTCTCAAAAACGGAGCGGCAAATCCCTAAATAAATTTCATATATTATTTAGACAGATATTGCCTTCAAATCAGCATAATTTTTATTTCAAGAAAAAATTTGGAACAATGGTAAAACTGGGACCAAAGTCCATCTGAATGACATGTCAAAATTTCCCTATTTTCACTTTCACTTTCGTTTTCAGAATGACAATAGTATCGGAAAGGTATATATCATTTAGTACCAATGAAATCTACAGGAAATGATATTTCTTTTGATATATCACTTTCACATGCCCTCTTTTTATATCCATTTACATATTCATCTGTGTCTCTGGGGCCTCTGCGTTTCGCGGTCTTGTTTGTGTGATGTCATCTTACAGTGAGGAGGTTGTTTTACACCACAATTGTACGTTCTTCGAGACCTCTGGGTAATTGGAGAAGTGAGAGGGTTGTGCGCACGTAATCCAGGATAACCACACCATTTGCTACTTGCGTGACAGATGGCCGTCCAAAGTCGGCACCGGTTACCCATTGGTCTCGTCGGTTTATGTGTAGTCTTTTGTGTTTGATGTTTACATGTCGTATGTCTCTTTTCCGTCTCATGCTGTACTCGTCTTTTGTGTTTTTGCATCGGGTGTTTTGGTGTTTTACTGTTGATGCTGCAAAGGGGTCTTGTTGGAGATCTCCTCCCTTCTTTCTGTATAAGCCATTTCTATTTAGTCAGTAAATGACGTCAGCTTTTGGGTGTAGAACACTAGTTTTTGAGGTCAAAGGTTTATGCTATTGTAACCTTTAGGACATATGAATGATGATACACAACATGTACACGTACAATTGGTATGCTTTTTTATAAACAAAGTCCTTGGATACCATACATCAAATTTCACTATATAGCATGAACAAGACATTGAAAATGAAATATTGGGTGTCAGTCTTATGTTCAAAGAACTGTGAGGGTTTAAAGTAGGGTACCTAGAGGTTCTTTGATGAAAATACGGCCAAAATGGGCATTTTGACGGAGGTTGCGGGCATGTTTATACGGCTTGCTGATTGAAAGATATACAAGTTACAGGACTTTGCAATACACCAAACTCTTCGAAAAATCCTATATTTTCAAATTATGTCAAGAAAAATTTCAATCGGTAAAATCAAAATATGGTTTAGTTTTTAATAGCGTAAACCCTATAGCTTCGAAGCTGATTTGGCCCCGGTCAATTTTCTTTAAATAAAGAGTCAGAGGCTGATATCGCTAAAGTGTGTATGATAATTAAATTGAAGGCAAGTTTTAAGGTATCATTAGATTCTGTAAGATTTTTGTAAGATTTTCATGGGTTCTAATTTTGGATATGCATATAAAAATAAAACTGGAAGGAGTCACAACATAGAGGTGATTTCCGGCTAGGGGCTCAGAATGGGGACGTGCGAAATTCGGTTCTTCGTGGTGTATTGGGGATTTCTCAAAAACGGAGCGGCAAATCCCTAAATAAATTTCATATATTATTTAGACAGATATTGCCTTCAAATCAGCATAATTTTTATTTCAAGAAAAAATTTGGAACAATGGTAAAACTGGGACCAAAGTCCATCTGAATGACATGTCAAAATTTCCCTATTTTCACTTTCACTTTCGTTTTCAGAATGACAATAGTATCGGAAAGGTATATATCATTTAGTACCAATGAAATCTACAGGAAATGATATTTCTTTTGATATATCACTTTCACATGCCCTCTTTTTATATCCATTTACATATTCATCTGTGTCTCTGGGGCCTCTGCGTTTCGCGGTCTTGTTTGTGTGATGTCATCTTACAGTGAGGAGGTTGTTTTACACCACAATTGTACGTTCTTCGAGACCTCTGGGTAATTGGAGAAGTGAGAGGGTTGTGCGCACGTAATCCAGGATAACCACACCATTTGCTACTTGCGTGACAGATGGCCGTCCAAAGTCGGCACCGGTTACCCATTGGTCTCGTCGGTTTATGTGTAGTCTTTTGTGTTTGATGTTTACATGTCGTATGTCTCTTTTCCGTCTCATGCTGTACTCGTCTTTTGTGTTTTTGCATCGGGTGTTTTGGTGTTTTACTGTTGATGCTGCAAAGGGGTCTTGTTGGAGATCTCCTCCCTTCTTTCTGTATAAGCCATTTCTATTTAGTCAGTAAATGACGTCAGCTTTTGGGTGTAGAACACTAGTTTTTGAGGTCAAAGGTTTATGCTATTGTAACCTTTAGGACATATGAATGATGATACACAACATGTACACGTACAATTGGTATGCTTTTTTATAAACAAAGTCCTTGGATACCATACATCAAATTTCACTATATAGCATGAACAAGACATTGAAAATGAAATATTGGGTGTCAGTCTTATGTTCAAAGAACTGTGAGGGTTTAAAGTAGGGTACCTAGAGGTTCTTTGATGAAAATACGGCCAAAATGGGCATTTTGACGGAGGTTGCGGGCATGTTTATACGGCTTGCTGATTGAAAGATATACAAGTTACAGGACTTTGCAATACACCAAACTCTTCGAAAAATCCTATATTTTCAAATTATGTCAAGAAAAACTTCAATCGGTAAAATCAAAATATGGTTTAGTTTTTAATAGCGTAAACCCTATAGCCTCGAAGCTGATTTGGCCCCGGTCAATTTTCTTTAAATAAAGAGTCAGAGGCTGATATCGCTAAAGTGTGTATGATAATTAAATTGAAGGCAAGTTTTAAGGTATCATTAGATTCTGTAAGATTTTTGTAAGATTTTCATGGGTTCTAATTTTGGATATGCATATAAAAATAAAACTGGAAGGAGTCACAACATAGAGGTGATTTCCGGCTAGGGGCTCAGAATGGGGACGTGCGAAATTCGGTTCTTCGTGGTGTATTGGGGATTTCTCAAAAACGGAGCGGCAAATCCCTAAATAAATTTCATATATTATTTAGACAGATATTGCCTTCAAATCAGCATAATTTTTATTTCAAGAAAAAATTTGGAACAATGGTAAAACTGGGACCAAAGTCCATCTGAATGACATGTCAAAATTTCCCTATTTTCACTTTCACTTTCGTTTTCAGAATGACAATAGTATCGGAAAGGTATATATCATTTAGTACCAATGAAATCTACAGGAAATGATATTTCTTTTGATATATCACTTTCACATGCCCTCTTTTTATATCCATTTACATATTCATCTGTGTCTCTGGGGCCTCTGCGTTTCGCGGTCTTGTTTGTGTGATGTCATCTTACAGTGAGGAGGTTGTTTTACACCACAATTGTACGTTCTTCGAGACCTCTGGGTAATTGGAGAAGTGAGAGGGTTGTGCGCACGTAATCCAGGATAACCACACCATTTGCTACTTGCGTGACAGATGGCCGTCCAAAGTCGGCACCGGTTACCCATTGGTCTCGTCGGTTTATGTGTAGTCTTTTGTGTTTGATGTTTACATGTCGTATGTCTCTTTTCCGTCTCATGCTGTACTCGTCTTTTGTGTTTTTGCATCGGGTGTTTTGGTGTTTTACTGTTGATGCTGCAAAGGGGTCTTGTTGGAGATCTCCTCCCTTCTTTCTGTATAAGCCATTTCTATTTAGTCAGTAAATGACGTCAGCTTTTGGGTGTAGAACACTAGTTTTTGAGGTCAAAGGTTTATGCTATTGTAACCTTTAGGACATATGAATGATGATACACAACATGTACACGTACAATTGGTATGCTTTTTTATAAACAAAGTCCTTGGATACCATACATCAAATTTCACTATATAGCATGAACAAGACATTGAAAATGAAATATTGGGTGTCAGTCTTATGTTCAAAGAACTGTGAGGGTTTAAAGTAGGGTACCTAGAGGTTCTTTGATGAAAATACGGCCAAAATGGGCATTTTGACGGAGGTTGCGGGCATGTTTATACGGCTTGCTGATTGAAAGATATACAAGTTACAGGACTTTGCAATACACCAAACTCTTCGAAAAATCCTATATTTTCAAATTATGTCAAGAAAAATTTCAATCGGTAAAATCAAAATATGGTTTAGTTTTTAATAGCGTAAACCCTATAGCCTCGAAGCTGATTTGGCCCCGGTCAATTTTCTTTAAATAAAGAGTCAGAGGCTGATATCGCTAAAGTGTGTATGATAATTAAATTGAAGGCAAGTTTTAAGGTATCATTAGATTCTGTAAGATTTTTGTAAGATTTTCATGGGTTCTAATTTTGGATATGCATATAAAAATAAAACTGGAAGGAGTCACAACATAGAGGTGATTTCCGGCTAGGGGCTCAGAATGGGGACGTGCGAAATTCGGTTCTTCGTGGTGTATTGGGGATTTCTCAAAAACGGAGCGGCAAATCCCTAAATAAATTTCATATATTATTTAGACAGATATTGCCTTCAAATCAGCATAATTTTTATTTCAAGAAAAAATTTGGAACAATGGTAAAACTGGGACCAAAGTCCATCTGAATGACATGTCAAAATTTCCCTATTTTCACTTTCACTTTCGTTTTCAGAATGACAATAGTATCGGAAAGGTATATATCATTTAGTACCAATGAAATCTACAGGAAATGATATTTCTTTTGATATATCACTTTCACATGCCCTCTTTTTATATCCATTTACATATTCATCTGTGTCTCTGGGGCCTCTGCGTTTCGCGGTCTTGTTTGTGTGATGTCATCTTACAGTGAGGAGGTTGTTTTACACCACAATTGTACGTTCTTCGAGACCTCTGGGTAATTGGAGAAGTGAGAGGGTTGTGCGCACGTAATCCAGGATAACCACACCATTTGCTACTTGCGTGACAGATGGCCGTCCAAAGTCGGCACCGGTTACCCATTGGTCTCGTCGGTTTATGTGTAGTCTTTTGTGTTTGATGTTTACATGTCGTATGTCTCTTTTCCGTCTCATGCTGTACTCGTCTTTTGTGTTTTTGCATCGGGTGTTTTGGTGTTTTACTGTTGATGCTGCAAAGGGGTCTTGTTGGAGATCTCCTCCCTTCTTTCTGTATAAGCCATTTCTATTTAGTCAGTAAATGACGTCAGCTTTTGGGTGTAGAACACTAGTTTTTGAGGTCAAAGGTTTATGCTATTGTAACCTTTAGGACATATGAATGATGATACACAACATGTACACGTACAATTGGTATGCTTTTTTATAAACAAAGTCCTTGGATACCATACATCAAATTTCACTATATAGCATGAACAAGACATTGAAAATGAAATATTGGGTGTCAGTCTTATGTTCAAAGAACTGTGAGGGTTTAAAGTAGGGTACCTAGAGGTTCTTTGATGAAAATACGGCCAAAATGGGCATTTTGACGGAGGTTGCGGGCATGTTTATACGGCTTGCTGATTGAAAGATATACAAGTTACAGGACTTTGCAATACACCAAACTCTTCGAAAAATCCTATATTTTCAAATTATGTCAAGAAAAACTTCAATCGGTAAAATCAAAATATGGTTTAGTTTTTAATAGCGTAAACCCTATAGCCTCGAAGCTGATTTGGCCCCGGTCAATTTTCTTTAAATAAAGAGTCAGAGGCTGATATCGCTAAAGTGTGTATGATAATTAAATTGAAGGCAAGTTTTAAGGTATCATTAGATTCTGTAAGATTTTTGTAAGATTTTCATGGGTTCTAATTTTGGATATGCATATAAAAATAAAACTGGAAGGAGTCACAACATAGAGGTGATTTCCGGCTAGGGGCTCAGAATGGGGACGTGCGAAATTCGGTTCTTCGTGGTGTATTGGGGATTTCTCAAAAACGGAGCGGCAAATCCCTAAATAAATTTCATATATTATTTAGACAGATATTGCCTTCAAATCAGCATAATTTTTATTTCAAGAAAAAATTTGGAACAATGGTAAAACTGGGACCAAAGTCCATCTGAATGACATGTCAAAATTTCCCTATTTTCACTTTCACTTTCGTTTTCAGAATGACAATAGTATCGGAAAGGTATATATCATTTAGTACCAATGAAATCTACAGGAAATGATATTTCTTTTGATATATCACTTTCACATGCCCTCTTTTTATATCCATTTACATATTCATCTGTGTCTCTGGGGCCTCTGCGTTTCGCGGTCTTGTTTGTGTGATGTCATCTTACAGTGAGGAGGTTGTTTTACACCACAATTGTACGTTCTTCGAGACCTCTGGGTAATTGGAGAAGTGAGAGGGTTGTGCGCACGTAATCCAGGATAACCACACCATTTGCTACTTGCGTGACAGATGGCCGTCCAAAGTCGGCACCGGTTACCCATTGGTCTCGTCGGTTTATGTGTAGTCTTTTGTGTTTGATGTTTACATGTCGTATGTCTCTTTTCCGTCTCATGCTGTACTCGTCTTTTGTGTTTTTGCATCGGGTGTTTTGGTGTTTTACTGTTGATGCTGCAAAGGGGTCTTGTTGGAGATCTCCTCCCTTCTTTCTGTATAAGCCATTTCTATTTAGTCAGTAAATGACGTCAGCTTTTGGGTGTAGAACACTAGTTTTTGAGGTCAAAGGTTTATGCTATTGTAACCTTTAGGACATATGAATGATGATACACAACATGTACACGTACAATTGGTATGCTTTTTTATAAACAAAGTCCTTGGATACCATACATCAAATTTCACTATATAGCATGAACAAGACATTGAAAATGAAATATTGGGTGTCAGTCTTATGTTCAAAGAACTGTGAGGGTTTAAAGTAGGGTACCTAGAGGTTCTTTGATGAAAATACGGCCAAAATGGGCATTTTGACGGAGGTTGCGGGCATGTTTATACGGCTTGCTGATTGAAAGATATACAAGTTACAGGACTTTGCAATACACCAAACTCTTCGAAAAATCCTATATTTTCAAATTATGTCAAGAAAAATTTCAATCGGTAAAATCAAAATATGGTTTAGTTTTTAATAGCGTAAACCCTATAGCCTCGAAGCTGATTTGGCCCCGGTCAATTTTCTTTAAATAAAGAGTCAGAGGCTGATATCGCTAAAGTGTGTATGATAATTAAATTGAAGGCAAGTTTTAAGGTATCATTAGATTCTGTAAGATTTTTGTAAGATTTTCATGGGTTCTAATTTTGGATATGCATATAAAAATAAAACTGGAAGGAGTCACAACATAGAGGTGATTTCCGGCTAGGGGCTCAGAATGGGGACGTGCGAAATTCGGTTCTTCGTGGTGTATTGGGGATTTCTCAAAAACGGAGCGGCAAATCCCTAAATAAATTTCATATATTATTTAGACAGATATTGCCTTCAAATCAGCATAATTTTTATTTCAAGAAAAAATTTGGAACAATGGTAAAACTGGGACCAAAGTCCATCTGAATGACATGTCAAAATTTCCCTATTTTCACTTTCACTTTCGTTTTCAGAATGACAATAGTATCGGAAAGGTATATATCATTTAGTACCAATGAAATCTACAGGAAATGATATTTCTTTTGATATATCACTTTCACATGCCCTCTTTTTATATCCATTTACATATTCATCTGTGTCTCTGGGGCCTCTGCGTTTCGCGGTCTTGTTTGTGTGATGTCATCTTACAGTGAGGAGGTTGTTTTACACCACAATTGTACGTTCTTCGAGACCTCTGGGTAATTGGAGAAGTGAGAGGGTTGTGCGCACGTAATCCAGGATAACCACACCATTTGCTACTTGCGTGACAGATGGCCGTCCAAAGTCGGCACCGGTTACCCATTGGTCTCGTCGGTTTATGTGTAGTCTTTTGTGTTTGATGTTTACATGTCGTATGTCTCTTTTCCGTCTCATGCTGTACTCGTCTTTTGTGTTTTTGCATCGGGTGTTTTGGTGTTTTACTGTTGATGCTGCAAAGGGGTCTTGTTGGAGATCTCCTCCCTTCTTTCTGTATAAGCCATTTCTATTTAGTCAGTAAATGACGTCAGCTTTTGGGTGTAGAACACTAGTTTTTGAGGTCAAAGGTTTATGCTATTGTAACCTTTAGGACATATGAATGATGATACACAACATGTACACGTACAATTGGTATGCTTTTTTATAAACAAAGTCCTTGGATACCATACATCAAATTTCACTATATAGCATGAACAAGACATTGAAAATGAAATATTGGGTGTCAGTCTTATGTTCAAAGAACTGTGAGGGTTTAAAGTAGGGTACCTAGAGGTTCTTTGATGAAAATACGGCCAAAATGGGCATTTTGACGGAGGTTGCGGGCATGTTTATACGGCTTGCTGATTGAAAGATATACAAGTTACAGGACTTTGCAATACACCAAACTCTTCGAAAAATCCTATATTTTCAAATTATGTCAAGAAAAACTTCAATCGGTAAAATCAAAATATGGTTTAGTTTTTAATAGCGTAAACCCTATAGCCTCGAAGCTGATTTGGCCCCGGTCAATTTTCTTTAAATAAAGAGTCAGAGGCTGATATCGCTAAAGTGTGTATGATAATTAAATTGAAGGCAAGTTTTAAGGTATCATTAGATTCTGTAAGATTTTTGTAAGATTTTCATGGGTTCTAATTTTGGATATGCATATAAAAATAAAACTGGAAGGAGTCACAACATAGAGGTGATTTCCGGCTAGGGGCTCAGAATGGGGACGTGCGAAATTCGGTTCTTCGTGGTGTATTGGGGATTTCTCAAAAACGGAGCGGCAAATCCCTAAATAAATTTCATATATTATTTAGACAGATATTGCCTTCAAATCAGCATAATTTTTATTTCAAGAAAAAATTTGGAACAATGGTAAAACTGGGACCAAAGTCCATCTGAATGACATGTCAAAATTTCCCTATTTTCACTTTCACTTTCGTTTTCAGAATGACAATAGTATCGGAAAGGTATATATCATTTAGTACCAATGAAATCTACAGGAAATGATATTTCTTTTGATATATCACTTTCACATGCCCTCTTTTTATATCCATTTACATATTCATCTGTGTCTCTGGGGCCTCTGCGTTTCGCGGTCTTGTTTGTGTGATGTCATCTTACAGTGAGGAGGTTGTTTTACACCACAATTGTACGTTCTTCGAGACCTCTGGGTAATTGGAGAAGTGAGAGGGTTGTGCGCACGTAATCCAGGATAACCACACCATTTGCTACTTGCGTGACAGATGGCCGTCCAAAGTCGGCACCGGTTACCCATTGGTCTCGTCGGTTTATGTGTAGTCTTTTGTGTTTGATGTTTACATGTCGTATGTCTCTTTTCCGTCTCATGCTGTACTCGTCTTTTGTGTTTTTGCATCGGGTGTTTTGGTGTTTTACTGTTGATGCTGCAAAGGGGTCTTGTTGGAGATCTCCTCCCTTCTTTCTGTATAAGCCATTTCTATTTAGTCAGTAAATGACGTCAGCTTTTGGGTGTAGAACACTAGTTTTTGAGGTCAAAGGTTTATGCTATTGTAACCTTTAGGACATATGAATGATGATACACAACATGTACACGTACAATTGGTATGCTTTTTTATAAACAAAGTCCTTGGATACCATACATCAAATTTCACTATATAGCATGAACAAGACATTGAAAATGAAATATTGGGTGTCAGTCTTATGTTCAAAGAACTGTGAGGGTTTAAAGTAGGGTACCTAGAGGTTCTTTGATGAAAATACGGCCAAAATGGGCATTTTGACGGAGGTTGCGGGCATGTTTATACGGCTTGCTGATTGAAAGATATACAAGTTACAGGACTTTGCAATACACCAAACTCTTCGAAAAATCCTATATTTTCAAATTATGTCAAGAAAAATTTCAATCGGTAAAATCAAAATATGGTTTAGTTTTTAATAGCGTAAACCCTATAGCCTCGAAGCTGATTTGGCCCCGGTCAATTTTCTTTAAATAAAGAGTCAGAGGCTGATATCGCTAAAGTGTGTATGATAATTAAATTGAAGGCAAGTTTTAAGGTATCATTAGATTCTGTAAGATTTTTGTAAGATTTTCATGGGTTCTAATTTTGGATATGCATATAAAAATAAAACTGGAAGGAGTCACAACATAGAGGTGATTTCCGGCTAGGGGCTCAGAATGGGGACGTGCGAAATTCGGTTCTTCGTGGTGTATTGGGGATTTCTCAAAAACGGAGCGGCAAATCCCTAAATAAATTTCATATATTATTTAGACAGATATTGCCTTCAAATCAGCATAATTTTTATTTCAAGAAAAAATTTGGAACAATGGTAAAACTGGGACCAAAATCCATCTGAATGACATGTCAAAATTTCCCTATTTTCACTTTCACTTTCGTTTTCAGAATGACAATAGTATCGGAAAGGTATATATCATTTAGTACCAATGAAATCTACAGGAAATGATATTTCTTTTGATATATCACTTTCACATGCCCTCTTTTTATATCCATTTACATATTCATCTGTGTCTCTGGGGCCTCTGCGTTTCGCGGTCTTGTTTGTGTGATGTCATCTTACAGTGAGGAGGTTGTTTTACACCACAATTGTACGTTCTTCGAGACCTCTGGGTAATTGGAGAAGTGAGAGGGTTGTGCGCACGTAATCCAGGATAACCACACCATTTGCTACTTGCGTGACAGATGGCCGTCCAAAGTCGGCACCGGTTACCCATTGGTCTCGTCGGTTTATGTGTAGTCTTTTGTGTTTGATGTTTACATGTCGTATGTCTCTTTTCCGTCTCATGCTGTACTCGTCTTTTGTGTTTTTGCATCGGGTGTTTTGGTGTTTTACTGTTGATGCTGCAAAGGGGTCTTGTTGGAGATCTCCTCCCTTCTTTCTGTATAAGCCATTTCTATTTAGTCAGTAAATGACGTCAGCTTTTGGGTGTAGAACACTAGTTTTTGAGGTCAAAGGTTTATGCTATTGTAACCTTTAGGACATATGAATGATGATACACAACATGTACACGTACAGTTGGTATGCTTTTTTATAAACAAAGTCCTTGGATACCATACATCAAATTTCACTATATAGCATGAACAAGACATTGAAAATGAAATATTGGGTGTCAGTCTTATGTTCAAAGAACTGTGAGGGTTTAAAGTAGGGTACCTAGAGGTTCTTTGATGAAAATACGGCCAAAATGGGCATTTTGACGGAGGTTGCGGGCATGTTTATACGGCTTGCTGATTGAAAGATATACAAGTTACAGGACTTTGCAATACACCAAACTCTTCGAAAAATCCTATATTTTCAAATTATGTCAAGAAAAACTTCAATCGGTAAAATCAAAATATGGTTTAGTTTTTAATAGCGTAAACCCTATAGCCTCGAAGCTGATTTGGCCCCGGTCAATTTTCTTTAAATAAAGAGTCAGAGGCTGATATCGCTAAAGTGTGTATGATAATTAAATTGAAGGCAAGTTTTAAGGTATCATTAGATTCTGTAAGATTTTTGTAAGATTTTCATGGGTTCTAATTTTGGATATGCATATAAAAATAAAACTGGAAGGAGTCACAACATAGAGGTGATTTCCGGCTAGGGGCTCAGAATGGGGACGTGCGAAATTCGGTTCTTCGTGGTGTATTGGGGATTTCTCAAAAACGGAGCGGCAAATCCCTAAATAAATTTCATATATTATTTAGACAGATATTGCCTTCAAATCAGCATAATTTTTATTTCAAGAAAAAATTTGGAACAATGGTAAAACTGGGACCAAAGTCCATCTGAATGACATGTCAAAATTTCCCTATTTTCACTTTCACTTTCGTTTTCAGAATGACAATAGTATCGGAAAGGTATATATCATTTAGTACCAATGAAATCTACAGGAAATGATATTTCTTTTGATATATCACTTTCACATGCCCTCTTTTTATATCCATTTACATATTCATCTGTGTCTCTGGGGCCTCTGCGTTTCGCGGTCTTGTTTGTGTGATGTCATCTTACAGTGAGGAGGTTGTTTTACACCACAATTGTACGTTCTTCGAGACCTCTGGGTAATTGGAGAAGTGAGAGGGTTGTGCGCACGTAATCCAGGATAACCACACCATTTGCTACTTGCGTGACAGATGGCCGTCCAAAGTCGGCACCGGTTACCCATTGGTCTCGTCGGTTTATGTGTAGTCTTTTGTGTTTGATGTTTACATGTCGTATGTCTCTTTTCCGTCTCATGCTGTACTCGTCTTTTGTGTTTTTGCATCGGGTGTTTTGGTGTTTTACTGTTGATGCTGCAAAGGGGTCTTGTTGGAGATCTCCTCCCTTCTTTCTGTATAAGCCATTTCTATTTAGTCAGTAAATGACGTCAGCTTTTGGGTGTAGAACACTAGTTTTTGAGGTCAAAGGTTTATGCTATTGTAACCTTTAGGACATATGAATGATGATACACAACATGTACACGTACAATTGGTATGCTTTTTTATAAACAAAGTCCTTGGATACCATACATCAAATTTCACTATATAGCATGAACAAGACATTGAAAATGAAATATTGGGTGTCAGTCTTATGTTCAAAGAACTGTGAGGGTTTAAAGTAGGGTACCTAGAGGTTCTTTGATGAAAATACGGCCAAAATGGGCATTTTGACGGAGGTTGCGGGCATGTTTATACGGCTTGCTGATTGAAAGATATACAAGTTACAGGACTTTGCAATACACCAAACTCTTCGAAAAATCCTATATTTTCAAATTATGTCAAGAAAAATTTCAATCGGTAAAATCAAAATATGGTTTAGTTTTTAATAGCGTAAACCCTATAGCCTCGAAGCTGATTTGGCCCCGGTCAATTTTCTTTAAATAAAGAGTCAGAGGCTGATATCGCTAAAGTGTGTATGATAATTAAATTGAAGGCAAGTTTTAAGGTATCATTAGATTCTGTAAGATTTTTGTAAGATTTTCATGGGTTCTAATTTTGGATATGCATATAAAAATAAAACTGGAAGGAGTCACAACATAGAGGTGATTTCCGGCTAGGGGCTCAGAATGGGGACGTGCGAAATTCGGTTCTTCGTGGTGTATTGGGGATTTCTCAAAAACGGAGCGGCAAATCCCTAAATAAATTTCATATATTATTTAGACAGATATTGCCTTCAAATCAGCATAATTTTTATTTCAAGAAAAAATTTGGAACAATGGTAAAACTGGGACCAAAGTCCATCTGAATGACATGTCAAAATTTCCCTATTTTCACTTTCACTTTCGTTTTCAGAATGACAATAGTATCGGAAAGGTATATATCATTTAGTACCAATGAAATCTACAGGAAATGATATTTCTTTTGATATATCACTTTCACATGCCCTCTTTTTATATCCATTTACATATTCATCTGTGTCTCTGGGGCCTCTGCGTTTCGCGGTCTTGTTTGTGTGATGTCATCTTACAGTGAGGAGGTTGTTTTACACCACAATTGTACGTTCTTCGAGACCTCTGGGTAATTGGAGAAGTGAGAGGGTTGTGCGCACGTAATCCAGGATAACCACACCATTTGCTACTTGCGTGACAGATGGCCGTCCAAAGTCGGCACCGGTTACCCATTGGTCTCGTCGGTTTATGTGTAGTCTTTTGTGTTTGATGTTTACATGTCGTATGTCTCTTTTCCGTCTCATGCTGTACTCGTCTTTTGTGTTTTTGCATCGGGTGTTTTGGTGTTTTACTGTTGATGCTGCAAAGGGGTCTTGTTGGAGATCTCCTCCCTTCTTTCTGTATAAGCCATTTCTATTTAGTCAGTAAATGACGTCAGCTTTTGGGTGTAG
Organism: Pinctada fucata; assembly: GCA_028142955.1. Taxonomy (NCBI): domain Eukaryota; kingdom Metazoa; phylum Mollusca; class Bivalvia; order Pterioida; family Pteriidae; genus Pinctada; species Pinctada fucata. The sequence continues at coordinate 33,309,687 of AP027112.1, read as the reverse complement.
AACACTAGTTTTTGAGGTCAAAGGTTTATGCTATTGTAACCTTTAGGACATATGAATGATGATACACAACATGTACACGTACAATTGGTATGCTTTTTTATAAACAAAGTCCTTGGATACCATACATCAAATTTCACTATATAGCATGAACAAGACATTGAAAATGAAATATTGGGTGTCAGTCTTATGTTCAAAGAACTGTGAGGGTTTAAAGTAGGGTACCTAGAGGTTCTTTGATGAAAATACGGCCAAAATGGGCATTTTGACGGAGGTTGCGGGCATGTTTATACGGCTTGCTGATTGAAAGATATACAAGTTACAGGACTTTGCAATACACCAAACTCTTCGAAAAATCCTATATTTTCAAATTATGTCAAGAAAAATTTCAATCGGTAAAATCAAAATATGGTTTAGTTTTTAATAGCGTAAACCCTATAGCCTCGAAGCTGATTTGGCCCCGGTCAATTTTCTTTAAATAAAGAGTCAGAGGCTGATATCGCTAAAGTGTGTATGATAATTAAATTGAAGGCAAGTTTTAAGGTATCATTAGATTCTGTAAGATTTTTGTAAGATTTTCATGGGTTCTAATTTTGGATATGCATATAAAAATAAAACTGGAAGGAGTCACAACATAGAGGTGATTTCCGGCTAGGGGCTCAGAATGGGGACGTGCGAAATTCGGTTCTTCGTGGTGTATTGGGGATTTCTCAAAAACGGAGCGGCAAATCCCTAAATAAATTTCATATATTATTTAGACAGATATTGCCTTCAAATCAGCATAATTTTTATTTCAAGAAAAAATTTGGAACAATGGTAAAACTGGGACCAAAGTCCATCTGAATGACATGTCAAAATTTCCCTATTTTCACTTTCACTTTCGTTTTCAGAATGACAATAGTATCGGAAAGGTATATATCATTTAGTACCAATGAAATCTACAGGAAATGATATTTCTTTTGATATATCACTTTCACATGCCCTCTTTTTATATCCATTTACATATTCATCTGTGTCTCTGGGGCCTCTGCGTTTCGCGGTCTTGTTTGTGTGATGTCATCTTACAGTGAGGAGGTTGTTTTACACCACAATTGTACGTTCTTCGAGACCTCTGGGTAATTGGAGAAGTGAGAGGGTTGTGCGCACGTAATCCAGGATAACCACACCATTTGCTACTTGCGTGACAGATGGCCGTCCAAAGTCGGCACCGGTTACCCATTGGTCTCGTCGGTTTATGTGTAGTCTTTTGTGTTTGATGTTTACATGTCGTATGTCTCTTTTCCGTCTCATGCTGTACTCGTCTTTTGTGTTTTTGCATCGGGTGTTTTGGTGTTTTACTGTTGATGCTGCAAAGGGGTCTTGTTGGAGATCTCCTCCCTTCTTTCTGTATAAGCCATTTCTATTTAGTCAGTAAATGACGTCAGCTTTTGGGTGTAGAACACTAGTTTTTGAGGTCAAAGGTTTATGCTATTGTAACCTTTAGGACATATGAATGATGATACACAACATGTACACGTACAATTGGTATGCTTTTTTATAAACAAAGTCCTTGGATACCATACATCAAATTTCACTATATAGCATGAACAAGACATTGAAAATGAAATATTGGGTGTCAGTCTTATGTTCAAAGAACTGTGAGGGTTTAAAGTAGGGTACCTAGAGGTTCTTTGATGAAAATACGGCCAAAATGGGCATTTTGACGGAGGTTGCGGGCATGTTTATACGGCTTGCTGATTGAAAGATATACAAGTTACAGGACTTTGCAATACACCAAACTCTTCGAAAAATCCTATATTTTCAAATTATGTCAAGAAAAACTTCAATCGGTAAAATCAAAATATGGTTTAGTTTTTAATAGCGTAAACCCTATAGCCTCGAAGCTGATTTGGCCCCGGTCAATTTTCTTTAAATAAAGAGTCAGAGGCTGATATCGCTAAAGTGTGTATGATAATTAAATTGAAGGCAAGTTTTAAGGTATCATTAGATTCTGTAAGATTTTTGTAAGATTTTCATGGGTTCTAATTTTGGATATGCATATAAAAATAAAACTGGAAGGAGTCACAACATAGAGGTGATTTCCGGCTAGGGGCTCAGAATGGGGACGTGCGAAATTCGGTTCTTCGTGGTGTATTGGGGATTTCTCAAAAACGGAGCGGCAAATCCCTAAATAAATTTCATATATTATTTAGACAGATATTGCCTTCAAATCAGCATAATTTTTATTTCAAGAAAAAATTTGGAACAATGGTAAAACTGGGACCAAAGTCCATCTGAATGACATGTCAAAATTTCCCTATTTTCACTTTCACTTTCGTTTTCAGAATGACAATAGTATCGGAAAGGTATATATCATTTAGTACCAATGAAATCTACAGGAAATGATATTTCTTTTGATATATCACTTTCACATGCCCTCTTTTTATATCCATTTACATATTCATCTGTGTCTCTGGGGCCTCTGCGTTTCGCGGTCTTGTTTGTGTGATGTCATCTTACAGTGAGGAGGTTGTTTTACACCACAATTGTACGTTCTTCGAGACCTCTGGGTAATTGGAGAAGTGAGAGGGTTGTGCGCACGTAATCCAGGATAACCACACCATTTGCTACTTGCGTGACAGATGGCCGTCCAAAGTCGGCACCGGTTACCCATTGGTCTCGTCGGTTTATGTGTAGTCTTTTGTGTTTGATGTTTACATGTCGTATGTCTCTTTTCCGTCTCATGCTGTACTCGTCTTTTGTGTTTTTGCATCGGGTGTTTTGGTGTTTTACTGTTGATGCTGCAAAGGGGTCTTGTTGGAGATCTCCTCCCTTCTTTCTGTATAAGCCATTTCTATTTAGTCAGTAAATGACGTCAGCTTTTGGGTGTAGAACACTAGTTTTTGAGGTCAAAGGTTTATGCTATTGTAACCTTTAGGACATATGAATGATGATACACAACATGTACACGTACAATTGGTATGCTTTTTTATAAACAAAGTCCTTGGATACCATACATCAAATTTCACTATATAGCATGAACAAGACATTGAAAATGAAATATTGGGTGTCAGTCTTATGTTCAAAGAACTGTGAGGGTTTAAAGTAGGGTACCTAGAGGTTCTTTGATGAAAATACGGCCAAAATGGGCATTTTGACGGAGGTTGCGGGCATGTTTATACGGCTTGCTGATTGAAAGATATACAAGTTACAGGACTTTGCAATACACCAAACTCTTCGAAAAATCCTATATTTTCAAATTATGTCAAGAAAAATTTCAATCGGTAAAATCAAAATATGGTTTAGTTTTTAATAGCGTAAACCCTATAGCCTCGAAGCTGATTTGGCCCCGGTCAATTTTCTTTAAATAAAGAGTCAGAGGCTGATATCGCTAAAGTGTGTATGATAATTAAATTGAAGGCAAGTTTTAAGGTATCATTAGATTCTGTAAGATTTTTGTAAGATTTTCATGGGTTCTAATTTTGGATATGCATATAAAAATAAAACTGGAAGGAGTCACAACATAGAGGTGATTTCCGGCTAGGGGCTCAGAATGGGGACGTGCGAAATTCGGTTCTTCGTGGTGTATTGGGGATTTCTCAAAAACGGAGCGGCAAATCCCTAAATAAATTTCATATATTATTTAGACAGATATTGCCTTCAAATCAGCATAATTTTTATTTCAAGAAAAAATTTGGAACAATGGTAAAACTGGGACCAAAGTCCATCTGAATGACATGTCAAAATTTCCCTATTTTCACTTTCACTTTCGTTTTCAGAATGACAATAGTATCGGAAAGGTATATATCATTTAGTACCAATGAAATCTACAGGAAATGATATTTCTTTTGATATATCACTTTCACATGCCCTCTTTTTATATCCATTTACATATTCATCTGTGTCTCTGGGGCCTCTGCGTTTCGCGGTCTTGTTTGTGTGATGTCATCTTACAGTGAGGAGGTTGTTTTACACCACAATTGTACGTTCTTCGAGACCTCTGGGTAATTGGAGAAGTGAGAGGGTTGTGCGCACGTAATCCAGGATAACCACACCATTTGCTACTTGCGTGACAGATGGCCGTCCAAAGTCGGCACCGGTTACCCATTGGTCTCGTCGGTTTATGTGTAGTCTTTTGTGTTTGATGTTTACATGTCGTATGTCTCTTTTCCGTCTCATGCTGTACTCGTCTTTTGTGTTTTTGCATCGGGTGTTTTGGTGTTTTACTGTTGATGCTGCAAAGGGGTCTTGTTGGAGATCTCCTCCCTTCTTTCTGTATAAGCCATTTCTATTTAGTCAGTAAATGACGTCAGCTTTTGGGTGTAGAACACTAGTTTTTGAGGTCAAAGGTTTATGCTATTGTAACCTTTAGGACATATGAATGATGATACACAACATGTACACGTACAATTGGTATGCTTTTTTATAAACAAAGTCCTTGGATACCATACATCAAATTTCACTATATAGCATGAACAAGACATTGAAAATGAAATATTGGGTGTCAGTCTTATGTTCAAAGAACTGTGAGGGTTTAAAGTAGGGTACCTAGAGGTTCTTTGATGAAAATACGGCCAAAATGGGCATTTTGACGGAGGTTGCGGGCATGTTTATACGGCTTGCTGATTGAAAGATATACAAGTTACAGGACTTTGCAATACACCAAACTCTTCGAAAAATCCTATATTTTCAAATTATGTCAAGAAAAACTTCAATCGGTAAAATCAAAATATGGTTTAGTTTTTAATAGCGTAAACCCTATAGCCTCGAAGCTGATTTGGCCCCGGTCAATTTTCTTTAAATAAAGAGTCAGAGGCTGATATCGCTAAAGTGTGTATGATAATTAAATTGAAGGCAAGTTTTAAGGTATCATTAGATTCTGTAAGATTTTTGTAAGATTTTCATGGGTTCTAATTTTGGATATGCATATAAAAATAAAACTGGAAGGAGTCACAACATAGAGGTGATTTCCGGCTAGGGGCTCAGAATGGGGACGTGCGAAATTCGGTTCTTCGTGGTGTATTGGGGATTTCTCAAAAACGGAGCGGCAAATCCCTAAATAAATTTCATATATTATTTAGACAGATATTGCCTTCAAATCAGCATAATTTTTATTTCAAGAAAAAATTTGGAACAATGGTAAAACTGGGACCAAAGTCCATCTGAATGACATGTCAAAATTTCCCTATTTTCACTTTCACTTTCGTTTTCAGAATGACAATAGTATCGGAAAGGTATATATCATTTAGTACCAATGAAATCTACAGGAAATGATATTTCTTTTGATATATCACTTTCACATGCCCTCTTTTTATATCCATTTACATATTCATCTGTGTCTCTGGGGCCTCTGCGTTTCGCGGTCTTGTTTGTGTGATGTCATCTTACAGTGAGGAGGTTGTTTTACACCACAATTGTACGTTCTTCGAGACCTCTGGGTAATTGGAGAAGTGAGAGGGTTGTGCGCACGTAATCCAGGATAACCACACCATTTGCTACTTGCGTGACAGATGGCCGTCCAAAGTCGGCACCGGTTACCCATTGGTCTCGTCGGTTTATGTGTAGTCTTTTGTGTTTGATGTTTACATGTCGTATGTCTCTTTTCCGTCTCATGCTGTACTCGTCTTTTGTGTTTTTGCATCGGGTGTTTTGGTGTTTTACTGTTGATGCTGCAAAGGGGTCTTGTTGGAGATCTCCTCCCTTCTTTCTGTATAAGCCATTTCTATTTAGTCAGTAAATGACGTCAGCTTTTGGGTGTAGAACACTAGTTTTTGAGGTCAAAGGTTTATGCTATTGTAACCTTTAGGACATATGAATGATGATACACAACATGTACACGTACAATTGGTATGCTTTTTTATAAACAAAGTCCTTGGATACCATACATCAAATTTCACTATATAGCATGAACAAGACATTGAAAATGAAATATTGGGTGTCAGTCTTATGTTCAAAGAACTGTGAGGGTTTAAAGTAGGGTACCTAGAGGTTCTTTGATGAAAATACGGCCAAAATGGGCATTTTGACGGAGGTTGCGGGCATGTTTATACGGCTTGCTGATTGAAAGATATACAAGTTACAGGACTTTGCAATACACCAAACTCTTCGAAAAATCCTATATTTTCAAATTATGTCAAGAAAAATTTCAATCGGTAAAATCAAAATATGGTTTAGTTTTTAATAGCGTAAACCCTATAGCCTCGAAGCTGATTTGGCCCCGGTCAATTTTCTTTAAATAAAGAGTCAGAGGCTGATATCGCTAAAGTGTGTATGATAATTAAATTGAAGGCAAGTTTTAAGGTATCATTAGATTCTGTAAGATTTTTGTAAGATTTTCATGGGTTCTAATTTTGGATATGCATATAAAAATAAAACTGGAAGGAGTCACAACGTAGAGGTGATTTCCGGCTAGGGGCTCAGAATGGGGACGTGCGAAATTCGGTTCTTCGTGGTGTATTGGGGATTTCTCAAAAACGGAGCGGCAAATCCCTAAATAAATTTCATATATTATTTAGACAGATATTGCCTTCAAATCAGCATAATTTTTATTTCAAGAAAAAATTTGGAACAATGGTGAAAATGGGACCAAAGTCCATCTGAATGACATGTCAAAATTTCCCTATTTTCACTTTCACTTTCGTTTTCAGAATGACAATAGTATCGGAAAGGTATATATCATTTAGTACCAATGAAATCTACAGGAAATGATATTTCTTTTGATATATCACTTTCACATGCCCTCTTTTTATATCCATTTACATATTCATCTGTGTCTCTGGGGCCTCTGCGTTTCGCGGTCTTGTTTGTGTGATGTCATCTTACAGTGAGGAGGTTGTTTTACACCACAATTGTACGTTCTTCGAGACCTCTGGGTAATTGGAGAAGTGAGAGGGTTGTGCGCACGTAATCCAGGATAACCACACCATTTGCTACTTGCGTGACAGATGGCCGTCCAAAGTCGGCACCGGTTACCCATTGGTCTCGTCGGTTTATGTGTAGTCTTTTGTGTTTGATGTTTACATGTCGTATGTCTCTTTTCCGTCTCATGCTGTACTCGTCTTTTGTGTTTTTGCATCGGGTGTTTTGGTGTTTTACTGTTGATGCTGCAAAGGGGTCTTGTTGGAGATCTCCTCCCTTCTTTCTGTATAAGCCATTTCTATTTAGTCAGTAAATGATGTCAGCTTTTGGGTGTAGAACACTAGTTTTTGAGGTCAAAGGTTTATGCTATTGTAACCTTATCCTTCAGTATATAAGGAAGCGGCGTCCGTCGAGACCGAAACACTTTGTCGAGCTACCGAGGTGTAAGGTTCTAAATATAGTCACGCTAAACATTACCTGCATAAGGTTGATAGCGATCGATAGGTAGCATTTGGTAATAATGGCAAGGTGCGTGCCAAAGGCTATAACCTGTGGCCATCGTCAGAGGCAATTGTCAGAGGTACTGTGTCAGAGGCTATACAGTAGTCAGAGGCAAGTACCAGAGGCAATTGTCAGAGGCAAGAGCCAGGTGACAGAGTGTAGTCCTTGTCGTGTAAATAAATCTCCCCTCTGTAATTTTACATTTCATTGTGATTTGATTTTTTTCATGTACCAATCATTTCCTAAATCATTGGCCAATCATTAGAATTTCTGGTCAGTCAAGTAACTGAAGGTAAGTACTTTGATATTTTAATTTATATTGTTTTCCAACCGTAAATTTAACATATCATTTGGTGACCCCTACCTCGGTCACGTTACAATATCACCACTATGTCCAAAGACTAACTATTTGGCAATGAATGGCGACCCCCCCCCCCAAGACTTTAACGTTTATACGTGGATTTGGTCCAAATTTTGAATCATGTCTTGAAGCCGATAAAATTTTTGAGAAGGAACTTTCATTTGCATCTACCAAGTCGCCTTGATAACTTTCATTGTCTAAACACACATGTTATTTAATGCAGATATGTCACTTCTTAATTTTTCACAAAATCCATGGTTACTGTAATTTTGTATTAGTCACATATGTTACACTCCACAGACACACAACGTTCACGTCTAGGAGATGTACAATGAACAACTGACGTCCGACATGTTGGACATAATGGTTAAAAGTGACTGCTCGGTAGGTATCTGGGTACAAATGTTCTATAGAATTGATAAGAATCTGTTCAATCAATAAACATTTAGTCCGGGGATGGGGTCTGTCACAAGCTATGATTATAGGATTAGGAGTACAATGGCGACGTACAAGATACAGAAACATATAATCTTCACAGATGTTAGTAGGCCTACGTGTAGCATGATATGAATCAGGAGTGGATCTAAAAGTTGTATTCTTTTAAAGATGAAAGAATGAGAAACGATAGGGAATTAGTTTAGTTTAAACAATATTTATTGATATTAATTTTTCAAAAAAAATTGTTTTCAGGTTGAAATTATTCAATATGATTTTTTTTATAGTTGAACTAAAATAAGCAGTGATATCAATACCCAAAACTGTATCCACCCCTGGTGATTTGTAAAAGATTAATTAATTATAATTTGAATCTTCAAGAGAGTCCATATATTTTCGGAGAAAAATCGTTAAAATGGCTAATTCTGAAGGTAAAACTGGCAGAATTTACGTGAAAGGAAGGGCACCTGATGATGATCTTGGCTGTTAATGCATGTAATTTCAAAACTTAAAAATTGCGGTGCCAATGAAGAAAATGGAAGTATTCCCAGAGGTGTAAAGCAAAGGGTCGCAGACGAATTAGGGCTGGTACTATCAACTTTCTTGGATAATTTTGGTGTAGAGTACATCTGTACATCCACTTAATCTTCGGATTTTTATCATGTCGAACTGGCATATTATAGCGAAGTTCGATCAATTCTAAATAGATCGGACTATACTCCCTGTCGTGATAATTTGATGTATGCCTTTTACTAGTATCTGGTTGTTTCATTCATAACGTCTGAAAATTGCAAAGGCTACTTTAAAATATCTAGTGCGATAGTTACTGATAATGAAAGAACCTTCATACTATACATTATCATTATGGATACGATAAAGTCTCAATTGATACTTGTTTAAAAAGACTAAAAACATAGCATTTTGTCACAGGAGTTCCGCCCCTACTTTCCTTAAATAACCTTGACTAGAGAGAGATGGGAAGAGGCAGGTGTCATTGAGGGTTGTGTGATGTTTCCGGACTTGTTTATCCGGAATTGGTTTTTGACTTTAGTATCGCCTCCAAAAAGTTTGATGCTTCCTGTGTTGATTGATTCGTTGTTTGTAGTTTTATACTGATTACAATACATTTTTGATGAGCCAAAGAGTAAGTTTGCACTTAGTTACATATTGTAGAATCTGTTGTTATCTATCTTTGTAAATGTACAGGAGTATTTTTGTACTTTTCTTTGTTGAACGGTAAAGGTCAAGGGTCAGCTAAGCCCAGCTGTATTATCGATCGTGGCACATTGTGAAATAATGATTGTGTTCTTCACGAATACTTACCTGGTTCACTCATTTGTGTAATCTGTGACTGTAATTTTTTGTGTAATCATCTATAATCATTTTCTATCATAAAAGTAACGATTTCTAAACCTTTCCTGTAATTTTTCTATATTTTGTATGCTTCTGTAAAACGTTACCAACACTTTGTTTACAAAAAGGGCATAATGTAAATATAAAGATTATTTCAGGAAACTTTGTACTTTATTCTGAGAGTCATTTTATTGATTGTATGTTGATTATAAGCATTGTTTCTTGATTGTAATTGTTTTTTATGTTATTTCAGTCTTTTACCCTCACTGGAGGAGGCAATAAATCATCATCCAAGATCGAGTTGTTTGATAAACTGCACAGTAAAAGATCTGACTATCATCATAAGCAGTCATCAACATGAGTATTCATTCAGACCCAGGTGTGAGGCGTTCCATGAGAACCAGGACACTGACCCTACCAGCGCATGAGGTGTACAAGCAGGAGCGCGATAAACATTATGCAGATCTATTGGAGATAAAGAATGATCTCGATTCTTGTGTTTTGGAAATTGATACGGCCAAACAACATAAAGGAACTTTAGAGGCTTTAGAAAAACTACTAACTAGTGTCATTACTGCTTATACAAAGGCATCTGATAGATTTGCAGAATTCTTAACATCAGTACGTACTACAGAAAGCAAAAGCGAATTAACATATTTTGAGTCGCAGAGAGACAGGTTTCACTCAAAAGCCAACGCCGCTCATAACAAACTAAGGAACTTCTTGTCGTCAATAGAAGACTGTGACAAAAAGAGTAGAAAATCGTCGAGTTCACTAACGTCGTCCCATTCGAGTACACGTTCATCGGCATCTTCGATCCTAAAACGAAAGGAAGCTAAATTGGAAGCGCAACGTGCAAGGTTACGACATCTCGATGAAGAACTTGAATTGGAAGCGAGACTCGAAAAAGTCAGGGCTAAAAAAGAATTTGATATGATTGCGAGTGAAGTTAACGCTTTGAGGGAACCACCTGAGTTACCTAATATAGTTCCGAGCGTGTCTAGTGAACAACGTACTCGAGAATATGTTGACAGTATTAGTCAAGATATGTGCACAACTCGTCCTGCAGATATGTGCAATGACAAACATGTACCGGTAGTTGACCCGTATATTAGTGAACAATCAGCTAATCTTATGTCTGATTTAAGGCCGCCAGCTAGCTTTCCGATTGCAAATTCTGTGCTTGACCCTACAGTGCAACCGTTCGCACCTAGGCAGGAATCAGTGCAAAACACTGCACTTGTTGACACTTTCACGAAACATCTTGTGAAGAGGGACCTTATTATGTCACGCTTATCTAAATATGACGACGACCCTATGATGTACGTTTCGTGGAAAGCCAGTTTTCAAACTATCATGAAAGAAATTGGAGCATCCGCTACTGAGGAACTCGAACTTCTGTGTCAAAAACTAGGACCCGAGTCTACTAAGCAGGCAAAAACTATTAAGGCATGCAATTCGAACAACCCGAGTGTTGCCATATCGAAAATATGGGAAAGACTAGATAAAAGGTTTGGTGCTCCTGAATTAGTAGAAAGATATCTACACAACAGGATTAAGGACTTTCCTGATATTACTACCGACAAATATCATTTGTTGTATGATCTCCTAGATCTCGCGTCTGAGATAGCTTCTATTAAGAGTCAGTCGAAGTTCAGTTCTATCTTCGCTCATTTCGACTCTAGAACTGGCGTACAGGGACTTGCAGAAAAGTTACCGTGGAATCTAAAGGAGAAGTGGACTACCGAGGCCACTAAATATAAACAGTCAAATCATGTGATGTTCCCACCATTCTCGTTTTTCGTAAAATTTCTGGAAAACATGGCAGATATGAAAAATGATCCAGCATTTCACTTTGAGAGAAAGGGTACTCAGCGTAACCTTGGTCGCCAGCAAGGACAGCTTAATAAGCAAAACCAAGGTAAACCGGGTTTGCAGACACCGATAGTAAGTGCCAAGAAAACTGAAACTACTGATGTATCATCCGAATCCGCAAACTCTGTTATCTGCATACTTCACAAAAATGGGAAGCACACTTTGAATGACTGTTATCCGTTTCGTCAAAAGCCGATTGCTGAACGCAAGAAACTGATCTTGACTAGTGGCATATGCTTCAAGTGTTGTAGTGGCAAAAAACACAGAGCTAAAAACTGTAAAACTGATGTGACATGCAGCATTTGTAAAGAGAAAACCCACCCTACGGCTCTTCATGAGAACATGGAATCCGTCCGACAAACTGTGCCGCCGAAAACTGATATTGTTAACACGAAGATGCACGAAGGGGAGACGACTCCAAAAACTGTTGTCATTTCATGTACTCAGGTTCCGGGCGTGAGTAAATCATGCGCTAAGATAGTTCCGGTTCGTATTTTTCACGCGTCTGATCCACACAAGGTGATGTTGTCGTATGCGACCGTAGACGATCAAAGTAATCAAACACTGGCTACCTCATCCTTATTTGACTATTTCAATGTGCGCACTCCGGATGTTCGTTATACACTGGTATCTTGTTCGGGATCCGTGTCTGCTGCAGGGAGAATGGATGAAGGGTTTATAGTACAGTCCCTTGACGGAACTTGTGAATTTGCGATACCTCGCTTAGTCGAATGTAACGAACTGCCCAATAATAGGAATGAAATTCCTTCGAGTGAAGTAGCTGAACAGTACCCACACTTGCAGTGCATATCTACGCTCATTCCGCCTATTGATGATGGGGTTGGAATGGATCTGCTGATTGGACGTGATATTGTACGTGCTCATATAGTGCAAGATCAGTTAGTAGGGGAAGGTGATCAGCCTTTTGGACAGAAGCTACCATTAGGATGGGTGATCGTAGGTCAGATATGTTTAGGCGGAGCGCACATTCCCGATGTGAAAAGTTACAAAACTTTCATCTTTGGTAATGGTCGTCATTCGAACTTCGAACCGTGTGATAGTGAGATGACTATTCACCAAGACCAGATATTTAGTAAGACTGACCAAGATGAGAAGCTCGGACTTTCCGTAGAAGACCGACAGTTTTTAGACATTATGGAATCTTCGTTCCATCAGGATAGTGACGGACATTGGGTCGCACCACTTCCGTTCAAGAGTAACAGAACTATCTTACCTAATAACAGACCGCAAGCCTTGCGTCGTGCAAAGTCACTTGACTCTAGTTTGCGTAATGATCCTGTGAAATGTGAACATGTGATAGACTTCATGCAGAAGCTATTTGATAAGGGTCATATTGAGAAAGCTCCCGACTTACCTGTAGATTCAGAAAAATGGTACTTACCCATGTTCGGTATCTATCATCCCAGAAAACCTGGCTCGATCCGAGTTGTTTTCGATTCTTCAGCTCAGTTCCAAGGAACTTCGTTAAATGATGTTCTAATTAAAGGACCTGATCTAGCAAACAACCTTCAAGGTATTTTGATGCGATTTCGCAAGGAGAGATTCGCAGTATTAGCAGATGTTGAGCAAATGTTCCACAATTTTCGTGTGACGGAAGATCACCGTAACTACCTCAGGTTTTTGTGGCATGCCAACAATGACATCGAAGAACCATTAACAGAATTTCGAATGACAGTGCATGTCTTCGGCAATAGGACATCCCCTGCCGTAGCGAACTATGGGATACGAAGAAGTGTGTTGTCCGCAGAGCCTGATGTGCAGGAATATGTTTGCCACAATTTCTATGTAGACGATGGACTTATGAGCTTCACTAGCGTTGAAAAAGCGGTTGATCTTGTGAAAAGAACTCAGCATGCGTTATATGATGGAGGAAGGTTACGCCTGCACAAAGTTGCGTCGAATTCTACTGAGGTCCTTGCACAATTTCCCAAAGAAGACCTTGCGAAGGATTTGAAGAATCTTGACTTTGGGCATGATAGCCTACCCGAGCAAAGAAGCCTAGGAATAGCATGGGATATTATGACGGACTCATTCGTTTTTCGTGTAAACCCAGAGTCTAAGCCGTTCACCAGGAGAGGTGTATTATCTGTAATAAACAGCTTGTTCGACCCGATAGGAATTACTGCTCCAGTTACATTGGAGGGAAAACTTTTGCTTCGAGAGGCAATGACATTTACTTGTGATTGGGACGAGCCCCTTCCAGATATGTTTAGACTACATTTCGAAAAATGGGTCTATGAACTCAACTCGTTACAGAACTTTTCTGTACCTCGTATGTATTGCGATTTATCCGTTGAGGAATCATTACGCGTCGAGATCCACGTCTTCTCGGATGCCTCTAGAGATGCTGTGGCTGCTGTTGCTTTCATAAAGGTGTTCTCAGGAGATCGAAGTGAAGTTGGATTCTTGCTAGGAAAAGCTAAGGTGGCTCCCGCACATGGCCATACAATACCAAGACTTGAATTGTGTGCGGCAGTCCTGGCTGTCGAAATCGCAGAAATAGCGAGAGAACAGCTATGTTTGCAGAAGGATGTATTCACATTCTACACGGATAGCCAAGTGGTCCTTGGTTATATTTCGAATGACTCAAAACGCTTCCATGTCTACGTGGCGAATCGAGTGAGCAGAATTCGATCATTTTGTGGACCTGAATACTGGAGACATGTCACTTCGGATCAAAATCCCGCAGACGTGGCGACACGTGGTTGTAGTGCACTAAACTTACCTAATAGCATCTGGATCACAGGACCATCTTTCCTCGCGCATGGAAAATCTCTGGATCCATCTCAGACATATGATCTTGTAGATCCTGAGACAGATCAGGAAGTTCGCAAGAATGTTGTGAGCTTGAAAACTGCTTTTTTGCTGCCAAAGTTTTGGTGTGGACGCTTTGAAAGGATTTCCAAGTGGACTGGATTGGTTAGAGGGATTATGGTCATAAAGCGTATGTTAGCAAGGAGGGCTTCAAAGGAAGTAAATGAGCTGGATCTCAAAGAGAATGTCCAGAACTTCATCATAAAGCAAGTGCAACTGGAAAGGTACCCAGATGACATCCATGCCATAAGTAATGGTAAAGGTCCACCAAGAAACAGTACTCTTCTGTCTTTGAATCCCGTAATGGACCAGAACGGTATCCTTCGTGTTGGTGGTCGTGTTAGTCAAAGCAACATGATCTTAGATGGTAATGTAGCAACCAAACCAATTATCATCCCTAAGGACCATCACATTGGATTGCTATTGGTGCGTCATTTTCATGGTCAGGTACACCATCAGGGCAGGCATATCACAGAAGGAGCTATTAGATCAGCGGGTTACTGGATCGTTGGATGCCGCCGTTTGGTAAACTCAGTCATTCAGTCATGTTTAGAATGTAGGAAGCTTCGTGGGAAGTTGGGATGGACGCAGATGGCAGAACTTCCGCACGACAGATTGGAACCGGGACCTCCGTTCTCTTTCGTGGGCGTGGACGTCTTTGGCCCTTGGCCAGTCGTGGTTAGACGTACCACGCGTGGAGTCACCACCACATCTAAGCGCTGGGGTGTTCTCTTCACATGTCTTGTCTCCAGAGCAGTCCATGTAGAGCTTGTTGAAGAGATGAGTAGTAATGCGTTCATCAACGCATTACGGAGATTCTTAGCGATTCGTGGGCCTGTCAGACAGTTCCGTTCGGACAGAGGCTCTAACTTTATCGGAGCTGTGAAGGAACTAGGCATTAATGCATCTTTCATTGAAGATGGACCAGTAAAGCAATTTCTGACCTAAAATGGATCATCATGGATATTCAATCCACCGTACGCGCATCACTTTGGAGGAGCCTGGGAGCGCATGATCGGTGTATGTAGAAGAATTCTAGATGCCATTCTTCTAGAGAACAGATCAAAGGACCTAACCCATGAAACTTTATCTACGTTCATGGCTGAAGCTTGTGCGATTATGAATGGAAGGCCTTTGGTACCTGTGTCGACCGACCCTGAGTCACCATCAATTCTTACACCATCTCAGATTTTGACACATAAAGTTTCAAATTACGCAGGAAACCTTGATGTTACCGACTTTGGACGCAAAGATGCCATGAAGAGCCAATGGAAGCTGGTACAACATCTTGCAGACAACTTCTGGCGTCGTTGGCAAGCAGAATACATGCACTCATTGCAGGTTCGTCAGAAGTGGCAACTACCTGGAGAAACATTCAAAGAGCGCGACGTAGTTCTAGTGAAGGACGATGACTGTCGTAGAAATCAGTGGCCTTTAGGAGTCATTGACGAAGTCTATCCGAGCAAAGACTGGTCCGTAAAGTGAAAGTTTCGATTGTACGCGGTAACTCTCGTGTGTCATATGTTAGACCGATATCAGAGCTTGTTCGTTTAGTAGAATTTCAGTGACATTGCTATTGTAATGTTTATATATGCTTTGTAAAGCAGGAACACTCTATTGTCATTCCATGACAAATGTTTATGATATGTTCATATATAATTGTTGAAATGAAACTCATTGTTTTTGAGTTCAGTGTTTAAAGTGAGAAATATATTTTTGAATCACTTTTTGTATTGATTTTCTAGAAGTAAAGCTTAATTGTAACTTGTAATATGTAAAATCCTTTAAATTTTTGTGCTGAAATTTTTGTGTAAGACTTCTGGCGATTTCCGGTAGAAATCGGAAGGGGAGTGTG
Organism: Pinctada fucata; assembly: GCA_028142955.1. NCBI lineage: Eukaryota > Metazoa > Mollusca > Bivalvia > Pterioida > Pteriidae > Pinctada > Pinctada fucata. The sequence goes on along the minus strand of AP027112.1, from coordinate 33,293,638 downwards.
ATGTTTCCGGACTTGTTTATCCGGAATTGGTTTTTGACTTTAGTATCGCCTCCAAAAAGTTTGATGCTTCCTGTGTTGATTGATTCGTTGTTTGTAGTTTTATACTGATTACAATACATTTTTGATGAGCCAAAGAGTAAGTTTGCACTTAATTACATATTGTAGAATCTGTTGTTATCTATCTTTGTAAATGTACAGGAGTATTTTTGTACTTTTCTTTGTTGAACGGTAAAGGTCAAGGGTCAGCTAAGCCCAGCTGTATTATCGATCGTGGCACATTGTGAAATAATGATTGTGTTCTTCACGAATACTTACCTGGTTCACTCATTTGTGTAATCTGTGACTGTAATTTTTTGTGTAATCATCTATAATCATTTTCTATCATAAAAGTAACGATTTCTAAACCTTTCCTGTAATTTTTCTATATTTTGTATGCTTCTGTAAAACGTTACCAACACTTTGTTTACAAAAAGGGCATAATGTAAATATAAAGATTATTTCAGGAAACTTTGTACTTTATTCTGAGAGTCATTTTATTGATTGTATGTTGATTATAAGCATTGTTTCTTGATTGTAATTGTTTTTTATGTTATTTCAGTCTTTTACCCTCACTGGAGGAGGCAATAAATCATCATCCAAGATCGAGTTGTTTGATAAACTGCACAGGTTGTTGGCATCGAGATCCAGTGCATTTCGTATAACTTTTTCTTTATTTGCGCGCGAGAGAGAGCATTACAATATTATAAGTATAATTTTCTGTCAAATGATCTTGGAACTGTTTGTGCCTTAATTTGAAGCATTTAAACATTGTAAATGAATTTACTTATATACGTGATTTCTAAAATTGTGTACTAAAAAGTTTACTTTCTTTCGTCTGTTTCATTATGAAATGTTATATATCTGAACTGCAAATCTTTATAAATGCGGACCTTTATGTTTTACTTCACCGCACAGACTGTCCAGGTAATGGAATTTAAATTCCTGCCATCTTTGGAGAAATTGCAAAGAATTTATTTACAATAATCTATCTGCAACGAGTCTTACGACACGTTAGATGAATAACATTTACAAACCGCTACAGACACAATAATCTCTACCTGTAACGACGCGTACCTTAAACGCCGTCGACGAAGAAATTTCACAGAATTTATTGAGGCGTAATTTAATACTTCACGAATGTTTGATGTGAGTTCTTCACATTGTAATGCACCTTGTAAAAATCTAATTGAACATTCAAATACAGAAATTTGATACATGCCTTCTTAGATTTATCGTATTTCCTCACTTATGAAATAAGGGCAATGATCTTCAAACTAGATACACTCATCATACCTTTGCCACATATTTCATTGGAAATTATTTGAAGAGACAATTTGTTCATTAATCTCCATGCTTGTATCATCGTTCATGAATTGGTTATAACGAAAAAATATCCATTCTGATTTATTTTTTATAGCTAAAATGCATCAATGTTTTGTGCCATTAAAAAAACATTGGAAAGCAACCGTTCCCTACAGTTGTGCATTCCCCAGTGCATTGTGACAGATCGGTGATAAACACACACGCCTCACATGCAGTGGGGGGAAATCCTGCTCCCAAACAGATGTTTAAGACAACGTCAGCAATCTCAGTGGAACAGTCCTGGATTTCATTTTTGGAATCACAATCGATTTCTTCGTTCAATTCACAAACTGAAAGATGGAAAAAGTAATTACGAGTATAAAGAGTCATTACCATACTTAAAAAAAAAACACCACAAACATGTAAATAATACATAGACATGGACATTTTGTATATGAACACAGAACATATATATGTCGGCCGACCCATAGCCCTAGCAAAGCTCGAACCAGTAATCTGAAGATTACTAACCCGACGCCCTATCCGCTAGACTACGGCGCCGACAGTCATTATCATATTTGATAATCTTGCAATCTGATTGGCCGGGAAGAACCGGATACTATGTTGTATTATGTTACTTGTATTGTCCAATTTGAACAAAGTTTTCAGGTGATTACGAGGGTTGATCGAAAAGTTCGTACACAACCGCAATATTTCAGAAATGCGTGACAGTAAGTGTACAATTTTCTTAACAAACATTCATGAGGTTTATTGCAATCAATCTATACAATAATAAGGTAATTGAAATATTCTGTCATTTAAATCATTGTCTTTAATTATGTGTCGTGACGTTCAGCGGCGTAATACGAAAATTAAAATATCTTAAATTGTGTACACGCAGATGATTCCTGTATTATTTCTAAATAAGGACGCAGAAAAAGTCAATGTATATACTTTATTGTTTTAAAGTATTTGAAAGTTGTTATACTGAAATTTGAGCTTGTTACGATACACTGGAATTTAGATATCACTTTTACAAGAAGCGTTATCTAGACGTAAGAGTGGTAAGATGACGTTTCTCTACAATTTGTAAACGACGTGGAATCTTTGAACTTTTATTCAAGCTAATACAAATTCCATAAAAGATCTTATACATTTTGTAGTTGGTACACATGGCTATGGACTGCAAGAAAAATGCTTCGAGTGCACGTCAGTATGCTTACCATTTGCAACGAAGATGAAACAGTGATAAAAATTCATTCAAAGAGAATGGTTTAAACATCCTGAAATAACAAAACTGACCAATCCAAACGTTCTGAAATGAAATTCTTGATGCATCGTCAGTGAACAGATAGAAAGGACCAGGGAATAACTCTAGCGCATTATTGCCTAGTTTAATCTTTATGGTTTATTTTTGAACCGATTGAAATAAAATAAACGACTTTTCCCCAAAAATGATTTCAAATTCAAAGACCGAACAAAAGCAAAAAATTGCTATATACTTCGTGCTTTGAGATGCAATCTTAAGGAATAAAATAGTATATAATCAAAATGTTTAACGATAACGAGAAATTATTATTAAACTTGTCTACGAATTTATCGAACAGCCGTCGTATGTCGAGATCAAGTCAATCGCCAGAACATATTTTGATTAACGTACGACCTATATCTTTATACGCATGTCATTTGACGGAACGTATTACATTTGTACATAAAGTTATGGCGAAGGAAGTATGTCTGTCCATCAATATGTCAACTCTGGTAATTGAACACAAAGATATTCAATGGATAATGTAGGAAATTGTGCCAAAAGAATTAGGCGTGTTCACCATTGAATATCTTTTTGCATAAACATCAAAGAAATACCTAACAATTATTCAGTCTCAAAGTCGACAAGGCAAGGCCAAATCGTGAGAATTCCCATCGGAATCCGCCCTAAATTGTACCCTTACTTCTATAGTTTTTTTTCGGATTTGTCTCCTTGTTCTAAGATGGAAGTAGTATTGGTTTGAGATTGTTTTCATAGAGCTGTTGCGACGGGTGTTGCATGCAATCAGGAGACGCTGAATCTCCCCGGGCACCTGGTCTCACTTCGGAATTGTGTTCATTCCGAGCTTCGCAACCGTTCCTGTGGAAAATCTAATGATTTTATCTTGCCTTCTCGACTATGAGACTGAATAACTGATGGGTACTTCTGTAATGTGCATTGCTCTGGAATAGCGTGTCAATTGCGATAAAAAAGAATCTATTAGACGACAGGGGATATAAAATGTCATTTTGAAGTTTGTCACATATGTCATATATTGAAGCATTAAGGTATCCCTAATACATTTTCAATAATAAATCACCAGAAATAAGAATTTTCAATATCTTCAAAAAGAATGCTAACAGACTTTTCTAGCTAAAATGGAGCATTACACTTCTCAAACAAAGATCTACTCTGCCATCCCGAAGATTTCCGATTATGAAATCATCGGCTTTGTCGGGAAATTATGAAAATGCGCATAAATTTTAACCGGAAGTACTCTATTAGGGTGCGGGATCCTTAAGTAACATCAGATCTAAATATGAAACAGAGTTAGTGCCATTACTGTTTTTCTTTCACCTCGAAATAAATTAAAAGAATATTTAGTTTCTTTTCAAGTAATTGTATTAGTACTTGTTTCTTACTTTCATTTCCAAGAAATAGTCCCAGAATAGAAGATAATCCGATGGTGTAAACATCTGTGTAAGGTTGTACAGAAGTGAGGAATGAAACAATTAGTAAAATATATAATACTCCTCTCATTATGCCTACAGCGAACGTTTTTCCATGTATATCGTTAAGATCTAACCGGGGAAATAGAGAAAGATGAAAAATTAGGAAGATTTGTAAACAACTGTCGGAAAATGAATTAGTTGGCGCAAAACTATTGGAGAAAGTATGTATCCAATAGTAGATATTGTGTTCTGTCATGATTTATGCAGACAGATAATTAGTTATTTTAATATACGTAAACAAACACCTTTATGTACTTAGTATATACATGTACCCCAGGTAAAGAAAATGTATTGGTGCAAAATGATGAGCTCCGTAAATGTTACTTAAGGCAAGGTTATGTTGTTTTTGTATGTATACCTATTGTATACGTATTGTTCTTCTTTAAGAAGTTTTTTCTTAAAAATATATATTCGATTGTAGTGTGAATCGATGATTTGAATACTTTGTTTATGGTTTTCTTCCTACCAGGATAAGAAAGATGCACTATGATACATGTATCTTCAAATACTTTGTAAATTTTAATATTTTCTTTTGTAATTACAAATACCTCTTTGATGCTTTATTAGGACTTTGAAGGACAACTGATATAGAGCAAAATATCAAAACTTGAAATCATTGTGCTCCTTGCAGTTTAAAGCTAGCGCACGTATAATATGAATGTAGTAAATCCGTACTCATCCACAATTTATTAGTTTAAACATATTTTATTTCATAATAACATGAAATAGGATTGGGCAAAAGTTATAACAATATTACATAAGCCCTCTCCTTATCATATACAACATATAAATATCAAGATGGCAACAAACTGTTCAGCCGCCATCTTGAGTACAATGTATTGCCCAATTAAATACGAAATCGTAGGTGTTTAACAAAGGAAATGAAATAATAGTGAGCAAATTATTTGCAGTAAAGTTTTCTGTATCAAATTGTAATAATATCAAATATATATATATATGTAAGTAAAAGAATTTTTTCTAAATATCACCTTGTTTATTATCGTCTCTGATTGGACCATCCTTCCATGTTAATGTTCTAATGCACAGTGTACAGGAAGTGCACAAAGTTACGTTAATTGATTATCAAACATCACGTGACATTACCTAAGTCAATAAGTCACCCAATAATGTTACGAAATTCTATTATCATTAGTTAGGTAAGATTTCTCCAAAAGTAGACAATAACACATTGATGTATATGTGCACTTCGTGTTGTTAACGATGTCTGTTTTTATTTCGCTCAAATGCTTCAGAACCTGTAACAATAACTAAAATTGAAATATATATAAAATTGAATACCTTATATATGAATATGCACTATATTATGTTAAACGTCTTCAAATTCAATAGAAACATTTAAGAACAGATAAATTTGCAGCATGGACCAGACATGCACGTTTCAGGTACTTAACCCTCGTCAGTGATCCTTAATCTAAACAATGTAATATAGCCCAAATATGTGAAAATAATGATGTCAAAAAAACCGAAAGACGTAGAAGAATTGATATGATATGATGCTACAGGACCCATGTTTTAGAAATTTCAAGACATTTTGATCACAGAAATTTTCGAATGCGTTGAAATGACGATCAACCGAAGTTGATCAAACCTGGCTACACGTGCCTTCGGGACTCATACCTGACGACAATACTTGAAAACGTCTGAGTTCCGAATATGATTTTTAATGTCCATATGGTACACTAGATTGACTTCCACTAGTGCTTTGAAACAATCTTCTCTAGATGCTTCTACGGTCGATACGGGGAACTCTTCATACACTAAATGATGTTCCATTGTCCAGAATGAATGATATTCTGTCTTAGACCCTTTGAACTATCCAACCACAGACTATACTTTTATCTTCATAAATGGAAGTAACCGAATGTGATATTTCTGCCGAATTGAAGCGACGGGCGTTAAATGCAAGCAGGAGATGCTGACTCTTCCTAGGCACCTGGTCTCACTCCTAATTTTGAGTTCGCTTCTTTTCATATGGTGGAGGTTTTGTTTGTTTGCTTTGGTTCATGTTTTATCCTGATTTCGTATGCCTTTGGTTTGTGATTTCCTCAATTATCGATTTTGTACTGTGTATTGGGATATGGTCATTTCCCATATTTGTCATTAACTATGTTATATAAACAAAACGGTGAAGAGTATAGTATTCGTTATACAGTGTTTTACAGGGGGGGGGGGGGCAAAAATATATTGGGTCGATGAAGAAAGTTGCATTTGGGTGAGGCGGACTTTTTTCATCAACCCGCTATATTTCACTTCCACGAAAACATACCATTTGCTTATAAATAAAGGGTTAATGGTTTACGAATTGATCAAATGGAGATTTTCACTTCCTCTTAATAACTGATAAATTTAATTTCAAATCTAAAAATGAAAATAGATGAAGTTTCACCTTCTTAATTTTTCTTCAGTTTAAACGTGAGGATTATGAGATTTGTATTAAGAGTGTGTGAGTGAAAATCATACAAACCAATTTCGGTCTTTTCGAAATTGAGAATTACTTTCCATTTGAGCAGGTATCTGACGTCAAAGCATTGGGACGTCATCAAATTCTATGGTAACCAGCATGAAATTTAGGGAAACAGGGTTACATACACATGTATATGACGTTGTCAAAGGAACTTAATGACGTTACAATGCTTTTACGTCAGATATCTGCACAAATCCAACGTAGGACTGTACAATCGAAAAGAGAGAACAACACAATCTAAAATTCATAATATGTGTACAAAACCAACAAAAAAGATATTGTCCTTCCATCTTCACTGGCAAAAAACATGTATATATACATCAATTTGACATCATACATATCTATATGGGTACATGTGTATACAATAGGTATACAAAACCCTAAAAAAGACAGAGCTCTTTACATCTTCACTAGTATAATACATGTATATATACATCAATTTATTGGGTGTTGCATGCAAGCAGGAGATGCTTACTCTTCCTGGGCACCTGGTCTCACTTTCATATCGGGAGTTCGCTTCTTTTCATATGGTGGAGGTTTTTGTTTGTTTGCTTTGGTTCCTGTTTTATCCTGATTTTGTATGCCTTCGGTTTCTGATTTTCTGAATTATCGATTTTGTACTGTAAACAGGGATATGGTCATTATCCATATTTGTCATTGACATCATACATTTCTATATAGGTACTTGTATAGGTATACAAAACCCTAAAAAGATAGAGCTCTTTACATTTTCACTAGTAAAAATACATGTATATATTCATCAATTTGACATTATACATATCTATACAGGTACATGTGTATACAATAGGTATACAAAATCCTAAAAAATATAGAGCTCTTTACATCTTCACTAGTAAAAATATATATGTATATATACATTAATTTGACATCATACATATACATGTTATAGGTACATGTGTGTACAATAGGTATACAAAATCCTAAAAAGATAGAGCTCTTTACATCTTCACTGGTAAAGATACATGTATATACAAATGTTTACATCAATTTGACATTATACACATAGGTACATTTGTGTACAATAGGTATACAAAACCCTGAAAAAGAAAGAGCTCTTTAAATCTTCACTGGTAAAAATACATGTTTATATACATCAATTTGACATCATACATATCTATATAGGTACATGTGTATACAATATGTATACAAAACCCTAAAAAGATAAAGCTCTTTACATCTTCACTGGTAAAAATACATGTATATATACATTAATTTGACATTATACATACATACCCAAAACAAAAAAAAAAAAAAATTAAATAAATAAATAAAAAATAGGTAAATGGGATACTCTAACATGATACTAATGTGATATAATATCAAAATTCACATGCAAATGAGGTTAACAAGATACCTATGAGATACCAATGGGATACTACGATGTGATGCTTATGGGATACCCAATGTGATACCAATGGGATACTACAATGTGATACAAATGGCATTGCCTTTGAAACAAAATACCAACATGATACCAAAATGTGATATCAATTAGAAACTTCCTTTGTTACAATAAAAACAGTAATAAAATACTAATGTGATACTGCAATATATATTTTGACCCTGATATGGGAATGAGATGGAGAACGTGAGGGTTTGAATTTGTTTATACCTCACTCATGGATTTGAATGATTACAGAAGTTCAAAGGCAAAAATATAAGTTATTATGCTTGAAATAATTGAATTCATTTATATCAAAATAATTTGTAAAATATTTTTGGGTGAATATGGGTAATGAATACGTAAACTTTACATTTATAACAAACTATGTCACTTAAAACAAAATGTGTCATTTTAGAGGGGGTGGACAGGGTGAAAGGGAGGCGGGAGGAAGGGGGCAGGAGGAGGGAGAGAGAGGGGAGGGAGGAAAGGGGGAAAATTGGGAGGAAGGGGTAGGAGGAGGGAGAGAAGGGGGCGGGGAGAGGGGGGAAGGGGGCAGAAGGGGGGGGGGGGTAAGGGAAGGGTGAAAAGGAGGGGGTGGGAGGGGGAGGTAAGGGGTGGGAGGAGAGAGAGAGGTACCCCCTGTCTGTCCCCCATTCTAATGAAATATCTTTTTTAAAAATACATGCATTATTATACAGTAGCAAAGAAACTTACCAGTCATGATACTTTCCAAGCAGACGGAGCTAAATTCATCCATCCATATGCACAATCTGGCATCCAATGTGTATAAATATTATATTGTCCTTGATATTGTGTCCAATGGTATTAATGTTAAACGTCTTCATATTCGATAGCATCAGTTTAAACCAGATATAAATTTGCAGCATGGACCAGACATGCACGTTTCGGGTATTTAACCGTCGTCAGTGATCCTCAGTCTAAACAATGTAATATGGCCAAAAAGTGTGAAATCATTAAGTCCAAAAATGTACCGAAAGACGTAGCAGAATGGGTGGGACATGATGCTTAATATCAGTCTTTGAAAATAAGTTAAACTTGATATCCATCTGTATTCAAACTAAATTTTAACATAGCTCCTTACAAATCTCAAACTCCATGTGCTTGCATGTGTGTATCAGCCAGATTTGAAATTTATGATGTCACTGATGACTCATTGATGACATCACAAAGGATGCAGTAAAGCAGGGCAGTATCATATTAGTTTTTTGTTAAGCTTCCACTACTGGCAGGTCAGAATAAATTTCAAAGTGAAACAAAATACCAACAAGATATTAACAGAGAGAGTTTAAGTTTAATGTGATTCAACATCGCCTGATTTTGAGTGTTACTTGGCAGAAATCAATGTAAGACAAGTCCCTTTCGAGATTGACCAGTCCTTGACGAGGCCAAAAATGATGTTCTGAACTACATTCTGAACTTTTTGAAATTATGAATTCAGATTTGTTGACGTCATACATGTGTATTTACACGCCCTACACGTCCTCTTTTTTATAGCCATTTACATATTCATCTGTGTTGCTTGGACCTCTGCGTTTTACGGTCTTGTTTATGTGTGTCATCTAACAGTGAGGAAGTTGTTTTACACCATAATTGTGCGTTCTTCGAGACATCGGAATATTGGGAGGGTTGTGCGCACGTAATCCAGGAAAAACACACCGTCTGCTTCTTGCGTGACAGATGACCGTCCTAAGTCGGCACCGGTTGCCCATTGGTCTTATTGGTTTATGCGTGGTCTTTTATGTTTAATGTTTCTATGGTGTGAGTTGGTGTTTCTTGTCGCTAATTTGCTTCTCTTTCTGTGGGTGTCTGTTCTGTGTTTTTTGCATTGGGTGTTTTGCTGTGGGTGCTGCAACCTAGTGTTGTTGGTCACAGAAAATAATTATGAAACCTAGTGTTGTTAGTCACAGAAAATAATTATGAAACCATAAACGTCTTGGGTATTGGATTAAAGCTTAGACATCGGGGGACCGAAAAGATGAATCTCCAAATGTAATTACTTCTCACCTTTGAGAATAAATCATTAATTATCTTTCTAGATATTAGTTTCCAATATTGAATATACTGATCAGTAAAATATATTTTTCAAAAAAGGAAGATGTGAATTTCGAGAATTCGTCTTGAACTACATGTATTGCCAATTCTGTTGAATCAATTTGATAATATGAGGAATGTTAACAAGATGGCAGAGACCATTTTCTTCTCATCTCGACGAACTCAAAGAAGCCAAAAATTTGCCCGTGCCGTTGCGTTTGTTAAAGAATCTCTAGGCAGTTTTCCCTTATTTTCTTGCTGTTTCTCATACTATGCTTGTCAACTGTGTTTTTGCATTGAGATATTCGATGTGTTGCTGTGGATGCTGCAGTCAAGTCCAGCTAGAGATCCATGTCTTTCTTCTACAACTTTTATTTCTCATGCAACAGAATAAAAAAGTCTTAAAGAATATCCTGACGATAATATCAACCGCAATCACATTAGAGCACCAAATTGAGCATCGTATCTTTGCCATCGTATCATCGTATCTTCGGCATCGTGTCATCGTAACTTCGCCATCGTAACATCGTAGCACCGTAACATCGCCATCGTAACATCGTAGCATCGCCATCGTGACATCGCTGGCGATGGCACGATGACACGAAGCGGTCCAAACAGGATTCCATAATGTTTTACCGTTCAGTAAACTTATTTCTGATGCCCACAATCCAATTTCTATTTAAATCAAAAGTGCAATGCCTGATGATCAAGAAAATTTAAACTTTGAAAGCGATTCAGAAACAGATCGAATCATGTGTATGGGAAGTAATCCGAAAATGGGACAACGATTCCAAAGAACTAAAAATTGTTTCTGAATTTCAATACCTAGGTGTTTTATTTGCAAGATCAGGTTCATTTAATAAATATAAACAATCGCAAATTTAAAAAGCAAATAGAGCGACGTATGACATCCTCAAAAAAGGTAAATCGCATAACATATCTATACAATGTCTCTTAGATTTATTCGACAAAATGGTTAAGCCTTTACGGATGTGAAATTTGGGGGGTCGGTAAAATGATAGTATAGAAAGAGTTTATCTCAAATTTTGCTAACTCCTTTTAAAACTTAAATTATCAACTCCAGACATAATGATATATGGTGAATTATGTTTGAAAATGAAGTTTCAAATAATAAAATACAATGAATAGAAAATATCAAAGGCATCTAAAATAGCTGTGGACTTTCTAAAATTTGACTATCTCAATCCTTTCCGAACAAAAAATGGCTAAAACTTAAAATTCAACAAACCCTGATAGATCAATTTAAACAAAATTGGTTATTCAAAATTCAAAGACACTCCGAAGGCTCTAGATTATAGGATATACAATGAAAAACTATAATTTGAAAACTAATTGAACTTCCTCTCAGATAAAGATGCTCTGACTTTTTGTAAATTCCGGACGTTTAATCACTTCTTACCGATAGAAAAAGGACGATGGCTAAACATCAGTAGAGAACGTAGAATTTGTGACCTATGTGAGACTGACGGATTCCACAATTTACTTGAATGTCCTGCATTAACTTCTAAAAGAAATCCTCTTCTTCCACTTAATATAATTCGAAAACCTTATATTCTTAAATTTTAAAGAATAATGAATTCACAGCGACAGTCGATATTACGAAAAGTATGCCATTTTATTAGAATATATTCTAAAGAAAATCCTGCGTAAAATAAATTTTGGTTAGACATAGTATCTGTATGTCATCAATTAATTATTAACACTATCAAGTAGACACTCTAATGTTCCATTATGTAATCACTTTTTTTCTTTATTCTTCGTCACTGTAACATTAGTATATTTATGCATATTTTCTTATCATTCATGTCCAAAATTGAATATCTGTATCATAACTTATATCTTTAATACCATTGTATCAACAAAGGTTATAAGAAAAAAATATATATAAGTACATGTATATATAGTGACGGCCAGATAAACGTGAAATAATGATTTGCGTTTCTTGCATGTATCTAAGATATTGTTTTCATTTTCGTGAACATCGACGGTGGGTGCGGCTAGCCAAACAGGGGATGCTTACTCCTCCCGGGCACCTTGTCCCACCTCTAGTTTGCTAGGGGTCCGTCGATGCTTAATTGTATGCTCTATTGTGAGTGTTAATGAGAATATCGTCAGGATCTTCTTTAACTAATCGGAATTACGGGCAACGTCAGAATGAGGTAGACCAGCTTCTAACATTCCAACTGTTTGACGTTGCTGTTCTTTGATTAATTTTGACATTTTGTAGAGCGAAACATTTTGAAAAAAATATGATCTTTTGTTTTGTTAGATCATATTCTTTCGAATATGCTGTTTAATTCACATTGATTAAAGCAAGATACCTTGGTACTGCATAGCTCGTGCAAATCATGAACATGTAAATATTGGCGTTCTGGATAAGTGAACAGCGCAAAAAAAAATGTGTTTGAAGTAAAGAGACTTACAAAGAAGGGAGGAGATATCCAACAAGACCCCGTTGCAGCATCAACAGTAAAACACCAAAACACCCGATGCAAAAACACAAAAGACGAGTACAGCACGAGACGGAAAAGAGACACACGACATGTAAACATCAAACACAAAAGACTACACATAAACCGACGAGACCAATGGGTAACCGGTGCCGACTTTGGACGGCCATCTGTCACGCAAGTAGCAAATGGTGTGGTTATCCTGGATTATGTGCGCACAACCCTCTCACTTCTCCAATTACCCAGAGGTCTCGAAGAACGTACAATTGTGGTGTAAAACAACCTCCTCACTGTAAGATGACATCACACAAACAAGACCGCAAAACGCAGAGGCCCCAGAGACACAGATGAATACGTAAATGGATATAAAAAGAGGGCATGCGTTATACAGTCCGTGCTCTGCCGGCTGTAGCGAGCTCATGTATGCAATCACCCGAGGAGTCCGACTGACATTCAGAGAGGACAGGTGGTCGGGGCCCTGTCTTCTCTAAAGAGGTTTGGACAGGGCCCGTCATGGAGTCCCGTCGTCACAGTCAGTCAGAGTGCAAGTCTCAAGGATGCGCTTGTACAAGACTGTAGATTGGTCAAGTACCAAGCCTAGTGTCCGTCTGGTGACATTAGGATCATATCCACGGTATAAAAGGCGTTTGATGATTCTGACGCATTTTCGATGGTTATGCTGCCTACCTTTGATCCTCTTTATTTTGTTTATCATATCACCATAAAAGACAGGTTGTGTAATACCCATAGTAATGTACTCTGTTGCATGTATAGATCCGAATTTTAAAAGAAGTTGACTGTAATTTTTGTAAAATTTCCAGAAAGTCTTAACTAGTTTATGAAAGCGGAAACCTTGACCTAAAAGTTTACAAAACGATTCTATAAAAAAATCCACATATTCCAAACATTGATTGAAAATTATTTTGAATACAACCATGTATCGATTCTCTTGGGAGTCAGTATATGTACATTTGCTATTTCGAAGGCGTGTCATTTTATTCACAAATGTCATCGAAATTAAAGGAGGTTGACATCTTAGCACCAACCCTCTAATGCTATTTTGAACATGGAGTTTATTTGGATATGTTGCTGAATCAACCCTACAGGAAATTTGGAGCCGCGCACTCTTTTCAAAGTAAATACACAAATTCAATTCTAAAAAAGATATAGCCAGAGGGCTCTTCTAAAATGAATTTTGGCTGTGTCTGAAGATCGCTTTGACTGGAGGCGTCGCTGGTGGGGTTAATAACCGAAATACGTGACTGCGCATAATAAATTAGGTTTGAAATTTTTCATCGGAAAGGTATAGAGGTGAAACACTATCATACATCCCCCGATATATTGTTTTCATAATCAAATGGAAATGGATATTTCATTACTTTAAAGGTTGTGGTTTTTCCGAGACTGTAGTTGTGACATGATACGCTTACCTTTAAACATAATAAGCACATTGATCTTTATTTGCAAATTTCATCTTAAAAGTTGATGCACGTACAATAACAATACATGGACAAAGTAGAATAAGAAAAAGAATATCCTGACGACAATCTCAAAAGAAATCACAATAGAGCACCAAATGGAGCATCGACGGACCCCTAGCAAGCTAGAGGTGGGGCCAGGCGCCCAGGAGGAGCAAGCATCCCCTGTTTGGCTAGCCGCACCTGCCATCGATGTTCATTCACGAAAATGAAACCAATATCTAAAACATGCACTGCCAGAGGCAATGCCTATATAGAAAGTGCTATGGCGACAACGTCAGGGATAATATTTAAAACACTTACTGTCCAACCCCTCGGGGAAAAACTTTTTTTAAAGAGCTCCACACTGCAAAGGGCATAAGTGTGACTGAAATGAGATAAAGAGGGTCCTGACGACAATCTCAAAAGCACTTACAATAGAGCACCAAATGGAGCATCGATGGACCCTTAGCAAGCTAGAGGTAGGACCAGGTGTATTCTGTGAAAAAGGTTTTATCAAAAGTCAGGATGCCCTTCTAGTACACTGAGTTCGTGATTTCTTTCATGTCCGCTTAGTACGGAAGAATAGATTTATGGGTTGGCATTTTTGCACATTCATTCAATGTATTTGGCAATGATAACTTTCTTGCAATCCACAAGACATAAAAGGCGTTTTATCAAAAGTCAGGATGCTCTTCTAGTACACTGAGTTCGTGATTTCTTTCATCTCCGCTTAGTACGGAAGGATATATTTTTGGGTTGGTATTTTTGCACTTTCATTCAATGTATTTGGCAATGATAACTTTCTTGCAATCCACAAGACATAAAAGGCGATCGTCACTGTCCAAACAAATATCATGGATGCGTCTGTCACATTCGATGTGAAACGACCGCTCAACTTTCCCATCCTCACTGATTAAGTATACAATTTTCCCACCATAAGAATTAGGAACTCCAAGAATGTTACCATATCTATCACATCTCAGTCGGAATAAGTTAGAGTGTGATATTTTCTGTTTCTTCAAGACGGATCCGCTCCTATCTAGTGTAGTTAGACAACTCTGCCCTACTTCTGAAGTGACGTAGTTCCCGTCTTTGTTTATGCAGAAACCTCCTATTTCTCTTTCCATCTTTATTTGATCAATCCTCTTTCCCTCTTTGGAGAATTTGACTAATGCCGATATATTTATGCTACTGCATCCTTTATTGGTAACACCAACAACAACCTCATTTTGATTAGTCACGTCTAAGTCTTCTGCGTACATCTGTGATACATGGTTGAAGTCTTTTCTCTCTCCATCAGAAGTGAATCTGTCAACGTACGATACAAGACTACCATACGATCCAACAACATCACCAGACTGTAAAGATACTATATTTTTCAACCCCCAACTTCTTGTCTTAATCTGATGGACGATGACAGAACCGTCAGAGCTCATCTTATACACATGTTGACTTGGGGAACTTACCCATATACTGCCATCAGGGCTAGTGCATATGCTACTACACCAATTGCAATCTTGCACATTCAGTTCATAGATGGTGACAACAGCAAGCTTCGATAAGATATCGAATTCTATCTCTTTCACACTTTTGGGTAAACATGACATATCCGGCAGACCTTCAGTTTTGCCGATCATATCCCGAAGTGGACCCCTGCTAATTATACCAGGAGTAAATGAACTGGTCAGAGGAATGGGAAATGTAGTTGGTGTAAGAGTTTGAAGCTTAGCAGTCGATGTTTCCACAAAGTGATTTAACATTGTCGTAGTCTGTAATGTCAGTTCTCGTTTGACTGCTTGGATCTCATTGCTGTATATAATTTTCTTCCCACTAACTTTTTGCTTCCTTTCTTCTACGTCGGACAGTTGTTTGTGGGCTGTAGCTGTTAGACACTCTTTCAATTTTTGTCCCTCTTCTTCAACAACAATATGCAGGGCATTTACCCTGTCGTCGATTGTATTCAGCCTCTGTTTCAGTGTATTTCTGCACTGAACTGCACACTCCCCTAGTTCGTCCATGTTCTTTGTCATTTCTGTCTGTTCTATCTCCTTCTTCTCTATGGCACAATCCAATGTGTTATGTAATTCCGATTGTAAATTTCGAAGATCTATAAAGTCATGTTCCTTGTGGACTAAGGAGAGGCACATCGAGCAAATGTTTTCCTCACATGTTCGACATAAGAAGGTAAAAGGATCGTTGTGTTCCTGACAAATATTAGAAACATTTTTCTTTGTAATGGCGACACCATCGAGAATAGAAACAAGCCGATGGTTTCTGCACGTAGTCGTCTTGAGATGCATTTTCTGACATCGGTCACAGAGATTCTGGACACAGTCCTTACAGAACCAGTTAACATTTTCCTCATCATCACATAAATCACACGGTTTTATTATAGCTTCCTGTGCCCCAATTCTTGACGAAGCAAACGCCATTTCCCTGTTGCCAATAAACCTAAGGCGTTAAAGCAATAGCAAATTAAAATATTCAGTTTCGACTCTTAAATGTCGCTAGTGGAAATTCAAATGATGACAAGGCCTTTAAAAAGATAATGTCAATATTACAGGGGTAAAACGTGAATAAACAAACAGGTATGAGGGTTTAACTAGCTTAAAGAACATATTGCGTCTTGCGAAATTCCTTAAAAGGCAATTATAAAGACAGTCATTATATTAAAAATATTCTTACAAATGTTATTCTATCAAGAAAACGTATGATATGAATTCTTATCATCCATGACCATGCTTTAACTTCCTAAAACGATATTTCTTATTTCGGATTTTAATTCCGATTATGACTATGATTTGTGTAATATAATATCTATTTTTTCTTACTTTAAGGCGTATACTTGAACTCAAAATATAATATTATTATGTTCACTTTAACTATGGTATTTGAACTGGTATATGACACGTACTAAGGTACATTAAAGACGGAATTGGTTTCTAAACATGGCACTTTAAAGTGTCCTTCAAAATGCGTTGGTTCATATATATATATGCACAGCCAATATAACTCCCTGAGATGTTACTATTGAAAGGAACGTGCTGCAATTCGTGTTTTAACACTCGTGACGTCACTATGCATAATATCTAAAGAAACATACCGCGATGGCTGTTCTAACCTGCAAACTGAACCCGCGATTAGATGAATTTAAATGTCGCTCTTTCACCTAGAAAAAGCAATTTCAGAAAACAAGAATGAAACAGACAACTATGGTGCATATATATAGAATAAATGTCATAATTTGTGTTTTGTTACGGGTATGCAATACACAGCAAGTGCATTTCTCGCATGAATTGCGCTAACGCGCATTACATTTACGATAATTGCACTTGCTGTGTGTTACATACCCGTAACAAAACACAAATTAAGACACTTATTCTCTATATAACAGCTATATGTATAGCTATTTACAAAAGAACAAATTCTGTAAACGATATCGAAAATTCTTAAGGGTGGTTTGCAATATAACTTATCACTTTTATGGAAGCGTATTAGTGTCATTTTGATACTTTTCTTTATAACGGATTGTTTTACACTTTTATGTGTAAATGTTACACTTTTATGTGTAAATGTTACACTTTTATGTGTAAAATGTTACACTTTTATGTGTAAATATTACAGTTTTGTGTGTAAATTTAACACTTTTTTCTGTAAATTTTACACTTTTATTTGTAAAGAAATAAAAAAAGAGTATCAATCTGCCACTAATATGCTTCCGTACACTTTAATAGATTTTTATAATGTATACCACCCTATCTCAAGAAAATATTGACTGTCATGCGTTTTGAAGAATCTTCTCTAACGCCACAAACATGTATGAATTACTTTTTTCTACAATACATAGAAGTAAATAACTAAATCTGTACTACATACGTTTTATTATAGAAACTAGTGCGAGGCTTAGATAAAGACCTTATGAAAAGGCTGAGGAATACATCCTAGAAAATAGGTAAGGTATAGACCCTAGTAAAAGGCTATGCATAGAAGAGGACGAAAGCCCATCAAATATTTTGGGGTCTTGAAAACAGGAATTACATCAATAAAACTATTCAAATTCTAGATGTTGAAAATAAGGGCATGATTTATGATCAAAAGGAGATTCTTTGCGAAGTAAAGAGTTTTTATGAGAAGTTGTGACAACGGGACTCCATGACTGTGACGACGGGACTCCATGACGGGCCCTGTCCAAACCTCTTTAGTGAAGACAGGGCCCCGACCACCTGTCCTCTCTGAATGTCAGTCGGATTCCTCGGGTGATAACATACATGAGCTCGCGGCGGCAGAGCACGGATTGTATTACGTACGCCCTCTTTTGATATCCATTTACATATTCATCTGTGTTGCTTGGGCCCCTGCGTTTTGCGGTCTTGTTTGTATGTGGTCATCTGACAGTGACGAGGTTGTTTTACACCTAAATTGTACGTTCTTCGAGACCTCTGGGTAATCGGAAAAGTGGGAGGGTTGTGCGCACGTAATCCAGGATAACCACACCTTCTGCTATTTCCGTGGCAGATGGCCGTCCTAAGTCGGTACGGGTTGCTCATTGGTCTCGTTGGTTTATGTGTAGTCTTTTATGTTTCATGTTTCTATGGTGTGAGTTGGTGTTCCTTGTCCCTTATGCGTCTCTTTCTGTGCTTGTCTGCTTTGTTTTTGCATTGAGTGTTTTGCGGTTTTGCTGTTGATGCTGCAACCTGGTGTTGTTGAAGATCCCCTCCTTTGTTTTGTATTCTAGTAGAGAAGAATCAATTCAAGAGATTTGCATGATTTTCTTAGTACTTATGAAATTCCAAAATTAGACCAAAGGCATGCTGATTTATTAGAAGGAGAGATAAATGAATCAGAAATACTAGCTACTCTTAAACAAATGAAGAATAACAAATCGCCCGGAAGCGATGGCTATACAGCTGAATTTTTTAAAAATTTTTGTGTTGACTGAAAACATTTTATTGCTAGGGGTATAAATGATGTGTTTATCAAAAAATGTATCCCAGTCTCTTAAAGGCTGGGAATAATTTCATGTCTTCCTAAAGGTGATAAACCAAGGCAGCATATGAAAAATTGGCGCCCTATTACACTCTTGAATGTTTTCTATAAACTCATATCAGGTTGTTTGAGCAATCGTATCAAATCTACTTTAAGTTTTCTCTTATCAGATACTCAAACTGGATTCCTGAGCGGACATTACATAGGGGAAAATACTAAGTATATATATATATATGATTTAATGTCTTATACAGAACGTAATAATATTCCAGGTCTTTTATGCCTTATCAATTTTGAGAAGGCGTTCGACTCGATAGTGTGGTCTTTTGTCTATAAAGTTTTGGATTTTTTTGGATTTGGACATAATTTACGGGAATGGGTGAAAATACTCAATACAGATATAAATGCATCAGTATTAGAGTGGTTTCCTGTCGGATCATATATCTATAAAACGTGGCTGTTGTCAGGGGGACCCTGTTGCACCTTACATTTTTCTTCTCTGTGCAGAAATTTAATCCATTATGATTAAAAATAATTCAAATATCAAAGGAATAATTATAAATGACAAAGAGCACAAAATTTCACAATATGCAAATGAAACCACTCTTATCCTTGATGGTTCAAAACAATCACTTTTTGCTGCTTTAGACACACTTGATACATTCTCTGACATTTCTGGTCTACATATCAACTGTTCAAAGACGAAAATGATTTGGATAGATTCGAAAAAGTTTAGTTCAGAAGTTTACCATCATAGTAGAAGGAAACTTGAATTGGGGTCAACAAAATTCTCACTACTTGGTATTGACTTTTCCATTGACTTAGATGAAATGTTAGATCTCAATTATCAAAAACAGATTCCATGAGTAAAAGCATTAATTAACCAATGGAGAGGAAGGATCCTAACTCCCATTGGTAGAGTAACAGTTTTGAAATCTCTTATCATTCCAAAAATGAATCATTTATATATTTCTTTACCTAACCCTAGTGCCAAATTGATTGCTTCCCTCAATAAAGATGTTTTCTCTTCTTTGTGGAATTCAAATTGTGAAAAAGTTAAGGTATCCGATGTACAATAGGGCATTTTTCCATGCCTGGTAAGGTACTATAAACTATATATTTTCTGAAAGGTTATAATGCCCACTGCTCAGAAATAATAATTTTGGGGCCAGAAAAACAAAGGGGAGTAACTGATGAAGCATTTAAATTGTCTATTTTCTCTATATAACATAAGCAAAATAACAATGTTGTACAAGAGTTTTTCCCCTTTGATTTTTAAGACCTGGGAGTCGTATATCTGTACTCAGGGCATTATTACCTTTCAGAAAATATCACATTGAGATATATCCACAAACCAAAAATGAGTTCAATATATGCAACAACAGCGGAAAAAAGTCCGGAAAACTGAAACTTTCATTAAATTTGCTAAGTCCAAGGGCCATAACTCTTGTAAAATTAGGTCAATCGAAAGCAAACTCAAACTTGACCTGTATCACATTGAGATATATCCACATACCAAAAATGAGTTCAATATAAGCAACAACAGCGAAAAAAAGTCCGGAAAACTGAAAATGGAACAGACAGACAGACGGACAGACAGACAGACGGACGGACGGACGGACAGACAGACAGACCGAGAAGAAACTAAGAGTCCCCTTCGGTGTTGCCGGTAGGGGACTAATAAATATTCTGGAAGCAGAACATGGAAAAAATATTATAGGTCATGTACATGTATGTGATTTTGGTGATTCTTATATATCTAAATTGTGTGAACGTTGTCCTAATAAATTTTGGAATGATGCTTTTACAGCTTGGTAGAGGGTTTAAAAAAAAAAGATATGAAATAAAGGACTATGAGAAAAAATTATTTTCATTTCCTATATGATACAATTCCTCTATTATGATTGATAAGACGGCAATTTTTAATAAGAAATGGTATGAAAAGGGGGTTAAAATATTGGGAGATTTCTTTGCAAATGATAATTTCTTATCAAAATCTGAGTTTGAAAATAAATGTAATTTAGGTTAAATTTGTTTCCTCAATACCATGGTATAAAAACTGTGATTCTTCATTTTATAAATTCCATGAAAATCTCATTTGAGGAATGCAGAGATTTAAACCATCCCTATTTCCATTTCATATCCATATTCTGATCTTAAAACTAAAAGGTAGTAATGGAGTTTATCAATTTTTGAATAACATTGACGTTTATCCAACTTCAATATCAAAATGGAATACCATCTCTACTTCTGTAAATATAAATAATCGAGAAATATTTTATACATGTTTTAGAACTTCTACAGATTCTAAATTACAATGGTTACAGTTTCGCACTTTGCATAGAATATTACCAGTTGGCAGTTATCTGAAGAAAGTAAAAATAGTTGCCAGAGTCACCTAATGCTCGACTGCGTAGCATAATGTCTTTATTGACATCCAATTTCTGAAGCTCAATTTTTTTTCCAATTTATATAATGATACACAATTGTATACTCATGTAGCACCTATACTTTGCTCAATATTGGTTTCTAAAGGCAAAATCACTCAAGCGGAAAAAAAGTAGGTCAAGGTAATTTTATGAAAGTTTGATAAAAGATACATCCACCATGTAAGTTTGGAACATGTAGCACTTATACTTTGCTCAATATTGGCTTTTAAAGGCAAAATCACTCAGGCAGAAAAAGTAGGTCAAGGTCATTTTATGAAAGTTTGATCAAAGATATATCCACCATGTAAGTTTGGAACTTGTAGAGCGTATACTTTGCTCAATATTGGCTTTTAAAGGCAAAATCACTCCAGCGGAAAAAGTAGGTCATGGTCATTTTATGAAAGTTTGATCAAAGATACATGCATCATGTAAGTTTGGAACATGTAGCACTTATACTTTGCTCAATATGGGCTTTTAAAGGCAAAATCACTCAAGCAAAAAAGTAGGTCAAGGTCATTTTATGAAAGCTTGATCAAAGATACATCCACCATGAAAGTTTGGAACATGTAGCACTTATACTTTGCTCAATATTGGCTTTTAAAGGCAAAATCCACTAGACCACAGACCAGTCATATCGCAAAAAGAATCAAGTCTCCATCATGTATAGTGTCAGAGGAGTTAGTAGTACAAGATTTCATAGATTTTCATAACCATGCCCATTTTCTAAGACCCTTGGGTCAGGGGCTGAAACCAAATGTCAGGTGCACAACTAAACCTCATACCAAGTAGGATGCAAAAAGAATTAACTTTCTATTTCTTATTTTTTTCAGAGGAGTTGCGAGCACAAGAATTGTTTACAGACGGACTGACGGACAGACAGATGGACGGATGGACGCCGGGGTATAGCATAAGCTCGACTGGTATGAGACCCAGGTTTTTTTTTTTTATTTTGGGGAAGGTGCCTGTGCCTGTCCCATTTGGGAAAATTTGCGACATTTTGCTGAAATTGGGAAAATTTTTGTACAAATTCTCACCAAAGTATAACCTTCAAGTATCATTTATTAACACTGATAATCCATTGATTTGCTTGAACTGAACATGGGATGAATAAAAAACTTTAAAAAATGCACTTAGAAATAGGACATTTTGTGCTGACTTCCAGGTTTTGGGTCTTATTTTCTCAGGTGATTTTTTCATAATTCCTCTTTGGGAATTTCAGGGTGATTTTTTGGGAAAAATAGAGGAAATTTGGCATTGGGAAGGGGTCGAAATTCGGCCCCAAAACAAGGAAAAAAAAAAACCTGAGACCAATAGAATAAAAAATAAAATCATAGGGTTCATAGTCCTATAATGACGTTATTTGAATTATAGATGCAATGTTGACATAGGATTTATGACCAACTCCAATCTATGCCCTTGACCCTTGACCCTTGATCCATGATTTTTAAAAATCAAAAGAGCTTTTTCTTACATCAAAACCAATCATCATACTAAGTTTAATGAAGTACACCGTTGTTTAGTTGGTAAAGTAATAGGTCAAAGGTCAAGGTCACAGACTTGAAAAGGTTAAAATCTATGTATACATCATTTTCAAAAGAATTACTACATGTATGTCTTCCTGCAACTATTTGGTAAGGGTATTAAATCTAAATGTACCATCTTTTTTCTTAAATTGTGAAATTGATTAAAAGGCATGATTACAATGCAAAATTCTTTAATCCAGCCATAACAGAAATTATCAATAATAAAATATCTTCTCACTAGATTTTAATTGTTAACATCAATATTATATTGAAAAAAAAACTGTTCTATTTCGTGACAGGTCTTGCTTTCAACTCTTCCTCCTTATGTGCGAAAGTACAATCCACTGCCAGCCGCGGACAGCCATCTGGA
This sequence comes from Pinctada fucata, assembly GCA_028142955.1. NCBI lineage: Eukaryota > Metazoa > Mollusca > Bivalvia > Pterioida > Pteriidae > Pinctada > Pinctada fucata. The sequence continues at coordinate 33,270,356 of AP027112.1, read as the reverse complement.
TGGTTACAATCAAACCAGCATGGCATTGTCTTAAAATATTCACTGTTGTCCTTCTTTCGAAGCTTTGAATATTTACTGTAAGGTTCACTCAAGGTCAAATCACGAAGCTGAACTTTGCCACCTGAAACTAACATAAGAAACAAATTCAAATGTAACGTTACAATAATTTTGATAATCATTTGTTGTTCCCTCCTTAATAATACGGAAGCGTTCAAACTCTATACCTTCTTGAAGAAAAATTCAAACCAATCTATTATGCACCAAAGATGTGTTTCAGATATTAAATCCTAATCAGTGATGCCTCCAGCCAAAGTGGTTTTCATACGCTGCCAAAATTCATTTCAGTAGCGCCCTCTTGTTTTATTTTCTTTATTTAAATTTGTGCACTTACATGTACTTTACAGAGAGTAACAGCTGGTCCTAATTCTAGAACGTGATTGTCGTAAGCATACATCATGTAATTTTCCATCATTTATATGTAAATATAAAGATTTCAGAATTTCCCAATGTACATATAGATTCTGACATGTTTGCTTCCTGTAAATGCAGGTTTTGCATGATTTCTATACGTTTGATGGATCTATGATGTACATCAATGAAGTTACAGTTATTTATTTACGACTGTAATAATTGTACAGAGGACTGATACTGGACAAAGAGACTCTGCATTGTAGGAGACATTAAACATAAAATTTCAGAGGAATTTAAAAAATTGTTTTTTTCATGTTCACATACCATTAAAGTCATTATTGTGATTTCCGAGTACACCTGCACCTACCATTAAAGACACTGTAACAGCTGTGATTTATAAGTTCACAAGCACCTACCATTAAAAACACTGTTGTGATTTCTGAGTACACAAGCACCTACCATTAAAAACACTGTTGTGATTTCTGAGTAAGGTCTGAAGTCCACCGCACTGGGCTTTCATTGCCATCATGGTGTCCTTATCAAAAAGCTTGACCACATCTGATAGGGGTAGTGTACCTGGAACATACAAACAGATGAAAGTGAACAGTGTCACTGATTAAACAAACTTAAATTACCCTGGCAGATTCCAAATTATTTTTGACTTTGTCTAAATTCTTTATTTCTATTGATTCTATTATAATTCTTTATTGTTAAAATTGGATCCCTTTTAGTTCATTCAGTCTTTTATTTTTTTACATATAAGGTAGAGTATCCCTCCGGTCAGAATTGCTTGCAATTTTTTGCCTGGATACCCTATTTTTTTCTCATCAGAATATGTTTAGATTATCAAACTAAATAAATATGGTTTTGGGAAAAGAAACTTTAGTTACAATTTATCACCTCTAACATGTTTGTCTAAAAAGGGATTTTTCTTACTTTTTCCATAGGGTCCAATGTTCAAACTGCTTAAGTTCTCAGTATAATCATTTGTTTGCATACTATCAGTATCAGATTTAATATGAGCTTTGAAAATATGGAATAAAATATTGTTAAAGTTGTTATTTAGGAAATAAGTGCATCTGAGACCTGAGGGATTCTCTACCTTAATCTGTATTTAGTAATTTATCATTTCCAACTTTTCCCTGGTTTATATACTGCATGAGACAACGCTTTTAATCCTGGATATTCACTGTAATACTTAGTTGATATCAATTAATTTTTAAGATAAAGCGTATTGTTAATACGCAAGATCACAAATACTTCTAACAAAGATTATACGAAAGTTTTAGCACACTCTCTGATTGTTCTCCATTGTTATGATGTCATCAGTTTACTTGGGCAGAAAAGGTGCCCAAGTTTTGAACAATGGTTTAGGTAGACTAAATGCAAAATCAGAACGGACATGCTGCACGCGCTGTAGTTGCGATCTTGCGCATTCTAATATGACTAGAGATTTCCCCCATATGTACTTTAGAGCTCACCTATGATCTATTCTCCAACAAATTCACGGATAGATAAGCCCCACCTACTCACGCGCAAAACTTTTCATTTTCTGAAAAATATTTACAAGTTTTATGTGATAGTGATAAGAATGCGTTCCGTACAGGTATTTAGTATTGTCATTTACATTTAGGATTTATCATGAGCATGTAGAGCCTGTTTACTCTCTCCATGATGGGTTATTATTTTTTCCATTTAGTACATGAAGTAATAGTTATGTTTTTTGACAAGAGTTATCTTTCTTTGTCCGCAAATTGAGCTAATTTAAAATGCATGTATTAGTGTTGTAAAATAGGAAAAATTTTACAAGTGATTATAGGAAACTATCAGAGGAGTACAATGGATATCACAATTGGAATAATCAGACTTTTTTCTTGTTTAAAATTGCTGTATGTTTTGTATCTTTTCAGAAGGAGAATACCCAGTGCTAGTGAGTTAAGAATCTGATTTTTACTTAAAATCATGAAAATATATTAAATGTTGAACATTCCATGTTCTTAATAACAAACTCTCGAGGCTTGCTTTAGAAGGAGGGTCTTCCTTTTACTTTCTAAAGCCAAAATGGTCCCAAACGGCGGACCTAGTACGCCCGGGATATGCTCCCCCTCGACTGTTAACTCCGCCATCATGAGCACGTCTAGTTTCATTCAGAATTATATTGAAGAAGTTTCGCTTTGAGATCATTTCGCATCAAATTAACTTCACCTGCGACAATTGATTTTCAAAACCATTATCGATAGTCGGTGACTTTCAAGTTTCCGCGATGATAGCGGCGACATCAGCGACTATTGTTACACCACTAGTATGTATGAAAGAAAACGACTGAATGATCATAATAGGATGTATAAAATGTATCCTATAATGAAATAATATGTTTCAATGAATATTTTTTACATGTTTATTTCTGTTTAACGTTATATGTTCCTTATATTATTTACAGGGCTCTACCATTATAATATAAAATTAGAATTCTGAGATGTTGCATATCCTTGTAACCAGGAGGGGTTACACTGTGAACTGAAAAGTAGTTCAAAAGTAAGAATATGAACTATCCATTTGAAAGCTCTACCTTGAAATTCTATAATAACTGGGTTATAATTAATGTATTTATATTTTACTGAGACTTAACTTTGAAATAAAAGCTTCAAATTCATAAGAATGTTTCTCTAAAGATTCTCTATCTACTTCACTTATTTATTCAGAAACATAGTGTTGATATCTTTCAAGGATCTGCTGAAGTTTGACATTGACATTTGACCTTAAAAGTTCAAATTCTACAGGCATGCTCCTCTCATTTATGGATGAAATATGGAAGTATAAATTAAACTACTAAAGCTACCAAGTGAAAACCAGAAAGTTGCAATATGGAAAGACACACTTAACATAAGATTATTATAGAGCTCCCTGTGGGGACCTTTTAAACTTTTGATACTGACCCTCTTTTGTCCGAATAAGAATTGACCGGTATGACTTTTGACAGCCTTACATTACATTTTAATGTAACATTTATAAACAAAATTTGAATATGATCTGATGAAAGAATCTTACAATGCTGTATAGCATATACTACATGTATATAACTTCCCTAATGTAAATACTACTGTGACAGTCTCTGTTACTTATGGTTTTGAATCTTACTTCATATGGTATGCAAGAAAGATACTATTACAAAGAATATTTGAAGTACCTCTATAATTATACGTTCCCACGTAATTTTTGATGGCAAACTTAGATTTCTTTACATCATATATAGAACTCTTTAACATACAAAATGTATCAATATCAAATATAGACAGTCCAAAAGTCACCACACTTACCAGACAAATTTGGTAAAATTTGCTTCCATCTGGCGAAATATTTCAACTTTTTGTGATAAACATGTTTAAATTTCAACAAATATACACAAAAGTCTGGTAAGTTGTAAAAACTTTCGATGTCTGACACATTTACTGTGGGTTAGTGGATGGCCATAACTCAATGAATAAATGTATTACCTCCCTTCCTCCACTGCCTCCCGTTAGCTAGTTGTCGCACTTCACAATCGGAACAAGTAAGCAGAGTATTAAAAACTTTCTGTACAATAAGGTTCGTCAGTGAACGATCTACACCTTTACAATTCCTAGATGTTTCAAAATTTTCACGAGGCACGAAACCTGATGTCCATTGCTCCGTCTGGTTATTTGTAGAATCTAAAGTCCTCTTCTGACTAGATGATGAATTTGAATTGGATTTAGACTGCATAGTACATCTCATTTCAATAAAATCTGAGATTTCTTTATTCATTTTCTCTTCTTCCTCTTTTGTGCAAGTCCTTTCTTTTCCGATAAAACATATCTAGAGAAAAAAGATATCTCATAGGAAAAAACTTTATATATCCATAATTTAGTTTGACAAAAGATGAATTCTTTCATGAAATTGAGTTCTGTTTACCACACTATGTTAATTATGTATTTCATACTTTTATAACATAAACATGTTATACAAGATGGAAGTGTAGTTTTCTATAATGCCATTATGGGCTATTTCTCAAAAAGTTCAATACTTGGTGACATAAATATTTTAAAGCAAAAAGTGAGTTAAAGAAGATCCTGACGATAATCTCAACAGCACTCACAACAGAGCACCAAATTGCATTGACAGACCCCTTACAAGCTAGAGGTGGGACCAGGTGCCCGGAAGGAGTAAGCATCCCCTGTTAGCTAGCTGCACCCGCTGTCGATGTTCATGCATGAAAATAAAAACATTATATAAAATACATACAGTGCACTGTCTGAGGTTATATCTACCTAAGGTACTGCATATCATAAAATACTGCAGTAATAGTAGCAATTATTAAGTTTCTACATGTATATACCATAATTTGAAAAAAAGTATACTTCTCTTACTCTTTTAGTGGAAGGAATCCTTAACATGTCCTCCTCCATCTTGTATTGACAAACCTCGCCGATTTCTCTCACATAATTCAAATACGATCGGTAACAACTCTCGTTAGCCTGCTTGGTGCTAAATTTAGAATTAAAATCATGGTGGCAGCACGGAAGGAGGAAAAAACGGCAATCAAAGTGAGACCTGAAATAAGAAGATACATGATTTTATGTTTATTCTAAAATAAGAGATGTCACATTAAACAAGAGCCCCAGGGGGCACAACGCTCACCTGATACCCATGCACGCTCTAATTGACATACTGACATTGAATACTGATAGTTCCAGTACCAGGATTTTAGCCCACAACCTTTCTAAAAAGATTTTTGCCCGATGCAGAGAAGTTTTTTTTTTCAGACAACCTTTAAAAGTACAAAAAAGAAAAAATAGTCACATTTCAAAACAATAACTTTTTTACTGATTTGAAAAGACGGATAAGTGGTCCAACGTCATATGCCCAGCTAGTATAGTTCAATTATGCAGCATCAAAAATAAAATCATATTGTATATTAATGTGCAGCAGAAAAAGAATAAAACAATGAAATGATTTCATAAATTAAGTTTATTTAAAATTGAACACAAAACCTTTCATTACTGATAGCTAGCATGCCAGAAATTATAAAGCCTGTGTTTGTGAAACGAGAATGCCCCCGGCGGCATCTTTGTTAGTATAAAGGCCATTTTCTGTTAAGTATGTGAGAGGTCAGGGTCAGCATAATATTGGTATCAATGGAAAGATCTTGTCACAAGGAATACACATGTAAAAATTGAAACCTCTATCACTAACCATTCAAAAGTTATGCCCAATGTTAAAGTTTTTGAGAAGTACGTCAAAGGTCAAGGTTATGGTCACGAGGTCAAAAATTTTGGTATCAATGGAAAGGTATTGTCACAAGGAATACACATGTGAAATATGAAACCTCTATCACCAGCTTCCATTTAAAAGTTATGCCCAATGTTAAAGTTTTTCGGAAAACAGACAGACAAACAGACAGACGGACAGGCCAAAAACTATATGCTCCCGAATCTTTTATTCCAGGGGCATAAAAAACAAAGATTTTTCGGTTTTGCCTTTATTCATATTAAAGTATACTGAAATCTATGAATACTTTTGAATAGTATTGATTTCATCTCAAATACATGAAACGTACAGCTAAAATCGTTTTAATCCAATATTTATCAGTTCAAGTGAGTTGTGCAGAAATTGGGCCAGTTTGTTTTCCAAAAAGCACTAGTGTATGGTGTATCAAACCTCATGACCCAGTGAAGCCACTTGAACAAATAATTTTCAGTGAATATGCTGAAATGCGGCGCTTCTTGCCTATGCATATTTCAACAGGCGAGAAGGAGCGTCGCATTTCAGCATACGCTGTTCAACAACTCAAGTGGTTTCTCTAGGTTTCGTAGTTTGAAACAAATTAAAAGGCCCATGAAATTGTTAAGCTTGTCCAACTAGCAGACCTACGACATCATTATTTACTGTTAACAAATTGTTTTACCTCATCAAAGGTCTGTTACACGGAAAAGTTGTTAGCGGAGAGAGTTCATGAAATGTATCGGTTGCATAGGATTTGCCGACAAAAAGTTATTTGGTCCAATAAAAACTCATCATGTATCTATTATTTGAACAGATAAAAATTCCCAAATGTCTTATCACAGGAACCTGTCATTTTATGAGAGAAAATGTTTTATTATTCACAACCTCAGGCCTCTTTGTTCCTCTTAGAAATATTATGCATACAAGATGTCGAACACAGTGGCTTATGGTTGTAAATAATAATTTATTTTCTCTATTTAAACAACAGCTTTCTGTGGTCCAACATTTCATTGGAAGATTTCAGGAACTCTGAACTGAATTATTTATTTCAAGAATTTCAGATATTAAATGTCCTATGCATTCTCAAAATCCAGAGGAAGAGATTACTCATTAGACGTTTCTTCAAGAAATCAGTCCGTAAATTACTTCATCTAAGAGAGTCTAAGACAGAAGAAATTCGAGCAAACTTTATACATGATAACAAGTATATGCAAGTGTTCTATGACCAGTAAATAAAGTATATGGGATGCAAATTATGCATTCATAATTTGCATATAATTAATTATCATTAATTATGTCCAATTATCTATATTAATATTCAAATCTAAATTAAGTTAACTATGTGAAGAAAAATATAAATTCTTCTGATAATTTAACACTCTTTGGAATTTCTTTCATGTGAGATTATTTACTTTGATTCACACCTCTTTTATAAAAAAAGTAACTTAAGGCCAAATTGTCCCAAATTGTAGGTAATTGTTAGTTTAAGGATCAGACATGTGTTGATTGCTCTGTCCCAGGAAAGCTGACAGGTGACAGGACAATTAACTCATGCCAGTGCTAAATTGGATAAGGTGTGATTATCTTTATGATTGTTTGGATTTGCTCTCTTATCATGTTTATGGTCAATTGGGCTGTTTGACTTAATTACCTTTGAAGGCAGATTAATTTAATGGGATTATGACAGATGTAGTTTAGCTTTTCAAATAATCATCAGTTTTAGAATTTGACATTGAACAGTAAAGATGATTTTACATAATAGGGAGACAGAAATATAGTCATGTCTTAGTATTTGCAACCTTGATGACTTTGTGTATATAGTTTGTACATAGTGTAATAAATTCGGAAACTGTATATATGCTGTATGTATTGATATACAATTTACATATACCTAGATCAGAACTAGGTTAACAAGTGACTTGGGGACACAATTAGATAGTATCACAAGGACATAGTGTGGACAATTTGAATATGCATGACCTAACCCCACACACCCCTATCTCCCAGCAACCCCGGTCACAGGATGGTGGAGAATTGAGGTTGTTCCCCGCACCTCAGCAGCAGCGAGTGATGTAATTCCCATGCAGCACTGAAGTATCTGAGAAATGCCTACACAGAGGAACCATTCCAGCCATAACAGACGTTGGTGAGTACTACACTCTATTTATTCTCATGTCAATTTCTGCTTACAGTGACACCTATATTTTTGTTACTTTTTAATGAAATAAGGGAACAATGGAGTGTTCAAAAGATATCTGTAGTAAATTTATTGGGCAGATTTCCTCAAATAATATTACAGATTACTCATTTTCTGTTGGCATGGAAAAGAATTTGGTTCTTGTAAGAGTAGGAAACCAAAATATTTTTTCTCTAGTAGATACTGGTGCGTCTTTTAGCTGCATTTCTTTGTCATGTCTGAATAAGATAGACTGCAATGTTCAAATTGAAAACAATTCAAAATATCAAAATGCTATAGGAGTATGTGGAGAAGTACACAGAGTGTTAGGAACAGTAAATTTAAATGTATCTTTCAATGGAGTTAAAATTCCACATAAGTTCCATGTTTTTGAACTTCTTCATAACAATCTGATTTTAGGGATTGATTTCTTAGATCAAAATCAGGCAAATTTAGATCTCAATACCAAAACTCTAACTTTGTACAAAGGTGCTGTGAAATCAGACATAATTTCGCCATGCAATGTCTTAGATGAAAGTTGTGTAGCTCAAGGCAAAGTTTTGTACTCGGTCAAAATCAAACCTAGAACTGAACAAAACATTAAAGTTGACTTTTCAACCATTGATGAACATAAAAACATACTACTAGAACCAACTGATAACTTAGTGGATCGCAAATTAGTAGGAGCCAAATGTCTTGTCAATGTTCATAGATCAAGAGCAGTATTCAGAATACTAAATCCAACAAATCAGTTTATCTACTTACCTAAAAACTTAGTGGTTGCCAATGCGTACAAATTAGAAAAAGATGCTCAAATTTCAAAATTAAGCTCAAAACCTAATGCAGCCTCCATAAATGTATTAGACCATCTTGAAAATGAAGAAAAACAAACAAATTACAAGGAAGTGGCTAAAGAGTTAGGAATAAACCTTGAAAACACTGAATTATCAGAGAGTCAAAAGTCAAATCTCTTACAACTTTTGGGGAAAAACAGAGATGTATTTGCAAAAGATTTATCAGAATTGGGTCAAACTACCAAATATCATCACACAATAACAACAACTACCACAAAACCTATTGCTAGTGCTCCATATAGACAATCCCCTGAAATTAGAAAAGAAATTGAGAAACATACAACAAAACTTTTAGAAAATGACATTATAGAGCATTCCACTTCACCATGGCACAGTCCTGTGGTTATGGTTAAAAAGAAAAATGGTTTGTACAGAATGGCCATAGATTACAGAAAACTGAATAAAGTTACAGAAAGTATGTCTTTTCCTTTACCAAGATTTGAAGATGTTGTAGATACACTAGGGGAAGCAAAAGCTCAGTATTTTTCAGTCATTGATTTGGCAAGTGGTTTTTATCAAATACCATTAGATGAAAATACAAAACACAAATCAGCATTCATTACACATCAGGGTGTATATCAATTCAAGAGATTACCATTTGGATTAATGAATAGTCCAATTTCATTTCAAGCTCTCATGACAAATGTTTTACAAAGTCTACTTTGGACAACAGCTCTTGTTTACATTGATGATGTCATCATTTTTTCAAAATCTTTCACACAACACCTTAAAGATTTACAGCATGTATTTTCAAAGCTCAAAGATGCAAATTTGACACTACAGCCAACAAAATGCAACTTTGCTTGCAGTCAGGTACAATATTTGGGTCATATCATTAGTAAAGATGGAATCATGGTAGATCCACAGAAAACACAGGCTATAGATTCTTTTCCTACACCAAAATCAGTCAAACAAGTCAAATCTTTTCTTGGTGTTTGTAACTATTACAGAAAATTTGTACAAAATTACGCCAAAATAGTTACACCATTGACCACACTCACACGCAAAGACACAAAATTTCATTGGGACCAGGATCAGGAACATGCATTTCAAACACTGAAGCAGAAACTCACATCTGCACCTATTTTACAGTACGTACCAGGAGATTCACAACGAGATCGCGTTGATGGAGTAAGCTTACTCCATAATTCCCCAGAGTAATTTCTCTTTCTTCCTCCTTGCCCCCTTTGTTTACTCCATAGAAAACGCCATGCCCGCCGAGGATTTCCTCCAAAATACAGCGCGGGGCTTTATGGGCGGAGCTTAGTGCATCGAAGGCGGAGCTAATATGAATGCGTAATTCCCTCATCATCGGCTAAATTCGCGATCTTTTGATGACACGCTTCTTGTTGAATGAGGGAACAAAAAGATATTAGAGATTGACTTTGACACTGTATGTACAGTATTCTTATTCTTTCTATTGTGATTTTTGGAATCTGGTTTCTGCTTTTGTGTTTGACTTTCATTCTCTCATTCTATGGATATTGATGAGATATAATAACGTCAATACACAAATTGATAATTTTGAATAAAAACCGAATGGATGTAATTTACATGTACATAAATTGCCGTGGAAAACTGATCGGGCAGGGCGGGGCTCAGTTTCACCTGGTCATCAGTAGCGTTTACTTTTCACCAGCTGATATCAGCTTCCTGGTATAAAAATGACATGTATTGAGTATATACTCGAATTACTAATTGCCGCACAATCTCTCCTACCGTAAATTATTTTAACTCGTCTCATTAATTGAATTATCCCCGCCCGGTCAGTTAGTGCACATGAAATCTTTAAACCCATACAAATATTAAATAACGTACATTATTATAAGCCACTATCAAGAGTTACTTAATATTAGACAATGCTTACAATATCTACAACATCTTCATTCTTTTTTTATATTCAAACAGTCACAGATATATTCGACACTTGTGAGAAAAGGGTCAAAGTACAAATGTACCGTAAAGGTTTACCCAGATAAACATATTATTATCAATTATTTTACTCCGATTCAGTGGAGCATCATTACATGCAGGTCTAATTTCTTTAGCTTAGATGCATTGTTTTTACGTATATGTAAAACAAAGGACTTATATAAGAATTTTTTTAGATAAATTCTCAGACATCGAATGTATTTCTTCTGCCCATCCCTTTTTCTCAAAGATATATATACATGTATTTATTTCCCGCCGGGACACACGTACATGATCAGTGACTAGGAAGAATATTAAAGAGTTCATGGGACAAACGTCCCTTACGTTTAAAAATAATGGGACATTTTCGTACTTAATGCGCCAAATAAATAAATCAATGAAGCTTCCCGATTAACATGATTAAAGAGAAGACACCAGCTATAAAGTAACCTAGAGCAACAGATGTAAACTGTAAAATTTTTAGGTAAAATCAGGAATGCATGTGTAAATATTTCACAGAGAATTCAATTCTATGGTTTTACCGTTGGACATTGTAATAAGGCCACTTTCATGTACATGTAAATATCAGCTGTTATGAAACACGACCCTGCAGCAATCATTTGAAAACATAGAAAGATCGGTTTCACAGGAAAGTACATTTATCTTCGTGTATACGTTGAACAAAATCATATTTTAATATGTGATACTCTAAAAATATCAACACTGCTAGCAATATCTCAGCAGTTCTCGCCGTTGCTGTGAGTATTTAGATAAAAATCAGTACCTTTACTCTTGAAGTGAACGGTGACTGTTGCACTTTGTTGAACCACCTGAATTTTGATTTATCGATGCTTCACTGACTGTTCCGATTTTTCTCATATCAATTATACGGGAGAATTGATTAGACTCTGAATATAGACCGATAGAGAATTATAATCTTCATCTATAGTTATTAAATATTTTGCTTTACATCCTAAACTTTTCCTAAAAGGTATCCTCCCGCCAGGCATGAATACACATAAACACATGATCAATATGAAGATATTTGGAGAGGATGACTGAAAACATAAAAGATAAAAAATAGAGATATATAATGCTGACTTTATTTTTTTCATAAAAACCACTATTGTCACCTAAAATCAACGATATTACAGGCAATTTTACGGAATTTAAGATCATATACTGATTTTTTAACCCTCCCCCCATGCATGTTTGTGTGCGCGTGTTTTTTTTTCTGAGCGCCCGCGGACGTAAAACAAAAGAGTTATAGTTACCGTACTATGGCCTTACTTTGCATACACGTACATTGTCAGTAAACTACATGTGCATGTGCATTCAGTTGAAAATCAATAAATGAAGAATGTTTTAGATCCGCCCGTGTGAGTTGACTTGTAAACCCGTGAACTCGTTTTTTCACGATAGTTTAAAATGTAACGTGAAAATTCACGATTGAATGGTATGATACCAGTAAAATGATTTGTAAAAGTACTTTAAATCAAAAGAATGCCAAACAATAAAAATATCGGATTCTTCTTTCAACAAGCCAAAAAAATAAATAAATAAATAGATAAATGAAATAATAAATAAGAAAAAAAAAATAAATAAAGGCATTACAACGGAAAAAAGTTGCACGTGCAATGGAACAATCCTCTTCCTTTCCGACCTTGAGGTTTTAAGTAATATTTTGCAATTTTTTTTAATCTTTAATTATTCATAATATACAATGTAGAAATATTGGCGTCATGCTTGAATTAATGTGATCTGAACGGAGCAATGTACATATACATACTCAATTACTTGCAATATCAACGGGAAGGATTTTTTTTTTCAGTGCGCAAAGTGGGAAATTTTACTCAATACATACATGATGTGCCAGTAATATATGTCTACTAGGTGAACAACAATTGGCTTCGAACCGTTGCAAACTATACAAAAGACTTCCTGAGACATGCGCATGTGAAGTACACGTGTCAGTTATATGTACATTAATAGCCTATCTGTAGGACGGCTGGTTATTCAAACTCCGCACCGCAAAATGTCGTTGTAGGTATTGTACTTATAAAAATTTAAGTATACATAATGGTTAGATAAAGATATTTATTATCTCAAAACTGAAAAAAAAAATATGAGAATAAATTTTCCAAAAAAAAAAAATGAATAAATAAATAAATAAATAAATAAATAAATAAATAAATAAATAAATAAATAAAAACTTGCGAATAATAATGAATTTTATAATTTACATTGTTTTCAAAATGTTACAAAATGTACCATTTTCTTCGTGGCATTGTATTATCCATAACCGAATAAACATCCGGTGGTGTCAATCATACATCACATAATATGACCGCGCCTTTGATTTTCCGCAGTTGAGAAATTTTCTGCGGGTAGTCCCCGAGCCCTCGTCTGTTTTAGGGGATAGTATAAATTCCTTGCAGTCCTTCCCTTGCTCGCCTGATACTTTAGTTTATGGATGAACCCTAGTATAAAGTGAAAATCTCAAAATCTGCCTGCATGTGTTTCATCGAAATTAAAGAAAAAAAAAACTCTCTTACAGATACTCTTGTCGCTCATTTCCTTATCTTTTTCCCCCGATTCCTTCAAAGATTCCCTATATAAACCTATTATGTAAAAAGATATTGAAATACAGAAAGAAAGAAATTAAAAAAAAAACCCATTTATTTATATTCCAAGTTTCGCGGATAAATTTACAAACAGAAAAAAAAGCAAATGAACACAGTAATTCAATCTTACTAGCAATTAATTCGAGAAAAGCAAAGTCTCGCCCTATCAAATGGTCGGGTACGGCGTTCCACTTGCGTATACTTTCTTGTCCTTTCAATGAGTGAAAACGGCCATGATATATACGAGAAAAACAGAGAAAATATGCTCCAGATTGCACCATTGTATTCAATTTATTCAAACCGTATTCTCCCCGACTCGGCACTTAGTGCCTCGATCGATACAATCCCACTTTCCCCCTCTGGACCCGCCCCTGGTGCTGAGATAGTCAAGAGACCTCAGATTTGTTAATGCTGATTTTTTCACTTCATATTCGATGTACTTGAAAATTCTTATTAAATAACGTAATCTTCTCTGTCCTTTCTAGAATAGGATAGGAGAAGCTTCTTCTTTTTTTATGTCTTTATTGCTTTCAGTTTTACATGTAAATTGTTTTATTTAATGATTCAGTTTTTTCTTCTCACCTTCCTAAATAAAGAAAAGACGTAAATTTTCTAATCAAATGCAAATATTTCCTTATTCTTATACAGAAATGTCTCTTTTATAAAGTAAATAAACTGACCCTGGTAAAGCTTTTTTCGCGCCTTTGCTGGCCATGTCGCCGGCAATGCAAGAGCTACATGTAAATATAACGACCACTTTGTCCACCTCCTGGTTGTCTGTCCGTCAGTCTTGTAGTAAGATATAGCTGCAACTCATCAATCAATCAATCAATCAATCAATCAATTTTTGAAACAATTTTTAAGATATAGTGATACAAATATACAATATTCATGCGAGAGAATGAAATAAAAATGTGATCTGAGAGAGAGCGAGAGAGAGAGAGATGTTACTTTGATGGCTTTAAGGAGGGGGCAAGCATGACTTGTTTTATGAATAGATACAAAATGAACATGCACACATAGTTTATGAAATAATTTTTTTAATTTATAACATGGCCAAGGTCGCTTTACAGGTCAAAATAATTATCATTTATTGGCTTAGGGTTTAACACGCGAAAAGCCGACATGTTTGTGCGGTTGGATTCTTAGTTGTAATGACTGCAATGCGATATTATACTTTTTACTGCAATTTTATAAAAATGATCACCTGGAAAATTAAATTCATTCTGCATTGTTTGCATATAATAATTCAGTTCATTTAATAGAACTTTTACAAGATTATCTAGCTTGTTCGTGATTTTCATTTCAAAGATCGCAAGGAAAAATTGCATGTTATGTATCATACAAAACACCATTCGACGTACACGAAATAAACATGAACGAACATCAGAAAAGACAAGGTGAGATCAGGTGCCCGTTTCTCTATCAGGCGAGGTAAATGCCATTCATACTAGACATGTACAAAGTGAAGAATAAATTTTGAAATGAAATCTAACGTCAGGCAAATGTCTGTATTTCACCCGAAATCCCCCCCCCCCCTCTGCAAGCACTCTCGGACTTGTTCTTTGGCTGAGTCCAAAACACATTCGATATCCCTCTAGATAGCTTACCTCATCACTACTTACAAGCCAGGTGTTATTAAACATGTTAAAGTTCACTTAACCTCAAGCCATTGCACAGCGGGTGTTACTGATAAAACTCGTACTTCTATAAAGGACCACGGAGAAATCAATTTTATAGATAAAATCTTAATCCTCATTAATGTTCTCTCGTATACGTAAAATGAGCATGTGGTCATTTAAATTTAAAACAAATATATTTATAAAAGTGTCTCCTCCAAACAGAGGTCGGAAATCTAAAATCAATGAAAATGTCGTTATTAAAAAGTAAAAAAAGAAAGAATGTATAAAGAAGGAACGCCGCTTATAAGCTTATAATGAGGATTTAGAATCATCACAAAATCAAATTCTCTGGGAGCAAATGAGGAAAATGGCTATATTTCTAGAGCAAAAGGTTGCTGACGAACTTCAAATTGATAGAAATTGCATGTGTTAAACGTACATGGGACTATGGGATGAGAAACAAAACTTTTTTGTGGGAAAAAAAGTTCAAATAAAGAAGAACAAAAAGACTTGATGATAACGACTAACAAAACGTCTCCAAACGATACATCTCTCGTGGAAAAAGAATTGCGGAAAAAGATCTCGTTAAAAAGAATTGTAACAAATCAGTGCTGAAAGATGCAATCTCCTTTATACGGAGGTATTCATGGAATATTTATATGATAAAGAAGTACTTATACTGAAATTCTTTGATGAGGCCGGTTTCAATTCTCGTGACTGCACAAATACTTATTTATGTTCATGCTGAAAAAGGTGAGCGCAATTTAAGTTTTTAGATCATCAAAATCTCCAAATGTAACACACAGTCTATTAATTGGATTGCATGTATTGTAATGTCATAGAGGGAGCCACTAACATTCCTCAATATCTTAGATTTTTAAGGAGCACTAAATGCTTAATATACTGAAATGGTAGAAAATAAGTTGAATTCGGGCGATATATTAGTAGCCGACAACGCACCTGTTCATCGACACCAAGGAGGTCGAGCCCTTTCCAGTTTTATTGTGTCGCCTGCGAAGCACAGCGACTCTTAGGGATCACTTTGTCCGTTATCCGTCTGTCCGTCCGTCCGTCTGTCTGTCTGTCTGTCTGTCTGTCCGTCTGTCTGTCACACTTGGGTGTCACACCCCATAACTTTTGATTGGTAAGTGATAGGGCTTTGATATTTCACTTGTGTATTCCTTGTGACAAGACCTTTCTACACATATCATAATTTTTGACCTTGTGACCTTGACCTAGATATTTGACGTACTTTTCTAAAAATCTAATGTGATTGGCTATATCTCTTGATTGGTAAGTGATAGGGCTTTGATATTTCACATGTGTATTCCTTGTGACAAGACCTTTCTACACATATCATAATTTTTGACCTTGTGACCTTGACCTAGATATTTGACCTACTTTTTAAAAAATCTAATATTGGCTATATCTCTTGATTGGCAAGTGATAGGGCTTTGATATTTTACATGTGCAATCTTTGTGACAAGACCTTTCTACGCAAACCATAATTTTTGACCTCGTGACCTTCACCTAGATATTTGACCTACTTTTCAAAAAATCTAAGATTGGCTATATCTTTTGATTGGTAAGTGATAGGGCTTTGATATTTCACATGTGTATTTCTTGTGACAAGCCCTTTCTTCACATACTATATTTTTTTACTTTATGACTTTGACCTAGATATTTGACCTACTTTTTAAAAAAATCCAAGATTAGCTATATCTTTTGATTGGCAAGTGCTGGGCTTTGATTTTTCTCTTGTGTTTTCCTTTTGACAATACCTTTCTACACATACCATAATTTTGACCTCGTGACCTTGACCTAGATATTTGACCTACTTTTCAAAAAAATTAAGATTTGCTTTATCTTTTGATTGGTAAGTGATAGGGCTTTGATATTTCATATGTGTATTCCTTCTTGTGACAAGGCCTTTCTACACATATCATAACTTTTGACCTCATGACCTTGACCTAGATATTTGACCTACTTTTCAAAAAATCTTAGATTGGCTATTTCTTTTGATTGCTGAGTGATAGGTTTTGATATTTCACATGTGCATTCCATGTGACAAGACCTTTCTTCACATACCATCATTTTTTACCTCGGGCACTTGCCCTATATATTTGACCTACTTTTCTACAAATCTGAGATTGGCTATATCTTTTGAGTGGTAAGTGATAGGGCTTTGATATTTCACATTTGTATTCCTTATGAAAAGACCTTTCTAAACATTCCATAATTTTTGACCTAGTGACCTTGCCCTTGATATTTGACCTATTTTCAATAAAAAAAATCCGCTTCGCAGGCGACACAAGCATTCCATGGATTGCTATTTTTTTAGAAAATTTTCGGTGTAGAATATGTTAATACACCCTCCAGTTATGTATCCCGTTGAAATGGCTTTCAGCAAAATTAGAGTGTCGTGAAAATTTAACTTCTGTGCGATTTACCTAGCTGTATAAAGAGCCTCAAAGATCATAACACTAGCAAATTCTAAACAAAAAAGGATTTGCAAGCTGACAGTTTGGGAAGTACATGTATAAGAATGAAAGAGTCATATTTTTCTTCTCAAAAGAAATTACATAGAGGTGCGGCGCTCCCGTAAAATATTTATGAAAGGCCTCAGTCCAAATTCAACCTTCACTACAGTTCAGGTTAATCTAATACATGTTCTTTTATTGTGTCTTCAAAAATGAAAACTGCATTATTTGTACTATACTGTATATTTATTTGTCATTCATTGGAGATTCGAATGAAAAAAATCCCATAATTTGTACCGGTTTACAAAAATGTACTGTGTTTGTCAGCCAAAGGAGTTACTGCAAATGGTACTGAACGCGTAATTACTCTTTGAAAGCGGAATTTCTTTTTATTGGTGCATTATTCATGCGATTAAACCAGATCTCTACGTGCTCCTGATTGTTTTATGTCGCGTAGCCACAAATTCCACGCGACATGAACATGATAAATAAAATCGGGATCATGTAGAGATCTGGTTTTAATCAGATTGGTGAATGAACATTCGATATCAGTGTACAGTAAACGCATCTATCATAAACCTGAATAAAGACTTCGCATTTTAGTGAATACTAAAGGGGGTGGACATGGTGAAAGGGAGGTTGGAGGAAGGGGCGAGAGGAGGTAGGGGGTAAGGGGGTAAGGACCCCCCTTAAATTTGTCATAATACCAGGACAAATGTAAGAATCTAGAATGAGGGAACCACACCAATAAGTCTTAAATGTAGGAATTTCTCTGATTTTATAAAGTTTACTACAGATTTTGTTTTTACTTTGACACTATCAAGAGGAAGACAGCCCCAACGCGTAATTACTCTTTGAAAGCGGAATTTCCCTTTAAAGCGTTGCATTATTATTAAGCTGAAAAAAAAACATACTGTACGATCCTCATTGATTCGTCTAGATTAAACGCTTCTCATTAACCTGAATAAAGACTTCGCATTTTATACTTTAGGGGTTGGATAGGGTGAAAAGAAGTGGGAGGAAGGGAGGAGAGGAGGGAAAGAGGGGATGGAGGGAAGGGGAGGGAGAAGTTAAGGATCTCTTGATATTTGTCCTTATACCTAGAAAAATGAAAAAAAAAAGATTTGAGAAGGAATAAAGGACCGAATACCACCCACCCTCCCCTATAACAAGTGCGGATCGGGAGGGGTGGTTTAATGACCCCCTGAAATTTGTCATATTACCCGGAAATGTAAGATTTGGGAAGGAATAAAGAATGACCGAACAACCCCCCCCCCCCCCCCCCTTCCCTCTCCTCTGCTTCGAATCGAAAATCGTTTATCACTTTCATTATTAATCTGACATATAGAAAAGGAACAAAAACATTATAACGTAAGCCTGTTCGATTACAAATGAGGCTGGAGCTCCCTCACTTTTTGGTGTTAGTTTCTTGAATCGCTTCCGAAAACTGATTTTTTTTTTTAATTTTGCAGAAAATGTATGTGCGGATCAAGAACGGAGTAACTCGAAACTGTAATCTAACCCTTATCTACTGATAATGAAACAGGTACAGGTAAGGCACGGTCCATTTAATATTCGGGGGTGGGGGTTGCTCGAAAAAAAAATTGCTCTCAATTTTAATAAATAAAATGAATTTGCTTATGGTATGACAGAAGAAATAATCTTGCTCTTACAAGTAATCCGAATTTGAAGAATTAATATAAGATTTCGCTTCAAATTCAGGAAAATTTTCCGGCTTCGCTCGCTGCAGTTTTCAATTCATATTACAAAAATTGCGTCCTTTATCAGGAGACAATTCCTTGGGAATCGCATGTTCATTCATATGCATCATTGATTAATAATGATGCGCCACTAAAAAGAGAAATTCCGCTTTAAAAGAGTAATTACGCGTTGGGACTGTCTTGCTCGTGGTGTAGTGTCAATTTAAGGTACTACAAATCTGTAGGATCTATAGAATCACACAATTGGCACATCTTCAGGTAAACGATCAAATACCTTATAAGGAAAAGACCAAATGGGGATGGGGGGGGGGGGAGGGGGCGGGGGTTAAGGACCCCTGAATAATATAAAGTCCTAAGTCTTAATATTTGTATCATCGTCTCTTTGGTTTTTTTAATTTATTTTTTGCTTGTCAGCTTTTCTGTGAACAATTTTCTTTGAAGCTGGGCTCTCCCCTCCTTTCTGAAATCCTGGATCCACCACTGGTACATGTATATTATAAATGACCTGCGACCCCAGAAACATAATGCATGTGCATACATGATGACGTACGTGCCTGAGTTAGTAAATAGACGTTGTCTTGACTGTTTTGTCTATATTTGTTTCATATTTTATCTAAAAAGTGAGGGAGCAGGGGTGAACGCTGGTTCCTGCTCAAGATTTTCAGCTATTACTGATAACGGATCATAACAATTGCTGAAAAATTAACAAAGGTCTATACTTTCGATGCCTTCTAAAATATGCTTCCGTGATAAAAAAAAAATACCGTTCAAACACGATAGAATAAAAAATAACTATCAATGAATTAAACATTTAATTTACTTGGTATCGTACAGCATTAAATTAAATTTTATACGTAAGTGTGCAATCGTTTACATGTATATGTAAAATAGATTACATCAATGTGAAGTATCCAGTACGGATTTAGAAGCTATTCCGTATGAACGGGAAAATGATTTGCATAACTCATAATACTTTTAATATTCATCTTACTGCACAGTCGTGCGTTACAGTACTTGAATCTATAAATGCATGCAAAAATTCGTTTCATTGTCTAACAGGAAACAAATCTTATTTTTCCTTCCATCAGATACATCGAATGATACAATGTATTTTACACATCCAATATTCAGGTGTTTATAAAATACAGGAGTAGGATAAACAATTATGTATTCCCTTGTTTTCTTTATTACAGTTTTGCTTCCTATATTATTTGCTGGTTTATTAATCCATATTCATTTTCCGTACATCACAGGAAATTCAAACTACAGACATGTGTAGACTGCCTATTTAACATCTAGGGTTTCTCTATCTCTACGTACATAATCCTGAATATTGCATTGTTATAAATGTAGTATATCTATGCGGATATGTAAGATAATGATTCTTTAAATTGTTACAACATTTATAGAATCGTTCTTAGGAAAACATTTACTGTACGTACAGATCTAGCGTATTGTTAAAACAGTTGTTTGACTAGCCTATCGCGATTCTACTCTCTACGGAGAGATTTTACGCGACTCGAGATGCTCCGTCAAGCGAATATAAGCCCCGCCTACAAGCACTCGGTGTTTACCCCGGCTAATAATTAAATATGCATAAGCGCCGCCTCCGTTCATTAGCCCCGCCCACAAACACTCCGAGTTTTTCGGGGGAAAGTTTGTTCGCGTTGAGCCCGCTTTGCCCCTCACCAACCCTCCTAAAAGCCCTCCACCTGATGGAGGAATTGGCCTTTACTCGTTAAATTTTTACTCCATCGATGGCGATCTCGTTGTAAAACTCGTGATAGGTACTGAAGTTTATCCAGACTTTCAGAAACCATTCATAATCTCTACAGATGCATCAGCACAGCTATAGGCTTTGTATTGGGACAAAAAAGACAACACTGGTCGTGAACATGAAATTGCATATGGTGGTAGACAGTTACACAGAGAAGAAAAGAAATGGCATATTTCAGAAAAAGAGGGTTTGAGTCTTGTTGAAGCAGTAAAACAATTTAGGCCATATGTTGCAAACACAAAATTCACAGTTTACACAGACAACATTGCTCTCAAATGGTTGAATGACATCAGAAACATGAATGGGAGATTAGGTCGCTGGTCTCTTTTTCTACAAGGATTTAATTTTGAAATTAAACACAAACCAGGGGCAAATAACTCCAATGCAGACGGGTTATCTAGGAGGGATTACACAGTAACAACAGATACACAACAAGTTAACTCAATGACAGAACAACATAACACAAGTACAAACACTTTACAAGTGACATTTGCATACAAATACGAAAATGAACAACAAGTCTTTGCATTGAACCCAGTGTCAGTTACAAACAATACTAACAGTAACACTCAAAATCAACCTAGTGATGTAGAGGTCAATGACAAACTTAAGCAGCTTCAGCAGTCTTGTTCTGACTTTGAGGATGTCTACAAGTATTTAGTGCAGAGAGAGGTCCCAGAGGATGTTAGATCAGCCAGACGTACTGTAGCCGAATCACATACATATCAAGTAATCAACGGTATACTGTATCATCTCTATCAAGATAGAAACAGAGGGGTTCCTAGAGATCAACGGATCATCAAACAACTGGCAGTTCCCAGAGTGCTACGTGATGACCTGTTGAAGTCATACCATGATTCTATCGCTGGAGGTGGTCACCAAGGTTACGAAAGGACATATGAAGCCATGCGGTTGAAGTATTTCTGGCCACGCATGTATACAGACATCATGCAGTATACATCTACCTGCATCAGCTGCCAGAAAGCCAAAAGGGACACTCATTCACACCGTGCACCACTAAAACCAATGCCAATAGAGGATATCTTCTGCAGGATCCACATAGATATTATTGGACCAATCCAGAAATCTAACAAATCCAGGCAGAAGTACAACTATATTCTCCTTGTTGTCGACAGTTTTTCAAAATGGTGCGAAGCTTTCCCTTTATATTCGGAATCCAGTACTGAAATTGCAGCCATTTTGTACAAAGAGATATTCACTCGGTATGGTGCACCAAGAACAATTGTAACAGATCGTGGACAGTCTTTCTTATCAAACCTGATTAAAGCCCTGTGTGAGTTATTCCAAATAACCAAAAAGAACACAACAGCTTACCACCCTCAGACAAATGCAGCTTGCGAGAGGATGAATAGCTTCATACTGCAGTCCCTCAGAGCCTACTGTAATGGTAACCATGACAACTGGCCAGAATTACTACCTTCTATCATGATGGCCTACAGGATGACACCAGCCACTCAATCCACTGGATACTCACCATTCTACATGATGTTTGGACGTGAGATGAGGATACCAATAGATACAGCACTGATTCCTAAAGACAACATGTCAAAAGATCATAAGGATCATCTCCAGAAAGTCATTAAAAATCTTGAAGTGGCTTGTCAGATTGCAACGGAGAACCTCAAACGTCATCAGGAGAAATACAAGAAGCAACATGACAAAAAAGCTACTGAACCCAAGTACAAGGTGCTAGACAAAGTGATGCTGTTTGTACCTAAAGTTCCAGTTGGTGTGCCTCCCAAGCTTCATTCCAGGTGGCAAGGTCCTTACTACATTCTAGAAAAAGGACCAAATCATACACATAAATTAGCAGACTGCAGGACCAATAAAACTCTGAAGACACTCGTAAATGCTGCTAGACTTAAGATTTTCAAGGATCCGAGACAAAGGACCCAATATCAGGATGATAGTGACAGTGACACCAGTAATACATCATCATCGTCATCAGATGAAAGCCTTCAAAGTCAAGGTCACAGCTCAGATGACTGCTCTGACAGTGACACAAATGATGACGGCATCACACTATCAGGATCTCAGGGTGGGCGACAAAGTCAGAGAACGCACAATGTTCAAAGAGCTCCCAAACCTGATAAAAACATAAAGGACATCATACAAGCAAAGAGACAGAATGGTATCACTTGGTACAGGGTCACATATGACAACAAGAAAGGCACTGAATGGAGACAGGCACCGTATGTTCCTGAGGATCTTAGGAGCAAGTTCCATGTAGAGCGCACAATGAAAGGACGCAAAAAGAAGCCACAGAAACTTAAGTACTTGCAGCAAAGTCAGAATCAAGTAACTGCTAAGTGCAACACTTCAACACAAACACAAAGTTCTACTTCACATACAACACAAGGGGCACACACCCAAAATGTGACACAATTTCACCAGCAAAATGAAGTTGTATCAATTTCAGAGAGTACAAGTCACATCTCACCAAATACATGTGCTAACACTCAGCTTCCTCAGTCAACAGATACATGTACTGAATCAGATGAATTCATACCAGAAAGACACATAGGCAGTAAGGCATGTAGAATGTGTAACCCCTACACTTATCACAAGTACAGTGCAGAATCTGGTACACATAATTATGTTGAAACAGTTGACATTACTGGGGTCAGAATCAAAAACAATGAAA
Source organism: Pinctada fucata (assembly GCA_028142955.1). NCBI lineage: Eukaryota > Metazoa > Mollusca > Bivalvia > Pterioida > Pteriidae > Pinctada > Pinctada fucata. The sequence goes on along the minus strand of AP027112.1, from coordinate 33,246,874 downwards.
TTGAGGTAAATTTACTTGATGAAGATGGTAATCATTACTGGAATCATGCTCATTTAAGTGGCCCAGGAATCTTGGATTCATTTGTTAAAGAACAATGCAACAAAATCAAAGAGCTCCAAGAAGCAAGACCAAATGACAGGAACTTATTCAAAAACTCAATTTTTGTACACAATGTTGCTGAAGCAATGAAAAATCAGAAAGGTGAATGGGTGTTTTTTGTGCATCCAAAGGATGTAAGCATTCCTAGTTTTTAGGTTAAAATACAAAAGGTACCTTTAGCACCAATGAAAAACTTCAAAATCAAGGACGAATTCTATGCAGTGGGGCGGGCCCTTACTATAGCATTCCACTTAAAAAATGCATAGATATTTACATAAGTCACCTTAAACTATCAACCAATATAGTATCGTATTAAAACTTCAAACAATGTATCAGTAAACACATAAAATATTAAATATTTCAATCATTTAAATTCATAAATAAAATAAAACTATAACTTAACCAACTACAAAATTTAAATTTGAAACTCCAACATCATAAATATATATAAATGTAAATCACATATACATAATTTAGGTTAGATCTTAAAAGCAATAATAGCTGAATTAATAGTGCAGTTTTGTAGTCGATTCATGAGCTTCTACAAACAATCAAATAAGTAGGCTTTTATTTCTTTTAACACGCAAAATTGGTCTTCAAAATTAATTTTTTGGGGGAATGCAGATTGACAATTTTTTTTGTTAGCCTAGATAGCTATCATGTATTAGAGTTCTTGTGAGTCATGTGCCAGCGGAACACAACAGTGTGTTCTTAAATTGCTGGAGAACGGTACAATACCTCTGATAGTTCTTCCAGTGTTAGGAAGGGGGGAGGTTAGTCAGTCAATCTAGCTATTTTGGATTCCCATTATATATACATGTATTTATATTAAATTAATAATGGATTTGAAATTGGTTTTTCTGATGATGCATATTTCAAATAGAGTTTATATAGTTTGTGGTTTAAGTGAAAAGATACTTAAATGTTATTGGTAAATTTTGATAGTATTAAATCAGGTGTCACTGTATGTAAGAGTCGCCATGAGGTAAGAATGGTGTGTAGTACGCTGGAGCCCAGGAAAGCAAACTTGTGCATGAACATTTACGTGCAATATGTCAAAATGAACAATTCTTTGATTTGTAACTGTATACAATTGCTTAAGAGTCCACAATCTTGGAGAAAAATAAATGTATTTGTCGAAATATTCAGAGATGCATTAAGGAGAATGCAAAAAGGAGATATGAAGTCAAACCAAACAACAATGGATTACGGTACTAGAGAAAATGTCTCACAGCTATCGAAGATGCAGCGGCAGTCAGCAAGGATATCGGACCCCTATAGAGGAATTAGGATTCGAAAATCCAAAATAAAAAGGATATTGTGTGAAATATGCAGTGTTCATGAAATAGTGAAATGTGTTTTAAATTATATATGAGTATGTGGCATAAATATGCAAAATCGGAGAAATATGTTACTATATAAGCATTATTGGAATAAAAATGTGATTAATATGATGTGAAAAGAAAGAAGATTACTTCAAGAATTTGCGATGTGAGGATCCTCAACAAAAGATGGAATCCTCAACCAAAGATGGATTAAAATAGATGATCGGTCCAAACAGATGAGATGTGCATATCCAAAACCTTGATGTTTAAGAAAGCATCAGAAACCAGCCGGCTTGTATATATGTATAGACTAAAAAACATTAAACAATGAACATTGATCATATGATTGATATATATCATAAACAGAAATGACTATCATAGACTATGCTAAATATGTTTTCATAATTTTGCCACTAATCTATAATGACTAATTTTCATATTTTCAACAACTTTTGAAATATTTCAAGCATTTAAAGTACATCTCACCATTTTAATTTAAATTTTACAGGAGTAAAATTGGGTGGTCAAGGGGGATGTATGACCAGTAAATAAAGTATATGGGATGCAAATTATGCATTCATAATTTGCATATAATTAATTATCATTAATTATGTCCAATTATCTATATTAATATTCAAATCTAAATTAAGTTAACTATGTGAAGAAAAATATAAATTCTTCTGATAATTTAACACTCTTTGGAATTTCTTTCATGTGAGATTATTTACTTTGATTCATATCTCTTTTATAAAAAAAGTAACTTAAGGCCAAATTGTCCCAAATTGTAGGTAATTGTTAGTTTAAGGATCAGACATGTGTTGATTGCTCTGTCCCAGGTAAGCTGACAGGTGACAGGACAATTAACTCATGCCAGTACTAAATTGGATAAGGTGTGATTATCTTTATGATTGTTTGGATTTGCTCTCTTATCATGTTTATGGTCAATTGGGCTGTTTGACTTAATTACCTTTGAAGGCAGATTAATTTAATGGGATTATGACAGATGTAGTTTAGCTTTTCAAATAATCATCAGTTTTAGAATTTGACATTGAACAGTAAAGATGATTTTACATAATAGGGAGACAGAAATATAGTCATGTCTTAGTATTTGCAACCTTGATGACTTTGTGTATATAGTTTGTACATAGTGTAATAAATTCGGAAACTGTATATATGCTGTATGTATTGATATACAATTTACATATACCTAGATCAGAACTAGGTTAACAAGTGACTTGGGGACACAATTAGATAGTATCACAAGGACATAGTGTGGACAATTTGAATATGCATGACCTAACCCCACACACCCCTATCTCCCAGCAACCCCGGTCACAGTTCCAAGTACATGAATGATAACCATTATGAAAGTGTTCCAAGTATAATGCACATTAAATAAAAATCTATTCCGTTTGCACTGTATCTCCTGAAATGTATCGCATTACTAAAGGTATCACATTTCTACATGGGGAATCCCCTTTGGGTACACGGCAAAACATGGCCGCTTTTGAAATCTTGTTCCCGACTTTAAAAATAAAATTCTAAATAAGTATAAAGAATTTAAATAATTGAATCATATCACATAAAAGGTCAATCAATAAGACATTGAAGCATGTTTCACTTGTTGAATTATCAGCTGTAACTATGGATGAAAGGTCGATCTAAAGTGATTAATCATACAAAGAAGGTTTTTTTCCTGTAGTTGCAACTGAAACATTGGGCATGGAAAACATACATTATACCTATGTACAATCTTAAAAAATATTCCTTAAAAATCCAAAAGTGGATATCTTGACAAAATTCTTTCACTTGTAGGGTACCATGCATGAGTACCTCATACCTACAAATTGTCATGACAATCTGAAGAGTGGTTATAGAAAAGAAGCAGAAAATGTATGAAAATCATCCCCCCCTTCCTTTTTACATAAGAAAAAAATTCATAAACAAGAGCCCCAGGAGGGCACAACGCTCACCTGATACCCATGCATGCTCTAATTGACATACTGACATTGAACAAGACGTAAAATTGATAGTGCCAGTATCACGATTTGAGCCCACATTCTTTCTAAAAAGATTTTTGCCGGATGCAGACAAGATCTTTTTTTACAGCCTTTAAAAGTACAAACAAGAAGAAATAGTCAAATTTCAAAACATTTTCTTTTCCTTACTCATTTGAAAAGACGGATAATGTGATCCAAATTAAGTCATATGCCCAGCTAGTGTATAGTTCAAACATTCAACATCAAAAAAATCATTTTGTAAAATTCCACATTAATGTGCAGCAGGTGATGAAGAAACAGACAAAAAGAATAAAACAATGAAATAAACTTAATACTCTGGTGTATGCTGCTACATGTACAACTAGCAGACATACGAAATCGTTATTTACTGTTAACTATGTTTCGCCTTGTGATAGGACTGTTACACGGACTAATTATTAGCTGACAGAGTTCATGAAAAGTATCAGCTGCATCGGATTTGCTGATAAAAAATTATTTGGTCCGATAAAAACTCGTGTTGTATCTATTATTTGGGTAGATAAAAATTCCCAAATGTCTGACCACAGGAACCTGTCGTTTTATGAGAGAAAATGTTTTATTATTCACAGCCTTAAGCCTCTGTGTTCATCTTTAGAAATGTTATACATACAAGATGTCGAACACAGTGGCTTAAGATTGTGAATAATAATTTATTTTAATTCTCTTTTAAAACAACAGCTTCCTGTGGTCCAACATTTCATTGACTCTGAACTGAATTATTTTTTTTCAAGAATTTCAGATATATCAAATGTCCTATACATTCTCAAAATCCTCAGGAAGAGAATTTACTCATTAGATGTTTCTTCAAGAAATCAGTCCGTACACTTCATCTAAGAGAGTCTAAGACAAAGGAAATTCGAGCTAAGTTTATAAATGAGTGTTCCAAGTACATGAATGATAACAAGTATGAAAGAGTTCCCAGTATATGCACATTAAATAAAAATCTATTCAAATACCAGCACTATTTCGTTTGCACGATAGATTCTATTATTAATCTCCTGAAATGTATCACGCGTGTACAGTACTAACACGGTGGGTAATCTCGCAATGCAGAACAATTTATTTTTCTATATTTTTTTCGCAAAATAGATAATTTGTTACAAAAAGGGAAATGTGAAGCAGTGTAATAACGCCCTACCTATGAGTTGCATCCAAAATAAGGTGGATAATAGCTTTTTATAACGCACAAACACGATCAGCGTTCTACTTTCACCTACACCAATCATGCCGATAGTTTTTCGGTTCTAGAAAAGGATATTACCTCTCTTACTTTCGATAAAACTTGTATCTAAGGCATCCTTACACTGCTTCACATTCCCCTTTTTGTGAAAAATAATTTGTAATACACGAAATTTTAGATAAGCCTAGTGTTGTGCGTTGCGAGATTACCCACCGTGACTATTAAATGGGCGTGGAGGAACCAATCAAATCTGTAAAACAAGATATATGGCGACTTTGTTTACCATAGATACAAAAATAGAGCAGAGAAAATAATTATTAAATGGGGAAATTGTTATGAAATATGCATAGAAAAAGTCAACATCTCAAAAATAAATTCAGAGTATATATATATTTGATTGCATGTGTGGCTGAGTTATTTCGACGTACGAAAATAAGTACGCAAAGCCAAACTAGATTTCTCTTTAAAAAATCATTAAAAATCTAAAAGCTGATATTTTGACAGAATTCTTTAAATATCAAATAAATATAAAAAGAAAATGAGAGAAGAAACCTGAAAAAGTGGGGTCCTACCGGGGTTTGAACCCACTACTGTTGGGTTCATTTGGGCACGGAAAACTTACATTGTACCTATATATGTTTTTCCGTAAAAATCCAAAAGTGGTTATCTTGACAAAATTCTTTCACTTCTAGGGAACCATGAGTACCTCATACCTACTAAGTTTCATGACAATCTGAGAAAAAAGTAAGTTATAGATATGATAAATATGCAGTAAATGAGTGTGTAAAATCATACACTTATTGAGTTATTTAAAGAAATAGTGCAAAAATTTGCATTTCTGACCAAGTCCGAAAAGACGTCAAAAACGCGTCAAAAATTTGACTTCGAAGTGGAACCAAAAATAACAACACTTCTTAAGACATCTCTCTAGATCATCCTGATGCTTTCGGTTTGTCGATACATGCTTCGGTTCTGAAGAAGAAGTTTGTCAAAGGAGGGTACCCCCCGTGACCTACTTTTGGCTGTGGTGGCGCCACCTGTTGACAGATCTGGACGAAAAACAACAACACTTGTAGGGGACCATGAGTGCTTCATACCTACCAAGTTTCATCAAAATCCCTTCAGCCGTTCTGGAGAAGAAGTTGAAAATGTGAAAAGTTTACGACGACGGACGACGGACGACAGACGCAACACTATGACAATAGCTCACTTGAGCCTATGGCTCAGGTGAGCTAAAAATCTTACCACATGCAAGTTTTGGGCTCTGAAAAATGTAATCTAAATACAGGGTTGCAATACCTATATGTTAATGTATAGAGTGACGGATCCAGCGCCCCCTCTGCCGGGGGGTCAAGGGGCGAATTTTGTCAATTTTTTTTACTGAAAATGGGCCAAAATATAGCTTTTTTTAAAATTTAAGGTCAGTGCCAGGGGGAGAACCCTCCGCATCCCCCTAAATCCGCCACTGGTATATCTTAAAATCTTCAGTTATATCTCAAATTAAATTTACAATTTCCTTTGAAAGGAAAGAGCACTCCCCATGTGCCTGTATGTACAAAACAATCAGTTATGTGGTTCATGATATGGAATCTTATAAATACTGCTGCTGGATATTAATGTAATACTGTAACAATGGTACTTATGCAAGAACCTTAATTCCAACTTTTTTGTATCCAAACTATAGAGTAAGCAGATCCTACTTGGCACAATAGATTAGCTGGCAATGTTACTTCCTGTATATGAAATCGGATCCTTTAACATGTGACATTTAAAATATGCTGTTACGTCTTTTCTTTAAAATATGTAAAGTAATGATTTCATAAATGTAACCTGGCAGCAATGACTGGTATCCAGGGTGTCAGCTCGTCACTATGGTTACCAATCAACCAATCATAATCTGGAAATGTATTCTCTGCAGAGGGAACTATAGTTTGTTCCTGAAATGCAACATACATGTACATAATATCTTAATTTAAGTATTGCACATAAATAACTCCACTAAGACATGCAAATGGGACAATGTGCCTACAAGTTTATAATTTAAAAGTACTTACACTTAAAATAAAACTAGGGGGCGCTACTAAAATAAAATTGGGCTTTGTCTGAAAGTCACTCTGGCTTGGAGTAGCACTGATTCGAATTTACTATCCAAAACACATTGGTTTGAAATATTGTTGAAAAAATTTTGACAATTTGAGATCCATAAATTTCCTTCATAAAAGGTTGACAATTAATTACAAGGAATTGACATGTCAAATAAGAAAGCAATATCACCTGATCTGCAAAAGATTTGCCTGTAGTTAAAGTTTCAGACATATAGACTGACAGGACAAAATAATATGCCCTCCAATCTTTTTATAAATGCTGACTGATCAAAGAGTGTAACTCTTGGCTTTCAAATTGACCCTTCCGATTGCGGTAAAAAAATGCAAAATTTCGTGACGTCACAATGCTTTTACCTCGGACAAACAAGCTTCGAACCTCGGTCAAACATCAAAATTGCATTGTGACGTCATGGAATTTCTCAAATTTTTTCCGTGTTCGGAAGGGTCGATTAGCACAGACAAACTATACAGTACCTTAAGTTGAGTATCTGTGCCATATAAATCCCAAATATTCCTCCTTCTCACGTCAAGTCCGAGACCAGGGTGCTGAGAAAAGAAGAGACAATATAGTTAGAACTGTAGTAGTTAAACATATGGACAGGTATACACAGCCAATTGTGCCTCACATGAAATTCAAATGAAATGAGCATCATGTAAATTTCACATGAAAGTTCATGTAAAATTCATATAAATTTCACATAACATTTATGTGAAAAATATTTCACATGAATTTCACATTAATTTCCTTCACATGAATTTTTCTAAGTGATCTTCACAGGAAACTGAATTCACATAACATCCATGTAAAAATCTTCACATGAATTTCATATGAAAAATTTCATGTAAATTTCATGTTCGTGCTTGTTTCACATAAATTTCATGTGAATTTTCATGTAAAGTTCATGTAAATTTTAAATGAATTTCATATGAGGCACAATTGGCTGTGTAAAATACATTGACTAAAATCTCACATCTTGAAAAAATACAGATACCAATTTCATAATAAGTGCTAATGTGAACTGAAATAAATCATCAACATTATTTCAGATTAGAGATAAGTCAGGGTCGCGCTGGGCTTCGCAAATGTCGCATTTTGCGACAAAAATTTGAAATTTGCGACAGAAAATCGTGATTTGCGACAAAGGGAATTTTCTAAAAATGAGTTTTAAAGTACCGACAAACACGCGAATTCGGCATTGATAGATCGATTCTAAGTAATCCAAAGTGCAGTTGAAGCGTTCAGGTGTAACGTAGGTAAGCGGGTGACCGTAAAAGGTGTGAAATACACTGGTAATTAGGTAGCCCCAGCAGCACGAGAGCCACTGCTAATTAGATAATTGAATTATGAAGATAAGCTGCCCAACGTTAGTATTCCTATTGAAAATGTATTTCAACTTTGTTACGGCGGACGGCAAACTTTGTATCTTTCGATGTCACTGAAAAGTTTAGATCATCACGAGCATTTCATAATTATTTTATTTTTCAATTCTTTGTTTCTCCCCCAAAAGAAGCACCACTGTATTATATAATTTAGATTTTAAAATTGGGAAACGTAACTTAGAAATGTCCGATTCCGTATCGGAAAACAAAATAGCAAAATTGACGCTGTTCGTTTTTAAAACGTCTGTAAGTTCTGACGATAAAACCATCAGAAATAAGCCTTCAAAAGCATCTAAATTGAGGTTTTGAGATCTTTGTATTCAGGATAAAATCATACGAGCTCGACGTCGTGGACCCACAATAGCACCCCCTCTACTTTCTTTTAATTTTGCGTCATAGGCGTCGATCTCCTGTGAAACAGAGTCGGCGACGAAAAAATTACTTATTTTATTTCTAGGCCAATGTGATTACGAAAACAAACCACAAATAACTTATGAATCTATATGAGAAATATTCATCTAGATAAGTTACATGTACGTTGAGACCTTTTATTTTTTTTTTTTTGGGGGGGGGGGGGGGGGGGGGGGGGTCCGCGACACCGACCTTAATTAATCAGGTCAACATTTTTTTTCACAACAAGCAAAGATTATATAAGGGGACCATTTTCAAGCTACATTGAATAAATGATCAAGAAAATAGCTAGAGAGTGTTAGGAGCCACCTTGGAAATGCCCTAAAATGCCCGTTTTTATGTCTAATGTTTTTCACAATCATATACATGTACTTTGACCCCCTCCCCATCCCAGGAAAAATTCAAGGTCTGCCCATCTTTCTTTGGCTACAATAGCCAATTCCAGACTGTCCTTGCTATCAAGGAGTTCAAGTCATGGGGAGGGGGGGGGGGAGTCAGAACTATAGCTTAATTGGTCTAAAAGCAAAGCTACAATTCTTTCAGCCCACACAATGTTTGCAGCTACCAACTGCCTTGTCAATACAGTAATCCCTAAACTCCAATGGATATTTTTTAATTAGATGGGAGGGCTTCTATGAAGAATTCTATGACTTTTTGAGTTGGTCTAGTTGAACTCATCACTTACTCAGTACTGTCATTGAATTCAAACTTACTGAATATTTTGCATTTACTATGTTACCATAGAAGTAGTGTTGATATTAGTCTCTGACTTTGTTGAATCTAATACAATATGACTTTGTATGTTCTTGAAAATAAAACACATAAATCAACACATACACTATCTCTATTGAGAAAATTCAAAGTTTTTTCAGCAACTTTGTCATTGCGCAATATTGTGCTACAGCACAATTTTGTGTGACCGCGCAAACTTGCGACACAAAATTTTGAGCCAGTGTGAGCCCTGTAAGTAACTGGAGCTCTCAAACTTTTTACTTTAATTTCAGTTTTTTAACAAATATTCATATTAATGATAATGTAAAATTAGATGTACAACTTAATATATCCCTCACTGAATAGACCATGGGACCAAAAAAAAAAGTGTCATTGGGGGAAAAAAAGGGTAAAACTCTCTCAGTTTTCAGGAGAGAGTTGTAAAGGGAGCTTCTTACCATTCTATAAACTTCCAAAGAATTATAACAGATTAAATGTATTTTAGATTAAAAAGCAAGATGTTGGAAGATAAATTTACGCAATGTCGCATTTTTTTTTTCAGATCCCATCATCCTTTCTTATTGTTATCTATGATATGTATCATTTTCAATAAATAGATATGCTTTAACTAAAAGGAAAAAATTTTAAAGGTGATGAACTTGGAAGCACAACTAATAGTTGCTCTTATACATGTTATAATTATGACGTTATTTTACAAAAACATGTAATTATACATAGGTAAAAGGGGTCTAGAATTTTTTTCATGATATGAAATTTACATGTACTTGCCCGACCCAAAAAACAACTTGCCCATCAAAAATTATATGTTACTAAGAGAAGTGTTGGTACAGCATCTTATTTTAAAGGCCATGTTGAAAATTGGCATACTTAGCTATAAATCGAGTGCTTGATTCTAAAACCCTGTCTTAGAAGTAGGAGATAAGAAAGAAATCTGAATGAAGAGGGAAGAATGTTCATTTAATTTACTTGCCCACAGGAAAGTGAACACCTGCTTTGCACTTTCCCGACCTAACTTTTCACTTGCCCTGGGCAACGGGAAATGGGAATTCTAGACCCCTGGGTAAGCATTTCTTCAAAACCCACAGAATCATGTCATTTTTGTAAGGTATATGTTCTTGCTGGCATTTCTGTAACTTACTTTTCATAAGTAATGGTATTATACCTATCTAAATCCCCAATCATTTGAAGAGAAACGAGGTAACTACATGTATACTGTAAGAGGAAGAGAGTATTATTTGACTTACCCCTTCTTGTGTCAGTAGATGGACTAGCAAACCATTCCCACAACCCAAATCTACAAATGTCTGCTTCCTTGTCAGTTTTTTCTCTCTCCTTTCCTGCTCCCATAATACCTTGTTAAAATGGCTGAATATTCTAATTCCACATACAAGTAATAATTATGTTTGGCTAGTGAAATTGACCCTTCTAATAGCGCATTAATTGTATGAAAATTGAAGATTGGAATTTATTGGCTTCCAAGGTCAGAGGATGCAAATAAAGAGCATAAATAACATTTAAATTGAAGAAATAAATGTGCAAATCAAATAAAAAGAAATCTTTCTTAAAAAATACATGACAGTGTAATTGAGGTATCAGGCAGAAATCCCCTTCAACTTTCTTGCAGGTGAAGATTTTTTTTCACATATACCAGTCCTGTACTTTTAAAACATACCTACAATACATACCAAAATAATTTCAGTTTACCATAGGAGTGACAAAATTAATCCGTTATTGAAATATCTAAATTTATCCTTCATTTAACAATCATAACTAATCAAATTCAGTAATTTTTCTTCATAATTTTCTCTCTCTGACATACTGCAAACCGTCTTTTATCCACGAGCGTTTTATTTTCATGATAGTCACAAGGTCCTTTGAATCGTGAAAATAAAACGCCACGAATATGTCCCAACACATGTGCAGAAAGATATGTTTATATGATGTTGTGAAAATAAAACGAAATGAACCAGTCACCTCGCTCCGGTTTACGAAATAAAGACGCCGCAAATAAAAGATAGTTCAGAGTAGTCAAGCATTATTTGATCATGGCCTTACCAGTATGTATGATGCTAAGGCTACATCTTCATACACAAACTTCTGAGGGTCGGTTTTCTCTGGCCATATCTGAAATATTTTACCTATAAAACTTAGTTTTAATTTAAATTAGCAAAAAAAAAAAAAAAAAAAAAAAAAAAAAAAAAAAAATAAAATAAAAAGATGATATGCTAATTCAATAAATAAATAAAGGAATCTAAAACAAAACTCTATTTTAAATTTTCTTTTTTTCATGTATTTGATGTTATGACTAAAATTCATTCTATGTTTCATATCTATTAAAATAAAGCCATCATGATGGTAAAACCACTGCATATCTTGATAGTAAATTTCATTATCAAAATTTTGCAACATTTCATTACTCCTCCCTTACCTGTACAAATTTCCTTCCGTATTTCTCCTTAAGATATGAGTACATCTCATTATAACGTTGCAGTTCCACAAGTCTTAACGTCGTCATGGCAGTATTAAGACTTTTCTGCTGGGACCAGTTACATAGCTTCCTTAGCAATGTCGTCTTCATCCAGTCAATACTTCCATTACTCTCCTCCCCTTTTAAGCTCTCTGCATCGACCTCTAACTTGATACTGTAGGATTAATGTCTCATTATGTAAAGTATGCATCACACATTTGTATAATATAATATACAATTATTGACTTTTAACTCAGTGTATATGATGTGATATTGACTTGCTATGAAAATATTGACTGAGGCTTTACTGTTTTATTCTATAATTTGATATATATGATTCGATCACTATAAATAACGACACCATTTGCAGGAGTAAGTGGGGGTAATCCCGGTCTATTTTTAAACCATGGTATATGGTGATTTACCGAGGAGTGTCGATGACGTTATCATCCAATCAGAGACTCGCTATTTATAGTTTATAGAATAATATAAATTATCATGAAACAATACAAATACATGTATATCACACACGGATATAGACTTTTTCACAATAAGGTTCACTTGGATCACTTTTGTCTTATTGTATGGTATTTTACCAACTCAAGACAATGAAATGACGTCATCACGGAATAGTACATGTCAAGGTTTTGAGCAGTAGGAGATCATTCCATTGTTTTGAGCAGGTAAAATGTTATATGAAAAGACGAAAGTGACCGAGTAAAGTTTGTTGTGAAAAGGTCTATGGTACATGTAATCAGTGGCAGATTTAAAGGGGGGGGGGGGGAGGGGCACCTATCTGAATGTAGTCCATTTCAATCACTGACCAAAGGAGTATTTCTGTTTTATAAAAGTAATGTCAGTCATCGCGAAAGTTTTTACAACTTACTAGACATTTTTGATTTTTTTAGAAATGCAAACATGTTTATTAAGAAAAAAGTTGAGGTATTTTACCAGACCAAAGCAAACTTTACCAGGTTTGTCTGGTATGTCTGGTGACTTTCAGATTGACTGTTAAATGTCAGCAATTATGCATTGGTACCTACCTATTCATGCCATCACTGGATTCCATAAATCTAAATTGATATGCTAAATTTGGGGATGCATAAGATCTCTGAGGAACATTTGTTTCTCCTTCACTTTTAACCTGACGTAAGCTGAAGTCATTTCTAAGAGAAACCGCTGGAGCATCAGCGTCTGAACTCAGCCCTTGTTGGTCACAGGATGAACTAGTCGTATGCAGGTCATTGTCTTCAGATACACTGCTCTCAGTCTTATGTAGTTCATTAGCATTTGTAGGGCTGGCTGCATGTCCGTCATTTGTCACTTGATGCTCCGTAGATTTTAGAGATGGGTAGAATGATGCCAACTTCTCTTTAAAGTCTGCAATCAGAATATTATGCATTAATACATGTAACATGACAATTTTATAAGTAATTGAGACCAGTCCTGGTTTGCTAAAACTTACATTAAGGCACTTAGAAGTTACAATTAATGTTTGCATATATTCCTGATTTTATGAAACCACTAAAACAAATGAATGTTAATTGTTATTGATATATTGCACACAATATCTTCAGCATAAACATGATAAAGAATCAAAGAAAATTCCCTCCAAATCCTAGCGTACATTTAGGTTTTGGTCTCACTGTGGTTTCTGTCTTGCACTTGATCTATTTAAAACTTAAAAACAAAAATCCTCACTGAAGCCTACCCCCTTTCACTTTATGTGTTGTACTTAAGGTATTAGCTGATTAGGGGTATAATAACAATATTGTCGAAACGTTAGAAATAATGTACTTCCACATCTTGCATATTTCTAGAAATTTTTAAATGTTTCATTCAACTCGCCATGAAAATGTATGGTCCCAAATATTGCCGAAGTTGTGCATCTTTGGCCAACTTTGTGATATTTACTTTTTCTGTTACAAAAACAACCTGAAGTAGAGTATTATACCCCTAATGCCTTACATGAAACTTGAAGCTCATTTCAAGCAGACAAAAATAATAGATTTGCAATGCACATTGACTTGACTTGAATATTTCCTGCCTTCTGACAGGCATACAGTCCAAAGATGTAAGCTGTATGTTGGAATTGTGACCTTGCAGTGGATCCATCCAAAGCAATGAGGGATCTTTAACATGCCTACCCCAACCTGAGACATGGGATTACCATTTAAAGTCCCTTCCAAAGGACTAGGCAAGGGTAATTTGGTTATTTACAAGGTGTCATTCAAAAACACCCGTCAAGTCTCTTGCGTGGTTTTGCTCATTAGGGCTGTCACGATACGCTAAGCTCACGATACGATATGTATCACGATATTTACTCACAATACAATTCGTATCACGATACATCATTTTTAATGTCATTTCTGTAATTCGTCAGATATTTTTAATAAAACAAGTTTAACCGCAACAAAGGAGCTGTTAAGATAAGGCGTAAAATCAGCCCTGAAAAGTGGAAAATTTGAAAATTGAAATTTCAAGAACCTTTTCTGGTAAAATGTATACCTAAACGGCATCCCATCAGAATATGAAGTTATTTTTTATCTGTTTTGCATAATATTGCTAATTTTTAGGTCAAAACTTATCTTTTTCTCATAGAAATCAATAGAAAACGGAAAAGTTTTATTGAACATTGTTCCCCCCGGATATACAGAAAGCCACTTTTACTGGAGATGTGTATCCATGATACAAATTTTTTGGCAAAGTGGGGTTCTGTATCTCCGGGGGGAACACTACTCCAGAGACGAAAAACTAAAAATGGAAAGGGGGTGCATTTTATAAGAATCGATATTTTTTACCATTAAATATAGCACATTTGACTATTTTTCCTCTTTAATCCATCAAACATTGTGTACTCAATATGATTGAATGAAAGATACAAGAATTAGAAACGAAATAAGCAAGAGTGATGTTCATTTCTCCGTCAATGTGTACTTCGCGCTAGAAGGCTTACATTGTAGCCATTGAATGAAGAATAAGACCGTATTTTAAGTTCCGGATTTCATTATTTACCGATTAAAGGAGGTTGAACGTTCGAAATCTATTTCTGATACACAATGTAGACATATTTGATGTCTTTTAGCTTAAATTTATCCATTTTAGATAAAATATTCAAAAATGTATACGATTTTTGGTCGATATTATCGAATTTTCTATCCGAGCGCCCCTACCTCTTTCGACCTTAATTTTACAACCTTAAGAGTTCCTCAACATAATGTAAATCATGTAAAAGGTCTGCAAATACATTATATTTCAATAATGATTCATGTTTTTCTGTGTACGATTCGCCATGCGGAAGAAATAAGTCGTGAGATTTAGGGCTAAATACGGCCCTTATCTTAACACCTCCTTAAAATCATTCATAACTTCAATGCTTTGAGAATTAAATTATTGTATTGACTAGAAAACAGGAGCGTCTTTTATAGTTATCTTTGACGACTCGGCGTCGAGCATCGCCATGTTGATTTTTTAAAGATAAAACTTAATGCCGAAAACGAACCGTAAATTAACGATACGGCCTCTTCTCGTATCGTGTTTCGAACCGTCGTCAAGAACCGCGGTGAATCGAGAACCACGGTGAATCGTGACAGCCCTATTGCTCATCCAAATTTGAAGCTAGTACAATGTAGACAATGACATGCATCATTGCACCATGAATCAATGGACTGAGTGCTCTACCAATTGAGCTTTTCCAACCCAATTGACGCCATTTGGTTGTTACTAGACATTTTTGTGGGACAAAACTTAATAAAACATGATTTTGCACATACATGTAGCCATAGGTTTATGCTGTTATATCATACAGACGAAATAAATTTTAAGACAGGAAGTTTTCAATGTTAAATTTCATATAACTTAAACATTACACTATTGCATCAATTGATTCAATTTCATTTAAATTTTTGCATGATAAAGTACCGGTAGTCAAAAACGCTTTTATCCAGATTCCTAAATGAGCCATGCAGACAGTACATGTAGATGATAAACAGAGACTAAATTAATCTGCCATGTTTACAGGGGGATGTGCCTACAGATTTTTCACTGTGCCCTACATGTATGAAATATCCGTAATTTTGTTTGCTCCTTCTTCAAATCTCGTTTTATATTTGGGTTTGAAGAGTTAAGAGGTAATTCATCAATGGTTCCTTCAATGAATTCTAATAGATTTTTCCTTGATAAAAACGTTAGATTCTAGATATAAAGTAATTTCCATACACAATGTTCTATATAAACACCGAGTTTATCCCCCAACTATTTTCAGAACTTTTCTGTGCTTATCTCTAATTGAACCTTTGTGTGACATCACGCTGACATAGAGTAGTTTCCTGTAATGATATAGGCTACATCATGTACTACATGTACATGACTACCACAGAAACGTACCGACAACAATTATTTCCTTTTGCCTCCCATAATTTGACGTCTTGGGGAGTAAATCCCTGATGATCACTCCAACTTCATCAAAGGTAAATGATGAAAGGCTCTCTACCTCGTTCAGTTCATGTACAGAAGCACTTTGCTCTAATGAACATGTTGTTTTGAGTGCACTTTCAACTTTTAAATTGTATTCTTGTCCCTCTCCAAAACTTTGATACAAAATTTTCGAACCACACAATTTTCTGTTCAAAACTTGTGGTTTATTTATGAAAATTGTAATAGCATCAAGAAAATTGGACCATGATCCTCTGAGTTTAACAGTTTCAACACTTTGAAAATTCAAGTTGCTGTCCATGTTCTACTTTCGGTTTGTCATTTCCAAAGCAATATCGCATAAAATTTATTTCGCACTTTTTCTTCTTCTTCTTCTTCTTCTTCATAGTATCCGGTACACCATCAAAATTGAGGATTATTTACAAATAATTACAGGAGGGTGCTGTCCATTGGGTAATTGTATACAGTGGAGGATCAGTGGCGGATTCAGTCGGGGGGGGGGGGGCACGTGCCCCCCCGGCAGTGCCCAAAGAAGGGGCACTTATGACATGCTTTTGGAAGCATTAAACTACTGTTTCCCTAATAAATCTATGAAACTAGTCAGAAATAGCCCCAAATCCCAGAAACCACCGATTTGAGTAAAATTTCCAAAAATTTCTCGGGGATAGATAGTCATGTCCATTGTCTGTACGTGGACGTACACACGTTTCGGGAACAACCTACATTGAATCATGTTCATATCGAATTTTCTTTATCTGAGGGATGAATCGGGAACTTTATATCCTATGCAAGACATATTTAACACACATATTTCTTGACCAAATCTTCGATACAACCTCCTTACCTATAAAACTTACATTTTTTAAACTCTAAATTTGAGGTCGTGATCAATCTTTTTAAAATGAACAATTGAAATTGTTTTGGCCAGATTTAAACCCGGTTACCTCCAAGAATTTTGAAAAGATAAAAATGCATGTTTTTCTTTATGTTTAGAATCGAAGTTATCATGATTACATTTTTGGTTAAGCCCCTAGGTAAATCAAAAATATAATCATGATAGTCTTAGTAGAACTGCCAAGAAATAATTAAACCTTACAATCTGGACGATACAGGGAATGGGGCACCCGTGATCTCTAGTTTGTCAAGGAAATTTATCATTTACAAGGGAATTTTTAGGGTCTGTATAGGGCCGAAATTCGGTAAAAAGAGGTACTTTAATTTCCCCCAATTTTAGACCTAAAAATTCCCAATTCAATCTTTTCTCCAAAACGAGAAATTCATTTCCAATTTACGTAACTATCATTAACTGAAAGGAAAACGAAAGTAGAACAAACATGCTCTATAGGAGGGATTAAAATATAGACAATTGATATGATAAGGGATAATTTGCATGAATATATCGATCTTTTTGTTGTTTGAAATTTATTTCCCAATTTAGGTTAAAATGTTGCAAAATTCCCAATTTCATCGGCCCAGGCCCCTGACATCAGGAGCTAGAAAAAAAAACCCCCTGTATAATTACTTATTTTCTTTACCTTTATACAAATATTAACAAACAAGCGCGAATCTAGAGTGGTTAGGGGGGTCAAGTCCTGTCTGGGATTTGCATAAAATGCTGATTATTCCTAGTTTTACGAGAAATTTATGGCTGGACACCCTTCCCTCCCATGGGCTGACCTCTAGCTATGCCCTTTCAAAACTTCTAAGTCCTGATCCGCCCGTTTCTTTAAGAACTCCTGAACATGTTGAAATTCTGCATGCCGTGCAAGAACAGTCAGTGGCGGATTCAGGGGGATGCGGAGGGGGCGTCTCTCCCCCTCGGCACTGACCCAAAATTTTCTAAAAAAACCCCTTTATTTTGGTTATTTTCAGTGAAAATCAGCAAAATTCGCCCCTTGACCCCCCGGCAATGGGGGCGCTGGATCCGCCACTGTCAGTACAGCATCAGAAAATTTTCAAATATATTCTATATAAATGTATTTATCAACATTGGTATACGAATATAGAAAATGGGATAGAGTGAAGAAATGGATAGAGAGAAGGGAAATGAGAGTGTTCGAATGAGTTTTCATGTGTCACGTGATGTTGAAAAGTTTTGATTGGCTAATATGAAGGTTAGGTTTCATGCATATGTGTATGGTAAGGTTAAGCATTCGAGCCTTTGCCTTCAGAGTAGCTGGTTGCTTTTTTCTATATTGTACAACTATGAGCGATTCTGAGCCACGTGTAGAGCCTGATAATATACAACCTGCTCCAGTGCGTGAGTCCAGTGACGCTTTTGAAGCATTTGACTTATTTAAAGTATATCTAGACAAAAAGCTGGGTTCTTTGAAGAAAGATATCTTAGAAAGTTCAGAGGAGAAAAGTGCAGAATTAGCGAGTAAATTAAAAACTGAACATTCCTACAAATTCAAGTATTCCGGTAATGAGAAACAGTTCCGTTTCAACGAGGAGGTTCAGCTCGCTATTAGCAAAATTCAACGCGCAGCTGATGCTAAAGATTATATTTCTGTTAAAGATATTTGCGCTGATGTCACTAAACTTATCCATAAGCGCAATAAATGCATTAAGATGGCCGATAAGTCGCCTGCAGGCTGGGAAACTGTTCGAGAGTATCTTTCAGATGACCTTGCGTCCGATTCAGATGATGACAAACGTATCCGTTCTGCTGAGTCCCGTGCTATGCGTTCTCGGAAACAACGTACTCGATCAAATCAGAGGAAAAGGAGCGACACTGCTAAGCCTTATTCTATTCCTTCTGGTCGCACTGTGTCTGCTACTCATCCCAACCCCGAGAGTAATTTTAGTCCCTACAGGAAATTCGGCGCCAAGCCTACAGACATCTGTTTTTTCTGCAGCGAGGCTGGACACTGGAGAAAGGACTGCCCGAAACAACGAGAGTCCAACAAACATTAATGATGAGTATTTTCATTGTTCTGACTATTCAAACGATTTATGTGAATTCAACTTGTGTTCGAACAAATTTGAATACGAAATGTCCTCTTCTGATAATGTAAAGGGTCGACTTAAAAATCATTTACATTTCTGGCAAAGAATAGACGCAAATTCATTTGTATTAGATATATTAGAGAATGGTTATTCTATTCCATTTATTTCTGCACCACCTCGCAAATTTAATAGAAATAACAATTCTGCTTTAAAATATCCTGAATTTGTTACAGAGGCAGTTTCTGAATTACTCGTGAAAGGTTGCATTTGTCAAGTTTCTGTTCAGCCTGAAGTTGTAAACCCCTTAAGTGTGTCAGTTAACAAATCGGGTAAAAAGAGGTTAATTCTTGATTTGCATGAGGTCAATCGTTACATCTGGAAAAGCAAGGTCACCTTTGAAGATTTCAAGGTCGCATTAACGTATTTTCAGGCTAACCAATATATGTTTAAATTTGACCTAAAGTCTGGATATCATCATATCGATATGGCTGAATGGTGTAGGACTTATCTTGGATTTCATTGGCAGGGAAAATTCTTCGTTTTTACTGTGTTACCATTCGGCCTCACATCAGCTCCATATGTATTCACAAAGTGTTTACGTCCAATGGTGAAGTACTGGAGATCTGAGGGAGTGAATATCGTACTTTATTTAGATGATGGCTGGTGTATTAATGATACTTATGATAAGTCATTGGCTGATGTTTGTTTTGTTTACCAGTCTCTTACAGATGCAGGTTTTCTTGTTAATCGGGAGAAGTCCATTTTTGATCCCACTCAGTGTTTGACTTGGCTTGGCCTTGTATGGGACTCGTTAGATTTTTCATTATGTATTCCTGATCAGAGAATTTTAGATCTGTTACTAAATATTGAAGGAGTTTTGCAAGACCGTTTAAGTGTATCTGCTAGGATGTTGGCCCAGGTTTCTGGTCGTATTATATCGATGTCCCCAGTTATTGGTAATGTGTCTCGCATTATGACCAGGTCCCTGTACAGGTGTATTGAAGCGAGACAGTCATGGGATCACATATTTCCACTGATTGATCAAACAGTTATGGATGAGTTGTCTTTCTGGAGGTCAAATATTAGGTCGCTGAATGTTAGGAAGCTTTGTCAGTATGAAGTGCCTATCGTTGTATTTTCAGATGCTAGTTCTTATGCATGCGGTGCTTACTGTGAGAGTAAGGAAGGTGATGTTTTTCATAAAATGTGGACTGGCGTAGAGTCAAGAATGAGCTCCACGTGGAGAGAGGCGAAAGCTATAGAATTTTTTCTTGACCATTTCAAAGATTCATTTTCTGGTAAAACGGTTAAGTGTTTTACAGACAGTAGGTGTTGTGTTTCGGTTATTTCGATTGGGAGTTCGAAGTTTCATTTACAACGTATCTCTCTGGCTATATTTGAAATTTGTAGACAGAAATCTATTACGTTGGATATGCAATGGATCCCATGGTCACTTAATACTCAAGCTGACGAACTAAGTAAGGTGTTCGATTTTGACGACTGGGGAGTTTCCGTTCAGTTCTTCAAGTTTATTGATAGTATTTATGGACCTCATACTGTGGATAGATTTGCGGATTCGAACAATACTAAGCTACCTATATTTTGTTCAAAATTCTTCACTACTGGTACATCAGGTGTTGATGCATTTTCCATGAATTGGGGAGGGCACAATAATTGGCTAGTTCCGCCGATCTATTTAGCGAGTAAAGTTATTAAACATTGTGTTGCGTCATCCGCTGAAGGTACCTTAGTAGTACCAAAATGGCCATCCGCGCCTTTTTGGACGCTAATTTTTTGTAATTCCTGGCAGTGTCATTCTTACATTTCAGATGTTTTAGAATTTAGAAATGATAAAGACATTTTTGTATCGGGTTCCTATGTTAAATCAATATTTGGAACTGATAGATTTCGTAGTAATGTCTTGGTTGTCAGGATTTCTCCATACTAATACTATGATAAACGACTGTGAGTTTTCATAAAATGTCATATTGCATATGAACATTAAAGACTGAGTTTCAATTTAATATTACTCATTCATAGATTATTTTTGCAAGAAACATGTTGATATGTTTGATAAAAAAAAAAAAATGCTGAGATAAATTGAGATAATGATTATCATGAGTTCATTATATTTATCAAAATTTTTTATACAATTTTGGTAACTACCAGATATCAATTGTTGATTACACTGAGATGTGGGTAACCACTTGGTTCCCAGTTATGATGTGGTATAGAGATGGGTAACCACTTGGTTCCCAGTTATGATGTGGTATAGAGATGGGTAACCACTTGGTTCCCAGTTATGATGTGGTATAGAGATACAAAAAATGTATGGGTAACCACTTGGTTCCCAGTATGATGTGGTATAGAGATATGGGTAACCACTTGGTTCCTGGTACTAATGATATTTAGAGATGTGGGTAACCACTTGGTTCCCAATGATGGTAATTTATGTTGGTAACTTTTTAGTTCAAGGTTATGATGTGGAAACCATTTGGTTCCCAGTACTGATGTATGAAGATTTTGGTTATTATTTGGGTTTCTATAATGGTAATGCACCGAGATGTGGGTAACCACTTGGTTCCCATTGCTGATGATGTTGGTTTTATTTGGTTGAGTTACTTATGCCTATGTCACCATTTGGTGGATGTACGGACTAGTGAAGCATTTATGTATATATAACCACTTGGTTCACATTAATGATCACGTACATTATGAAGATGTTGGTAATGGAAGCACTTATATTATACGTCAAGTTACGCTTACGTATGAGGAGGGAGTATCCTCTTTGTTACCTCATAGAAATATATTCTTTTCGTTGTGGTTACCTGGTTTATACAGTATAGTCTGCTTTCATTCAGAAGCTAGATACTCTTTTCCCATAGAAGTCTTTCATCATGAATTTATATCTAAATTATTAACTTTTGTTTCGTAAATACATATTACAGATGTATTTCGCCTTGGCCGATGGGAGTCTCTAGCTTCTGAAGAAAATGCCACTCTAAAACGGTTAAGTACCAGTCTTCCAAAAGTATTGATGAATTCAAAAGCAGCGAACACGTCTAAGATGTATAACACAGGATTCAAACAATGGTGTAAATGGTGCAATGACTTGGGTCTTACTGCTTTACCTGCCTCAGATTACCATGTGAGCTTGTATTTAATAGCATTAATGCAGAGTGATGCTTCGTCTTCGAAATTAGATCTTTGTGTATATTCAATAAAATGGGCACATGAGCTGGCTGGAATGAAAAATCCATGTGATACCTTTTTGGTCAAGAACGTGCTTGAAGGTGCAAAGAGAATGGTTTCTAAACCGACGGTGAAAAAAGAGCCCATTACTCCTGATATACTTTTGAAATTGGTCAACAAGTATGGCCTGGATGCCAATTTATACGACAAGCGTTCTATTACTATGTGTCTTGTGGCATATTCTGGATTTCTTAGATTTTCAGAACTGATAAATATCAGAGCTTGTGATATTGAATTTCACGATTTATACGTTTCATTATTCATTGAGAAGAGTAAAACCGATCAATATCGAGAGGGTAACTGGGTTTTGATTTCAAAAATCAATTCGCCTGCATGTGCTTTTACATTTTAAAAAAATTATTTGTCAAGTGCACAAATTAGTTTAAGCAGTGATGAATTCATTTTTCGTCAGTTGTCATTTTGTTAATCATCAAATGATTACAAATTGAGAAGTTCTGAACATTTATCTTACACTAGAGCAAGAGAACTTTTACTTGAAAAATTAAATGATCTGGATTTAGACATTTCTAAGTATGGTCTGCACTCATTACGCTCGGGTGGAGCTACAGCAGCTGCTAATAGGGGTGTTTCAGACAGACTATTCAAAAAACATGGGCGATGGCGCTCGGAGAGAGCCAAAGATGGTTATGTAAAAGAAGACATTACTTCATTGTTATCTGTTTCAATGAATTTAGGATTATAATAAATAATTTACTACATTCTATTTTCCCGTTCTTTTAGTTTTTCGAGCTGGCAATAGGTTCACTCCTATATGAGAGTTCGTTGTTTGTTGATAAATATTTTATGTGTCGTTTGAGCAGAGCGAATTAGAACATAAATGTATTTATCAACATTGGTATACGAATATAGAAAATGGGATAGAGTGAAGAAATGGATAGAGAGAAGGGAAATGAGAGTGTTCGAATGAGTTTTCATGTGTCACGTGATGTTGAAAAGTTTTGATTGGCTAATATGAAGGTTAGGTTTCATGCATATGTGTATGGTAAGGTTAAGCATTCGAGCCTTTGCCTTCAGAGTAGCTGGTTGCTTTTTAACCTCGAAGATTAAATATTATTTTAATCTACTTTCAGATGATTTGTGTATAACAGTGCCAGTTTTATGCTTTCCAGAATGCCAATCGAGTTCAACGAATCGCATTTTGATGCATGTTTATTGTTTTATTATCTCAATTAAACGCAGCTACTAGCTGGCAATAGGTTCACTCCTATATGAGAGTTCGTTGTTTGTTGATAAATATTTTATGTGTCGTTTGAGCAGAGCGAATTAGAACATAAATCATAATTATTGTTACTGACACTGACTGAATCATGCGCACCAAATCCCTTCTAAATTCAGTTCAAATACGCTTCAGATGCCACCAAATTGCTTCATTTTTTTTAAAAATTTTCCCCTCCCTCCCATACCCTCCCCCACTCGGCCCCTCGGGCCTCGCAAGTGATTTCCATAAAAATTGTATGTGCCCCCCCCCCCCCCCGGCAATTGGGGTTCTGGATCCGCCCCTGGTATATGGGAATAAAGAGTAACACTATGAGTCTTTGGATGTTTGGATATGTCTAAATGTGTGTGTGTGTGTTGTTTACGAGTTCTGATGTCTGGTGGAATTAGGATTGTGTTTGAGGGGATTGCAACAAGGGCATGTGTGACTTTTATACATCATTATTAGACGGGTGCGGAGTCTTTTATGTGTGAGGAGGGGGTAATCTAATGTGTCAATAATTTCTGTTACACTGCTTGTATTGTGGTATTTGTTACAGACATACCGAGCTCCCCTCCTTTGTATCATTTCAAGTTTACTGGCAGATTCTTTTGTTTGGGGATCCCAAACTGAGCTTGCATATTCGAGTTTTGGGTGGACAAGAGCTCGGTATGCCTGGTCTTTGATGTTTTGATTTGCTGTTTTTAAGTTTCGTTTTAAGAATCCCATTGTTTTGTTAGCTTTACCTGTAATGTCGTGTATGTGGTTGTCCCATTTCAAGTTTGATTGGAGTGTGATGCCAAGATATTTAGAGGATGATACTTGTTCTAAGGTGTGATTGTGTAGGATGTAGTTGTGTTTTATGGGTTTGCGTTTAGTAGTTACTGAGAGGACTGTGCATTTATTAGGATGGAAGGCCATCAACCAGTCCCTCTCCCATCTTGCGGCAGCATCAAGGTCTGCTAGAAGTTTGAGACAATCATGAGCAGAAGAAATATGCATGTAGCTGATGCTGTCATCAGCAAAGAGGCGGAGTTTGCTATAGGAAAGGTAATCAGGGAGATCGTTTATATAGACGAGAAAGAGAACAGAACCAAGGACAGTGCCCTGGGACACGCCAGATGTGACAGGGACTGTGTTGGATGTCAAACCATCAAGGACAACTGTTTGGGTGCGGTCGGATAAAAATGAGGCAATCCAGTTTTGAGTGTGACCAGAGATACCATAGTACTTTAGTTTGTAGAGAATTCTGCGATGTGGAACCTTATTAAAAGCTTTTGCAAAATCCATAATGATGAGATCAGATTTTGTATTGCTATTGTTTGTGGAGTGGAGTTCTTGGACAAAGGAGAGGAGTTGTGTTTCAAAAGAGCGGGAGTGTCGAAAGCCGTGATGGAGGTCATAGAGGATATTGTTTGATTCATGATTTGAGATGTTACAACGTGTTCCATAAGTTTACAGGAGATATAAGTAAGGGAGATAGGTCTGTAATTTGCTGCTTTGTTAGTGTCACCTTTCTTATAAACGGGGGCTACATTTGCATGTTTCCAATCAACGGGAATGGTTTCAGTTGTGTATGATTTTTTGAAGATGAGTGTTAGAATTTGTGCTATTTCTGTTTTCATTTGTTTTAGTTTACAGGAGATACAAGTAAGGGAGATAGGTCTGTAATTTGCTGCTTTGTTAGTGTCACCTTTCTTATAAACGGGGGCTACATTTGCATGTTTCCAATCAACGGGAATGGTTTCAGTTGTGTATGATTTTTTGAAGATGAGTGTTAGAATTTGTGCTATTTCTGTTTTCATTTGTTTTAGTACGTGACCGCTGATATTGTCTGGACCTGTGACTTTGTGGGGGTTTATGATGTTTAGTAATTTTTCAATACCTGGTATGGTGAAGTGTATGTCTGAGATGTCTGGGTAGGTACTAGTGCCTTTGTCAGAGATGTCATCATCTGGTTCTTGTGTAAATACAGATTGAAATTGTTCATTTAGTATGTTTGCTTTTTCTTTAGTGTCAGTTATGGTGATGCCTTCTTTTTTAAGTGTTGAGATGCCTGTTTTGTCTGTTTGTATTAATTTGATGTATTGATAAAGTTTCTTTGGTTTGCTCTGATTTGTGGGTGGTGTGTCTGGGTCATTAGTTGGTAATTCACAGATGATTTTTTTCTATGTAGTCCCAGTATGCTTGTCTTAGACATTTTTGTAATTGAGATTTTAGTTTTTTGTACTTGTCTGTATAGTTGGGATCTTTCTTCTTTTTGTAAAGCTTGTTTTTCTTATTTATCATTCGTCTTAATTTATCAGTTACCCATGGTAGTCTATGTTTACAGCTTATAGGTTTTGATGGTATGTAGGTATTGATAGAGTTTGTGAGGTTCGTCTTAAAGATGTTCCATAGTTGATTTATGTTATGGATGGGGTATTGATTTTTTATTTCAGTGTAGGTCTTTTCGAGATCTGATCTTATGCCATCCCAATTAGCTTTGTTATATTTTAGTACTTTTCTGGGGGACCTTTGACTCTTTTTAGCCAGGTGTCAATTTCGGCATAGACAATGTCATGGTCACTAGAACCAATAGGTGGCAAGGTTGTGATCTTGGTAACAAATATAGGATTGTTTACGAGTAAGAGGTCTAGAATCCTGTCCTTTCTGGTAGGTATATTTACTGTTTGATGAAGATGGTTGTCATTAATGATGTTGAGAAGCATTTGGTGTTGTGATGCATCAGGTTTGGATGGAATAGTACAGAGATTTGGCCAGTCTATGTGCCCAAATTAAAATCGCCTCCTAGGAGGATGGTGG
This sequence comes from Pinctada fucata, assembly GCA_028142955.1. Classification (NCBI taxonomy): domain Eukaryota; kingdom Metazoa; phylum Mollusca; class Bivalvia; order Pterioida; family Pteriidae; genus Pinctada; species Pinctada fucata. The sequence continues at coordinate 33,220,480 of AP027112.1, read as the reverse complement.
AGTTTGATTGATGGTTTATGCGACTGAAGGAGATTTCTAGTTGTTCTAGCGATTGACCTGTGTCTGATGGTGGTCTATCATACGAAGATATCAAGCTGTTTCTTGGGCCAACAGTCTTAATTTCAGCCCAGATTATTTCACAGTCTGACTGGAGTTCTTTGACTTAAGAACTAATGAGATCTTTGGTAATGGCAATAAGTACGCCTCCATGACTTGTGTGTTTTGGGCCGGACACTCTGTCGTTACGATAGACATAATAGAGGTCAGGAGGGAAGTAGTCGTAAGATGACTCCTTGCCGACATTTTCCTTTACTCGTACGAAGCTGAATTCATCCAATCTCTGGTCTCTGAAGGGAAAAGATACTTACATGTAGCTTCTGACTTCAACTTCACTTGCAGATACATAGACGACGTGTTGTCCACCAAGAATCCAAAATTCGCGGATTACCTGAGCAGTATCTATCCTTCAGAGCTTGAAGTCAAAGAAACTAATAATTCAGCATCCTATTTTGACATAATGTTGTCCTACGACATTGATGGTCACATGAACACCTCACTCTATGACAAACGTGACGACTTTAATTTCAGCATTACAGACTTTCCTTTTCTGAGTAGCAACATCCCTTCATCGCCTGCTTATGGCTTGTTCATATCTCAGTTGATACGCTATGCCAGAGCAAGTACGAAATATACGGATTTTGTTCTGAGAGCTAGGCGTCTTCCAGATAAGCTTCTCAGTCAGGGATATGTTTGTGACCGACTAACATCGTCACTGAGGAAGTTCTACGGTCGATATGGGGAACTCGTCATACACTATGATGTCCCACTCTCCAGAATGGTGGATGATATTCTGTCATAGACCATTTGAACCATCCAACCAAAGATTGTACTCTATGTCTTCCAAAATGGAAGTTACCGGATGTGACAGTTCTACCGAATTGAAGCGGCGTGTGTTGCTTGCAAGCAGGAGATGCTTACTCTTCCTGGGCACCTGGTCTCACTCCCATATCGGGAGTTCGCTTCTTTTCATATGGTGGAGTTTTTTGTTTGTTTGCTTTGGTTCCTGTTTTATCCTGATTTTGTATGCCTTCGGTTTCTGATTTTCTGAATTATCGATTTTGTGCTGTATACAGGGATACGTGTATGGTCATTATCCATATTTGTCATACTAGAGTTTAGCCAAGTTTACAGTTCCCAGGATGATATCAGGCTTAACTGTGTCAATGATTTCTAATAGGTCAGTTTTCTTGTTCTTTAACGATTGGAAGTTGATATTGAGTACTTTGAGTGGGGGTGGTCTGTTTTGTGATTAGTGTTTTTGTGTCGCCTGCGAAGCATAGCGACACTTAGGGATCACTTTGTCCGTTGTCCGTCTGTCCGTCTATCCGTCCGTCTGTCTGTCTGTCACACTTTGGGTGTCACAGCCCATAACTTTTGAATGGTAAGTGATAGGGCTTTGATATTTCACATGTGTATTCCTTGTGACAAGACCTTCCTACACATGCCATAATTTTTGACCTAGTGACCTTGACCTACATATTTGACCTACTTTTCAAAAAAATTAAGAATGGATATATCTTTTGATTAGTAAGTGTTAGGACTTTGATATTTCACACATGCAATCTTTGTGGCAAGACCTTTCTACACATACCATAATTTTTGACCTTGTGACCTTGACCTAGATATTTGACCTACTTTTGAAAAAAATATAAGATTCGCTATATCTAATTTTGATTGGTAAGTGATAGGGCTTTGATATTTCACATGTGTATTCCTTGTAACAATGCCTTTCTACACATACCATAATTTTTGACCTATTGACCTTGACCTACATATTTGTCCTACTTTTCAAAAAAAATTTAGATTGTATATATCTTTTGATTGGTAAGTGATAGGGCTTTGGTATTTCACATGTGTATTACTTGTGACAAGATCTTTCTACACAGACCATAATATGTGACCTTGTGACCTTGACCTAGATATTTGACCTACTTTTCAAGGAAAGTAAAATTGGATATATCTTTGGATTGGTAGGTGTCTAGGTGATAGGGCTTTGGTATTTCACATGTGTATTCCTTGTAACAACGCCTTTCTACACATACCATAATTTTTGACTTACTGACCTTGACCTACATATTTTACCTTCTTTTCAAAACAAAAATTAGATTGTATATATCTTTTGATTGGTAAGTGATAGGGCTTTGGTATTTCACATGTGTATTTCTTGTGACAAGATCTTTCTACACATACCATAATTTTAACCTTTTGACCTTGACCTAGCTATTTGACCTTCTTTTCTAAGAAATTAAGGTTTAATATATCTTTTAATTGGTAGGTGATAGGTCTTTCATATTTCTTATGATGAGACCTTTTTGTTACCAATTTTTACGTAGTGACCTTGACCTAGATGATCGACACTCTTTTCTGAAAATTTGAGAATGACCATATCTTTTAATGTCTGATATTTCAAATGAATTTCATTAGACCACTTTCTAGAATAATAATCAAACCGCTTCGCAGGCGACACAAGCATTCCTTGGATTGCTATTTTTATTTGTTGTGTTGTGTCTGTTTGGATTCGGGGAAGAAGATGCTTGGGGAGTACCAGGGTTTGTAAGATGGGAACAATCAATGATGTCTGTGTCAGTAAGACTTTCGAAGGAGTTGCTAGTTTCGAAATTGGCAGATGAGAAGAAGCTAGTAGTAAAGTTAGGCATTCCACATTGTATGCAGTGCCAGCTGATATTGCTGTTTTCCATGATTTCATAGATATGTTCAGAGATATGTTGTTAGTGTATATGAAACCATGTTTCACAGGAGTCACAACTCACATTTAAAGTATTCTGGCACGGGCCATTTTATTATGCTGCCGCTGCATGCTGAGGGAAGGGGGAGAAAGGGGAGGGAGGGAGGAGGAAGGGGCGGGAGGGAGAGGTAAGGGAAGGGTGAAAAGGGAAGAGAGGAGGGGGGAGAGGTACCCCTGTCCACACCCCCTCAATAAGGGCAATCAGTGAACGACAGCATAATGAAACACCCCGTATCAGAATCACAAAAGGGATTATTTTCAAGTGTTTTAGCAGCACTAAAAGTGGTAGTCCGAGTCCGAGTCGAGTTGAGATTTTTAATTTCAGATTTCTCGACAACGGATGGATGGATTTTGATGAAATGTTAAAGAAATATGTATTTTATACATACAAATCGATGCATTTTATTCGATTGTAAAATAATTGATTATTTTGCACGTAAATAGTTATAAACCGATTTTTACCACACTAAAAGTGGTAGTCCGAGGACGGGTTGAAAAATCAAAAAACGCAGATAATTCATGAATGGACCGATGGATTTTATTCAAATTTTCAGAATTTGTAAGAAAAGGATATTGGAATGCTCGGAAGTCTTTTTTTTTCCAAATTCATAGGTTTATTTTGTGTTTTTAAGTATAATAAGTAGAAGCCGAGTCCGAGTCAAAAACGAAAAGCCGAGTAGGGATTTTAAATGCAGATTTCTCGGCAACGGATGCATTAAATTTGATGTAATTTTCAGGAAATAGGTATTTTATGAATACCAATCGACTTGAATAATTGGATTGTTTTAGATATTGATTATTTTACACGTAATCAGCCTTAAACCGAGTTTAATTTCATTGAAACCGTTTTAATGAAAATCTAAGGGAAAAAAGAAATGTCAAATCACTTAAAATGGTCCTTAAACCAACAAAGATGAATGAATTAAGACCTGTCGAAATTTAAACAAACAAACAAACGAACCCTCCCCCCCCCCCCCCCCCCCCAAAAAAAAACACTATGATTTTGACAAATTATAAGAAAATTGGAAAATGAGAATTTTCAGTAAATTATATATATAATTGAAATGGATTGTTGTTCCTGCCCTCTCCCCAACCTTTTTGGTGACATGATTCAGTGCAGCAACACTGACTGTAATAGGTGATATCATGTCTGCTGTACAAACTTAGATCAATTACAGACAGTCTTGACTATACATGTACATTTGTAATAACTGCTTATTCTGATGACAAAATGTCTTTTAGAGCTATGTCCAACGTGCTTTCATGGGCCTTTTTATGAATATTAACCTGAATATGATTTTAAGACTGATTTTGTGATGTGATACAATTAAGATACTTTGTCTGTTTTGTAATATTTGCTATCTTTGTAAGATTGATCATTCCATCGGCAGCCCTGTACAATCGCTGAAGTGTTTTAAATAAATTGGTGGACAGATGGATGGCTAAAGGGGATGAAAGGAGGCCATTCAAATATATATATATATTCATAGGTGAATATCTGTTTATGCTGATTATCTATAAGATGATTAATCATTTAATATTAAAATAGATACATAGATTTATTTGTATAAGATATAAATATTTCCTGATATTTTCATCAAAATCTATGCACTCATTACAGGGAAATTCGAATCTAATATCTCAGCCCGGACTCGGATTTGCTGATTTTTTTTCAAAAACAAAAATATTGTAAATAATCTAGGAATTAAAAGGATGTGTCTGACCATTCTTATTTGAATTTCCAACAAATTCTGAAACTTTGGAAATAAAATCATCCATCCATCATGTCCATTCATGGATAATTGTATCTGAGATTTTTTATTTCTCAGCTTGGACTGGGACTACCACTCGGTATATAGATATATACTTCCAAGATAAGCAAATATTTCATAATCAAATGATATCCATCGATTTGCATGTATACAATGGATATTTTCTGAAAATTTTCTCAAAATCTATCTACCCGTTGCCAAGAAATCTGAATTTAAAATCTCAACTCGGCGTTTTTGTCTTTGACTCGGACTCAGCTTTTACTTATTTTAGTTCTTAAACAAAATATTGTCCATAGACCTGGGAAAATGAGGATTCTGAGCATTTCAATATCCATTTCTAACAAATTCTGAAAGTTTGAACAAAATCCACCCGTCCATTCATGAATTATCTACGTATTTTGATTTTTCAACTCGGACTCGGACTACCACTTTTAGTGTGGTAAAAATCGGTATATAGCTAATTTCTTCCAAGATATACAAATCTTTCAAAATCTAATAACATACATCGATTTGTATGTATAAAATACATATTTCCTGAAAAATTTCATCAAATTCAATGCATCCGTTGCTGAGAAATCTGAAATTAGACATCTCAACTCGGCTTTTCCCGACTCGGACTCGGAGCCACCACTTTTAATGTGCACCATATATACGTCCTTGGTTAATGTAGATATTTTATTTACCTTGGTTTACCTATATTCTTTATTAATTTTCTTCAAGTTACTTTCAACACATTCATGAATTAAAAAGGACCTAAAGTGGATCCCTATTCATTTTTGTTGTAATGTAGTAGGCTTTCCAAAATATAGATTCCAATATCCAAATAATCGACCAAACGTCATTTTCACGCCATAATTCAAATATTATCACGCCTCAGACAAAATTGTTGGAATCTGATTGGTCAGATCATGGTCACATGACGCCGTGAAAAAAGCCGTATCAGGCTTGTAAATCCGTATCGGGCGAGTAGTTTATTATGACGTCAGCGTGACGTCGTATCATGCCGACGTAGTAAAACAAGATGGTGGGGACCAAGAGATTTGGGCAGACTTCATCAACAGAAATTGACGAAAAAAGTCTTAAAGTTAATCAGGAAAATACACTTCGGAGTAATGAAAAAGCAACAAAGATCGTTAGGGACTATTTGAAGGAGCAGGGTCAAAATGAAGAGTTTGAGGCCCATGATGCAGAGACCCCCACACATACAGTTAGAGGTCTTCGACGTGATAAATTCGTTACACGGTTAGTTAGTGACCTGATACGGAAAAATACATGGTGTGAAAAGAAAACCCGTATCGGGCTCGGCTTTCGCCTCGCCCGATACGGGTTTTCTTTTCACACCATGTATTTTTCCGTATCAGGTCACTAACTAACCGTGTAACTAATAATATTCTAACCCGTTGCGAACATGGCCCATGGCGCTAAAATTTGAAATTTTGGCGATGTTTCGCTCAAATTGGTTTGAAGCAAACGAAGTCAAAATGTGTAACAATGGCCACTGAGTCAAGAAGTAATTCCAATGCACTTTTGAAGTTAATATTTCTCTTTATATCTTGCTTTTGTTTTCATATTTGGAGCAATTTATTATACCGGTATTAAATTCTTGAAAAAATCCTAATTTGAAGGGTTTCTTTTGTTGCTTATTTTCAATCATTTTGACTGAGAATTTCCTGCTGGAAATTGGGGAAAAAGTATATGATTTGTTATTGGGATAAAGATCATCATCATCACCATCATCATCATCATCATCATCAGCAGCAGCAGCAGCAGCAGCAGCAACGACAGCAGCATCATCGTCGGCAACAGCAGCGACGTCGGCTTCGTCGTTCTCCTCCTTCTCCTCATTAATATTATAACAATCATCTTATCATCAAGACGAATACGATCTTTGCATGTTCGTTAGGCGAATATAGCCATGACACTGTGCTACATATAGTTACAAAGTATATGAATTCCCTTATAAATACACATGTATACAGTGCTCAGTTTTCTAAAAATCTTTACAAAAAAAAAAGAGGAATACGTCGGATTTTTTTAAAATGGAATTAAAGTCTTTTTTTTTAATTTCTATTTATTAGATTGTACCTTGTTTTCTGATTTCTAAATACATGTAGTACATAGAAATTCAGGTACAAAACTTCGTAAATTTTAGTTTATCAAATGAATTAATAGACCTCTGTGGTATTTCGAAAATTTTTGACAGTTTTTGTAAATTTTTTTTTTAAACTGGGCTCGAGGAAAAGTTTTTGAAATAAGAAATTCAAAGTCCAAGGGAAGTCTCACTTCTTCAAAAGTCATGGTAGTACCACTGACAATAATCTTGTGAATGTCATGAGAAATATACTATTGAAATATAAACCCTAAATACAGTGGTTCAAAGGATCCGGTATATATTATAATATTCAAAAGATTTGTGCACGTGAACAGCGATACAGACGCCGACATCGGGGCGCAGGGCCGTTAAAGATACCGACAAAGTTACCGACAAAGACACAAAACACAGTTTGCTTTACAATAAATATGTACATGTATTATAATTCATATCAATATGATGAAATGATATAAAATTTTGGCACAAAACATTAATATTATCATATTACAAGTACATACTTCATCAAAGGTGTACATACTGGTATATCATGTGCATTATCCAATGAAAAAAATAAAAAAAAAAGATAAAATAAAACAAATTTATTTTATAAACATGATAAAAAACCAAACGATTCTTGGTAATCATTTGAAGTTCTGTAATATAGCAGATCATTATAAAAGATGGATAAAAGGTAAAAAAGAGGTGATACTTTTTTAGATTGCATGTACATGCAAGTTTTGCACTGAAATATGTATACATGAATGTGGAAATGCAAAACCAAAACAAAACAAAAACAAATGTTTTTGGAAACATTTCAACAAAACACAAAATTAGCGCGAAAGCATATGTATATATATACATGTATATAGTAGCTATTTTACCAGATAAAAATATCGTGCGCGGATCAAGATTTTTGTTTTCGAAAGAAAAGAGGGGGGAGGGTGTTCCGACTCAATCTCAGAAGTAGTTCAACCTAAGTGGGATGATTTTTTTTCTCACTAAAAAGACAACGAATCAGAGAATTGTCAGAGGGCCCAGACCCCATGTAATCCTTCTAGATCAGTGCGCAAAATACATGCAAAGTCTGGCTACGCGAACTTGGTACATGTATGTCATTAGATAAATTGAAGATAGCAAGATGTTCATTAGAACTGAACAGAATTCATTGATGTAGGTGTGGATTCCATTTCCACGTGTTCCCTACGACATAATTGAATTTACCTTCTTTATTTTTTTCTTTTAAGGATCAGATTGATTTTGATTTTCAGCATCAGGGTCATTAGAGCGGGACACGGCATCAATTACTTTACTCGCCTCTAAATCGCCGGGTGTCTCAAATCGAACGATGGTGGGCTTCCGTCCGTACATATACCGCTTCAAATTAGTTCTGTCCTCTAACATCTTATAGAAACCATCCACAGACAGGTTCCTGTCAATCAAAATGTCGCTTTGATCCTTCGATTTTTCGAGCAAAATCTTTTTCATGATGCGCGTCGTACGAGTGGGGTCCATCTGACGGATTTTACGATTTATTTCCGGTCGGAAGGCTTTCCGGTCGAAACCGGAATGGTACACCCTGGTTTCTAGCTTGAATCGTCTGGCAGTTCTTGGCGTCATGATATATTCACGTTTAAATCCAAGCTCCATCATTTTGAAGTTGTCTACCTTGTAATCCTCGTTCAGGACCTTTTGGAACGCTTTCAGTTCTTGCAGCGATTTCTCAGTTTTCTCTTTCACTCTGTTTTGTATGTACTCGTTATATCGCTGATTGCGCTCCATAATTTTGTTCAGTTTTTGCATGCGGTCCACTTCTAGGTGGTTTATCTGCGTGGCCCGCTTTCTGGTAGCGTTGCTGATGTCCAGCAAAGAATTATACACCGTACCTGGCCCTATTGGACAGTTAAACCTGTCCCTTTGGACTTGTCTATTGGTTGTTTGAGGCATTTTGTTCTTTTTACTCGATCTCTATTCCAGAAAGAAAGATAAAATATATGAATTTGAAACTGCATAAGGAAAATTTATCTTGATTCTTCATTCTAAAATACAAAAATTCTATTATTATAATTCAATGAACGAGATAGGAAGAAATTCTCGGTTTAACATTGAAGTAGATAAATTATGTGGATTAATAAAACAATTTAATGTAAAATTATTAAGTATGAAAAAGTACTTACAGCTAGTATATTACGACATTCGCAAGTAGCTTCTACATCATCTATTTAGCTATCTTCCCAGATTTTTTTTTTCAATCCGCTTGATATATACAGTGTTCTTTAATTTTCAAGTCATCCTATCTTCTTTTTGTTATGATTTCATCTTCATTTATTCTTCATTTCTAATTATGCAAAATTGCCTTATGAAGAAAATGAATATCACAATCAAAACTAGTTTATATGATCGTTCGTTGGAACACGAGCGTTTTAAGATTCTGAATCAAAGAAAAAGTCTATATTAATTCTATTGAAAGTAAGGGCAATAAACTAACTTAACAAATAGTAAGAAACACCTTTAATCAATACATAAGTTTTAATCTTAAATAAATACTTCAATTTCCCACTGCCGATAATATGCTTTTGTTTATTTATCGATGTATTGAATTTTGTTTTATGAGTTAGTGAAAGACGATTGATAAAAAGTACACGGACACCCAACAACGGAGAAAAGTTCAAAACTACAGCACTGATCAGGAAAAGGAAAAAAATCAAGAAAGATATTTATTAATATTTCTGATTTAAAAAAAAACAACCCATGAGTTTCCAACATTTTACTAGAGTGCGATTTTGAATCGATCGAATATCACATTGAGTGCTTGAATTTTAAAACGAGCGCTCAAATTTTAAAATTAAGATTGAGATCTGGATATTAAATTGAGCGCTGAAATAAAGAAATTGAGGCCTCTATTTGAATTGTGAGCTCAAATTTACACTCGTATTTCATATTGAGCTCTTGAAAATTATATTGAGCGCTCAAATTTTATATTAAGCGCTCGAATTTGAAATTGAGCACTCGAATTAAAAAAAAATCCATCTGACCTTTTACGGACACCGTACTATCTCCACCAGATTGTGACCAATTGCTTTATAGAGTTTATTTCTCTAAAACCGATAAACAAAGGTACAGAGAAAGAATTATACAAAATCAATATATAAATACAATATCATGACAATGACTGAGATGGTTTACTAAGACATTTAAAAAATGCATCATTGTACACAATTTATCATTCCTCTAACTACTTATATACATGAGCTTATCTACATGTAGTAGTTTTGGAGATAAAGCGTGTAATAAGACATATTAAAAGATTACATTAAATTTCGAGGACTGACAATTTAAATTCTAATAAATCTGCACAGTCCTTATATCACAGACTAGAGTTAAAATCGCTTAGCTCCGGAACTTGCGGTCGTCGAAGAATCTTTCTGACATGGATAATGTATTCTATGCTTGGCTATTTTACGTTCGATTTCTTTACGTTTGCAACATTTAAACTGATTTATGTATTCTTTGCGGAGTGATTTATCGCAAATACCATAAATAATAAAGTTCACAACGCTATTCATATTCAGTAACAAGAGAAATGAGTCTGTCACCTCCAAGGGAACGTCAAATATGCGATATACTTTAAACTGAACTAGTACTCCACAAATATCAAAGGGACTGCAAAATAAAAACGACAATGAACACATTGCCAGCAACGTCATAGTAACGCGTCTCTCTTTCTGCTTCCTTCTGATCATCTGAAAATCTGATAACTTCAATGACTTTGCTGACATCCTTACTTTTAGACCTACACTCGTGGTTACACACAAGAAGAATATTATGACAAGGGGAACAAAGTCCAAAATGAGTTTGTTGATAAATTGTAACATGTGCATCCATTCCGTCACTCTCCGGCGATAAACTTCCCCTTCTTGTAGAATATTACCATCAGCCGAATTGCTCTTAGTGTAGATAAATCCAAAATATAGGGCATCAATGTAAGGTGGTAAACCGGTGATCAGGACCAAGATGAGACTTATTACTAGAAGACAGACAGCACTTTTTCTTGTCCAAACCTGTTTCAGGCGAAGTGGGCAGTAGATTGCAAACGCTCGTTCGCACATTATATCTATGATGATCAATTTTCCTATACGTTTTGGTAAGTCTGCGATCCAAAGCCAAGATGCGGATCGAATAGGTATGCGACCGACCACAAATGGAAAAACATTAAAAGCAATGATATAAAGATTATGTATCAGCCTAAATGAGAGTAATAGAGTATCAGATACAGCTAGGTTCGTGATGAATATTGATGAAGCAGATTTCTTCGCTCTGAAGATCTTGACTGTCAGTATGTTGCCTATGATGCCGATGACCATCAGACATGGCGATAGGAAACAATTAATGAAGAGACTAAACTCATTCTTCTTTAAAGAATGAGAATGATTCATTGTTGTTTCATTTCCCTCGGTAACTTCTTTGTGTGTAATAGATGATGCAGCTGTAACATTCGTATCCTCCATCTCTCGTCGAATCTTTAGTATCCTGCAAACAAAATTAAGGTGAAAATAATTATTCTTTAATTTTGCACTTCTATACGAATTGATTTTCTGTCAATAGTGCGTGCTCTGCGGCTGTAGCGATCCAGTTCATGCATGAAATAAGGAAACCGTCCGACTTTCAGAGAGGACAGGTGTCGGGGCCATGTTTACAAGATACTTCAATATTTCAAAAATCAAGAATCTATTATAGTTACATATACTAGTATTTCTCAAGAAAAACCAATACTTCATTCCTGATCAACATGATTGAACAACAAAGTCAAATCTGACACTCACTCTATAATGATGAAAATAATTACTGAAATACATGTAATATGTACTTAGAGCAACAACAAAAAAAAAAAAAAAAAAAAAAAAAATCTGACACTCACAAAACGAAATAATGACAAACTTCACATGAATGTGTGTCAGTTCGGAATAGATATACAATGTAGGTGTACATTGTACATAAAACTAGTAACTCTAAGTATGAGGCATAATGGAAACAAAACCAAGGTAAAGACGTCTTTTCAAGATCAATTTTATTTAATGGCGTATTCACTATTTTCGAAATCCAGAGTTACTTTCAATTTGGGACTGTATCTGACGGAGACTAATTGTTATGTCATCAAATTCTACGGAAACAGTCCCTACATTCTGCGAAATGACGATACAAAATCAAAATTAACAATACCATTTACATGACGTCATAAAGGTTTTACGTCAGACACCGTCTCAAATGGGAAATAACTCAGAGTCTGTATTCTACAAAGACTCATTATACAGTGCTTGTCAACGATAAGAATGGAGGGGATCTCCAACAGGATCCCACTGCAGCACCTACAGCAAAACATGGAATGCTACAACAAAGAGAAAACAAGCACAACAACAGGCATCAAAGGGAGAAGAAATATTAAAAAAAAAACCCGCTAATTTCAAAGATCAAAGACGACATCAACACGCTTTACTCGATTGACTACACTTCAAGCAACTGGACAAATCGGCAATTCGGTCTTTTCGAAATACAGAGTTACTTCCCATTTGTGCGGGTATCTGACGTCAACGCATTGTGACGTCATCAATTTTTATGGAAACCAGCCTGAAATTCAGGGAAACAGGGTAACATATATGACGTTTTCAAAGGAATTTAATGACGTCACAATGCTTTTACGTCATATACCTGCACAAGTCGAACGTAGGCATGTCAAATCGAAAAGACAGACAAGAAGAATCATATCCCAATATATGGAACAAAATGGAAAATTCAAAAATCGTAACCGAAGGGCATGCTTTGTTACATGTTGCAGGAAATGGTGTGGTTATCCCACTTGTCCGCTTACTCAGCGATCTTGAAGAATGCACAAATATCAAAGTTTACGTAACAGTGTCCTTGCTGTAAGGTGATGACACAAAGCAGCAAAACTCGGGGCCAAAGTAAGAAACAAATGAATATGTAAATGTATTCTGGGTATTAAAAGCATAAATGCGCACGAAACACAGTTCATGCTCTGCCAAATAAGTTCTGAGTTCATGATTGGGTATTAACAAACTGCCCGTCATCAAAAGAGCGATTTCTTTCCTTAAATTTGACTGAACTCCATAAAATGGGATAAAAGTTAATTAAAAGTTATACCGAGTGCAAAATTATAAAGCAAGGTACCAATTGATTTGATAAAATCAAAACACAAACAATCTTTATCAAATTAGTTCCTATTAAAATATTTCTTATCTTATGAACAAAAGTGTTCAACCATAATAATATTCTGAATACATGACATCGCCATACTTAAAAACTGAAATAATGATAATAAAATCAATGAAATAAAAACCGGCACAAAATCCATCATTTGTAATTCTTTTTTTTTTCTTTAAAACATCTAGAACCTCTGGATTCATTCTTATGTTTCTTTAAAACATCTAGAACCTCTGGTGTTTTTAAAAAATATTCCAATGTTACCTTTGTTTATCTTCATTACTTAGTTAAGGTACAGTAATTTTCTTACCTGAACTTTGAATACGTTAATTTGTATGATGTGATCGTCTGACCTCTAGAAGAAGGAACGAAATCTCACAGCTTGTTTTCATCATTTATATCGAGTCAAAATTTCTCTTTTCCTATATTTATGATATTCGAATGTAAATTGGGTATTGATTGCTTGATTTTTCAAATAAACATATACACCTTTGATCTTTTATTCTAATTTCAAAAAAAAAAAAAACCCAACAACATCTACATGAAATACTGTGTTGATTGTCATTGAAATTACCATCGACATAAACTACTATTTCCAAGATTACAAAATATTTTATCATACTTATGAAAGTAATTTCGCTTTTGATGTTTGTTAAAGATAAAACATCCATTGTCGGGGAAAACATCTTGAAAAATACTCCAAAATTTCATTTTGCTTTTCCTAGCAAGTTTCTTTGAAGTTATCTTTTAATGAACTTATGGGGACAATCGAGATTTTTCTCATCAAATATTCTGAAAGCAATTAACACAATAGTAAAGATAAGAAGACCAATGACCTTGTAGCTAACTACGGTATAACAATGATATGATAATTTCGAAAGAGATTTCATTAACTTATACCAGCTTAAGGACAAAGTACTATCAATTAAACAAAATGTTTTTCATAAAAAAACAGATGTCTCCCCCCTCCCTCTAACTTACTTTGACCTTAGGCCAAAATGCAAAATGATGTGAAACCTTTGAGTCATGGGCAACATCATACTAAAACATGAAAGTGATTCATTACATTGTTTGAGGTAAAGGCCAAACATGATTGGCATATACAATTTCGTTATAATGACAAATATGGATAATGACCATATCCCTGTCTACAGTACAAAATCGATAATTCAGAAAATCAGAAACCGAAGGCATACAAAATCAGGATAAAACAGGAACCAAAGCAAACAAAAACAAAAACCTCCACCATATGAAAAGAAGCATATTTAAAGAAATTGACTTTGGTCACATGACCTTGGATATAGGTGATCTGAAACCTACACTCACTGACGAGGGTTAAGTACCCGAAACATGCATGTCTGGTCCATGCCGCAAACTTATCTGCTTTTAAATGATGCTATTGAATTTGAAGACGTTTAACATTGTATGGATCATGAACAACAAAAAACTGAATTAGTGATTGGATACACGGTTCAAAATATAAAGCCTAAACATTATTAGCATAGACAAGTTCAGCCTGGACATGCTTAGCATATACAATTTCATTACCAAAGTAAGAAGCTACCTTAACCATGTGACGTTGGGACAATGTGATAAGAAACATTTAGTCCTTAGAAACAACATACTTAAATATGAAAACAATTGTAAGAAGGGTTCAGGAGATATAACCCAGACAATATTAGTATGTACAATTTCATTAAAAAGAACTAAATGATCTTGACCTTGGGCACATGACCTTGGGTCAAGATGATAAGAAACCCTCCAATCCTGAGCAACAGCATACTATAGTATACGAGTGATCCAGTATACGATTCCACAGATATAGCACAGACTCAATACTAGTAATAATAGTAGCATTTACAATTTCATTAAAAAATGTAATACTTGACCTTAGTCATATGACCTTTGATCAAGGAGGTGTGAAACCTTTGGGTCATCAGCACCATCATACTAAAATATGACGTGATCCGATCACGGTTCAAAAGATTAAGCCTGGACATAATACATGTAACAAATACAATTTCATTTAACATATACTAATTGACCTTGACTTTGGTCACATGACCTTGAGTCAACGTGATGTGAAACCTTTACGTGATAAGCAACAACATACTAAAATATAACAGTGATCCGGCAAACGGTTCAAGAGATATAGCCCGGACAAGAATGTATGCACAATATCATTAAAAATGCACTAAGTGACCTTGACCTTGGTCACATGACCTTGGGTCAAGGTGATGTGAAACCTACGGGTCATAAGCAACAACATACTAAAATATGAAAGTGATACGGCAAAGGGTTCAAGAGATAAAGCCCGGACAGAAATGTATGCATAATTTCATTAAAAATGCACTAAGTGACCTTGACCTTGGTCACATGACCTTGGGTCAAGGTGATGTGAAACTTTCGGGTCATAAGCAACAACATACTAAAATATGAAAGTGATCCGGCAAAGGGTTCAAGAGATAAAGCCCGGACAGGAATGTATGCAAAATTCCATTAAAAATACACTAAGTGACCTTGACCTTGGTCACATGACCTTGGGTCAAGGTGATGTGAAAGTTCGAGTCATAAGCAACAACATACTAAAATATGAAAGTGATCCGGCAAACGGTTCAAGAGATATAGCCCGGACAGGAATGTATGCATAATTTCATTAAAAATGCACTAAGTGACCTTGACCTTGGTCACATGACCTTTGGTCAAGGTGATGTGAAACCTTCGGGTCATAAGCAACAACATACTAAAATATGAAAGTGATCCGGCAAACGGCTCAAGAGATATAGCCCGGACAGGAATGTATGCATAATTTCATTAAAAATGCACTAAGTGACCTTGACCTTGGTCACATGACCTTGGGTCAAGGTGATGTGAAACCTTCGGGTCATAAGCAACAACATACTAAAATATGAAAGTGATCGGGCAAACGGTCCAGGAGATATAGCCCGGACACGATGTGTGACAGACGGACAGACGGACGGACGACGAAGTCAAAACCAATATGTCTCCTCCCCGTTGGGGGGGAGACATAATTCAACAAGTTCAAAGAATTTGTTAATAATATCGAGGTTTGAATATAAGTCCCTGATGATATACAAACATCAACAACTTAATTTCCGTTGAAATGTGGGCGAACCATATTTTCCAAAAAAAAAAAAAAAAAACAAACAAACAAACAAACAAATTGTGACGAAGACCATGAAAGCGGACGTTGACAGATGGATTGTAATTGCCAAAGAGTGCAAATTATATGAAAGTGTAAGAATCTTTTTTTTCGTAACTCATGGAAGAGTATAAAATGAAATTTACACTTGCTTATCAAATTGTGTGGTACATACTAGTATCGATACAAAGAAGTGTTGGTACATCTTGTCGGAAGAAAAAGATATACGATATTTTCTTAATAAACCAGATTGAGAAAATATAAATATTTTTCGATCTAGATATATTTTTTGAAGAATATTCTCCACTCAAATCTATCCGTTTAAGTAGGTAGCAAGTGATTGGTCCTATGTGAGCAGAAATGGGATCAGGTGCCCATGAAGAATGTTTATCTCCAACATTCGTTACCTCTTTGCGGTAAAAAAAAGAAATTAACTTTTCCTTTGCTCATATCATGTCAATTTAGTTAGTGCAATGTACATGTAAATAAAACACATAGAACATGGAACTAGTACATGTAAATAAAACACATAGAACATGGAACAAGTACATGTAAATAAAACACATAGAACATGGAACTAGTACATGTAAATAAAACACATAGAACATGGAACAAGTACATGTAAATAAAACACATAGCACATGGAACTAGTACATGTTAATAAAACACATAGAACATGGAACTAGTACATGTAAATAAAACACATAGAACATGGAACTAGTACATGTAAATAAAACACATAGCACATGGAACTAGTACATGTAAATAAAACACATAGAACATGGAACTAGTACATGTAAATAAAACACATAGCACATGGAACTAGTACATGTAAATAAAACACATAGAACATGGGACTAGTACATGTAAATAAAACACATAGAACATGGAACTAGTACATGTAAATAAAACACATAGAACATGGAACTAGTACATGTAAATAAAACACATAGAACATGGGACTAGTACATGTAAATAAAACACATAGAACATGGGACTAGTACATGTTAATAAAACACATAGAACATGGGACTAGTACATGTAAATAAAACACATAGAACATGGAACTAGTACATGTAAATAAAACACATAGAACATGGAACTAGTACATGTAAATAAAACACATAGAACATGGGACTAGTACATGTAAATAAAACATATAGAACATGGAACTAGTACATGTAAATAAAACACATAGAACATGGGACTAGTACATGTTAATAAAACACATAGAACATGGAACTAGTACATGTAAATAAAACACATAGAACATGGAACTAGTACATGTAAATAAAACACATAGAACATGGGACTAGTACATGTTAATAAAACACATAGAACATGGAACTAGTATATGTAAATAAAACACATAGAACATGGAACTAGTACATGTAAATAAAACACAGAGAACATGGGACTAGTACATGTAAATAAAACACATAGAACATGGGACTAGTACATGTAAATAAAACACATAGAACATGGGACTAGTACATGTAAATAAAACACATAGAACATGGGACTAGTACATGTAAATAAAACACATAGAACATGGAACAATAATATGGAATTTATCAAAATATTGATATCATTATTTTTAACGGTGCAGCATTTATACGGCACCTAGTTTAAATGGTTTTATTTATAATGTCGAAGGGTTCCAACTCTCTACCTTCTTGAAGAAAATTCCAAACCAATTTCCATGCTCCAGTCACGTGTTTCGAATATTAAATTCTCATCAGTGATGCTTTCTAGCGGAGCCACAAAAAATATTTTCAGTAGCGCCCTCTTTATTTTTTGGAAGTTAGATTTTTACATTTACATTACAGAGAGTACGCGGCTCCAAATCCTGTAGGGTCGATTCAGTAGCATATCCAAATAAAATCTATGTTCAAAATAGCATTGGAGGGATGGTGCTAAGATGTTAAACTCCTTTAATTTCGATGATATTTATCGGTGAAATGGCTAGTTTCCGAAATAGCAATAAAAATTATATATGATGTCACATTGATAAAAGGCCAAAACAATGCTTCTTTCAGGTGACAGAGCTGTAGCATTGTAGGGATGGTGCTAGGATGTTAATATCCTTTCATTTCGATGATATTTTTGGATGAAATGACAAGTTTCCGAAATAGAATGTCAAATTCATAAAAGGCCAAACAAAGAAAGAGCGGGGAACGAGCTTAACTGCTCCACACTGAAAGAGAATTAATGAGATAGAGGTACTGTGTTTTGTGGTTCCGACATGCAGGTACATGTTTGATATAATGTTGGAAACATACTTTATCATATAATACCTTTTCCAAAGATTTCACTGTGTAAACAATAGTATATCCAACATATATACTCGTCAGATCCACAAAAGACAGTTTGAATTAAAGGAAGAGTTTGTATTTCGGAGATAAACGTACTGTGTTTTGTGGTTCCGACGGGTATATATGTTGGATATAATATTGGAAACTAGCTGGTTACATCAGTCGCATGTGCCTTCGCTTCCAAAATATGATAGATCATTGCTGATAAAATGGGTACCATAATGTAACCTAGTTAAGAAAGGATGCGAACACGTGCACATGGCGGACGGATAACACGTTGGACGAAAAGGAATCGAGAATCGGTATAATTTGAATCTGAATAGAGAAATGTGATCAAAAAATAAAAAGAAAAGAAAAAGAAAGAATTAGTATTAGCTGGGCATTGGACAGATGAAGACC
This sequence comes from Pinctada fucata, assembly GCA_028142955.1. Lineage (NCBI taxonomy): Eukaryota > Metazoa > Mollusca > Bivalvia > Pterioida > Pteriidae > Pinctada > Pinctada fucata. Next base: position 33,201,717 of record AP027112.1, on the reverse strand, counting down.
TTAGAGGACGACCGTGACACTGAAGTGGTCGAGAAATTAGCAAAAAGGGTATACAGTGTACATGCACTTCTCGTTGTTATATTTATCAAATGTATAGATATCTATGGAAAGCCATTGCTGTCTTATGTTGGGTCTCGTTCAATATTATGTGATGTGGTTTCATCATGATGTTATGTTACTTTGTTATTATGTGGTGTGGTTTTATCATGATGTTATTTTACTTCGTTATTATGTGGTGTGGTTTTATCATGATGTTATGTTACTTCGTTATGATGTGGTGTGGTTTCATCATTATGTTATGTTACTTCGTTGTTATGTGGCGTGGTCTCGTCATGATGTTATGATACTTCGTGATTATGTTGTTTGGTTTCATCATTATGTTATGATACTTCGTTATAATGTGGTTCGTTATTATGTGGTGTGGTTTCATCATTATGTGGTGTGGTTTCATCATTATTTTATGATGATACTTCGTTATTAAGTGATGTGGTTTCGTCATTATGATACTTCTTTATTATGTGCACTGATTCCGGGTTTACAGATCACATTTCGGTTCTTTTTAAGGTACAAATGTATATTATTCTTATTTATGGTATAGAATCTATTGAAAAAGAGTGTTTTGTTGAACTAAAAATTCTAGCGTTTATGTTCTTGTAGACATATGACATTGTCATATACAATGTATTCTTTGTTTGACTGCATTTGTTTGATATAAATTAAAGTCCTATTTTATTTGATAGTGTAGGAATTTTATCCACCCGGGTGTTTGATTCCTTTGTGGCAATGTACATTTCATTAACTATGCTATTTTTGATGAGATGATAATTATGTTCTAGGAATTTTATATTGGACAGCAAGATTATATTTTTAAGTGTCACTCTAGCAAGTTCTGCTCTGCAAGCATCGTTCAGTGCTTTGCAGTGCACACCAAGGATTTCTTTAATAAATCCCAGATTCCACAACGTTAACATAAGTCGAATAATTTTTCTAGAAGTTTACATGGGTTATCTAACCCAAAGGCTTCTCTAGCCTTTTCTAGACGTATTTTTATGGCTGCATTGAAGTTGTCATTATATCTAAAAGGTATGCCTAGATGGCGATATGGATTCACAGTTTCTGAATGGGCGTCATAATGTGAATTCATTTTGAAATGATTTTCCATTTGAGTTAAAAACAATTATCTTAGATTTAGTTTTTTTACTTGTAGTTTCCAATTTGAGCAGTACTTTGAGAGTGCATTTAGAGCGTTTTGTAGACCTTTTTGGTTTCGGATACCAAATCCGGCGCCGGCATACTAGTCGATTTGAAAATTTCATAACATAGAAATGTCCTTTCCTATGAATTTTTTTTTATGATTCTTATCTATGGGATATTGTACTGAGCGATTCTAGCTTGGTTGACACTCTGGCAACCTTGGGCAACTCTTTTTATCGACGGAAATTCAAAATGGCCGCCAAATGCCTTCCACCAATAGATGAAATTAATTCTTTTCTTAAATATTAAGTGTGGCACATCAAATCAGGGGTTTTGAGGGTCAACAAACCCATTTCCGGTGTCATTTATACAATTTGAGTTCATTCAGGACTAAAAATCCAAGATGGCCGCAAAATTTCAACCTCGTTATGGTACAATGTGAATATTTCAATAAAACGTTTCTGTAACACATCTTATTTGTAGTTGCAATGGTCCTAGAATACATTTATTTTGCTGTTATGGTTGTTTCCAGCTAACACATGCCTATGGGACAACTCTACTTATCAGGGGAAATTCAAAATGGCCACCAAATAGTCTCCTACTAGTGTGTAAAATGTAACAATTACTTTATATATCAAGTGTAGCACATCTGATCAGGGCTTTTAAGGGCCAAGAAATTCATATCTGGTGTCATTTTGCTTATTAGTTCCTTAAAGGCTTAAACATAAAATGACTCCTCACTTCAATATTCACATTTTGTTACGAATAACTGTAGTTCATCTTATTTGTGATATCAAAGGTGGTATAATCCATGTCTAATTTCCTTTTGTCGATAATAGCTTACACATGCTCTTTTTACATAGATTGCACATTTTCAAACCGTAAAAGTGGAGATCTGAATCATTTTTTTATTATGAAGATAAAAATAAATTGCAGAGATTGTATGTTTAAAAAAAAGGGGGGAGGGGTGAGAGTCGACCTGAAGCATGAATTTACATAATAGGGCAAGAATTGTCAAAATATCATGTCAAATACTTTTAAAGTGCTCGTCCTATTTGAAAGTCTGCAAAAGGAATTCAAAGGAGCTAAGTTCTCCCAGGATTGCTGCATGATCTGTATTCTTGACATAGATCATTTTCCATGTCACTGTTCTTTTTGACTTATGCTATTGTTCTGTTCTAGATTCATTTCAAGCTGGTCACACTGACTACTTCTTGCTCTTCAACCAAATACGCTATGTGTTGTAATGATGTAAGAAAACATTTGGAATGAAGACCTATTTAACATATGATATAGAAACACCATTCAAACTGTACGGAACACTGATATCTAAGACAATTGCTTTCAAGATTTCACCCACTTAAGTTTCACATGCCAAAACATACGTAGTACCCCTCAAATTCAATTTTGAATTACTGAAGAAAAAAACGGAGGGAATCTCCAACCAGAATTAAAAAATTATCCTTAGATGTAATCATACATGTAGCAGATGAAATTTTGAAAGGCCTTTTCATTTACAAACTTAACCGTCCTTATGAAGACAAAGGAGAGTGCTAACCATGTCACTATTGAGCAGCCTTCTTTACATAGATGAATACATTTTATGCACCAGACATGCATGATTCGGACAATGAATGCTCATTAGTTGGTACTTCCAGCCAAAATGATTCAAAGAAGCATGAATAATTAATTTTGTTTTGCCACATTTGAAGACATTCTATTCTTACAAAGTACCATTTTAGTATAAATAGCTAGGATAGAGATGTAAGGATCAGAATTTCATTGAAAAATGGTACATGTTATCATTAACGTTATATACATGAATATAGTAGATAGCTCAACTCAATATAAATTACACCGAGGGACTGTTGTAAAGAAAACACCAAACACTTGAAATCTGTTGCATTCTTGCCGATTGTTAAAAAAAAAGCTGAACAGGCCAAGCAAAGAAACTGTCATGATGGTCAAAAGAGCCAAAATAGCCAAGTCACCTCGAGTGTACTTGCATGCTTACCCTAGAATCACCTGCGTCAAACAAACTGGTCATATTAGGCACGGTCCATTTGATATTCTGGGGGAGGGGGCTTGGGTTTTTTGTCGGAGCAAGATTATTTTTTTCGCCTTGGACTGGGGCAAAATTATTTTTTTCTTGCAAAGTCGGAGCAAGGAGATTTTTTTTAACAAAGTGATGTGCAGAATGTTTGTGTTTTATCAATAGATATTATTATATTTTTACTCAAAACTCTTAATATTGATATATACTTTATTTTTATGCAAGTATTCAATTCAATTATAAATAGAGAGATAAAAGATATCTACAATACAATTCTAAATAAACAAAATTTATATAAGGTACATGTATATAAGAGGGCCTTTGGGGAAGGTCTTCTAGACAAATTTTAAAATGTAGAATTGTATTTAAATGGTGAATAACTAAAGTTCTCCTTCCAAGCTTACAAGAACATAAAATTGAGACTCTATGGGATACATGCAACATGCATTAATAGTTATACATAAGTATTGTTAACACTTTTGATATCTTCAAATATATGAACTTTGACATTAGCAAATAATGATTGATAGGAAACTATGGCGAGCGAAGCGAGCCAGAAAATTTTCAAGAATTTTAGCAAAATTTCATGGTAATTCTTCAAATTCAGATTATTTGTAAGAGCAAGATTTTTTTTTTTCTGTCACACCATAAGCAAATTAATTTTTTTCATCAAAATGCAGAGCAAAATTATTTTTTTTCGAAAAAAACCCAAGCCCCCCCCCCCCCCAGAATATCAAATGGACCGTGCCTTAGTCAACATGATTAATAGGGAAACTTTACTTTTGAGAACCATTTCAATCAAACAAATGACATGATTGTTTGTCTTTGCATTACATTTTGACGAATCTTATTGTTTCTTCTGTATCATTCTTAGATGTAGTAACCTGAACTAAAGTGATATTTGGGTTTATTATTTAGAGATAATCTTTCCATTCCTTTGTATAATCCTTTATGAAACACAAGGTAACATATTATAATCATAGCTTCACAATTTATCTTCGCCGAACTTCGGCAGGTGTGTTTTGTCACGAGCGGAAAGCATTTTTTCGGATATGCCATTCCTGTCCGTCTCCGCATAGGTTTGGAGTTTTATTTTTTTACCGAGCACTTTTGGTTTCCTGCAAAATATAAAATGACGGAAAAAGTAAGGTCGGAGGATGTCCTTGGGTTAAAATGGGACAGATGTGCAACTGATCTTATTGTTAAGTCATGTGAGTAACTCAGAAGCAGAAGTTTCAATATTATCTATCTTTTTGTACGTCACACGGACACATTCGTTCCAGTAAGTGACCAGGGGATGTCTATATCCTTCAAAATTTCATCAATCATTTGAAATTGGTTCCATTTTTTTTTAACTTGTGTGTACTTTTTCCCAGCTTTTGTTTAATATTTCGCTCGTCTCGCACGTTATTTATGTTTGGTTATTTTTGTGTGTTCTGCGCCATTACGATAGATCTCAGCTGTTGCGCGATCCAAATGTCACTGTGTACAGTTCAACCAAGTGCTTGTATAAAAAAAAATTTATTATTTATTTTACTATGTTGCACTAAATCATGTCACTTTTAACTTAAATAAAGCGTCATTTTGGTTAATTTAGGCGTCATTTCGGTTATTACCCCGTCATTTGGGTTACTAGGTGTCATTCCAGTTATTCTTTGTACCGCTGTGTATCACAATCGCATGTTCCCTGACAATATCCAGATAATTTTGATCATATATCCATTTCCTATCTTATCGTAAGCTGAAATCTGCTTTCATATCGATACAATTCCCTGTATGAGTCCCACTATCCACCCATAAACATTTGAATCATTTTGAAAACTGAATCAGCCGCCATTTTCTTCTAGATCGTGGGAACATCCGCTTTCTCTCATGACCTATCATTCCTTATTTGGACTTCGTTGTAAAGTCCATAGTAAAACTTGCTTGTTACAATTTCCAAATAAGGAATGATACATCACTAAAGAAAGTGAATGTGGATCATGTAAACTTGGCGATCCCAATACTGGTATACCAGTATTGTTGACAATCCTGTTAAAAAAAATGATTCCAGTATTGTTGTTCCCATGATCTAGAGAAAAATTGCAGCAGGCTTGGTTTTCAAAACAACTCAAATGTTTCCAGATGTTGTGTCACTTGTGTGGCTTACCATGCTTACCGTACCAGCTTCATAATTTTGTGTACTGAGATGTTTCAGGCTCTTTTTTGCTTTTAGTTCCCTCTGTATTTTTAGATCAAGTGTTGATTGATGGCTCTTTTAGCCACTTCCTTCCACTTTCCCTTTTTCTATCTCAAAAGGCTCAAAGTGGGCTATTGTAATATTGTCCATCCATCCGTTCATTTCACATTTTCAACTTCGCCTCCGAAACAGCGCGGAGGATTTTGATGATACTTGGTTATGAATGAGTTTATGAAGTACATGTATGAAAGGTCCTCTACCAAGTTTGTTCATTTCAGCTGGATTCCTTTAGGGTAGATCCAGGGCAGGGTCAAATAGGCCCCAGAGGGTACCCCTCATAAAAACCAGGGTGACCACAGACTTTGGAAAACAAGGAAAATAATAAATGAAAATTTCGATATGGCTTTCACATGTTTTTCACATGTGCATTTCTTGTGAAAAGGCTTTTGCACGGACATCAAAAGTTTTGACCATGACCTTGGAGTTTGACCTACAATTTACACTACAGCTGTTAAAAGTGTTTACTAACAATTATGCAGATGGGGGCATTACTTTGATTAGTGTTTCACAAACACAGTTTTTATTTTTTAAACCCCTTGCCCTTCACCACCCACTGTTTTTATATACTTATATGATCATACCATCACACATAAGTTATATCTTGTATCATAGAAATGTATGCCTGTATATTTTAAAGTAACAGACAAAAAATCTACGAATTTATATTTTATTTATATTTCAGGTGGTGGCCTTATCCTTGGAGGTACTTTCTCTGCTCTATTCTTCAAAAGTGAGTATCAGATCAGGGCACATGCATCTACATGTATATAATGAATACAGATAAGCATGTATATACGTAGAAAAATGTATATGCTAGGAATACGTTTAAACATGCTTCATGCGCAGAGATGTCAAAAATTACGTTACAAAATAAGTTCTTACCAAATCATAGAAGCTATATTTTAAAACTTGAACAATTTATTTACAATATCACAAACTCTTAACAGAATGGAATTGCCTTGTTCCTTGTCAAAACCTGTTTATATTGTTATATATGATTTGTTCTTCATGAATCAGCATTGAATTGACACCAAATCAGCAAATGGAATTTCCGTTTTCAATTTAAAACATGATTGAGTCTTCAGCCAACACACAATATCAACCCAAATTTTAAATTGCTGTTGGCAATTTCTGTGCTACAATATACAATTATTGACTTTTGATGAGGTCTACTCGTGACCATACAGACCTGGTCAGGTATTGGTTGACAGTGAGGCTGAAGGTCGAGGTTAACCAATGCCTGACCAGGTCTGTAGAGTCACGAGTAGACCGAAATCAAAAGTCAATAACTGCTTTATTTTTTTTTAATATTTGCAATGTAATTCTAACACTACAAAAATTAACGCACGTGCACGTGTTGGTTATTATTATGTCAATGAATCCTGAATAGACCGCTTTCAAGCGTTAGCGGTCAACTCACTATGAGGTCGACTCTATCCAACTGCGTCTAAGAAATAAGCAAAAATCGGCAATGATTCCTGATCATTTTTAAAATAATGACCTTGATCTACTTTCTCTTCAGGAGCAGTTTTGATTGATATATTCAATAACTTTGATCTTTATTTATTCAATACATGTAAATTGCAATATGCATTGAATTTTGTACAAGGCTTTCTTCTTGATGTATAGACATTTACTCTACTATCTTTGTGACAGGTAAATTATGGCCGATTACATTAGGTGTTGGAATGGGGATAGGAATGGCTTACTCTAATTGTCAGAATGATGTACAGAATCCTGGCTACTCTAAGGTAAGATAAATATACAGGTCAAGGTCATTTACAGGTAAATTATGGCCCATTAGGCCATGTAAGATAAAATCTATGTTTCTCAGACACCGCCGCGCGCTATAAATTGCCGCCGACGAGATGTTTTTATTGCAACTTCAGAAAAAGATATACGCCGTGTCTCATCCTCGATCGTCGATTAAAAACGAAATATCCATTTATTTCATTGAACATGTTTATTGTCCTTTATAATCGTCAAAACTGTACCCGATGAATAAATACTTTTAAAGGCCCGTATAAATCACGGCGCGTTCCATAGTTACGTTACGGGTAAAGACTTTATCCACGCGTCGTTTAAAGGGAATTGTATAGGATACTAGTATACTAACAACGTGCCGCGGACACTTGGACGACTGGCTATTCGCGTGTTTAATACATCGAGTATTACATGTATTAAGATGTTCGTATAGTTTTCTTTATTGATCTCCACAGCATATGTAAATACCTATGCCGAACAATAGCAAGTGTGCATTGTAATACTTCCGAATCTATTAATAATGACAAGTATAAGCAAGGACCGCCGACGAACGCAAGAGAAACGTAGTTAAATCCTTAAATCTATGAATAAAAGAATGTATATTGTACCCGGGCTGTGTACATTATTTTATCAGACGGTGGTTAATGCTGAACACTTCATTCGATTTCTAAAGATTCCGCTTCATCCAGACACGACTTCCGAAGATATACGCTATCTGCCAAATTTTTATTTACCATACGAACCGATCCATCCGAGGAAGTCAGGGGTCGTATTTAATTTGAACTGGATTTAAACAAGATGTGAGCAAATACTGTAACAGCCGTCGAGTCTCTTACGCGATTCTACTAAATACTCACGGCAATCAAAACATGTCATACTTCGTATATCAAATTTTGAATCGATTATCTTCTTCCATTCAGACAGATGAGCTATGACTCCCTGTTCTCAGAAGGAATAGGTTATTTTACTTAAAAAGAAACTCAACTTATTTACAGGAGAAAGCCATAGATTTTAATGTACATGTACCATTATTTTGACTGGCGGTTCAAAGACAGTTTTCTATGAAGAAAAACGGGGAGGGGGGGGGAGGGGCAGCATAAGATTTTTTGCCAGGACAGACGACTTTTTTGTCTTACATGAATAATAATAGCACTCTTGATGAAAAAAAAAACAAAAAATAAAAACCCTACCTACCTTGCCACTTTTTTAGACCCAATTATCTGAGAAACATAGAATTTATTTTACATGGCCTTACATTAGGTGTCGGAATGGGGATACGAATGGCTTACTCTAATTGTCAGAATGATGTACAGAATCCTGGCTACTCAAAGGTAAGATAAATATACAGGTCAAGGTCATTTACAGGTACATGTAAATTATGGCCCATTACATTAGGTGTCGGAAAGGGGATAGGAATGGCTTACTCTAATTGTCAGAATGATGTACAGAATCCTGGCTACTCTAAGGTAAGATAAATATACAGGTCAAAAAATAATCCAAGTGATGAAGGAAAGATAACTCTATTTTACAGTTCCATTGCTCTGTTGTTCTAGCTGCAACAAAATTTTGTTGCAGCCCATGACATCGTTGGAAACCCACAGCCTTACGATTATAGGCCGTAGGCGCAATGGTCCAGGAATTCTCGTTTTATGCGTCGTGGGGTTATTTATAGTGACCAATGAAGTAGTCAGTTTGAATAGTTTCAGCTCTTATGTGTAAGAGGAATTTTGTAACGCTCATTCTGATTGGCTTAAATTCCCTGCTCAAATTGTTTTGGAATATGAGGGTTTCCCAGTAGACTGTCCCATGGTATCTTACATTGTATAATGGAAAAGATACCGTGGGGTTCTGACGATAAGCCCATGGTATCTAAAGAAATCTCAAGATAGTTGTCACAGTGGTTTATCTTATTTTGTCCTATCTTATTGAATAAAAAAGAATTTAGATGCAAGTATAGCTTTGTGATCACCATAATTTGAATAGTGTTAGGTATTGAATTTTTGAATACAATATATTTCTTTCTTTATCTCAATACATGTATAGTATTCCAATGGGTGCAAGGTTTGAGAATTCTGTAGGAAAAAATGACAAGTGAATAAATTTCTAATCATATCTGTCTTATATAAATCAAGATTTCTCATTCCATATCCTGATAGTTTGCAAAGTTTATGAAATTTCAAACGCTTTTTATCTATTGTAAATTTCATTTTGATAAAGATTGACCAAGAATAAGGAATATATTATGTTTAAATGTTAAAAATAATAAATTGGAAGAAAATGTCGGAACAAACGAAGAATCAAGCTAAATTTAAAACGGTCATATTTTCTTTTACAGAGTAGCTGATGCCAGTTCACACCTTACTTGAACATTTGATCTAGGGAGCCAATGTTGAATTATGTCCTACACAAAGAATTTGTGACTTTAACAGATAATTTATATCTATGAATTTTTTATAGTGTTATCATGTTGTAAATCTGAAGTATTAAAATTCAGTAAAAGTGATCATGAAATGCATCTTTTTTTTTGTCTATCATACATATAATGAATCCTAATAATAGACAATTTTCACATTAATGTACAGGCTATTTGGGGGTTCTGGGTCGGCTTGGGTGTTCAGAATCAAAGCTAAATTTTTACTTATTTAGATGGAAAGTAACATTTGGTATTTTTGTAGACTATCAACTATCAATATTGAATAATAAGATAATTACTTATTCATGTTATTACGAAAATTAGTTCTTATTTCAAAATTACAGACAGTTTTGTGCTACCTGAACTCCCAAAACAGGCAACCTGGAACTCCCAAATGTACTGTAGTAGACTTGCATTTTAGATACTCCAAGACCCAACATCACAACTATTGACATTATTTTTCTTTATGACGTCACAGATCTGTTTCGACATCACGGAAAGGAAATAACGTCAAATGTTGTGATGTCGGGTCTTGGAGTATCTAAAATGCAAGACGACTGCGTTGATGTGAAAATTATCTATAATTCCAAGTTGTTGAGCTATAGCCCAAGTGGAAGAAGTTTTAAGGTCATGATGTAGTTGTATCAAAGACTTATTTTGCTTTTGAAGGTCAAAAGTCGAGGATCACTTGTATCAAACATTCTATTCAGGGCTTTTCCCTCGAGTCTGTATCCTAAATTGTGTGTTGTATATAGCCTCCTCATTCTGAGCTTAACTTTAAGGTATTGGGGGTATAATAATGATATCGTCAAAAAGCTAGAAATTATGTACTCCCATATCTTACATATTTTCAGATATTTGATATTTTTTAATGTTTTATTCAATATGCCATGAAAATGTAAGGTCTTGACCATTGCCAAAGTTGAGCGTCTTTGGCAAACTTCGTGGTATTTAATTTTTCTGTCACCAAAACGACCAGAATTAGGGTATTATACCCCTAATGTCTTAAATGAATGTAGAAAATTCCATGCAATGTAATTTTAAAGGATCTTAAGCCAACTATATCCTCAAATATATGTGACCTTGAAGGAAAAATTGAAATTGAGAAGTTTGAGACAAGTTAGGTGGGATAACATGTGCATAATCCATTTCCAAATTCAAGAGGACATTTTTTTTTGTTTCCAGCTTCTGCAAAAGGAATATAAAAACTGGTCTGTCTCTGTTTGTTAATCTAAATCTCTTCAAATAGTAAGTGCTAGGATTTTCATATTCCACTTGAGCCTTGGAGTTTGACCTACTCTATTGACAAACACTGGGAGAATATAATTCTTTTAAAACTGAAAGTTGGTATACATACAGTACCAGTAATTGGGAAGGTCATTTTCTGCAATCTCAATGGGTGTTGCATGCAAGCAGGAGATGCTGACTTTTCCTTGGCATCTGGTCTCGCGTCCATATTGGGAGTTCGCTTCTTCTTGTGTTGTGGAGGTTTTGTTTGTTTGATTTGGTTCCTGTTTTATCCTGATTTTGTATGCCTTTGGTTTCTGATTTTCTGCATTATCGATTTTGTACTGTGTATAGAGATATGGTCATTATCCATATTTGTCAGTCTTAAGAAAGTACACTGACTTCAATGGCCCCTTTTTCAAATAACTGGGACTATGGCCCATGGTCCCTGTCATTCCAAATCACTGCAGTACTGTTCATTTTGGTGTAGAGTAACCCTATTGGTGTAATGTCAAGGTCGTTGTTCAAAATGGTAGATCACAAGGTGGACTTAGAATTTGGTTTTATTGATACCCTGCAGGAGATGCCAGGGGCCTCCTGTTTTGTTGATACTCTTTCTGTTCACCATGAAACAATAATTCTGTGATCGTTGCAAAATGTTTACTTGCATATAGAGAATAAGGAATAAGTATCTTAACACACAGCAAGTGCATTTATTGTACATGTGATGATCGTTAGCGCATTTCATCGGATTAATGCTTTTGCTGTGTGTTGCCTACCCGTAACAAAACATAAGTTGTGATATTCTTTCTATATATATATGCACCACAGTTGTCTGCTTCATTCTTGTTTTTTGAAATTGCAGTTTGGTGACGTTAAAATTCAGGTCCATTTGCAGGTTAGAACAGCCGTCGCGGCATGTTTCTTTAGATCGTATACACTGTTACGTCACCAGCGTTTTCATGAGAAACACAAAGTTAACACGCTTCTTTCGATAGCATCATCTAAGGATGCATATATACATGTATAACAGTTGCAAATAATTTTATGAAATTTGAAAGGAACCAAGTGCATAAAGATTTCTACCAAAATCTTCTACTTTAATTCCGATCTGTAATTGGTAAAGACTCATATATACTAGAGATTCTTGTTGGTAGATCAGTGCCTTTTTTATCTACAGCGATTATTACTTCACACTTTACCACAAAGATAAGTTTGTATTGATCTGCTTCATTAACAAACTGGAATGAATTTTTCATAATTTGTGTTTATTTATGCTTTAAAACTTGGAGAGGAGGTAAGAAGAGCTACTTAGACATACATATAGATTGCCTCTTTGTGCATTCTATATGTCAAGGCTGAGTAGCGCTTTGTATAATCCATGGACAGGCCTATAGTAATGGGGTGTTGCAGTATTTGATCTTCAGTAGATGGTATGTAGGAAAGGAGCTTCAGATTCCACATTTCTCCCGATCTTTTCTACATTCAAATAGAATAGAAAAAGAAAGGAAAATATGAATTATTGCCAACAAGATTGCCGACCCACGCCTACAACTACCATCAACACGGCTCACTTTTGGAACTAGATAAACACACGACCCTTAAAGACAATGTGACAGCTCCAACGATTAATACTTATTCTAGGGAAAGCTTAATTATACCACGGAATAAGTTTTTGATGACCTACCCAAAAGGATTTAATAGCGGGAGAAGTACAAGTTTTATTTAGATTTTTCAACGTTAGATAAGAAGACAAAATTGCATTTATCCATTGGGACAGTAGACCTGTAGACACAAAGAGTAAACAACACAAATCACATTATGATAGTACCTGGACGTAACATTCGGATGAATTATTGAGCAAAACATAAAAAAAACCACCATTATACATGATCGATCAAATAATGTATGAAAGACAAGGATTCTTGGTACAAAGTGAAGGATGAGTCCAGCCTATGATAAGAATATTGCAATTTCATTGAGAAAAATATAAACATTTTGGACGAGTTTAAAGGTTGTGAGGTGTCAATACGAGTATCATCTGGACCCGTGTAGAAATGTGGAGAAATGAATCAAATATACCCATGGGAACACAAAGTAGAACTTGGATATAAACTAGCTTGGGATTAAGATGTAATTTCAACTTGAAGACAATATCTTGCGACGGTACGAAATTTGTAGATCGAAATTTAAGACATCAAGATCATAGAAGGAAAGTTCAATATAAATCACTCTACTCGATGTTTTCAAAACTATACACTGACAATGAATCAAATATTGCACAAATATGTTCAAAGTTATTACAATTTTAAGAAGCATTTAGATGACTATAACCTCCTTCCACTTGAAGCTTCTCCCAAGATGTAATTTAGTAAATTCAGGCCCAAATGAAAATGAAGTTTGATTTCCACATGATTTCTTTTATAGGGATTTCAATATATTTCTTAAAGATAGGTCTCTCGATGCGTGAACGATTAATTATCTGCTTAATTTTGCCTAATTATCCCCAATAAAGCGCAAATCAAGGCACTTTAAATTGCAAAGTGTTAATTCTCTATAATAATTGATGGTATGAAGTCCTACTCGATCCTACCAAAAACTGTGTCAGTAGTATAGGGCTGATGGACGATCATGGCCTTCCATAAGATTTGTGTCTTCAACCCAAGCAATTACACTACATACTATGAAAATATATGGGTCTCGAAACATCGATTAAAATTGATAAATTGATTTTGTTCAATGCGTCTAGTAAAATTTTTATGCTGAGAATTTACGGCTGCCCTTGTCGGTAATCAGCAATTTTTCTGAATTAATCCGTTTAAGAGCTTCCCACAATGTGCAGATTCGGACTCTGAAAAACCTTGTAGAGTTGAATACGCTGACAACAACTTGAACAGAATGGTTGACTTTCGATGCCCTTATTATAACCGAATCCCTTCCTAGTACTAGCAAATTTTTTCAAAGGATGGGTAAAGGATAAGTTCCGCTTAGCTTTCTTAAATTTTGTTTTTCATATTTCAAAAATTATTTTGTTTTTCATATTGTGACGTTACATGTTTAACGTCTTTAAATTCAATAGCATCATTTAAAACCTGATAAATTTACAGCATGGACTAATAACATATTACATATATACGTATACCTATGTCATTTTGCATTTCGAAAATTTATCATCAAAATAAAACCAGACTGCCTGACCCCCTTCGAAAAAAAAAAATCTATACAAGTGTACATTAAGTTTTGAATGGAATTCAGAATTCTTATGAAATCAACATCAAAGAAGTATCTATCAGTTATTCAGTCTCAAAGTCGAGGAGGCAAGGTAAAATCATTAGATTTTCCATAGGAACGGTTGCGAACCTTGCAATGAATAACATTCCGAAGTGAGACCAGGTGCCCGGGGAATGTCATCGTTTTCAGATTGCATGCAAAACCCGTCGCAACAGCTCCATGAAAACTGGTCAAATTCGGTGATTGTCTCGATCTTTTGGCGAACGGTACTTTCAAGGACTACAACCGTTAGGTGGTTCAATGGTCGTTTTAACGATTTTTTCCCTTCGAAAACAAATTAAAAGTTGCATTCATACATATACTGGTTCTTTGACGGAAGATCAGCTATCTAAGATTTCACAAAGAATAGAAAAGTTCGAAGTGAAATCTATCAAGAATGGTAGAAAACACCATGTAATGTAAGAATTGTTTGATTTTTCTCTGAGATGCTGCCAGAAAATAGGTTATAAAAGCAACGAACTCCCAGCACTGAAAGCATGGAATTCAATGCATGTCTCAAATGATCGAGTACTTCACAGGACAAAACATATCATGCATCGGATAGAAAAGTTTGACATCAATTTTAATGTGTATTGTACTAGAGTATGATGGATCATAATTCATTTTCATTCAAGATCATAAATGCTTTTCACGCCATAAATTGATTAGCATATGGAGAGCACATATCAAAGTGTCATCCATTTATCTCTACACCTTATATATTCCCCAGAAGCTTTTCAAACATGCCAGTCATATCGAGAAATATAGGAAATAAAATCATATATCTGTGAGGGAATTAATATTGATTCAGTAAATGCCTGAAATCATTTACTGTCCATTAATTTGTAACGATAAAATGAGATGCATGTATCGTACTAATAGACAAAGTGTGAATTGAGTTAAAGAAGATCCTGACGATCATCTCAACAGTACTCACAATAGAGTACCAAACTGAGCATCGACGGACCCCTAGCAAACTAAAGGTGGGATCAGGTGCCCGGGAGGAGTAAGAATCCCCTGTTGGCTAGCCACACCCGTATTCGATGTTTATGCACGAAAATGAAAACAATATATAAATTACATGCACTGCACTGTCTGAGGTTATGTCTATATAGAAAGTGCTATGGCGACCATGTCGGGGAAGATATTCAAAACATTTACTGTAAAACGCTCGCGGGGAACTTTTTTACGAGCTCCACACGGCAAAGGACATAAGTGTGACACAAATGAGTTAAAGTTGCAACAGATTTGAAATGTGTACTATAGCTTTTATATGTTCCAACTCTATACCTTCTTGAAGAAAATTATATACCAATTTATTATGCACCATACACGTGTTTCGGATATTAAATCCTTATCAGTGATACTTCCAGCCATTTTTAGACTTTTTGACACAACTAAAATTTATTTCAGTAGCGCCCTCTGGTTATATTTTTTGAAGTAAGATTTACTTTGCAGAGAGTGCGCGTCTTCAAATTTCCTGTAATGTCAGTAGCATACCCAAATAAAATCTATGTTCAAAATAGCATTGGAAGGATGTTGCTAAGATGTTAACCTTCGCTTTACACAGGCATGGACACTTTTTATTTTGTTTATACGTGTGACACCATCTTATGCATTCCCCTTATGATAGATTTGTGATTATACATTAATCGTACTTCTTTGGGTACCTCTATTTATCAGGATGAATGGGCATGCGCATTTAATCCTGAACCCTAGATGATTGTTTGTAATGAATATAGTTAAGGAGATACTCGTTCGATGTCGATAGAGAATCCGACATTAGATAGCCATCTGCTATAGAAATAACATGTCTGGTCCATGCTTCAAATTTATCTAATCTTAAATGATGCCATTGAATTTGAAGAAGTTACTTACCATTCTTATATAACGATTACATCCATTTAAGGAGGTATTGAACACTTGGACGCCAAATTCAATTTTTCTCAAAATTTCTGAAATTATATATTTTTTGTCTGTCCTTGATTATGCAAACTTGCATTCGATTCTATACACAGGAAAATTTTCTACGAGACTTTGAGAGTTAAGAGTGCTGTTGAGATTATCGTCAGGATCTTCTTTAACTCATTTGAAATATGCATAAAGCGACGTTTTCGTGAATTTTTTGATGACGTCATAATTTGAAAGTGTCATTGCAGTATTCGTTAAGCTATTGGAAATTAATTTTGATTTTACTTCCAAAATCTCCATAAATGTATTGCACTTTCATATTAAAAAGGTGTGATTAATTGTGTTTTAAAGAAAGACAGAATACTGGAATAAAAGATGACACTGTCGCTCAAAAATTTGCGATTTTGAGCCAATTGACTGTAGTTGATAGTAAATCATTAGGAATCGTGTGGATGAATCTTTGTCAAAAACTAACAAAATTATCAACAATGTCCAGAGATGATTTCATGATTAAATGAGAAAAATTGAATTTTGGATTAAAATATTACAAAGCTTTATATTTTCCAATATTTCTTTAGAAAATTGTCCATTTTCAATGAAGTGAAATCCGCTTTTCTGTGATGTTAATTTGTCAACAAATTCACTGTGATGAATATTTAATTTTCTATTTTATACATGCAAAGTTTCAATGCGATACGTTTGGTATTAATGGTTTTATTGCATTTTGAATGCGAAGGTTTGTGACGCCATTTTCCCTGATAACGTCGAAATGACGTCATGGTTTGCTCATGGATTAAACTCCCAAAGTCCACAATTTCGAAAATCGCCATAATTTCTACAAATGACGCCGAAAATTATTCAAACTTCATCAGAATACTCAAATGTGTATATCAATCAGCGTATTAAATGTTTTAAGGAAGTTAAGACTCTTCTTTTCCTGTGAAGTGAGAAAACAAATAATGCCGCCGCCATCTTGGTGTTCAAACCTCCTTAAAACAAACCAATGGAAATAGAGCAAAAATTAAAAAGAAAAAAAAAAAAAAAAAAAAGAATGGAGTGTCTGACTCTGCGGCCAGAGAACAGCCTTCGATCTGAGCAGATTGTCTAAATGCCGTGTACTTGAATTACATGTTTCGGATATTAAATGCATTTTACGCCAACATATTTTAATCAAAGGACTGAAGGTCCTGAACGATACTTCTATTCAAAATTTAAAGTCAGCAGATGAATGTTGAATAATTTTATTGCTTATGTAATGATGAATCGATGATTATTTTTTTATACAAAGGATACACATGCATGTGAGGCTAATAATTTTCATGTCTATGAGCTCAATGTGCTCTATAAACAGCAAAAACTGTTTATATTTACTATAAGTGTTATTCTTTAAATTACATTTTATTCTGACGACTTGCGCCCGGAGCAGTGTTTTAAAGTTAACCCATTTGGAAACTAGGAAGACGTTGAGACCATGCATGTATGTTTAAACTTTCTTACAGTCTACAATATATTTGATAAAAGAGAGGTTACAAATAGTTTCAGCGTAACTTTAAGTTTATTATCACTGGTAATTTCTAAAAATTCTCATTTCAATTACCATAATTTCCTATTTCTTCCAACAAGATCATGCTTCGTTTCTACTTTCGTTTCTCATCGATTATACATCATGTACTTAGGGCAGACAACTCTTATATTGTTTAAGTATTATTACGCCACCGGCGAGCAGTAAAAACAAGAAATAGATATTTGATTTTTTGTGATTCATTTACTTTATATGCAATTGAAACTTTTTTCAAGAAGGAGGATAATCTTGATCTTGCATTTTACATGTATCACACAGCAAATTCCTAAATTAGAAAAAGCACTATATTTTGGATAGCGGCAATGTCTCAACTGTTACGATAACAGTAGGAGACCTCCTGAAAAGAAGTATCCTAAAATCTTGAGAAAATTGTTACATGGGAGATGGCCGTCCTAAGTCGGCAACGATTGCCCATTTGTCTCGTTGGTTTAT
Organism: Pinctada fucata; assembly: GCA_028142955.1. NCBI lineage: Eukaryota > Metazoa > Mollusca > Bivalvia > Pterioida > Pteriidae > Pinctada > Pinctada fucata. The sequence continues at coordinate 33,183,632 of AP027112.1, read as the reverse complement.
GTACGTGTATGTTATATATTATATCTTGTCATGTTCATGTCATGCCCTCACGGGCCCCTCTTTAGGTAATAAAGCATATCTTATCTGATCTGATCTGATCTGATCTTATCTTATCTTATCTTATCTTATCTGTAGTCATTAGTGTTTGACGTTTCTATATGTGAGTTGGTATTCCTCGTCTCTTTTGCATCTTTTTCTTTGAGTGTCTGCTCTGTGTTTAGAATTGAGTGTTTTGGAGTTTTGCTGTAGGTGCTGCAGCCAAGTGTTGTTGGCGATCCCCTCCTTTATACTAAATGTGGTCCACTAGACATACATGTTTCGAATATTGAAGGCACTTTACGCCAAAATGATTAAATGTTGAAAAAATTGTCACGCGAAAGCGTCGTACCTTCATTTGTTACTGTTGTGGCGGTTCGGCTATCATGCCGGGTTAGCTCAGTCGGTAAAAGCGTCTTCCCTGCAAGCAGAAGGTATATCTGGTTCGATTCCCGGACCGGTCAGATTTTCCATTCCGCCTGTCGCACTGTAATAACAGTTGAGACACGAACAACAATATATAAAAGAAGGAAGATCATTGTTGATCCACTGAAAATGTTCCGCGATTCTCACAGTCGAATATTCCCTTCCTATCCTGGTTTTGTTTCATGTAATTTTCAAGAATTTGTATGCTTATTTTTATTATAAATCTTGGATTCTGGTTTAGGGTTTTTTCACTGATTTGCCTGTTTGTTTTGTGTGTACATTAATTTTACTGAATCGGATGTAATTGATTTACATTTTAACCATTATTTGCCGCTACCTGTAAACGCGAGTGTTTCTCTGTTTTCAGAACAGAGTCTTTTGGAATTGTTTTCCTTCTTTAAATGATCTTAAGGTATTGTTTTTACCCCTGTCCCTATTTTGACACTTTCTTAAAATTTCTTTTAGGGTTTTCTTGCATTGTTAGTTTGTCCAATTGATAAAAGTGTGCTTGCTTGTTCCGTTGTGTCCATTTCTGTTTCAGTTTTAAAAAATTGTTGAAGCGTTTCATGTTGGTTTGAAGTCCTTTCAGCTGTAGTTAATATTTTTCTGTATGGCTTTTTTTTATCAAGACATAATATATTATCTCATCAGTTGCAATTTATTTAACGAAAAAAGTGAAGAACAAAATTATCTGAAGTGACTGTTTATTAAGAGAATACGAAAGATATGCATTATACGTAAATGCAATTTAATTAGCACACAACAGTCTGTAGCGACGGCATTTCCAGATTCAATTTAAGATCCCTTAAAGTGTAAGTTATAATGAATAGTATGACGTCATTTAGCACATGAGGTGCAATGATGTTTTGTTATAATACTGCACATCGCCCTCAATTATTTATCACAGGAAGTAAAGATCCTGTACAGATAAGGAGAGCAGATCTTCCCTGTTTGAGGAAAAGGCGTATGAATTGAAATATATGAATTGTCAATATTGATGACAAATATGGATAATGACCATATCCCTGTATACAGCACGAAATCGATAATTCAGAAAATCAGAAACCGAAGGCATACAAAATCAGGATAAAACAGGAACCAAAGCAAACAAACAAAAACCTCCACCATATGAAAAGAAGCGAACTCCCGATATGGGAGTGAGACCAGGTGCCCGGGAAGAGTAAGCATCTCCTGTATATATATATGTTCTATGATATATAATATGTCCTGAAATATATGTTCTATAATGAAAATTCAGTCTTTATGTCTCATATGTGATACTTGAGGCCGAAAAAGGAGGAATACCAAACAATGTGAAATAACAAAGAGCAAAAGTCTAAACTTGCCCTAAAATTTCTGCAAATGAAATTGTCAATATTGAAATAAACGTTCTATGGAGCCAAATTCATTGCACTAGACGCGTGTTTCGGATATTGATTCCTCGTTAGTAGTTCTGCGAACACGCTGCGAACTTGCTACGAACATGCTGCGAACTTGCTGCGAATATGCTGCGAACATGCTGTGAACCTGCTGCAAAGATGCTGCGAACATGCTGTGAACTTGCTGCAAACGTGCTGCGAACTTTTAACAGCTTTTTCAAGGCATGCCATAGAAGAAGGTTGATGTGTAAGTCACAAGAAAGTATGAGAATAAGAATAAATTGAAACTTTAACAACTGAAGTTTAAATGGGTTTTTTTAGTAAAGGTGATAAGTTGAGAAAGGAAACGCTAGATGAAGGAACAAATACTGTTGAAGGAGACATGTTTTTATCAAATTTCCGTATATTTCCGAGAAAACGATGGATGATCTTATCAACATAATACTATACGACGAATGATAAAAAAACATAGTTGAGATAACATGACAAAATTAATTACCAGAGGGAAATCTTTCCCCAATTTTTTCTCACTGCACTTTCAAGAGCAATTGAAATGTGACATGTATATGTCATGAAATGAATTATAATGAATCAATAATTCTACATATGGCACGTACTTTTATGACTTGATTCTGTGTCCTCAAAATGAAACAGATCTGCAATCCTAAACGTAAAAGCGCCGATTCCAGGAAATCTCTTATTGTAATGATTTAAGGTGTATCAATGCATCTATGCACCATATGTGTTAAATGACGTCATTAGCTGCCTTGAGAACTATATCTTTAGCCAGTCAAATTAGTGCTACATGTTTTCATTTAAACACGTCAAAGTAAGTAGGGGAAATGTAACAATACGCAGTTGCAGCATCCACAGCAAAACCCCAAAACACCCAATACAAAACAAAGAGCAGACACGCACAGAAAGAGACGCAAAAGGTACAAGGAACACCTAATCACGTAGAAACATCAAACACAAACGACTACAAATAAACCACAAGACCAATGGGCAATCGGTACCGACTTAGGACGCCCATCAGTCACACCAGTAGCAGACGATGTGGTTATGCGGATTACGTGCGCACAACCCTTTCACTTTTCATTGCATAAAATACTTTTCATTACAAAACAAGATACATAGAACATATATACAACAAGCTACTTTAAATTGGGGACACCAAAATCAAAAGATGATCATGATCGGCATAAAAAACTTTCTGCTGAAACAAGCTTATAAATTACCATCTGAGTATTGATAAGTTTGACTGTCAATATACTTACAACGAATGAACGCACTTAGTAACTAAATTTCCCTTTGGCTCAATCGGGTTTTTCGTGCTCGCGGGTATTTTATGTTATCAGTGATATATGCTCGAGAAGCACGAATTTCCTTTGCATCTGTTTGTCTGGTAATCACAAAATGCAATGAGTTGTCAAAGTTTCAAATTGTTTCACGTTAGGTATGTATGACAAATATGAATAATGATGATAGTGTATGACGAGTTCCCCATATCGACCGTAGAACTTCCTCAGTGACGATGTTAGTCGGTCACAAACATTTTCCTGACTGAGAAACTTATCTGAAAGACGCCTAGCTCTCAGAACAAAATCCGTATATTTGGCACTTGCTTTGGCATTGTGTATCAACTGCGATATGAACACGCCATAAACAGGCGATGAAGGGATGTTGCTACTCAGAAAAGGAAAGTTTGTAATGCTGAAACTGAAGTCTTAGTAACGTAGTAAGTAAGAGAGATCGAGATCGCCCATTATGTTAAATAAAATACTCAGACGTCAACACGTTGTTTTTCGTGGTGCTTATGACGTCATAAGATAATTTTTTACCAACTGTTTTTATATTGCTTATTGGTCAATCTTTTACATCTCAAGGATCATTCTCTTGAAAAATAATATTCAAACTGCGATACGTCTATAAAAATTATAATCCATGTCATTATAAAAATTCATGACCAGAGGGAATTCGAATTCGCTCCCCTATTTGCGCTTATTGCACTTTGAAAACAAATTTATTAAGTGACATATATTGGTTTATTGTCATGAATTAGTTAAAAATAATAAATGAATTAGCCTACACTTGGCACGTGTTTCTGTTACACGATTCTTTGCTTCCAAATGGAATAGATCGAACTACAATTCTAATCTGTTAAATAGATGATTCCTAGAAAATACTTGTTAGAATTTTTTTTAATAAAGTGGAACAATGCATCTATACACCGTATGTGTTAAATGACGTAAGTAACTTCATTGAGAACTAAATCTGTAGCCAATCATATGCAGTTAAGATTTGTATGGACTGTCATTGATAAATGCTACAGCATTAAAATAATTAAAAAACTAAATGCACTAGAAAATCACGGAAACATTAAAACTGTAACAAATTTTATGAATGAGATTTTCAATGTTGAAATATATGTTCTATAGTACCAATCTTATTGTACTAGACACGTATTTCGGATATTGAATCCTCGTCAGTAGTACTTATAATGTCAAACAGGTTGAAATAAACATCAAAGAAGTACTAAACCGTTATTCAGTCTCAAAGTCGAGAAGGCAAGGCAAAACCGTGAGAATTTCCATCGAAACGGTTGCGAACCCCGGCATGAACAACATTCCGAAGTGAGACCAGGTGCCCGGGGAGATTCAGCGTCTCCTGATTGCATGCAACACCCGTCGCAACAGCTCCGTGGGAACCTGCCAAATTCGGTGATTGTCTCAATGTACATTTTGATGTACATATCAGGTAAGTATATTTTGTTTGGTGATGATGACAGCCATTCAATCACAATGTAGAATGTCACTGATCATTCTGGAAAGGGGGATCTCATATGCTTTTATAACATCCCCGTAGCGACTTTGAATAAATCCAAAAAGACTTTTAACATGTAAATTTTATCATGGACTGACTGATATTTAACATGTGAACAAGTGGAGATATACGGAAGCCCGTTGGTGACAGGTATGAATTAAAACTTTGGCTTAATTTATCTTGCGGCCGCCACATAATTATCTGGCGGCCGCTAGATAATTATGTGGCGGCCGCCATTTAATTATCTGGCAGCCGCCAGATAAATCTTTTGTTACATTTTATCTGGTTATTTTGCATCTTTCATACCAAATAGATTAAAAGAAAAGATGAATTCAGCACCCTAGAACAGAAAGAACATGTTATAAATTAATTTTGTTTTGATTTATTGTAAATTATGTGATGACCGCCACTTAAATAATCTGGCGGCCGCCAGATAATTATCTGGCGGCTGCAACTTAATTTATCTGGCTTCCGCCAGATAAACTATCTGGCGGCCGCCAGATAAATTATAATTCATACCTTTCACCTACGGGCTTCCGTAGAGATACATGTAATTGAAAGAAATAATTAAAAGAAGATCCTGACGACAATCTCAATAGAGCACCGGATTGAGCATCGACGGACCCATAGCAAGCTAGAATTGGTGGGCCAGGTGCCCGGGAGCAGTAAGCATCCCCTGTTTGGCTAGCCGCAGTCGCCGACGAAGAAAGGCAAAGGGAATGTAAACATCCAATATTTACATGAATGGAGATAATTGAAATAAACAAGCAAAAAATTGATGTGTGACTATCCTTTCCAAGACATTTACCTTAAATTAAAAAAAAATATCCTAGTAAATAAATTGAAATTTGGCAATCTGGTGTAAAATCATTGCTGTTTATCAACTCATACTTTGTTAAGAAGAAAAGGGAATGATAAATACAATCAAACCAGACAAGAAAATTGAACGTCTAAAATATGGAGTCCTTGAATATCTCCTCCAATTATCGGATTTCAGGAGAAAAATCCACCTGCTCTGATCAACGTAGTATCTGTTGACAGGGCAATCAAGTACACTTCAATGTAACTGGAGGAAGGATGGAAGATCAATCATTTAATTGGTGAAAACGGCAAAAGGACATGAATACATTGTAAATATATTCCTTCCATTCTTTCCTCTGCACAAGGTTAATTCTGGAATTAATAGTCTGGTCAAAGTGTACACTATGCCATTCGAAATGTCAACAGCAAATTGCCAACGACGTTCTGAATCGATGATGATGAAATTATGAACAAATAAATGAGAAGACATTTTGCTGAATTCGCAACAACGGTAATTTGTCGTCTTATTATCGGATCAGATCTTTTTACAAATCTTTTCTCTGTAAATACGATCTTAATATCCTATAAAAAATTTTTCCTCTGGACTAATAGAAGAATCTCGTAAACCGTATACTCAAAAGTACTTTCATAATTGATGGTGCTTTAAAACTTTTAGGATAGTGTCATCTTCCAGTTAACAATGTCATAGCTTATACATAACAATAAATAACACAGACAAAAGCAGGCGCTTAACAGAAGGATTAAATGGTCATAAATGTTACATTATCAATTATTTATTCTAATATTGTACATTGTAGTTCCAAGGGAATGCACATTTTTGTTATAATTGAATTTATACACGTTTTTATCCACTAAGACCATTCTTTGTTGTTTTTCTGTTTTACGTCCTCTTGCTTGATGAAGGTTTAGAACCCAGAAATAAGAAAAAGAATATGGCATTGATATAACAAAATTTCTTCTCATTAAGGCATTAGATGTTTAATGAGGGATAATTGGTTCACTCATTTAGTGAGTTAGGAATTCTAAACATATGACATAGTTATAGTTTAAAACTTAATTAAAATTTTTTCATCAATGCAGTTTTGAAAAAAAAGTTCCTATCAGTGTTATCGTCCCGAAGAGTTTAAATTTAAATTTAAATAAAACAAAAATCAAAATTGTGTTAAGTCTGATATACTTTTAATTTGTTTTGTTGAATGTTTACTTGCTTTTATTCTTGGCTGGCCAGTAAGTTTTCTAATTCTAATTTAAAATTATTACAAGATGTGGTCTAATGATGAAACGAATACAATGTTTTAGCGACCTTTCTCCGTTAGCTTTTGTCTGTTTTACAGAGTTTTGATTAATAATGCAAAAGTCAGTTTTATTTTCATTTTCATGATCTCTATATGTCATTTAATCCTTTACAATAATGTCGTAATTCCGTTGAATGATGGTTAAGATTAACGTTATGATAAAGAAATAAAAAAAAATGTTTATGTGGTTTAACAATTCGAAATATGATAGAATATGAAACTAAGTGAAAAAATTTCCGTAAGCTTGAATAATTGATATAAAACCAGATACTCTTACCTCTTTCAACCTTCGCAGTCTACTCTTTGAATACATTTCTAAATCGTGGGTCCTGTAGCATCATATCCCATATATCCTGCTTCGTCTTTCGGAAAACTTTTGGAGATACATGTAATAACTTTCACACTCTTTGGTCGTCTTTCATTGTTAAGATTGAGGATCACTGTGGAAGGTTGAGTACCCGACACGTGCATGTCTGGTCCATGCTGCAAATTTTTCTGTTCTTAAAAGACGCTATTGAATTTTAAGACGTTTATCATTTGTACCATGATAGTTGTTTTTGAGTGTCACTGCTGGTGGACCAGGAGTACCTTAGGGAACATGTAACAATTATTCAGTCTCAAAGTCGAGAAGGCAAAACCAAATCGTGAGAATTCCCATAGGAACGGTTGCGAACCCCGGAATGAACAACATTCAACACCGAAATCATTGCTGTTTATAAACTCATACTATGTTAAATACATTCAAACCTTGAGTAAAACTAAGCGCGCCATTTTCAAGTTTCTTGTCGAATAGTTTCTGTTCTTCAAGTATACATCTGTCTGAAATGAAAATGTATCAATGAGAGTAACCAGACATAAAAGTTCAACGACCAAAATGTAGAGTCCTTGAAAATCTCGTCGAATTATCCGATTTCAGGAGTAAAATCCACCTGCTCTGATTAACGTAGTATCTGTTTACAGGGCAACCAAGGACACTTAAATGTAACTGAGGGACGGACGGGAGATCAATCATTTAATTGGTGAATACGGTAAAAGGACATGAATAAAGTGTAAATACCTTTCTTCCATAATTTCCTTTGCACAAGATTAATTCTGGAATTAAAAGTCTGGTTAGAGTGTACACTATGCCATTCGAAATGTCAACATCAAATTGCCAGCGACTTTCTGATTTGATGATGATGAAATTATGAACACAGAAATGAGAAGACATTTTGCTGAACAAAATATTCTGTCGTCCTTTCTTTATACAATGTTAAACGTCATCAAATCTTTTTCTCTGTAAGTACGATCTAAACATCCTATAAAACATTTTCGTTCTTAGGACTAATAAAAAAGTCTCCTATTCTAAAAATTACGTTCATAATTAATGGTGTTTTAAAACTTTCATTATTTTTCTTTTAAGATAGTGTCATCTTACAGTTAACAATGTCATAGCTTATACATTACAGTAAATAACACAGACAAAACCAGGCGCTTAACGGAAGGATTAAATGGTCATAAATGTTACATTATCAATTATTCATTCTAATATTGTTCTCTGTAGTTCCAAGGGAACATTTTTGTTATAATTGAATTTATAGAAGTTTTTATCCACTAAGACCATTCTTTGTTATTTTTCTGTTTTACGTCCTCTTGCTTGATGAAGGTTTAGAACCCAAAATATGAAAAAGAATATGACATGGATAAAACATAATTTCTTCACATTAAGGCATTAGAGGTTTAATGATGGATAATTGATTCACCCATTTATTGAGTTTGGAATTCTAAACATATGACACAGTTACAGTTTTTAAAAAACTTTATTAAAAATTCTACCAATGCATTTTTGAAAACAACATCCTATAAGTGTTATCGTCCCTAACAGTTAAAGTTGAATTTGGAATTGTCTTCAAGAAGGTAGAGAGTTGGAACCCTTCGACATATAAACAGTTAAAGTTGAAGTGTATGGAAAAACATGTTTCAGCCATATTTTCCAAGAAAATGATGTGGGCTCAAATATGGATGAATAAAAAGATTCAAAAAAATAATATTTAATATCATTTCACTGAAAAATCTCAAGTTCATTGTCTAGATCTTTCGTAATTGATTTTTAAAGAATCCTCTATCATGGGGGTGATAACTCCTTATTTATTCTTAATTATACAGATGGTTCCAATATTGTAGACATGACTTCGTTCATTATACATCTAATACCTTAAATTGTTTGTCTTTACGAATTGTTTTACTTTTATCTTGTATACTGTGATCAACGCTCCGAGTGAAAATATTTGAATGAGTTAAAGAAGATCCTGACGATAATCTCAACAGCAATCACAATAGATCACCAAATGGAGCATCGACGGACCCCTAGCAAGCTAGAGGTGGGACCAGGTGCCCGGGAGGAGTAAGCATCCCCTGTTGGCTAGCCGCACCCGCCGTCGATGTTCACGCACAAAAATGAAAATATAATACATGAATTCATCATAAACTGATATGTATCTATAAATCAATTACATAAGACAAAAATTAAAATTGTGTTAAGTCTGATATAGTTTTAATTTATTTTGAATGTTTACTTGCTTTTATTCTTGGCTGGACGGTAAGTTTTCTAATATCAATTTAAAATTATTACTAGAAATGGTCTACTGATGAAACGAATACAATGTTTAAGAGACTTTTTTTCTGTAAGCTTTTGTCTGTTTTACAGAGTTTTGATTAATAATGCAAAAGTCAGTTTCATTTTCGTGATCTATATATGTTATTCAATCCTTTACAATAATGTCGTAATTCATTTGAATGGTGGTTTAGATTAACATTATGATAAAGAAAAAAAAAAATGGTAAATGTGGTGTAACAGTTCGAAATATGATAGAGTATGAAACGAAGTGAAACTTGTCCGTAAGCCTGAATAATTGATATAAAACAAGATACTCTTACTTCTTTCAACCTTCGCAGTCTACTCATTGAATACCATATCTGTTGAAAAATTAATACAAATAATGCTGGTGGTCCCTGAGGGCACTTGTAGCCAAATTCGATCAACTTCGGTTGAGCGTTTCTTCTACGCATTCGAAAATGTCTGTTTTCAAAATTTCTCGACATTTCGAAGCCGCGGGTCCTGAAGCATCATATCCCATATATCCTGCTACAGAATGTACCTCTTTCTGTACATAATTGGAGATACTAACTTTCACACTCTTTGGTCGTATTTCATTGTTAAGATAAAGGATCACTGACGAGGATTAAGTACCCGACACGTGCATGTCTGGTCCATGCTGCAAATTTATCTATTCTTAAAAGACGCTATTGAATTTTAAGACGTTTAACATTTGCACCACTTTGGGAGTGTCACTGCTGGTGGACCAGGAGTACCCTAGGTTACATGGAACAATGATAGATCAACTTCGGTTGAACATCGCCGTTGTGAACATCGACGGCGGGTAAAGCTAGCCAAAGCGGGAATGCTTACTCCTCCCGGGCACCTGGTCCCGCCTCTAACTGGGGTCCGTCGATGCTCAATTTGGTGGTTTATTTTGAGTGCTGTTGAGATTGTTTTCAGGATCTTCTCTATCTCATTCAACTCATTCGAAAATTTCTGTTATCAAAATGTCTCGAAGTTTCTAAAACGTTGGTCCTGTCGCATCATATCTAAGCCATCCTGCTATTTCTTTCGGTACATTTTGGACATGATAACTTTCATAATCTTTGGTGTAACAATTACATTGTTTAGACTGAGGATCAGTGACGAGGGCTACGTGCTGCAAATCTATCTGTTCATAAAACAAATGAGGGGATCTCCAACAACACCAGGTTGCAGCACCTACAGCAAAACCCCAAAACATCTAATGCAAAAACACAGAGCAGACAAGCACAAAAAGAGACGCAAAAGGTACAAGGAATGTCAACGCACAACACAGAAACATCAAAGAAAAAGGACTACACATAAACCAACGAGAACATCGGGAAACTGTGCCGACTTAGGACGGCCATCTGCCACGGAAATAGCAGAAGGTGTGGTTATCCTGGATTAACATCCTGGCTGCGCACAGCCCTCGCGCTTTTCCGATTACCTAGCCATCGAATTTGAAGATGTTTAATATGATTCCACTCTTATTGAATAATGATCATTATAAGATAAATGAAAGATTAGTGGAATAATCTTTCAGAATCTCCCAAATTTTGCATAAATTTTGTGGCTACTAAGTTAACCTTTCTGACGAAGCGTTTGTCTAAACTGCATAAAAAGAAATTACGGAATACCTTGTACTAGATATACGTTATGCAGATAATTTTTTGAACAATTTTCAGACTCCTTATTTCAATCAATGTATTATGCAAATCATTAATATAGTTTTCAAACAAATGCTTAATTAATCTTTTCTTTTATTTTCAAATATGAAGGAAAAAACAAGCAAGAAGTGCTCAACTCTGAAATCATTTGGAACAACGCACCTCCCTTATTGCTTAATAGAAACTTGATTTGAGGATGGGCCAGAAAAGAATAACAGGCATGGAACTTCAATTAAATTATATTGCGTAAAATCAAATGTTGATTATAAACGCCGAAACAAAATATCTGACATCTTTATTTTCTATTTGCCACAGATGACAGTTTATTCCCGAAAGGATGTTACTCGATCACATGTGCTTTACCTCTTATGTCGTAATTCAGATAAGATGATGTGATATTCACTCCGTAATAAAATGCAAAATGCAATTTTGTATGGAAGAATTTTGATTTCAAAATTGGTCGTTAAAAATACCGACTAAGGTAATAGGGGTATAATAGCGATATCATGATGATGTACTTCCAGTCTTACATGTTTTTGGACATTTGATATTTTTCTAATGTTTCATTCAATTCGTCTTCTGCCTACTTCGTGGTATTTTATTATTGTTGTTATCAAACAACCGGAAGTAGGGTTTTATACCCCTAATTCCTTCAGTACAACATGTAAAAATAACAGAGCTCTAGGGGATATATTTTAAATGCTGTGGTAAAAAGTCATTTTAGTATTTAATATGTAATGAAATATGAATAAGTATTAGTGTTATTATAGTGGGAGGGTTGTGCACACGTAATCCAGGACAACCACACCATCTGCTACTAACTTGGCAGATGGCCGTCCTAATTCGGCACCTGTGTCCCATCGATCGCGTTGGTTTATGTGTGGTCTTTTATGTTTAATGTTTCTATGGTGTGAGTTGGTGTTCCTTGTCCGTTTTTCGTCTCTTTCTGTGGGTGTCTGTTCTGTGTTTTTTGCATTGGGTGTTTTGATGTTTTGCTGTGGGTGCTGCAACCTAGTGTTGTTGGATTATCCCCTTCTTTCGCACATTTTATTCAGCATGTATGATTTAAATTCAGCAAATGCAAAATTTTGCATATTTGTGATTCTGAACTTTTGTTGTGTACATACATAACCGAACTCAGTTGGGTAACAGAGTTATTTGGTGATAGAAAATAATTATTTGTCATAAGACAAAAAGATTAATTTTACTATGGATCAAGATACATTGTAGCGGGGACGCGTTTTATACTTCCACAGAAATCAATTCTAATGTACATATATTTTCATAACTAAAACATTGCAGCTTTCCGAAGTATGTTACTCTTAAGTCGATAAAATAAACGTTTTGGTATTTCATTAAAAACGTGTACAATATCAAACACATTCAATTGGAGAGAACACAATGGTTTTACTTCTTGTCAGTAAATGGGATGAAAATGACAGTTAGAAATTTAATATAGGTTCAAGTTGGTTTGATATATGTAGAACAACTTTCTTAAATTTCTACGAACGTACGTAAATAAAGGATGAACTTTATTGGAATGACATGACCTTAATTATTTATTGATTTTGGGAGTCCTCAACGACAATTCTTCCATGTAATGAATTCTATATTTCACCCCTAGAGAGGAAATTCTCATTAAATTTTAAACCGTTGAATTTCTGTCTGGACCCAAATTTTGCAAATATTAAGCCTAAGGCTAGTAGGAATACATTTTTCAACGACGAAACATCTGTAACTTGGAAACCAGACATCATGATCTATGATAGAACAGACATATTGGAGCAAGGCTGTTTTGGATAAAGAAGAAAGTAAAACTGGCGATCCGTGGTCATATAACATATAGCTACATCATAATAGCAAAAAAGAAAATATATAAATAATTAAAGAAATAAGAATAATGATAAAAAAAAAATCCAAAAATAGGGAAAAAATTATCTTCGGTTGAATAAGATAATCGGTTCAATAGGTTCAGGTGATATAGCAGGAATGCTTGTAAAAATAAGGATACTGTTAACATTTTTTTTTATATCGCCGGAGGGAAATTTTCCGATTAGAACATTATTACGTTATTATTGGATAAAATATTCTTGATGTAGGGATTTTTTTTCACGAAGTCCCTGTTAAAATTACATACCCAAACGCGATTGCAATGAACGCCAGAGAAGCAAGGATGGATTTTACTTAGAATTGTTATAGATCGTCGTTTTTTACATTCGATAAGGCCAAGTTGCCGAAAATTTGTGTATTTGAATGTTTATGTATTATTTGTATTCTGATATCAGTTTTTGTTTGACTATCACTTATTTTCTTTTTTTCGCGAAAAAATCCCTACGCGACAATATCCCAGCTCATTTGTACAAAGACAGAAACGTTTACATCATGAATATACCCCCCAAAAGTAACGTAATTGTGTTCTAATCGAAAAAAAAAATCCCCATCGAAGAAATCGTACCCTAATTTCTGTTCGTCCGCCACGAGTTATGGTTAATACAATCTGATATCAGTTTTTGTTTGGGTATCACTTATTTTTTTTTCTGAATGTTGAATACTTTTTCCAAGTACCACCAAAAAGGTTAATTATTCGAAAAAATGTATATCTGTTGCACTTTTTTCTGTTTTCATTCGAGTACAAAATATAATTGTAATTGTCATTCCAATATTAGCTGAACATATAATAGCTGGTCAAAATGTCTCCGAAAAAATATTATTGAAATAATCCCACTGTTTCTTGAAAAAAAAACCGGGCACTCTCTGTTATGTTAATTTACAAATATAATTAAAAAAATTAAAGAGGGCGCTACTGAAATGATTTTTGGTTGCTCCGCTAGAGGCATCACTGATGAGAATTTCATATTCGAAACACGTGTCTGGTGCATGGAAATTGGTTTGGAATTTTCTTTAAGAAGGTATAGAGTTGGAACCCTTCGAAATTATTAAAAGTAGCAGAGGCGGATAACGGACCTTGGAGTAATTGAAGCTTCGCATTAAGCGTACCTATCAAAAATTTGTAGTATATTTTAGTATATTGTTTTTCGTTTCGCTTACGAAGGCAAATTATATCTTCTTTCTTCAATGTCATGTACATATTCATTAGTGTTCTTTCTTCTATTTTCTTGTATTTTCAAAATATCGAGAACATTTAAAGATGGATTAGAATGATAGATAGATAATAAATTATTTTAACCCCGTAATACGAAATAGTGTCCAATGGGAATCCCTCCTCCATACCTTCTTCTCGAGTCACTCGAATGAGATAGAATCTGGGATTAACGTTAACATAGCATTAAGAGTTTATACAAACAAATAACAAGTGAAACAAATCATCTAAATGAGTGATATCAATTCCATGTCACGCCTTTGTCAGTATATTAACAAAATGGTACATTACAGCAAAGGTATTACATTGTCTACTTCAGCAACACAGAAGGCATAAGCTGTCACAGAAGCAACTCCTTTGAGAAATTCAGAGTCAGAGTAGGATGTGTATCACATTCAATTGCGTATTTCATAAGGTGTAACAAACAAACAAGGACTTGGTCACCTGGAATTCTCAGAATGGATTATATAGCTCGATACTTTTTATAGAACGCTATCTTACTTGAATTCAAATGTTGGTGTTTGATTAGTTGTCTTGTCTCAATAGACAGTTCTGTTTTACATTTTTAAAGAGTTTGTAAGCTTTTTGATGTTTGATGCCTTTTTCCTTTCGGATACCCTCGCCCTTTATTTGTAACGGCATAAAAAGACTTGGATGCCAATGGTGAAAGATTTTACATCAAATCGATGTAAAAGTAAAAAGACACTTTTTCAACATTCAAAATTCTCCAACCTGAGTCAGCGATGTTGTGAGTAACATAACTGTCAGTTACGATCCAGTGTTGGAACTTGTATTTCATGATAGATTATAACAAAAGTAATAGATCAACAGGGAACTATTTCTAAAATGGCGCCGTCTGACGTTCATGCCTTTTTTCGAAGGAAAGGGTCGAGGCTAATCCGAATGGCCTTTTTTATGGATTCTTATTTCGGGATTTGTGTTTGGCGTTAATTTTGCTGTCGAATGTCATTCTCTACAACCGAAAAAACCCGAAATAACTAAAGGAAAAAAAATCAATAGATCTAAAAGGCGACCTCCTTCATAAAATCCAAGTAGAATAAACACCTATTGGCCGTTTTATTCTGTCCAATGCCTTTGCCGAGGTATTTTAGATGATTTTAAAAACATAAATTTTCGCATGAGTTGAAGAAACGAACAACCGAAGTTGATCGAACATTGGGACTCCTGGTTCACCAGCAGTGACACTCACCAAGTGGTACAAATGTTAATTTAAACGTCTTCATATCAAATTCAATAGCAGCATTTAATGACAGATAAATTTGCAGTATGGACCAGACATGCACGTGTCGGAAACTTTACCAATAAGGAATATGTATACAAATTTGTACATTATATTTCAATTATAACAATATTAATGAAGCAATTGGATGATATGAGTCGATCATTTACATTACCACATTAATACATCGTCAACGGCACGTCTAAGTTAGTTTGAGTATCGTCAATTATCCAATATACCACTAAATAACACAAATTCTGATAAGTATATTTGAAGCACGAATTTCATCAATTATTCAATTAATATGTTGTAAATCCAAATATTACTTAGATGGGTAAAGTAATGATTTACTAATTTTGCTCTGTTACATCGGTCAATGATCGTGTCGTACATTTAAAACAGAAGGGTCAATCATAATGATAAAAGAAGGGAGGAGATAAATGTCACATCCCCTACCTTCTTGTGAAAAGCTGTTTTTTCTCTTTAATTATTAGACATTCATATCATAGAAATTGAAAGTCGAATTTAGAAATAAAAACTAATCTATTTAGTCGAAAGAAAATAACCTATTTACTAATACACTGTGCTACAAAAAAAGTTAATTACATATTAAAACTTCGATGTTGTGTGATTACAATCAAATGAAACAAATGGATGTTTATGAACCTTTTGTTTTCGTATTGATGCAGTGAAAACATAGTGTTTCTGTCAATATTCCTATTTATTCTTCTATTTCTAACCATTATTTACTGCAAAAAAACCATATTGAAAAAAAGACCTTAAAAAAAATAAAAAAAGCCACCTCTATATACTTTTAAATTATTTCACTTAAAAAGAATTAGAAAACTGAGTTCATGGAAATTAATTTCTAAACAAGAAATATTGATTACAAAGTATATTTTCAATTTTTGTGAATGAACTTCGTATGTAAGAAAATATCCTTACATATATATAAGCTCGGGGATATAAAACACACAACTCGTTTCATAATACATCGTATGAAATGAAAATTCATTTGAGATTCTTTTTATCACATGATTCTGCCAAAAAAATGTGTATTTCCAACGTGAAATCAACGTTTCTGAGAACTAGAGGCGAACCACGCCGTGATCTAGAGGTCGTCTGCTACGTCATGAGAAGTAGTTCCACATCGTATAGAATATTCTGTGCTTAAGAGAGGAATATTTCAATTTTGTTTAGTATTTTAATGCAATGATTAATTCAATAACAACAATTTAAATCGTTGATATTGAATCCGTGTCTGAATTTAACAGTTGACCGATTTTGTAAGGTCACACTTGTGTGATTAGGTTTCCAACTTAGCCAATCGCATTCAAGCAAAGCGATATCTAACGTGTTATCATATCATATATTTATGAAATGGCTTTATGAAACTGCATAACGGGTGTATCATGTCATGTGATAAATTTACCTCCGTTGATAAAAAATACTTTTCATACAGAAAAGTTTAATCGCGCTCGTATATGTTGAGTTTCTTCTCATACATTTGGTTCTCTTTAAATTGATGATTGCATGTTTTATTTTTGATAACAGCAAACTTACTTTCATTCAATTCCTGATTGCTTATTCAAAGGTAATAAAATCTATTAGATTTTAATTAGAAGAACATTTTATATACAGTCGTAAATTTAAGGATTCCCTTCGCAAATATGATATGGAAAATAATCGTAATTATGTCAAAGGTATGCCTAATTGGTTGAAGAGTGTTAACATGTTTATTAGAAATATATTTTTTACACTTCTCAGTCTTGAATATTTTTATCACAAGGTAGATACATATGTCAGAAAATCAATCAATTGAACTTTGAATTTACAAAAAATCCAAAACAAAACAAAACCAAACCAAATAAAAAAACCCAACAACAAATGGCTACGTTGACTGTTGATGCATTCATTCTTCAATTAACGGCTACAAGGTGCTCGATCATAGGTATGCTTGAACGCTACAATTAGAAAACAAAAGTTGTAAAGGAAAACGAAGTGCAACATTAATACATTTTTTTCATTGAAACCATGATAGTCCTAAAAACCAAACAAACACATGCGATGAAAAACCCCTCAATGCCTCACTTTGACTATTATTGTAGAATTAATCATTAACATGTAACAGGTGTTTACATGTAGCCCTACTTAAATTTCAAAAAGTTTTGAATTTTTTGTCATTTTAAAGTGGAATTATATACAAAAATGATCATGAAACCTTATTTTTGCCATGTTTACTGGAGGAAAAACAACCTTTTTATAATAAAACATTATATGAAAATGTACGTGTTTGTTTGAAAGGTCGCTTTTCATACCTCCTGTCGCCTTAAGGGTACACAATATTGAACACTTTTACTAGTTTTGTTCAAATGTAAGTCATCTGATCGTTTGAATATAGTTATTGATATAGAATGTATGTTTTGATTTTCTACAAGGTGGTCCTACATATACAATACAAATTGTAAATTTTACATTTATTCAAGATAATTTAGAAATTTTACTTTTACTACCATGAACTTACTCAGATTTATCTTTGTCTTCCTCTACACCGAGTTCCTTTTCAGATTCATTCTTCGTACGCTTTATATAGTAACTATAGATAAATAAATGTGAAATGTTATCATATTCATAGTCGTCATGACCATATTATTGAAAATGTGCACAGATTTTGTAAATGCCATAAGATTTTGATAGAAAGTAAAGATAATCGGATGGCAAATTGTCAGATTTTTTTTAATCAGAGTAAGTTTGCAGTAAGTGTTTTAAATTTCTTTCCCTGACATGGTCGCTATAGCACTTTCTATATAGACATAATCTCATCCAGTGTATGTTTTGTAAATATTGTTTTCAGTTTCGTACGTGAACATAGACGGCGGGCTCTGCTAGCCAAAAAGGGGATGCTTACTCCCCCGGGCATCTGGTTCCACCTCTAGCTTGCTAGGAGTCCTTTGATGCTTAATTTTCGCTCTGTTGTGAGTGCTGTTGATATTGTCGTCAGGATCTTCTTTATCTTACTCAGATCATGAATGCTAAAAAATCATTTAAAAGAAAATTACGTTTCAAATGTGTATCAATAAGATTGCTACACCGAAAGACATTTTGCTACATCTTTGGTGAGTGTCACTGCTGGTGGAACGGGAGTCCCCGAGGGCACTTGTAGCCAGGTTCGATCAATTTCGGTTGGTCGCTTCTTCAAATGCATTAAAAAATTTCTGTTTAAAAAAATTTATAAAATTTCTGAAACCTGGGTCCTGTAGCATCATATCCCAGCAATCTTGCTACATCTTTCGGTATATTTAAGACATAATTGTAACCGATTTTTGGCCATATTTCATTGTTTAGATTGAGGATCACAAACGAGGGTTAAAATTCCGAAACGTGCATGTCTGGTCCATGCTGTAAATTAATCTGCTAAAAAATGATGCTAATGAATTTGAAGACGTTAAACATTGATTGAAGTCGTTTCAAACTGTATATACTGTTGTAGTCGCGGACATTTGTTCTTATGAGGTCATTACGACATGGTCTAGTTACAGATCTTTTCTGTTGCTATTGAGTGTAAGTCTACTGCTGTTAAGTAATTAAATGATGTAGGAGTCATAACCTCAGTCTCCTAAAGTATAAAAGGAAACAAAGAAACTCACACAATTAATGCTGCCGCAATAATGTTGAATACTGCAAAGACAAAAAATGCCAATCCTCTGTAGATGTCCACTGTGATACTATATATGCCATTGCCTACGGTTGTTCCCAACAAGATGCATACTTTTTCGACAATAGCTTGACTTGCAAACAAAGTTCCTGTAAGAAGGGACGTCGAGTTTCATAGGAATGGAACAGTTGTCGAACAAGTATCGAGTGGGTAGCCTTGATGTCAAGCTGTACTTATACATGTATGAATCATAAATTGCTTTTCTCATAAAAAAGTTTTCAAAACGTGCAAATGCTCTTTCAAGGAAAGTTGTACATTTAAAGACAATTATAGATGATATCATTACAAAAAACATGTATCAATATCAAATCAATATCACAAAGATTCTGTCCCGAATTAAGTTTGTGTTATAGTACTTATTTCAATGCCGTTGCTTCTATTTACAAAATATACTTTTGGTCATGACAAAAGAGACAGATGAAAAGAAAACCAACTCACACACCTTGTTTATCTAACGGTGTAATGTTCGACATTATGGCCCTTAAAGTTGGAACAGCAAGGTAGCATACTGATGCAAGGCCTGGAACTAAAACCGAAAGGTGTCTGGGTAAATAGGACACATTACTACATTTCATGACTTTCTTGGACGTCGAAGGAGACTCACACATCAATAAAATGCATCGTCACATTATAAGAGACAATCCGCAGAAAATGTATTTAAATTTTGAACGACACTGATAAGAAAAATGAGATATAGATAAAATATCGGATGGTATACAACTCTAGCAGCAAAATAATCAAGAATATGATTAAGAATTATTTCATTTCAAAATTGCTTAATATTCTCGAAAAAGGCTAACATTCTTTATATTTGAATGTGATTTCCCTGTACCATTTGTCATCCCTTTGTATAATTAATTTATCAATTCAAGTTTTATTTTTCATTCTATGTACTGAAACTAGTTACCTATAAACATCATGATGTCATTTATTGCGAAGGCCTCGAAGATTAAGGAAACTGCACTACTGATCGACGCAATTACATTAATCGTCTCATCTCTTAAACATTTCTGTATGAATGGAAAGAAGGCCATCGATACTATGTTCAAAGTTACCGATTGAGCGAGGCCGTACCAACCAAATATAATGGAATTCCAACATAGCGGTGTGTTGAAGGTAAATAAGAACTCAACGTTAACAACGCCCCCATTAACTATTTGAGTTAAAAGAAATGCTATCATACACACGATGTATTTCCATCTGTTGCCTGAAACAGAGGACTCTTTCACGTAAAACTTATATATTCCCTTGAGCTCTAGGATAATTTTTGTACAGAAAGTATCTTCATTATCAGCTGATGACACAGTCCTATTTTCCGAAGAATCCGAAAGACAAAAGGATAGGATTATGGCTGGAAGAAGAATAGCTGATGATATCAACATAGGATACATATAACCTGCCGAGTCTATAATGTACCCACCAGATACCAATGACGTCGAAAGTCCTACACCAGCCGACAAAATCATTATTGCAATAGCTTTTGAACGATTTTTATCTGCAGATGTGTTGTCTGCAACCGTTGAAAATATTGCTGCGAGAATTGCCTCGCCAGGCCCAAACAGAAATTCAGTCATACCTATCGCTAGAAATATGTAAATATCAATTCTGAAGTAGATACCTATTGTGTAGAGAGCATTACGAACAAAATGCCCTATCAAAGGAATTGTTATAAACCATTTTCGTCCATAAGTGTCGCTCAAAACTCCAAATAAGAGAGTAGTAAGAATAGATGCTGCACCGGGTATTACAGTTCTATAGATATTCCATTGTGACGTCAACTTTTGTGCCTCACTCTGCCCTTCATATAGTGTAGAATTAGAACTTTTTACACATGATACAGAAATATCAGACCCATTGTAAGCGTCTGCCCTGGACGCGTTACCGGAAACGTCTTGCTCCACAATGCTTTGGAATTCCTTGTATGAGTATTGATTCAGAGCATTTTCCCTCAAGCCTTGCGCAAAGAAATGGCAAAAGAGCAATGTGCCACATATGAAAAATAAGGAAAGCTTCGTCCGAGGCTCTGGTTCATCTTCCTTAGTCGGAGTACATGTTTCTTCCTCCCTTTCTGATCCTTTTACAATCTTCATTTCCAAACAACAGTCCGATTCTTCCATCTCAGATTGATACGTTTTATTTCTGTTTTTCTCCTACCCACCTCTTTTTATCCTTGTTTCAAGTATCATATGATGTTACTTATATTTTACCTTGAATACCTTTGAGTATGCACATGATCTTTTTAGTACTTAGTAACAAATATATCTGATACAAATCAGGTGACGTTTTACCTTATTAAGCAAATATACACTGCCATCCATTGATTATCATAAACTTATAAACTTAACCCAATCATTAAAGATTAAAAAATATTCTATTTTTTTTTAAATTCTATAATTTTTTTAATTGTTGCAATTTATTTCTTCGTTATCAAAATTCATAAATTTGAATAATGTGAAGCCAATTATGCCAAATCATTCGAATTCAGAATTTGAATAATGTGAAGCCAATTTTTACAAGTCATTCCAATTCAGAATGGAAAAATTAGGATAAAGAATTTAAATGATTTCCTTGTCCGCACATTGATTTATGGATGGCAATGTAGTTATCAAAGTGAGTTATCCGTCATATGTTCGTAAATTAATATTTTGATTGAAACAAGTTCTGATACATTATAAAGAGTTATTTTGATAATTAAACGATTTTGTGTCAATACTATAAACAATTAATTCTGAGATTTTTTTTTATTTCCAAGGTATATTTCCCTATAATCCTAAATAAATATCTTGGTTCACGATTTAGATCTCATGCTATCTTATGACGAAAAATGTCACCTGAATACTTCAATATATGACTTACTTGACGACTTCAATTTCAAATTCCCCTTTCCTTGGTAGTAACATTCCTACGTCTCCTGTCAATTCCTGTTAATGCGCTATTCCAGAGCAAACTCAAACTACAATGATTTTGTTCTGAGAGCAAGGACACTTACGGAAAAAAACTACTAAACAAAGAGTACATTTGTGGGCGACTTACATCACTGAAAAATTTTTGGACGATATGTATGCAAATATTAAACCTTATAACATCTTATTGTCCTTAATGTTGGACTGTTAATCGTCTTGCTAGGAGTCCGTCGATACTCAATTTGGTGTTCTATTGTGAGTGCTGTTGAATTATTGTCTCTTGAATTATTTCTCTTAGTTAAGTTAAAAGAAAAAAAACTAATGTATCGGTTAATTATAATATTTTCATCCAATCAATACTTATCTTATAAACAATTTACGCGTACACGTGCGACTTGTTAAACAGACGATACAAAAGACCAATTCAATGTGTACCCGTATGCGTAATAATAGAAGTACACGTATGCGTACACGGTTGTTTGCTTAACCTCTCTATTATAGAACATGGTGTGTTACCTTCACTTCTACAATGATAATTCAAGATTTTTTGGCCAAAACATTTCAATAAAAATAAATCATTTCCAATCACGTTTTATTGAAATAATACGGAAGTGTTCCAACTCTATACCTTCTTTAAGAAAAATTCCAACCAAATTTCATGCACCAGACACGTGTTTCGAATGTTAAATTCTCATCAGTGATGCTTCCCACCAAAGCGCTTTTCATACGCCACCCAAATTCATTTCACTAGCGCCCTCTGGTGTTATTTTGTACATTTCCTTTACAGGGAGTGCGCTGCTCCACATTTCCTGTAGGGTCCAAATTTCTTGAATTATCGATTCAGTAGCATGTCGAAATAAAATCTATGTTCAAAATAGCTTAGGGATGGTGAAGTTATTCACCCCCTTTAATCTCGATGATATTTTCGAGGAAATGGTAAGTTTCCGAAATAGAAAAAAATATGTATGATGTCCAATTGATAAAGGGCCAATACATATATATTATGTTCTCGAATGTCTTTGTTGCTGATAATAAAGAACCAAACTTAATGATATAAGTACTGTACTTTTGTAAAAGATATAAAACGATCAAACATACTTTTCAAGATTTTTATTAAAATATCAATACGATCTTTTATTCAAATATACAATACATGATATGATGATAGTGACCAAAATGTGTGCTATGAAACATCAAAACGAGTTAAGTTTCAAGATATGAGTAGTGTCACCAGGAGACTCTGACTCTCCCCGGGCACCTTGTCTTACTTCGGAATGTTATTCATTCCGAGGTTCGCAACCGTTCCAATGGAAATTCTAATGATTTTACCTTGCCTCCTCGACTTTTAGACTGAATAACAGATATGTAATTGTTTGATGTTTAGTGTTTAGTGATCTTTTGTAAAGATATTAAACGATAAAACATGATACTTATATATTAAAATATTGAAAAATTGATGCGACCTTTGATTTGAAAATGTTAGTGACCAAAGTGTGTACTATGAAACATTCAAACGACCCTCTAACATAATGTAACATCCGAATTTGCAATAAGCAATTGAATGATTGAAGGTCTTTTCTTGGAAGGTATTGTTCTATCCGAGTAAAGCATTGTCTGTATCTTCGTTTCAATAAATCAAAAGTCAGGGAGAGTTATAATTTCATATTTCAAACTCTGACAACACGTTGTTCGATCAAAGTCCTTCAGGTTAGGGATAGCTGTAAATATAGAATTAGATATCAAAAAGTAGCAACGCAAATGCTGCAAGATACGCCCGTCGGTGAATGCATTTCTCAGAAATAATTTTGTGAATGCTATCATGCCAGTTAAGTCCGAAAATGACTTGACCTTTACACATAATTTCTGAGAAATGCTACAAAAAAAGAAAACTTGTATGAAATGAGACAAAACGTGCGTTCTTCTTCAGATGTTCAAAGTTTAAGGATTGAAAAATTAAATCAAGAAAAGTATGTAAATGATTTTTCAAAACAAAAAATTCTCCTAAAAAACCACTATTTTTAGCCAAGAAATGACTTTGACCCCTGTCTTGCAAAAGTCAACCCACAAGCTAAATTTGAAGGTCATAGGGCTGAGAGCCATTCCATGCTTAAGGTCTATAACTCTGCAAAATTAAGTCAATTGATCGCAAACTAAAACTTAATCTATAATTCATTATTGTTGAAGGTATAAACAAAGTTTCAACGCAATACTTGCGAGGCTGCGAAAAAAGTTCAGGAAACTGTAAATAGGATGAACGGACTCACGGACAGCGCAATAACATACAACATTTCGACGACAATGTGCCATGCAAGTAGCAGACGGTATGGTTATCCGGATTACATGCCCAAAACCCTCCCGCTTTTCCGATTTCGCAGAGGTCTCTAAGAACGCACAATTGTGGTATAAAATAACCTCCTCACTATAAGATAAACATACAAATAGACAGCATGACGCAGGGGCCCAAGAAACACACAGACAGAAGGCATACGAAATACAGTCCGTGCTCAGTCGGCTGTAGTTAGCTCATGCATGTGATCACACGAGGAGACCAACCGACGTTTAGAGAGGACAGGTGGTCGGGGCCCTGTCTTCTCTAAAGAAGTTTGGACAAGGCACCCGTCATGGAGTCCAGTCGTCACAGTTAGTCAGAGTGCAATTTTTAAGAATGCGCTGGTACAAGGCTATGGATTTGAACTTGAGACATCATGAGTATAGGACTTTTCAACGTGAATATGTATCAGGTAATTTCTTTCTATTTTAATTGTTGTATGGAATAGTTAATGATATAAAACCTAGTGCTGTATATTGATATTGAAATATTGAAGAGTATCGATATTTTGATATCCCCAATGCGTATCGATACACAAATGCTGTGTATCGATACTTTCAATACATTTAATAAATATAAACTTTTGATTCGTTTTTGCTTTTATTTTTATATTTCTTCTGAATATTCTCCGATCACTTGTACATTTAGGCATATCAGTTCAAATAATACCTTCTGGGCACGTGGCCTCACCCCCAAATTGGGAGTTCGCTTCTTTCCATGTGGTGGAAATTTTGTTTGTTTGCTTTGGTTCTTCACGTTTAACCATGATATTGTATGCCTTTGGTTCATGATTCTCAGAATTATCGATTTTGTTTTGTGTATTGAGATATGGTCATCATCCATATTTGTTATTCTATCAGTCTAACTGTCTTACATGTCACTGCTGAGTAGTAGCCAAGTTCGATCAACTGCGGTTGATCGTTTCTTCAACGTATTCGAAAATTTTTGTATCAAAATTTCTTGAAATTTCTAAAACATGGGTCCTGTACATAGCATCATATCCCACCCTTCCTGCTACGTCTTTCGGTGCTTTTTTGGACATTACTTTCACACTCTTTGGTCATATAACATTGCTAGATTGAGGATCACTGACGAGGGTTAAGTACCCGAAACGTGCATGTCTGGTCCATGCTGCAAATTTATCTGACCTTAAATGATGCTATTCAATTTGAAGACGTTTAACATTGAATTGAAAAACGAAATTTTGAGGTCAGCTGTTTGGCAGCATTTTCACAAAATCGATGCCAAAGAAGACAAAATAATGTAATTACTTGTATGTAAAAAATATGTCAAAATAAATCTTTGGTAGAAAAAAAAAACACTTTCCATAGCTGCTATTGATATTTTTTTTATTCCTTTTTTGCTTTTGAATTAGTGGAAAAATACATTTGTTGTTTATTTTTGTTGTGTTTCATAAAGTTGTCATTGATTTAAACATAAAAGCTCCATTTATTGATTCATTATAATGATAAATTTGAAAAAAATGAAAAGTGCGTATTTTATTGAAAATATTGAGTATTGAAGCAAAATGTATTGTATCGTATTGTATTGAAAAATTTATTTCAATATACAGCACTAATTAAACCCAATGTTAATCGAAGATAAAATAACAACTTACCGAATAATAGAATTTTACTTTAAGAATAGATAAGAAATTGACTGACTTCATATGAAAAACAAACTTACTCCAATGTATCTTTTGCTTCACATTCCTCTTCCTCCTTCTGAGATTCGCTCTTTGTTCGACGGATATAATAGCTATGAATTTGGAAAAAGAAGAAGAAGGAGAAGAAAAAAAATCTTTGAATTCATCGATCAGGAATTACCTTTTATTGTACTATCGATAATAGTTTTTCATTTCGTTTTTTTATGTCCAATTAAAATTATGCGTAGAAATTTCAGTGCAAATTTTCATTTCATCTATGTATTGCTCTTTATCAGAACAAACAGAATAAACTTGCAAATTCTAGATTTAGGAACATGTCATTTAAATCAATTTGAAAGACATCACTTACACAATTAATGCAGCCGCTATGACGTTGAATGCAGCAAACACGAAAAATGCGAAGCCTCTGTAAATGTCCACTGTGGCTCCGTATATGCCATTTCCTATAGTTGTTCCCAGTAAATAGCACACCTTTTCCACGATTGCTTGACTTGCGAACAATGTTCCTGTCAGGAAAGAGAAGATATCTGTTTTATCAATATGTAACTATACTAAGACAATATGTATGATTGAGATAACATAAAATGAAGAATTGCCAATGTATACATTTGTACACGTTAAAAGTCTTCAAATTCAATAGCATCATTTAGGAACAGATACAGATAAATTTGCAGCATGGACCAGACATGCACGTTTCGGGTACTCAACGCTCGTCAGTGACCCTCAATCTAAACAATGCATTATTGCCAAAGAGTGTAAAAATTATTATATCAAAAACTAAGCAGGATGGGTGGGATATAATGCTACAAGACCCACGTTTTAGAAATTTCAAGAAATTTGGTAACAGAAATTTTCGAATGCGTTGAAGGGACAGACGATCAACCGAAATTGATCGAACTTGGCTGCATGTGCCCTCGGGGAATCCTGGTCCACCAGCAGTGACACTCACCAAGTAGTTCAAATGTTAAACGTCTTCAAATTCTTCAGTACATGTAATTTCCTTTCAAAAAACACAGCACAGATTTCCAACACGATTGCAATAAATTCTGCAAAACACAAACGCACATGATTGCGACACAATAATGCAACCTTAACAAGACTCATACTAATCAACGATTAAATGACAAAGATGGATAATGACCATATCATTGTATACAGCACAAAATCGATGATTCAGAAAATCAGAAACCGAAGGCATACAAAATCAGGACAAAACAGGAACCAAAGCAACCAAACAAAAACCTCCACCACATGAAAAGAAGCAACTGAATTCAACATATTCAGTGTTAACTTTGTATTATTTTAGCTCTTTCGTGAAACTTTCGGTGCCCCTAGCAACTGTCCTCTATAATGAGATAAAGAAGATCCTGACGACAATCTCAACAGCACTCACAAAAGAGCAGAGCACCGCATTGAGCATCGACGGGCCCCTGTCAAGCTAGAGGTGGGATCAGGTGTCCGGGAGGAGTAAGCATCCCCTGTTTGGCTAGCTGCACCCGCCGTCCATGTTCACGCATGAAACTGAAAACAATATCTACAAAACATGCACTGTCTGAGGTTATGTCTATATAGAAAGTGCTATGGCGACCATGTCAGGGAAAGGCATTTAAAACACAAACTGTCAAACCTCTCGCGGGGAATTTTTTTACGAGCTCTGCACTGCAAAGGACATACGTGTGATACAAATGAGATAAAGAAGATCCTGAAGACAATCTCAACAGCACTCACGATAGAGCACCAAATTGAGCATCGACGGACCCCTAGCAAGCTAGAGGTGGGACCAGGTGCCGGCAGACCAAGGACTGTTTTTATACGATCTATATCCATTTACATAATTGTTCACCTATGTACATGTATTACTTGGGCCACGGTGTTTTACTGTCTTGTTTGTGTGGTCATCTTACAATGAGCAAGTATTAATACACACCATCGTTATTCTTTGCGACCATAAAGAAACCAGAAAAGTGGGGAGATTTAGGTACATAATCCGGGTTACCATACCATTCGCTACAGAAGAAGCAGATGGCTGTTATAAGATGACATCAATTATCCATAGGTCTCGTTTGGTTACATGCACATGTATGTGTGGTTGGTGTTTTGATGTTGAATTTGGTGTTCCTTCTCCCTTTTGCATCTTTTTCTTGCTTCTTTGCTCCGTATTACATTTGTACTTTGTACTGATAGAAATGTTTCGATGTTGCACTGTGGGTATACTGCAGCCGAGTCTTTTTGGAGATCTTTGTTTGACTGCATGTAATCATTGTAGAGGTTGTATTATATCAACGAGATGCAAATATGCATTTAAATATAACGTCTGAAAAATTACCTTGTTTATCAGTAGGTGTCATGTTCGACATAATGGCCTTGATCGTTGGGACGGCAAGGTAGCACACAGATGAAAGAACTGGAACTGAAATATGATACAACTATTTTAGGTA
The DNA here is from genome assembly GCA_028142955.1 of Pinctada fucata. Taxonomy (NCBI): domain Eukaryota; kingdom Metazoa; phylum Mollusca; class Bivalvia; order Pterioida; family Pteriidae; genus Pinctada; species Pinctada fucata. The sequence goes on along the minus strand of AP027112.1, from coordinate 33,155,191 downwards.
CATGTAATCTACCACTATGTTGAAAATATCTTTTATCGAAGCTAGTTCAAATGCTTCATGAAAATAACCATGACATAAGGGATTTTTTATTAAAAAATAAGTCAATTCTATTATTTAGGAGGAAAAAAGTTTTAACATTTTAAACACATCAGAGGAACATTGACGGGAGATCATTTTTTCACTTCCTAAGAGTTATTGCAATTCAATTATCCTTTCCAAAATACGGACATGGAAAGCTTGATGTATAAACTCTTTTGAGAAATCGATTTTTCCATTTTTTTCCTAAAATTGAAATTGTGTTTGAAATACCTGTACTCAGGAATGTGTGTTTTAAAGATTTAGGAATGCAAACCTAATTTAATTTAAACATTCCCCCTTTTGCATTGCAAATTCTATTTTAAAAAGTCAAGGTCTTTTTCAGGCTACAAATAACTGTTTATTTGCAATAATAATTTAAAAATTCATTAAAAATCAGTATTTTGTCCAAATCGTCTGAAATTTTGAATAATGATAGAAAAATGCATTTTCTTTACCATATGTTAGGTGTTTTGAGACTTCTTTTACTGCATTGATGTAAAATGATGTGTCAAAGTGGGGTTGTTACACATACATGTAACTTCAGATGAATTGTCTATATTGTCTTTCGATTTCATTTTCTTTTTCAATACATCGAACTAATTATTTTTACCTATAAACATCATTTCATCATTGACTGCAAACGCCTCATAGGTTAGAGATACTGCACTACTCATCGAACCAATGACGTTGATTGTCTCATCCTTAAAGCATTTCTGAATGAATGGGAAGAGGGCCATTGACACTATCTGCAGGGACACTGCTTGAGCGAGTCCATACCAACCGAAAATTACGGAGTTCCAACATAGAGGTGTATTGAAAGTGAATAGAAATTCAACATTGCTAACTCCACCGTTAACAATGTGATCAAAAAGAAAAGATAGCATACATACGATATATTTCCATCTTTTGCCTGAAACAGAGATATCTTTTACGTAAAATTCATATATTCCTTTGAGCTGCTTGATCAATTTCTTAATGAATGTATCTTCATTATCAGTTGATGACACAGTCCTATTTTCCGAAGATTCCGAAAGACAAATGGAGAGGACTATAGCAGGGAGAAGAATAAGTGAGGATATTAGCATAGGATACATATAGCCAGATGAATCTATTATGTATCCTCCAGAAACTAACGAAGTCGATGATCCTAGACCCGACGCCAAAAGCATTATTGCAATAACTTTGGAACGATTTTTATCGGCGATTGTGTTATCTGCAACTGTAGCAAAAATCAACGCAAGAAGCATTTCTCCGGAACCAAACAGAAAATCAGTCAAACCTATCGCTGGGAATATATAGATATCAAATTTAAAGTAAATACCAACTGTATAGAGAGAATTCCTTGTAAAATGTCCTATAAGTTGGATAATTATAAATCGTTTTCTCCCGTAGGTGTCACTTAAAACTCCAAATAAAATAGTTGGCAATATTGATGTTGCACCAGGTATTACATTTCTATAGATATTCCATTGTGACGTCAACTTCTGTGCTTCCGTTTGTCCTTCATAAACTTTATCATTCGAACTTTTTGCGCAAGATGCAGAAATGCCAGATTCGTTAAAAGTGTCAATTTTGGACAAATTACTAGAACCTGCCAAATTTGTTATAGTTTGGAACTCCTTGTATGAATATTGACTAAGTGTATTATCCCTTAAACCTGTTGCAAAACCATGACAAAACAGAATTGTTCCACATGCAATAAATAAAGAAATCTTTTTCTGAGCAGATGCTGACTGTCTCTTTGTCAGTGTACTAGCAGCTTCCTCGGTATCAGATTCTTCCTCTCGGTTCCAATCATTACTATTGAAAGATGTTGACATCTTGAAGGATGGATATTTCTTCTCAGTTTAAATTATTGACTTTTTGTCTAATCGTCAAGTATCTAGTGGTGTTGCCACATTTTTATCTATGGTACCTTTTTCACATATAAGAAGTACTTAGTTACAAATTAATCTGATGCTTTATCAATAATCGTATATAACATACTTTTTTGTCTAGACTGAGCAGTAACCTAAATACGATGTCCTTCGCACGCCCTTTAAACAAACATTTCAACGTTAGAGAAACAAAGCCATCTGAGAATCAACACAAAGTCTAATAAAAAATAAGGTATTGAAGAGGTCTTCTAAAAAAGTGACGATAGTATAATATACAATTATTACTTTTACCTCGGTTAACACAATGGTTTAGCTCCCGTGAAGACGGTATTCACCGAGCCCGAGGGGGAGCTAAACCTTTGTATTAACCGAGGTAAAAGTAAAATAATTATTTTATTACATGAAGTTTCAAAATCATCTATATAAATTATTCAAACATTACTTTCATACAAACATATGATGACGGACACAAGGCTTGATACTTGATAGTCTTGTACCAGCCCATTCTTAAGAATTACACTCTGACTGGCTGTGACGATGTGACTCCATGACGATCCTGTCCAAACCTCTTTAGAGAAGGCAGGGCCCCAACCTCCTGTCCTCTCAGAATGTCGGTCGGAATCCTCGGATGATAACATACATGAACTCACTACAGCCGGCAGAGCACGGACTGTATTACGTATGCTTTTTTTTATCCATTTACATATTCATCTGTGTTGCTTGGGGACCTGCGTTTTACGGTCTTGTTTGTGTGTGGTCATCTAATAGTGGAGAGGTAGTTTACATCACAATTATTGTTTGTTCTTCCATACCTCTGGTTAATCGGAAAAGTAGGAGGGTTGTGCGCAATTAATCCAGGATAACCACACTACTACCAAGCTACGTGCGTGGCAGATGGCCGTCCTAAGTCGGTATCGGTTGTCCATTGGTCTCGTTGGTTTATGTGTGGTCTTTTGTGTTTCATGTAAAATGTATTTATGGTGTGAGTTGGTGTTCCTTGTCCCTTTTTCCGCTCTTTCTGTGGATGTCTGAACTGTAAAGTTTTGCTGTCTCCTTCGTCGTCAGGGTCTGGAGTACACCCGGTAAGGGTCGTCTTCAATTAACTTTTGACCGGAATATTCATGAGATTTTATTAACCAATAAGAACGTCTGTTCCATCGACGTTGTATACAGGTTCCCATGTCAATTTTAAGTTCAAATTAAAACCGACAAATTATAAGTACTTTTTCTAGAGACACCGCCGATTGATGCAGATGAATCTATACTTTTCGCCCAGGATGCAGTTCTAACATTCAAGTTCATCGTATTTCGTACTGAGAAGAAATTCCATTCACACTTTGCAGCAGAAAAATAAAGAATGAGCTATATAATCCTTGCCAGAATGCGAACGGATGAATGGCCTTCTCGAATAATGAGAATTTCAAGTCATATGTACAAGACAGTAAACGGATACCGTCGACCATACGGTTTACAAGGAAAGAGAATGTGTGCAAGGACATAAAAAATTCCGGTCCAGTGCACCAGACATGCAAGTTTTGAATAAAATTTTTATAAATAAGTGATACTTCAATACACAAAAAATCAATAGAAAAATCAAATTAGAGGGTGCTACGAAAATAATTGGGCTTTGTCTGAAAGTCATTTTGACTTGAAGTACCACTAATGATGATTTTAATGCACTATCTGAAACACATGTCTGGTGCAAGAAAATTGGCTTAAAAGAAGGTAACGATTGAAGGCATCATCATGTATTCCATCTGTGAGGTATTTTGTCTTTATACCAGAGTATTACGTTGTTAGCAAACCATGTCGAAGATCATTTTAATTTAATTCCTAGATTTCGATCACCTTTGTTCCTGTCTTTCGTCTGTCTCTCTAACACATTTGAAATTTTCTGTATCAAAATTTCTTGAAATTCCTAAAACGTGGGTCCTGTAGCATCATATCCCACCCATTCTGCTCCATCTTTTGCTACATTTTTGGACATAATAATTCACACTTTTTGGCCATATTACATTGTTTAGACTGAGGATCACTGACGAGGGTTAAGTACCCGAAACGTGCATGTTTGGTCCATGCTGTAAATTCATCTGGTCTTACATGATGCTATTGAATTTGATGCTATTGATTTTGACTCACATTCGTTCCTATCGTTCCTATATTTTTTCGCATTCTCTAATTAGTTAAATTGTGTTCTTATAGTTGCCCTCATTCGTTCTATTTGCTGTCCTTAGCGATTCACTTATCTCTTTCATTGTTTGTTCGTCATTTTGAGGGTGGCGCTATTTACAATTATTTTTTTATAATTGCGTGGCCAATGAGCGTAACTCCGCCATGTTTTGGGGTAAATTGAGATTGGCCTTTCCTGTTGGTCCTACCAACTATTAAACTATGCTTGCATTAGATATGAATGAATCATGAACCATGTAATATATGTAATATATAATTAGTAAGGAACGTTTTGACAGCACTTGCATTGTAGATGGTTCATTAGATAAGTTGTCTTTTGTGCTTCTGTGGAGCTATGTCATTGTCTGCGCCCTTTTGACTACTGTCCTGTTCACTAAATCCAGAGCACCCTGTTTTGGCGATTTATTCTGTCGTCTGAAGAATTTTGCTATAAATTATTGTTTCCGAGAATTGACCTCCTTTAGTCGTAACTGGAAATTAACTTCAACTTACCCTTTCAGTTGCCTTAAAACCGCAATATGAAAAAGAAAATGTCTACGGGAAATTCCCATGTTAATTTCAAGCCGTCACCATATTGTTCTCCGTGTCAACAATAGTAAACAGTGACGTCAAAGCCTCCGACGTCACACATTTTCAGCGATTTTACTATAGAAAATCCTCGTAGACTTTTTATTTTCCGTCCTATTTCTAACTTAACTGACGCACAGCCAAAACAATGGTATTTCTGTTACGACTAAAGGAGTACTATAAAATCAATATCTTTTTGGAAGATGACATTATCATATTTTAGAGAAAACCGGGAAAACAGGGTGCTCTGGACTTAGTGAACAGGCGATCGTTTTACAAAGATGTCGCAAGTCGCAAGTCCTAAGTCGTAACTTTCGAAACTTACGACTTTTCGTAGGACCGTTTTACAAAAGAGGTCGTAAGCGTAAGTCGTAAGTCGCAAGTCGCAGGTTGGGTCGTAAGTCGTAAAGTAACTCTCCCGTTAATGAAGGACTTAATTGTCCACAAAATCCGCGGGAAATAAAACGCATAGATTTCCTTTCGTTTTGTTAAATAAATTGAAACTATATAAAAAGATACAATTAATGTAAATTTCCAGTGGATTTAAACGCGTAAAACAAGAGTATTTGTAAATGCCCATGTTTTGGTATGTGCTGTTTTAACATATTATGCGCAAAATTCAGAATCAATTTTTTGTCTTTATGGGATTTGATAATTAAAGATTTTCTTGTAAATTGCACCCTTGATTGTGTAGTGATTGTATAAGAAATTATTTTTCACTTTGAATTTCGCGCCACTAAGTTATGTAAAGGTGAAATGCATGATGGTAAATTTTTGCTACTACTTCCCGTTTCCGGTAAAAAGAAAATGTGAGATGAACGAAAAGTAATCTTTAGCGTCTTGGTCAGGAGAATAAGTTCTTTACGGTGTTGTACGGTGTTGTACGGTGTTGTATGGTGTTCTATGGTATACTTTCAACGAATAAACGAATTAAAACATCTGTCTGAAGTCCTGTTAACTGACCAGGTCGGCTACAGTAAAGAACTTACCTCACATGATGTCGGACAGCACAACTGACAGTAGCGACAACACACAGATCCCACAGGAAGGGGAAACGATAACGAAAGGTAAACCGGATCCCAACACTGGAGATACAGACGGCCCGAGACGTTCCTCTCGTACCTCCAAGCCTACTGAAAGGATGTCGCAGTACATGGAAGAAGAGTTTGATAGACGGCATTCTAGATTCCAGACAATGTACGAAAAATGGAAAACCGCAATTAAGAATTGTAGACTTGCTCTTAAAACTACTGGTAAATGTACTGAAGATGATGCTGGAAAATTACTTGACAGTATAAATCAATTAGAAAAAAATGTTGTTGACAGTTTTGAGCATATGCGTCATAAATGTACTACAACTCTGGATCCCTTACTGGTAAGGAGGGTTGACGCCTGTATTTCGCTTACACGTGATATGACAACCCTGTTAAATGAGCGAATCGCAGGTTTAGATGACATCATGGCATCAACGAGCCATTATGGACTATTAAGAAAAAATCAGTATGCTGGATCTGTATTCAGTGACCTTACTGCAGATTCCTCTATGTACAAATTACCGCAGTCACAAGACGCAGATGTCAAGCCAACTCAGATTTTGAATGTACCTACGTCATGTACATATGTAACCAGTACTCCGGTGCAAATGAGTAATACCGTCAATCAAACCCCTCTAGTACCAAGTTCCACAATTCATAATATGCAACAACCAATCGCAAATGCACAAGGACTTGGCGTATCTAATACACAGGTACCTAACTCAAATGCACAGGTACTCAGCACAGTTCCAATGCTATCGACAACTACTGGAAGTTTTTATGCACAGGTATCGGGCACAAACACACAGGCAACTGGCACAGTTCCAATGGTATCGACAGCTATTGGAAGTACTTACACACAGGTTCCAGGGGCGAATACACAGGCGCTTGGCACAATTCCAGTTATGTCTACTAGTGCCTCTTACACACAGGTACCCGTTAACGTACAACAATTTGGTTTCACCCCATATGTACCAAGCAGTTATGTACAAGGCATGAATTCACAGGTGCTTGGTAACAACCCACAAATGATGAACAATTATGTACAAGTTCCGAGTAGTTACGTACAAGTACCATTAAATCTCCAAGCGTCCCATGATGCTGGAACTGACCGTTTGGCAAAGGCATTTGCAGACTCAGTAAATTTGAATAGATTACCAGTACCAGAACCGTCAGTTTTCACTGGAGACCCACTCAAGTTCGTAGAGTGGAATATATCCTTTCAAGCTCTCATTGAGAAAAAGGGGATTCAAGATCAAGAAAAGATATTCTATCTCAAGAAATATGTAGCTGGAGAAGCTTCTAAGGCAATAGAAGGATTTTTCTATGGAGGGAGTATATTCGCATATGAAAACGCTAAAAAGGTACTCCAGGAACGATATGGACATCCATTTACGATTCAACGAGCGTTTCGTAAGAAGCTTGAAAACTGGCCACGCATATCCGAGAGAGATTCCAAGGCTCTTCGAGATTTTGGTGACTTCTTGAAATCTTGCTTAGATGCCACACCGAGCATACCAAGTCTCAAGATTTTAGACGATTGTACTGAGAATCAGAAACTTTTACGCAAGCTTCCGAACTGGGCTACATTAAGATGGAATAGGCACGTCCAAGAAGCACTCGACTCGAACGAAGATTATCCATCATTCGCAAAATTCGTAGAATTTGTCAATAAGGAAGGAAAGATTGCGTGTAACCCAGTCTCTTCACTCTTTGCACTGAATCTTGATGGTAATAAACCTCGAAAGGATTCAAGAGAATCTAATGGCAAGGTGAGCGTTTTACTCACATCATCTGATAACACTGGTAGCCAATCGGGGGGCAAGGAAAAACCTAAAAGGTCGTGTGACTATTGCACCGTTGAAGGGCATCTTATATTTCATTGCGAGAAATTTCTTGCGCTATCACTCACTGAAAAGCGATCATTCATTCGTGAGAAAAAGCTCTGCTATGGATGTCTACGAAAGGGACATCTCAATAAAGAGTGCAAGCGTAAACATACATGTGCTAAATGTAAAGGAAAACACCCAACATGCTTACATGAGGAACGTCCGCCCGTAAATCAGCAACCGTTAGATGAGAATCAGAACCATATCAATCGTAGCGTTTCGTCAACAGCTAATGTAAGCCAACAAAGGAATAAGAGGGGCACATCAATGATTGTACCTGTTTGGGTATCTACAAAGGAAAACCCGTCGTGTGAAATATTAACCTACGCACTCTTGGACACACAGAGTGACACAACGTTTATACTTGACGAGATGTGCGAAGCTCTCAAGGCATCAAGACAAGATGTTCGCTTGAGCTTATCGACAATGACTGCTATGCACACCATTGTTAATTGTTCGAAAGTATCGAATATACAAGTGAGGGGTTTTAATTCATCTACCGCAATCACTATTGACAATGCATACAGCAGGGATTTTATACCGGCCGACAGATCTCATATCCCTGTGCGGAAAACGGCTGAAAGAATTGAACATCTTCACCTAATCATAGATGAGCTACAACCTTTACAGTCATGTGATGTAGGACTGTTGATTGGCTATAACTGCCCACAAGCGCTCGCGCCGAGAAAAATGCTGGTAGGAAACGCGAACGAACCATACGCCGTTCAAACTGTTCTCGGCTGGAGCATCGTAGGATACTCTCATACTGGTTCCACATTAGACTCGGATAAAGCGTCTAGCATAAGCCATCGTACATCTGTTAAGGAACTTCATTCCTGCTCTCCACGGGACTTGATAAAGGTACTCGAGTCCGATTTTGCTCATGATCACCCGAACGATGTAAAATATTCTCAGGATGATATACGTTTCCTGAACATTCTTGATGAGAGCATAGAGCAACAAGAGAATAAACATTTGATCATGCCCCTACCGTTTAAGGAACGACCTTCACTTCCTAACAACAAATCCTCAGCTCTATTAAGGCTTGATCATCTCAAACGCAAATTTGTCCGAGACAAGCGATATAAGGACGATTATGTCAAATTTATGAACGACATCATAGAACGAGAGTTTGCAGAACTTGTTGAAAACGATGCAAGGAATGGTGAAACATGGTACATTCCACACCACGGAGTTTACCATTCTAAGAAGCCTGGCAAACTAAGAGTGGTTTTTGATTGCTCTGCGAGATATTGTGGTACCTCTTTGAATGAGCATCTACTTACTGGGCCTGATTTGACGAATGGCCTTATGGGGGTATTATGTAGATTCCGCCAGTATCCGGTGGCAATAATGTGTGACGTTGAAAAGATGTTCCACCAATTCGCAGTTAAATGTTCCGACCGGGATTATCTAAGGTTTTTATGGTGGGAGAATGGAAATACTGACACTAAGCCACTCGAGTATCGAATGCGCGTACATCTCTTTGGGGCAGCTTCTTCCCCAGGATGCGCAAATTATGCCTTTAAATTTCTTGCGAGAAGTCAACAGGAAAGTTTTCCGTTAGCGTCTCACTTTATTCAACACGATTTCTACGTTGACGATGGTTTAACCAGCGTAGCATCAGAAGAGGAAGCCAATAAGCTCGTGCATGATGCGCAGCATCTTTGTTGTAACGGCGGTTTAAGACTGCACAAGTTCATTTCAAACAACGTGAACGTAATTAAGTCTATATCACCCTCTGAACGTGCAGCAGATATTGAGGACAAGGATCTATCACTTGAGCGACTACCTACTGAACGAGCTTTAGGCATAAAATGGTGCGTGAAGGAGGATGCTTTCAAATTCAACAACGATGTGAAGGATGTGTCACCGACAAGAAGAAACATGCTTTCAGTCGTGGCATCGTTATTTGACCCCCTAGGTCTTTTAGCACCATTTATCTTAATCGGTAAGCGTATATTACAAGAAATGTGTAAGTCAGGAGTAAGTTGGAATGATCTTTTACCGTCTGAAAAGAAACCGGCATGGAACGACTGGATGAAAGACATTTCAAATCTGAGTCTTGTCAGAATAGATCGTTGCTTGGCTCCACCGCACTTTATGAATTCTTCCGTAGAATTACATCACTTTTCAGATGCAAGTTTCAGCGGTTATGGACAGTGCTCCTACATTCGATTTGTCAATGGGGATGCTGTTCACTGTGCATTATTGGTTGGCAAGGCCAGAGTAGCACCTTTGAAGGTAGTGACAATACCGCGCCTTGAGCTCACTGCTGCAGTTCTTTCTGTCAAGGTCAGCATGTTTCTGAAGTCTGAATTAAGCTTCACCATCAGTAAGGAGTATTTTTGGACTGATTCAAAGGTTGTATTGGGATATATTAACAACGATGCGAAGCGCTTCCATGTATTCGTAGCAAACCGTGTTCAAATGGTTCGAGATGCAACCGAACCGTCTCAGTGGTTTTACGTAGATTCAAAGAACAACCCTGCAGATCATGCTTCCCGAGGACTCACCGCAAGTGACATCTCGGAATCTAATTGGCTTCGAGGTCCAAACTTTCTCTGGCAAAACGAAATCAAAGCTGAAGCATTCGACACCGACTTGCATTTAGGAGATCCTGAAATCAAGCAGACTAGGTCCTTGTGCGCAAACGCTTCCGAATACTCAGATGTTATTGATCTAGTCTCAAGATTCTCAGATTGGAATCGTGCTGTTAAATTTGTAGCTAGATTGCAAAGACTAGCTAATGGAATAAAAGGAACGCATGCTCCAACATTACCCGAAAGGCAAAGTGCCGAGATACTCATCCTAAAACGACTACAGCAGTCGATGTTTCTTGAAACTCTGAAAATCATCGGATCATCCGGAAATGTTCCAAAGACAAATGACTTGTACCCGCTTGATCCCATCATTCGTAACGGCTTACTTTGTGTAGGTGGTCGACTTAGAAAGGTTGAATCCGACATATCTCTATGCAAACACCCAGTTATCTTACCAAGGGACTCGCATGTTACTGAAATCATTCTTTCCCATGCTCACGCGAAAGCTTGTCATCAGGGGAGAGGTATCACGCTGAACCAATTGAGAGCATTGGGATACTGGGTTATTGGAGGAAGTAAGGCAGTTGCATCATTCATTCGACAATGCGTAATGTGTAGGAAGCTTAGGCGACCCACAGAAGTACAAAGGATGGCAGACCTACCTGAGGACCGAGTGGAACCGACTCCACCTTTTACCTATTGCGGAATGGATTGTTTCGGACCCTTTATTACTAAGCAGGGCAGAAAGGAGATGAAACGTTATGGATTATTATTCACTTGTATGTGCTCGCGTGCCATACATATCGAAATGCTTGATGATATGTCCACTGATGCATTCATCAATGGCCTACGGTGCTTCATTGCGATACGCGGTGCAGTTCGTCAAATAAGATGCGATCAGGGCTCCAACTTTATTGGCGCCAAAAACGAATTTGAAAGACTCGCTACATATCTTACTGAAAACCAGTGCGAGTTTGTTCTTAACGCACCTAGTGCTAGTCATACTGGAGGGATATGGGAAAGACAGATAAGGACTGTCCGAAATATTCTCAGTGCTATCCTGGAGCTCAGCCCTGGTAGATTGGATGATTCGTCGTTGAGGACACTCTTCTATGAAGCGATGTCTATTGTGAATTGCCGTCCACTTACCGTCAGTGAACTCAATGATCCGAAGGTCATTGAACCTCTTACGCCGAACCACATATTAACGGCAAAATCCGCTATTCCGCCTCCACCACCTGGAGAATTCGTGAGAGAAGACCTATTTCTCAGAAAGCGTTGGAGACGCGTACAGTATCTTCTCGAACAGTTCTGGTGTAGATGGAAACGTGAATACCTGGCTCAAACATCACTCCGTCAAAAATGGCACACACCTCGTAGAAACGTTCGTGTTGACGATATTGTTCTCGTGCAAGATGTCGACTTACCCCGAAACAGATGGCCTCTCGGAAGAGTTACAGAAGCAAGACCAGATGATGATGGACTGGTTCGAAGGGTCAAGGTCAAACTGTCTAGTGGTATACTTGAGAGAACAATTCACAAGTTGGTTCTTATTGTAGAAGGGTAAATATTTAGGTTTTGAGACCTTTGTGTGACGTATAAAGGTGTGAAACATACAATCATGGTTGATGAGTGTAAATACATATTTTGAGGCATTTTCACCACACAGATATAGACTGTATATTCTTGAAACAGCTCTTTGTTTGAGATTTTGAAATCATTTTGTTGTGTTAAAATGATTTGGTGGGAGTGTAAATGCCCATGTTTTGGTATGTGCTGTTTTAACATATTATGCGCAAAATTCAGAATCAATTTTTTGTCTTTATGGGATTTGATAATTAAAGATTTTCTTGTAAATTGCACCCTTGATTGTGTAGTGATTGTATAAGAAATTATTTTTCACTTTGAATTTCGCGCCACTAAGTTATGTAAAGGTGAAATGCATGATGGTAAATTTTTGCTACTACTTCCCGTTTCCGGTAAAAAGAAAATGTGAGATGAACGAAAAGTAATCTTTAGCGTCTTGGTCAGGAGAATAAGTTCTTTACGGTGTTGTACGGTGTTGTACGGTGTTGTATGGTGTTCTATGGTATACTTTCAACGAATAAACGAATTAAAACATCTGTCTGAAGTCCTGTTAACTGACCAGGTCGGCTACAGTATTCATGTAACCTTTTTAGAGCTGAAACAAACATTTGAGTAGTTGTCAACGAATTTCGTAAAAAAAAATTGGTTTTCAAACATTTTATACAGTGGCATTGCGTCTTTCATACATGTACATGTAACGAATTTCACTTTATTTTTCAACGTTCATCCACTAAGAAACACATATTCAGCTTTAGTCCTCATCCTTATACAATTAAATTTGAGCATCATCATGAAGCGACTCCCTCCCACTACACTGACTCTAAATAAGAATTCATGCATTTTTGGTCAGAGGGGGTCCACAATTTTGGGATGTCCACTCGCTATGTAGATATTTTTCAGCGCAAATCACGGGGAAGGGTTGGGTGTGCACTAAGTATTGACTTGGGAGGGGTTTGGGAAACGTGTACACTAAGGGTTGACTTGGGAGGGGTGACGTGGGAGGAGTTGGGGCAACGTGTGCACTAAGGATTGACTGGGAAGGGGTTGCACATCCCGTACAATTTTGTAAACTTTCCTTATGAAGAATCGGCGAACATAGCGATTATAAGAAATATATTATATAGAAATTAAGTTTTACTGGTAAACGTTCAAATTAATGAGATAGTACGTATATAGATGGCGCTTGTATCATTCACTTTACGTTATCTCGTCCGTGATATGGTATTACACGTTGATTATGACCAACAATTGAATCGCTCATGGTAAAAATACTAAATAATACCTCATGCAAACTAGTATTGCGTCGCAGTTTTATATTTAGCGAAGAGAAGGAACTACATTATTAGCTAAAAGCACAACGATTGTTGATTATTTTTAAGTTCCTAAAAGAAAAATCCTGAATGTGGTGGTTTTTAGGCGGAGCCCGTCAAACGAAACTTCATTGGTGGTGGTTGGGGGGGGGGGGGGGGTGATTGTCTCTTTATACGACAATACGACAAAGAAATGTATTATATTTCAACTTCTTTCGTACAGATTGTGTTTGTTCGTAATAACATGAATAGGCCGTTTTAAAAATCGTCCATAGCCACAAAAATCTTCTGTGCTGAGTGTATGAAGGAGAAATGAATACAATCATGATACAATTATTCTTTCACTAATACTATTCCCCCAGATATAAGCCAGTGCCGTAAAATTTACTCGTAATAATAAAAAAAAAAAACAAACAAACAAAATACAAAAAGCAACCCCCCCCCCCCAAAAAAAAACAACAAAAAAACGGCACGCTTGCGCTAAAAACGCAATGTACGGACAAGTTTATAACCGTTTTATAGGACAGTACACTTTTTTTCAAATATTTCAGTAAAAAATTATAAATTAAAAAGAAATCTCATATTTAAAGGTACGGTGTCCCTGAAGAAAAAATATTTTTTTACAAAATTTTATAATGCAAAATCTTTCTTTTCATAGGAAAGTTTATATTCTCATTTGTATGAATTTCAATTTTCAGGTGAATCTAACGCATACATTCGCAGTTATAGCCGTTTAAAAACGTAATTTTTAATTTGTGGTGCACAGCTCTAAGTCATTCCACTAGCGCCACCTACAATGTATTGCGTTTTTACAATAGACGTATATGGGGATTTAATTTTACAATTCGGCAATATTATGGTATCTAGACCCTCAGGAATTAATTTTACGTTTTCAGTAAAATTTAGTTTTAGGGACACTGTAATTTTAATCAACGATGGGCAAAATAGAGATACGGGGATACATGTACTAGAATTTTATAAAGGTGTCATAGGCGCCAAATTACAGCGCGCGAGCCTGTCTGAAATGAAAAAAAAAGACTTTAAACAAGAAGTTGTAAATAAAAATATTAACATCAGCGGTCAGAAAAGATTTTGAAGACGACATACATAAAAAACAATAACATTAACTTGAAAGAATCTCATTAAACGTCACATCGCAATAGCACAAAGACGGGCACATTGGATTCCCTTCCTTATTTTCCATGGCAACAATGATAATTTGAGGCTTACGACTTGCGACTTACGACTTAGGGTCGCCCCCCGGCGGTCGTAAGTTTTCGACCGATTTTGGCCGTAAGTCGTAAGTCGTAACTTTTTGTAAAACGCTCGTAAGTCGTAAAATGTGACTTACGACCAAACTTACGACTTACGACCAAAGTTGAACCTTCGTAAAACGGCCGCCAGGACAGTAGGTTTTCTTTTCGTGTGAAGTAGTTCTGTTTTGTATTTTTTCCCCTGAATCCGTCACCCTTATGATTATGGTTTTTTGAATATGTGTTTCAAGCTTTTCTGTTTGGCTTTTAAAATTCAAAGATTGATGTGATAGTTCGCGTTGTATCTGTCTATTTATCGGCAAATGACCGTCCTCAATCGGCACCGATTGCCCATGGATATTGTTGGTTAATATGTGCTAGACTATTGTGTTTTGCTGTCGTATTTGATTGATGGTCTTTGTCTTAGTCCCTTTTGTTTTTTATTGCTGTGTATATTTACTCTATGTTTTACTCTATGTAGCCAAGTGTATTTTTACTCTATGTATTTTTACTCTATGTAGCCAAGTTCGATCAATTTCGGTTGATCGTTTCTTCAACGCATTCTAAATTTCTGTTATCAAAATTTCTTGAAATTTCTTAAAAGTGGGTCCTGTAGCATCATAATCCACCCATCCTGCTACGTCTTTCGGTACACTTTTTCGACATGATAGTAACTTTCATACTTTTTTGGCATATTACATTGTTTTGATATAGGATCACTGATAAGGGTTAAGTAACCGAAACGTGCATGTCTGGTCCACGTTGCCAATCTGTTCTTAAATGATGCTATTCAATTTGAAGACGTTTACATTGATAGGGGTGCTACAACCGAGTCTTGTTGGAAGTCCCCTCCTTCCAGTCAGTGACATTCTACATTGTGTTTGAATGGCTGTCATCATCTCCAAACAAGACATACTTACCTGATATGTACATCAAAATGTACATCGAGACAATCATCGAATTTGACAGGTTTCCATGGAGCTGTTGCGACGGGTGTTGCATGTAATCAGGAGACGCTGACTCTCCCCGGGCACTTGGTCTCACTTCGGAATGTTGTTCATTCCGGGGTTCGCAACCGTTTTGATGGAAATTCTCACGATTTTACCTTGCCTTCTCGACCTTGAGACTGAATAACGGTTAGGTACTTCTTTGATGTTTATTTTAACATAATGGTAGTTTTATGTGTTGTCCCTCTATTCTTGTCGCATGCTGTTTTGTTGCGCTGTGACCACTGTCATGTAAGGGATGGAAAAATAATTTGTCATCAAATAGCCATGGATTAATATTTATAAAACAAATTTCAAATTCACACCATAAATTAAATCTTATGTATTATTTATAATCTAATCATCAAAGTAAGCCAAAGTCACGTGTCTTCTATTTTTAAGTGCACGAATCATTGATCGACAGAATGAGGTTTCGACTACTAGTATTCCTATATGAATGTTTTCTCTGGTCAATATCAATGTTTGTCCTTATGTAATGATAGTGTGATGAAACAAATTTCTTGATCCATGTTAGTTGACGTTTCATTGAAATATGAAATCTACCCATCGGTTTATCATTCACAAGAACAAATAACCTAATAGGTTAAAGGCGAGAGGCCTTCTTTAAGTCATTTCAGTATATAACTTGATTTCTATGACTGCCAAAATGGCGGAAAGTCTTAATGTAACATTATACAATAGACCCTTTCACATTATCTGCGGTACTAAATTTGAATGCCAGTTCCGGGGGACAAACAATAGGTTGCGCATGCACCAGTGACGTCATTTGATTGTTCTAGGACGTTTAGCGCGGAATCATGTTTCGTTTGTTCCGCGGAAAACATCTTGGAACAATCGAATTACGTCACTGGTGCATGCGCAATCTATTGTTTGTCCCCCGGAACTGGCCTTCAAATTCAGTACCGCAGATAATGTGAAAGGGTCTATTATTGACTGGGAATGAGGGCAATATATGATTTGTTGGACCTGAAGATAAAATATTGCCCGAGGCCGAAGGCCGAGGGCTATATTTTGTCTGAAGGTCTAACAAATCATATATTGCCCGAATTCCCAGTCAATAATTGTTTTGTTATACCTTACATCAATACTGCAGCAACGTACCGATTAGCCCGGCATGTTTACGTTCATTTTCTTCTGTAAGAAAAAGAGCGCGAAAAATAGGTAGAGCTAATAGCGTCATCAATGACGTGACGTCATAAACGATGTACCGTTTATCGGTCAATATTTTTAAAAATATTGCCCTAGGGCCAATATTGATGTAAATATTGACAGCTTGGTCAAATATTCGAATTTGTTATACCCTTGTCAGTATCTCTATATAAAATCCCCATAGGAAAAATGCCTATAAATTCGAATATTTGACCAAGCGGTCAATATTTACATCAATATTGGCCCTAGGGCAATATTTCAAAAAATGTCGACCGATAAACGGTACATCGTTTGTGACGTCACGTCATTGATGACGCTATTAGCTCTACCTATTTTTCCGCGCTCTTTCTCTTATAGAAGAAAATGAACGTAAACATGCCGGGTTAATCGGTTCATTGCTGCAGTATTGATGTTAGGTATAACAAAACAATTATTGACTGGGAATTCGGGCAATATATGATTTGTTGGACCTTCAGACAAAATATAGCCCTCGGCCTTCGGCCTCGGGCAATATTTTATCTTCAGGTCCAACAAATCATATATTGCCCTCATTCCCAGTCAATAATTGTATATTATAGGCATTTTTCCTATGGGGTTTTTATATAGAGATACTAACAAGGGTATAACAAATATCAATGATTGGACCATGTCAAATGAAACATATGTTCTATTTAACGTGAAGACACGGAGACAAGGTGCATTTTTTGTACATGTATTAAAGACAGTCAGAGCATGTGTATAGGATCACACTTTATGCAGATTTACTGCTTAGATTATTGTTGATTTCCAATACGAATAATGAAATATCTTCTCTCGGGCTGTTTTGAATCTCTGAGAGTTGCTATGTAGAATCAAGACCTAATGCCTCCTCAGGGTAAAGAGTTTATTATAGGTTAAATCTCGATAAGATCTCGATCACATGGCCGGAACGAGATCACACAACCGAGAGTTGATATACAGACAGTAGCAGTAAAAACTGTTCGTGGGTTTAGTTAGATTTTCTAAGCAATCCATTAAGCCTAGATTGTAAGATAACATGCTATGGAAAGTTTATGGATAGACAACGTGGAATTTCTATCATTTAAATGTTTGTGACAATAAAATGTACCCCCTCAACTCCTAGTATATGGATATAAGCTATGGTTTGAGAATGACGGATTTATTAATGAGGAATGTGTTTTCAAAACATTGGGAACGGCGTGTAATATAAATAATTACACTGTAAAAATGGATAAGTGAAAATAAGTCAACAACGTATAAACAAATTCATTTATTCTTGTTTGAATGCGTGCGTATCAATTTACATGAATCAATAAAGTTTCATAAAACTTATAACCTTTCCATCTTCAATTAAGAAATGTTTTATATGACCTTAAGTACATTTATACAAACAATAATGAGTTTCCCAACTCTTTAAATTCTTTAAGAAATTTCAATGCTCCAGACACATGTTTCAGAAAGTAAATCTTCATCAATAACTTAATTAAATTCCGAAGCGATTTTCAGATACAAGTCTCATTTTCTTAATTGCTCAGACATAAGAAATACAATTCCCTAGTATTTTTGCCTTGAATATTTGTATTTTTGCCTTGAATAGTTGTACATTTTCTTTCGCCTGTCCGGTATTTACAGTTCCTTATATTGATATGCACTTCTACGTTTACCGAAATGCGAAGTATTTTAAAGCATAATGACGCATCGTCATGTTGGTACTAGTATAATGGAGATTTTTCATGTTGCTACACAAAAAAGGAAAGATCGGACGACACACTTCAAAGGGACTATATCTCAAAAGCAAAATGTTGATTCTATTCCAATGAGCTAAGAATACTTTGTGTGGGTTTTTTTTTTCATGTGCGAAATATATAATTACCGATTTTGTGCTGTATACAGGGATTTAATCATTACCCATATTTGTCATTTAAAGCTCTCCTATATACTTTCATCCATTGTGTGTTAAGATTTTACTTTTTGAATCTCACCTGATTTCTTTTATATGTTCCCTCAAGTGCGAAGTCCGGAGTTCGAAGTCTGCAGTACGTCAACTTGAAAAATGTCCATTACAATCGAAATACTTCTCTTTGAGCAGTCTTATTTGTGCCTTTGTATATTTAGTCGGCTAAAAGATATATACTGAGCTGAATGACAAATATGGATAATGACCATATCCTTATATACAGCACAAAATCGATAATTCAGAAAATCATAAACCGAAGGCATTCAAAATCGAGATCAAACAGGAACCAAAGCAAACAAACAAAAACCTCCACCACATGAAAAGAAGCGAATATAATACCTTTAAGAACTATGTAGAAACTAAGTTACATGACCTGATTTTCTGTCTTCATATCTTTTTATATCTGTACGTCTTTGTGTTGTTGCAATAAGCACTTGCTGTATGCTTAATTTAGACTATGAAGAAAATTTATCTATGTCCAAATCAAGGTGAGAAGTGAATCTGAGTGACTGTTCATATTTAGATTTTCATTTAGCATCACAATCTTTCCTTTTCTGTGTAGCAACATTCGTTCATCGCTTTCCTTATCTGTATTGATACATGTAACATTGAGTGATATTATTACCCAGGTTACACACAGAAATATTTTCGAATGGTTTCAAACAGGTTCTGTTGAAACATTTCTGGTAAAACGTTCCAAAAATATTTTCAAAACACCATGCAGTTGTATCGAATGTCTTTAAAACGTTTTAACAACATTTAAGAGCGCTGAACAAAATGAAATGTTTCTAAAAATGTTTTATTGATATTTCTTGAAACATACGAAATCACGTTTCTAAAACATTTACTGAAATATATTTTACAATTTTTGTTCAAACATGCTTGTATAAACTGGGTAGTTACACGTGTATTCAGTATTTTAGCAAACAGAAATACATTGGGTCGATGAAGAAAGGTGCATTGGGCGAGGCCTCAGCTATACAGTGTTTTGCATGGGGATACAGAAATATATTGGGTCTATCGACCCAATGTAAAGAAACGATGGGTCGACCAAATGTAAGAAACGATGGGTCATGCAAACAAACATCTTAAGATGTTTGTTTGCATGACCCATCGTTTCTTAGATTATATCTGACGTAAGATCAGTCTTTTTTTGCTCTGGTCTATTTAGTATCCACCATTTGTCATCTACGTCAAATATAAAAGACAAATGGTTGGTAGTATATATATGTAGCATTGAAACAAATAGGTATATTATGTATTATAAAAATGTTTCAGTGTTAATATTCAATGAGTTTAGATATAAATTTTTCATACATTTTTGTTGTTCTTATTTTGAAATTGTTCTTATCATTAATTGCCATCTAAGTGCTTTCTTTTTGAATAGTAATACCAGTTCCAATCGTCTAATTTAAAATTCGCAAGCTGTATATATACGTACTGTCCACGCATCTCAGTTCTGAAATAAGAAATTTGAAGTTTTGTCTCATTTGTCGGAATATTTGAGTTTTTAGTGTCATTTCAACTGATAATCTATAAAATGTGATACACAAAAATGAGATAAACGCATCTCCGATGGACCTTATATTGCCATAAACCATTGTGAATATTTAATCCGACATCTCCATTGTACAGACCAGTATGAATATTTCAGAATCCTCTATCATTTATGGAAAAAGAATACACATGCATTGAAACTCTACAAAATAAATCACGAATACAGACGTTTTGTTTCTATAGAAATTAATAAAGTAGACGTTTCTTTTCTATAGAAAGCATGCCCGATGACGATTTCTCTGAAATTAATAGTTTGTATAATTCTGTTACACATGTAGAATCATATCTATAGTATTAAGAAAAAAAGGATGAAATAACTGACATTGTAATGTTGAAATTGTCCAAATTTGTTGTAAATATCATGAAAGCTTGGTAGATTTGATAAAAATATCAATAAGATTATATTTCAATGCACCTTTTAAGATAGACTGGGATCATGGTTTCCTTTTCAATATACACGCTTTGAAGACGATGTAGATAATCGTCCTCAAATTCAATATCATCTAAATTTAATTTAAGAACAGATAAAACAGCATAGACCAGAGATGCACGTTTCGGGTACTTAACCCAGCGATCCTTTTTAAAAAAAAATTAAACAATGTAATACATGTACTAGTATGGCAAAAGAGTGTGAAACTTATTTTGTCCAAAAAGGTACCGAAAGACGTAGCAGAAGGGGTGGGATACATTTAATATCAAAATACAAACGTTATTCTTGGTTCGAGAAACTGAGGAGATAATCTAGATGATCTATAGAATATATGAGCAATGAAGGACCATATGCTGATGAATCAATTTGAAGTGACGAGTGTTGCATGCAAGCAGAAGATGTTTACTCTTCCTGGGCACCTTGTCTCACTCCCATTTTGGGAGTTGGCTTCTTTTCATATGGTGGAGGTTTTTCTTTGTTTGCTTTGGGTCTAAAGGGTTCTCCTTCAAAGCTAACCTCTGTCCTTAGATTGCAAAAAAACCCCACGTCTTCGTATTTTCACTATTTCGGAGTTCTCTTTTTCGGCCTACAGAACCACTGATGGGACATTTTAGTATTAAATCTATATAGAGAAAAAAAATCTGAAAGGAATAATAAGGCCATAGTAATTAAATATTTTGTTTTACGTCGGCGGGCGGGTACAATTTAGGAGAATTTCTAGATGAATAATCCACACTCCCAAACATACATTTTTCAGGTAAAAATATCTTTAAATGATCTTAAATACCAAAAAATGCCTAATATACCATCATTAATAAAAGAAGATACATGTAATAGTAGTATTTCTAAAATTAAGTCAGAATTATCCACTTCTCTTTCATGTTTTAGTCTACTTTCATACTGATCTTGTGTTTGTGTGTTTTTATGCCTGGAGGGAGGGTACCTTTCTGAAAAAAATTTCGGGACGTAATACAAATGAAAATTATTACAATGATACCCCCGTCGGGTATATGTTGCATATAGGCTATGACTATACACTTATGGTAGTTTTCACGGGCATAACTCTGCACATATTTGAGCAACATGACCCATACTTAAAATTGTTCTGCTTCGCTTGGTGTAAAATTTATAACAGCGAGTATATTATTTTGTTCTATATTTCTATTGTCTTTGCAGTCACTAATTCAGTCGCTCACAAATACTCGTAACTTATGCTCTTGAAAGACAGTTTTTCAGATGAGACAACTTGCTTTCAGAAGGGAGTCATCGTAGAAAATGCACTCTCTGAAATGGCGTTACAGTATCAATTGTGATTTCAGTGTGAATACTCATATGAAAATTAATCATTTTACACTTGAAGTGGAAATTTTCACTTTTGAAGTACATGTATTTCTAATAAGTTACCATTGCCGTCAAAAAGATGGTATTAGATCTAAGCATGAAGTTGAGCTAATGCTTTCAGTAGTCCTGGACTCTTCCACCCCATGTTCACATAGATAAATTTTACTAAGGTAATTCACAATATTTGGATCTTTACACAGCATAGAGGGAAAAATGCTAAAAGTTTCTTTCATCGAGAGTGAACATGACTAAAATAGCAGCAAGAAGTAGAGCATAGCTAAGCATCATCTATTTTGATGTCTATGAATTCCAATGTTTTACTTTTCACAATGTGAAGGTGACGGATGACTTTCTTTCATAAGATTTTAATATAGAATTGGATCTGTAGGAAATAAAGTTGAAAATTACAAAAAAATACATGTATTTCGTATTTCCCTTGTTGCCCTGTCATGGCATGCTTCAGTATGCTTTACGATGCAACAACACTTTCATTACAAAACTGCATAATTTCAGTCGATTTGATGGCAACATCTTTGAAGAGCGAAAAGTTGAAAGGCTATAATGACACAAGCAATTCTCTTGAAAGTGCATCACAATGAAAAAAAGAAGAAGTTTATAGCATTCAAGAGGATTTCAGATGAAAACATCAAAATTGCTAGCTCATAGCAAATATCCAAAACAACAATGAAAATTTCAACTGTCTACTAGCTAAAAACAGGCAACTTAATACATGTAAAACAAGAGTGGGTAGTCTGGATATTCATCGCCTATATATTAGGGGTACATGTAGTTATATCGAAAGGACACGGCAATAAATGAGGGTCGTCTTCATAACTAAACAAAGGCAAATATGGATAATGACCATATCTCCATCGATAATTCAGAAAATCATCATTCGAAGGCATACAAAATCAGGATAAAACAAACAAAACTCTCCACCACATGAAAAAAAGCGAACTCCCAATATGGAAGTGAGACCAGGTTCCCAGGAAGAGTCAGCATCTCCTGCTTGCATGCAAATGAGTTCAAGAAGATCCGGACGAAAATCTCAACAGCACTCACAATAGAGCACCAAATTGAGCATCAACGGAACCCTAGCAAGCTAGAGGTGGGACTCCCGTTGCTTCAATTCGGTAGAATTGTCACATCCGGTTTCTACCATTTTTGGGGTAAACCCAAAAGCATCAACCATAAAATCATTTGAAAAATATGTTCTATCATAATAATTGATGCACCATATGCGCATTTGAACAAGCAATGTATCATCAGTGATGCTCGTGACCGAAAGAGAGGTAATCCAAATAGTGAATGTATAGAAATCAAATTCTAAACATAACTAAAATCCAGCTAAGGACAGAGCTGTGTGTATGCCATGAGAAATATCATCCTTAGTTTCTGAATGATTTATTAAATCAATTATCAGAAAACTTATATACCATATATGACTTATCGCAAAATTCAAAACCATAAATCTATAGAACCTTGTTATATATACAAGCATGATCGATTCAAAACGCTCTTTATGGGTGAAATAGAAATAATAAAAAAAAAGAATAAATTTACGAACTTGCTTTGTATGCAAAACTGAAATGATCTCAAACAAGAGACAACCTGCCTTGAGGGGCGAAACGACCCATCCTTGAAGGGCGAAACGACCTTGATGTAACCTTTAGGGGCGAAACGACCCACCTAGAGAGGCGAAACGACCCACCTTAGGGGCGAAACGACCCGGGACGAAGGGGAAAAGGGGCGAAACCCGGAACCATTACAGTGCACAACACAAAGCAAAGTGCACATGGACACCACGCAATACAGTTACCAAAAAAAGCGCGTTGAAGTGTATTATGAAAAGCGAAAAGGTACGAATGTAGTCAGATTAATTCAATATCGACAACGAACTATTTTTGTGCTTAGGTCCTTTCAAATATCGCTGAAATTCTTTGTCTTGTAACATGAAAAAACGAAGAATAATTCGGCAAAATATCATAAAAGATATAAGCTTTTCTGTTGGAATTTGAGTTTAAGAAACATACCATTTATTAATAATGTATAAAAGAATTTGTTACATTTCCTAATGTACGTAAAAGCACCTACAGGAGCTTATGTTTTAATGTCTATAGAATTGAATGATGTAGGTCACAATCTGTGAAATAAGAAGAATGATGACTTAAGTTTCAGCTCTATACTGTAACAATGTATTCCTACATTCTAAGAGGTATTGTTACCTATCATAAAAAATAGTTTCTATTAATGGAGTTTGTGAGTGAGATTCAAAAACTCGACCATTAGTCATGCAATATTTTGAAATTCTTTGAACCCTCTGAGGAGTTTAGTGAAATTAGGAATCTTTATTAAAAATATAGTGTTTTGTGAGCGTCAAAAAGCCTTTTATAGAAATGGTATCATGTCTCGGTGACAACTATTATTTTGGACGGCTATTATAATACCGTTTTTCTTTGCAGATTTATTCAAAGTCGCATTCCATAACGGAAAATCCTATAGGTTTTATTGATTTTATAGAATTTTCTGAGAGAAAAACATATTTTTTGCATATTGTTTCTATTGTTTTAATCATTTTTTTAAAATCGAATGAAAAGTTAATTCTAAAAACCTTTGTAACAAAATTCAACACAATGAATTTCGTAAAATCGAAAGTTGGAAAGCCAATAGAAAAAGAGCTTTTGAATTTAACGAGACGATTCGAAGTGTTAGTGTCAAAAACGGACCCCCCCCCCCCCAAAAAAAAAAAAAAAAAAAAAAACCTCACATTACAATCATACTTATGCGGTCCCAGCATCAAGTTAATTAAAAAAAAATTCATTGAGACATTAACTTGCTGATTTTTCATAGAAAGTTTCTAATTGGACAATGCTCGGATCAGGTAATCTCCTGGTATTTCCCGGATAGGATAATGTTCCATACACTCCTCACAAAAAGTGACATACGATATAAATTCACGAAAAATTGTGGACAGTGTAAAAACGGAGTTCTTTTTTTCCAGATAATATCGGTATGAATATATAGGCATCAAAGATAATACATTTTACAGTACAATACAAGTGATAAAACGAGGTTATTTGACGCTACATTTTAACGATTGACGAATGGTAGGGAAGAGTAAATGGTTTATTTATTAAAACTTGTTGTCGAATAAGAGATTAAATGTCGGAACGTAATTCTTGTTTCCTTTTTCCTAGCACAAATTACGCATCGAAAATCGTTAATGGTTTCATTACCACTGTATCGCATAACTATGAGCAGTATTGTTTGCTCGGATAAATTCCCTCTCCATAGATAATTACGTTTCTTATTAATAATTCATATTACGATTTCAGCAAATGAAAGCTTCTCACAATTACAAAATATTTCTTTAGGTGTTTCGTCACGTGACCATTGTTGAGTGACGTCACGAATACAATCTTCGAACAAGTGGGTGTTTAAGAAGTAGTAGCTAAAAGCACGTGGAATCGGCCGTTCCTTTTGATATACCGGTCGGAGGGGAACAATTCAAACATGATACAGTCAGGATTTGTCCCATGCATCTTAATAATAGCATCTTTAATTTTTACCTTAGAAGCAAAGGTGAGTTGAATTTTTTTAAGATTTGCAGAAGAAAATCTTGTTTTAGGAATGAATAATTTTTCACAAATGTTAGCAAGAAGCATTTTTCTAAATCAAATGAAAATGCATGTTTAGAATTTACAAAGATTTGAAATAAGTTAACTTGCAAATTTTTTTTTCAGCTTTGTAAAGGAATTTGATATTTTAATACGTCCTTAAATTTTTTGCACAAATTTAACTACAGTTCTTTTAAAAAGAGAAACTCGTTGATGAATAGTACATTGATACTTCCATATTTGTTAATAAAAACTGCTGCAATGCTAAAAAAGTAGATCAGAAAATCCTGTTCTAGGTTTTGATTTTCTTTCTCAAATATCAGTAGACAATGAACGACCTCGATGAGATGCGCTCAGTACATAATTAAACATACGAGTATACTATGAAACAAAAGAGAAGCTAATGTTTGTCCTCTCATGAACCCTGTAACCCACTACCTTATATTACTTTAATATGATACTTTCTGTCGGCTGCTGTGACATTTGACGCCATTAAAACATGGTAAGACGTTTCGGATGTCACTCTTTTCGATCAATAATAACAGATGAGCTCTTTTTGCGCTAGCTTTGACATTCTCGTAATCTTGTTAATTTTTTCAATACCTTATTATCAGCTTAGTTCTCTTTCTGTCTGAAACAGTTTTCACTGAAATGAAGACGCCCAATTCTTAAATTAACAGAGCTGGAGGGTGTAATTTGGAAAAGAAGTACATAATAGAAACGGCGGTCTTTTTCTGATAAATGGAAATATTTCGTATAGCGAAAAAAACTCTTTTTGAAAAAGCTGCCTATTTTTTAAAATGCTATTATTTCGTCAGATTTATTTGAAGCGAGAACGATGAAATTCTTATTTGAAATTCATTTTCCGTCATTTTCAGCATCTAATTTAAAATTTATGAATAAACATTGATAAAGAAGCTAAAATTGTGTTCCGACATTGGACATTTTAGCCATCTTTTTCTTTGATACGACCTCAGCATTATTTCTTGGCCACATTTTAAGATTATCAAGTTATTTCGGGAATTAAAGTCATTTTCGCAAAATTCTTACATAATTTTTCGAAAATCAGAAACTCTTAAGAGAAAGACCATGATTCTATCCATCCTAGCTCCTACTGGCAGGATTAATTCTCTAGATCCGAACATGTACATGTTTTATATAGAAAATTTCAAATGCAAAGGAATGGTAAAAAATGAATTCTAAATAAAAATTTCTGTAAAATGGGGAAAACATCGATGAGATGTGCACGTACATGTATCACGAAAGTTCATACAAAATGTTACCCGAGAAGCATACAAATTGTATCAAAGGTCTCTGTCATACTTTACATTGTAATCATAACTCGTTCAATTTTTTTAAACAATGACACATCGATTTCGGTATATGAGAGAAATTTAAGGTATCAGTTTTCCAATTCATTGATTAGTTAATTAATATTTGATTGAACCCTTTATCTAGGTCCTAATCATATTAACTGATAAATGACAAGAACTTCCGTCGCTACCCCAGCTCATGGGAGTATCTAGAAACATTGTTTTCAGGAGAGTCCTTGGCCGTCGTGGAGAGGGGGGCTTATGCGTCGAAAAAAATGTTTGTAGATGCGTAAAAAATCAGCATTTTGGGCAAATTTCAGAGGGGGTTTGCTGACCCCCTAATCCTTCTCCTAGATCCGCGCTTCCTAAACTTAAGGTACTACATCTCTTGGTCACTAGCTCTAAAGGTTTATATTGATAAAGAAGCACGGATTTATTAGCCTTTTAGTATTACGTTTCACTAATTCGTGGCATCCTTTCGCTATATAAACACAATTATGGCAATTATAATCAGTAGAGTTGCTGTAAGTATCCCTCTTCCCTTTGGAGATTGGAAATCGGAAATGTAAGTGTACAAACAATGTACGTGAATGGACACTATCCTTTTACCCATTTTCATTAAGTCTTCCGTGTAAAGATACCATATTTGTCCATATACTTCTTCCCTTAATATTTGGTCTAGCATATAAAGTAATTAGAAAGTAAACGATGGATTTGTACAATTAATGACCAGAGACAAAAGTAATTCCAAGTTTCCTTAGACTGCAATACAGTTTCGTATTTTCTGTACTCGCTTTCATTAAAGCTGTTCAGCGCGTTGTTTTTGTTTCATTTTATGGCAATTGATACGTTCCATCGAATTTGCTTTTCGCTTTTGTTAATTTAAGTGCTGGGCATCAAATATTGTTCGTGGGTCCGTCCGTTCATCTGTTCCCAGTCACTCCTTAAATCTATGTCATAAGTTTGAACTTTTACAAGTAATACAAAAATTCTGAATATCCCTTTGTCCTTATCCATTAACACTCAAAGGTCGAAGTGCACAATTAATTAATATTCAGCATGCTTATCTTTTTATTGTTATGTCTCAATCTCCAAAAATCACGAAATTAGATCCGTCCGTCCGTCCATCGGTTGTCAGTCACTCCTTATAAGTTATAACTTCTACATGTAATACCAAAAAAACAAAAACAAACAAAAAACCCCAAAAAACTGAATATTCCTTTGTCCTTATCCATTAACATTGAACTTTTTATGTGAGAAACACTCAAAGGTCGAAGTGCACAATTCAATAATATTTGGCTTGCTTGTTATTGATAATGAAATATGTCTCAATTTCCAAAAATATTGTAAATCAGATCCATTTATCATGCTATTCTCTCCTCTAAACGTAGAGGAACAAACAATTTGAATTTGAAAATTTAGATATCTGAACAGTATGCTAACTACGTTGAATATAAAATTCGAATTTTTGTAAGAAAACAGAATTATAATAAAATTTAAATATTTGATTTTGTGACTTTCCAAGCGCTTAATATATTCAAGCGAGGTTTTTGATCATAATTTTATCAACAAAGTGCAAACCGTAGCTTGAAAAAAAAGTCCTATACGAGCAGTTCTATATGCCATACATTGTACAATATTTCGGAAGAAATTATAACAGGAAAAAAAGGTCTAATTTCACAAATTCAATATATCATTTTATTCCTCATGGGTAATTTTCATCTAGCGACAAAACGTTTTGCGTGTTGTTACGTTACGCAGCGACAAAAAGAAAAAAAAAAGAAAGCAATTTCGGATAGTTATAAAACAAGGGATTCATAAATCCACCCTCTGTCTGAAATTACACAAAAATGTGGTCAATGTACCACACATTATTCCAAATAAAAAGAATTTACATCGCATAGCTCAATCTACGGCCAATATTTGCTAGAAAATCGACAATCTGCAAATCAAATTAGTAGAATTCAGTGCTCATGATTACAATGTTCAGGAGCAAAATTAACCATAAAAGCCTTATGTTATTTTTTCCACACGAATATCTGGAAATTTTCCGATTTGATTGATTGTTTGACGCAAAAAATGGGTTCAGAAAACAACACTTAGAAATGTTCTAAGGAATGATATGGCAACGAGTTAATTTCTTACAAATTTAATGCCAGTCTAATTGAACTCTGGCGGAGAGTGTTCGAATGGAATGCGTCTTGGAGCGAATTTGTCAAAGACCGAGGTCGCCTTGTCTGAGATGATTTTATCCGGCGTCGCATTAATGATAAAACAAACAGCCGGATATGTAATGTATTAAACAAGTCAATAATAGGAAGGTACATACGAACCCTTTACACATAATGTTTGACTTCATCTTATTTTTCAAGCATATCAAATAAGTCAACGCGCGAATTAAAACAGCAAGAAAGAGTATGGGTGGGTACAGGATTTTCCTTTAGAGGTGACATGCCGGGGGGACAGCCAAGGGTAAAGCCCTGGTGTCGGTGGTGTGTGTGTTGGGGTGGGGTGGGTCGGAAAGGATGAAGCCTTCCTTCAACATTTTTTTTTTAAACTTTCGAAACTTAAATGGAAAATTATTATTTTGTATGGAAAATTAGTATTGATGTTTTAACAGACTTATTAAAAAGAGACTGTCAAATTTTCAGTCATGTGAAATTTTGTTGAGCTAATGAGTAAATTTTACCGCCTCCACCCCTCCCCGATATATATCCACCGTAGTTTCGCATCCTTTCTCCATAGTTTTGCATTCTGGTCACCTTAAGAGCATGCATACTTTAAACATCTAGTCTTATGCAATGTGGCGATGCCTTAGGACTTCTGTTTGCTTTAATTCTTCAGAGATGCAGGTCAAATACCACCCTCTTTTATTTGGACAGGAAGACTTACAGTGAAATCCCGAATAAATAATACTCATGCAGATTTAGGATTGGTTTCTCCAAAACGATATTAGGAATAAATGTAAGGATTCTCCATTACCCCTGCTAGTCTCGAAAAAAAAAATGAAAAAAATGAGGTCAATTTATCACAAACACGATGACATTAATGAAAATCAACACGATTAGATAATTTAATGGTACATGTAACCTAAGTGGAAGTTTCTTTTAACAGACTTCTGAATCGCAAGCACATGTATTAATGAACGACGATGATCGTTCGTATGTGATCTGGATAACTACACCATTTGCTAGGGATATGACGATCCGAAGTCAGCGCTTGGTACATATTGGTCACCCAGCTCATATATGTGTGCCATTTGTATACCACATATGTGTACCACTTTGGTCACCCAGCTCATATGTGTACCATTTGTGTACCACATATGTGTACCACATTGGTCACCCAGCTCATATATGTGTGCCATTTGTATACCACATATATGTACCACATTGGTCACCCAGCTCATATGTGTACCATTTGTGTACCACATATGTGTACCACATTGGTCACCCAGCTCATATGTGTATCATGTGCTTTTCTTGTTTGTAGGCTGGTCTATCTTGTGCGGGTGTTCCCATGCCGTTCGTCGGCCGGGTTAGCGCAGTGGTAGCGCACTCGCTTCTCACCTCTAAGGTCCCGGGTTCGAATCCCAGATTCGGCGAAGGGTCTTATGTGGGAGGGTAGGTGGTCCCCCACCCAGTTCTCTGCAGGGTTTTTTTCTCCGGGTACTCCGGTTTCCTCCTGCTCCTTGGACCCCCTCACGCCAACATCTGAGCCAACATGAGACATTGATTTAAATTGCGTAACTTGTTTGTTAAACGTTGTAAAATAAATAAAGTTTGAATTTAAAAGTTCGTCGTCCCTGTTGGCTTGTTGAAATGGCTTTTTTGTCTGATGTCCATTCATTGATGACATACAAATGTGTTGCTCAAGACTTCAGCCATTTTTTCTACTGCTGGTAGAAGAACAAATATTATCAAATAGCCGGTACTTCCTTCCACTATAAAATAAATATAATGTATACATACTAACATTAGTATAATATATCGTTTGGCACATTGATGTTATAGAACGAAATAAGGAGAATCAATAGTAAAACCCAAGATTGCGTAAGAAGCAAAGCTACATACAATGTAAATTGTGTTTAAATTTCTTCATGAATAACGAACAGAGTTAAGTCACAGCAAATTTATAAAAGTCACAGCAAATTTATAAAAGTCACAGCAAATTTATAAAAGTCACAGCAAATTTATAAAGTCTAATTTTGTGTTCTATTGATTGCGTTTGCTTGATAATAATGAACAAAATTAAGTAACAACAAATTTATTTCTAATTTGTGTTCTATTGATGTATATGGCATGTATGAGGGTTGCACAAGAAATTCGTCAAACTGCACATAAATGTGTCGATAGCTATGAAATATATTAATGGAATTAAAATGATGTTATCTCAAAGAAAAAGAAAGCAATACGATGATACTAAACATCAAATTTTATTTGACATGCGCATACACTCTTTGATACATGGGAAAATATCATCAAAGGATACAGACGAACGTTTTGGATAGAAATAGAATCAAACAAATTAATATGGTTGTGTTACATGAATCGAGAGAATCAAAAATAGCCAAAATACGACAAAGTCGAAACGACGGCGACTTTTTTGTTGACAATGATAAGAATCGGGCATTCTGTTATTATTTATGTACATCATACTTTGTCTAGTATAATTAATTCAAAATATCAATTACTTAATTGACAAATGTTATATATACAGTATAAACCAAAACAAAAGCATTCATGAATATTTATCACTATAATAAATCATTCCTAAGTAATCGAACTTCGTATTGTTCGACAAATCGATACATATGCCTGCGAAATATCTGTAAACTTAAATATGAACGATACATGTCAAACATTTTTCCAATATCCAATATCACATTGGAATATTTTCATACAATTTACCTTAAGGTATTCAACCCCTAATGCATTTTCAAAAAATGAATACCAGAAATAATAATTTTCAATCTCTTCAAAAAGAATGTTATACATACTATTCTAGCTAAAATAAGGGATTACACTTCTCATACCATGATATACTCTGTCACCCCGATGATTACCTATTATTAGATCATCGGCATTTGTCGGGAAATTATGAAAATGTGCATAAATTTTAACCGGAAGTACTCTTTTAGGGTGCCGGATCCTTAATTTCACTTGTATTATGCATCGTAATGTTTGAAGATGCGATCCAGTATATGAAATGAAAGTCGAATACTCAAGTGAAATAAAATCGGTGTGTCTCAAGTGAACTTGAAATACAATCGGTCTGATTTATGAATATTTTAACTTTTCTGCATATATTAAACCCCAAACATGCGAAGCTTATGTAATATAGGTCGAATTTTTACTTGAAGGAATTCGGAAACATTGAAGTAACTGTTCCATAATTCATAATATCCAACAGGAACTTAAATCGCTCGTTTGTTGATGATAAAAAGAGGGATTTAAGTGAATTAGCCATCAAAATAAAATCATTTAAGTCATGCAGACTTCTAGCTACTTTATTCTTACAATGAACATGGTCTGCTACATCATTTCACAGTGTTTTTTCCCTTGTTTTGGGGTCGAATTTCGGCCCTATCCCAATGACAAATTTCCTCTATTTTTCAGAGGAAATCACTCTGAAATTCCCAAAAGAGGAATTATGAAAAAATAAGAAGAGAAAATGAGACTCAAAATCTGGAAGTCAGAACAGACTGTCCTATTTCTATTCTTTATTCATCCCTTGTTCAGTTCAAGCAAATCAAAGGATTAGCAGTGTTAATAAATGATACTTTAGGGTTAGACATTGGTGAGAATTTGTATTAAAATTTCCCGACTTTTAAACAAAATATCGCAAATTTTCCCATATGGAACAGACACAGGCACCTTCTCCCCCCCCCCCCCCCCCCCCAAATAAACCCTGCTGTGTAATGCTGCAAAAAATGTCGATTTCCTAAAATGATTTTATTTGCAAAATTAAATGACTTAGGTTTTCATCCTCGTATAGTATTGAAAACTGAAAATATGAATCAAGAATTTACCTTAGATTGGGGTTGTGGGTGGCCAAGACCACATTTCCCCCCTCCCTCAATTTGCAAAAATTGCAGAACTTAAAAATTTCTTAAAAATCAAGTCATAAACTGCACCATCCCTTTCCTGATTGAGAAAGACCATTACAGATGGACTGAGAAATAATTCATTGAATTTTGCATGCGCATAAAAGGAGAAAACGAAACATCCGTTTTCTTTGTTCAAATCATGGCTATTCTTTTGAGATAAACGTGCACTTTATATATTGAAAAAAAACATGATTGCATTATTCATTTATGAGAATTAACACATAACAGTCACAAGTGGGTGGAATAATTTATAAAATGCATCTTCGGGTTAAAAGGACGTTTTTGGTATAATTTATATATATTTTTATAATGAAATTTTAATAATAAAATTATATAGTTTTTAAGTTTCCTTTACATGCGGGCAGTTGGAAACTTTGCAGTTTAATTCACCATCTAATTAATTGTCTCGACAGAGAGTAAACCTTAAATCTGATTAAATCTCTATGATTATTTCAATCATTTATTCATTCCTGTACTTTAATCAACTATGATCGTTTGATACCTAACACATCTCCAGTCTTGTAAGCAACGACTCCCAATGGGCGAATTGTCACTGGGGCGAAATGACGGAAAGACGATAGGAGCATTTGTTCGTGAATTGATTTCTCTTCACTAATGGGATGAGAGTGCGCTTAGGGGCCACAGTTTTTATTTGTGTCATTCAATTTGGGAGGTTTATAACGATACATAATCGCTGTCTTTCAATGCAAATAAACTTTGAAATTCCATATTAATCGGATGAGCTTTGCGACATGTATGAGCAATTGTTTACACTGACTATTTGTACATGCACTAAAAGTATGCGCTTTTGCAGGTATTGAAAAAATGCTCTTTGATTTCTCTCGATAATAGCCACGTGTTCATTTCAACGAATGAATTTCATATTAAAACAATTAAGCTCTCTAGCGACGTAAAACTAAAAGCATTGCTGTCTGATATGAGATTTAATTTGATACCGAAAGTAGACTGTTTTAGTTTTACCATTAAACGGAGACCCGTTCAGCGAACAAAAATTGTAATATTAAACGGTACAAGACTCTTTATGGGAGATTTCTATTTCTTTTTGATGGACATTAATATTTTGAATAATTGTAATCCCATGATAGCATGGAAAGTGTCCTCGGAAATGGTACTCTAAAGCATAGTAAGGCAAACAGTGCCAAACATTGCTTACAGAGAAATGGTATCTAAAAGTGAAAGAACCGGAAGTTCTTAGATTATTTATGAAATTAAGAGCGAATAATAGAAGGTCATTGACAGGCAAATGATACGAATTTCCGGTTACAAAGATGTTTACAAAGGGTCACAAGTTGAACAATTAATTGTCGGGGATGCACTGTGTAGTACATATACACTGTGTTTATGTCCCGAGAACTTCTTAAACTCATTGTAGGTTTCATAAGTAGGTAAAACGAAGAATTCCAATGTTTTTGCTATAGACAGTAACCTCTGTGCCAAAAGTAGACAAATTCACAAGACATATATATCATCGGATATGTTCGGAAATTAAAAATCAACGGTGGTACATGTACTTAAAACTGAATAAAATCATGAAAATCAAATAAACAAGTGTTCATTTAAAACTATAAAAAGTCTGATTAATACAAAATTCACAAGGCCGACTATGCGCTGATCAAGACTTTTGTCGGGAAGCCAAAGTCGGGTAGGGTGGATAATGAGAGTAGCATGGTTTTGACAAAAGAATATCAATCTCAAAAGCATCTTTGGTAAATCCCTTGGGCTTCAGATCACTTTACCCTCTCTAGATCCGAACCAGGGTAAAGTTAGTGGCTGTATCAAAAAGCAAGAAGGGAAATTGAATGACCATAAAGAAACATTACTCAAACCTGTATCAATATGAAGGATTTCGATGGAATTCTTGGTTTTATCTTTTCAACTTAACAATTTTAAAATATTCAAATTCTACTTTGTCCAAATCAGGGATTTACCGATTTCAATGTCCGGTCAACATAGTGAGGTCACCAGGGTAATGCCGTAATTTATGTCAATAACGAAATTGAGAAGTTCAACTTATTCTATTGATAAATCTCCTCAAGCTTCGTCAAACATACTAGAGAAAAAGTTAAATATGCATTTGAAACTTGAGACAATTGATGTTATGATTGACATTAAAACACGCATCTCATCATACCCGGAACAGAAGAGAGTGTTCGAATGTAATTACGGATTAACCACCCACAAAGATATATTTATAAAATCATTGAGAACATTGTTTGAACTGTTTGTTTTCATATTGGTAAACGGATCATAAACTTTCGACAGAATGGAAAATTCTCACACCTTCGTTGTTACCGATAAGTCAATATGCTAATCGGGAAATGAATAGTGCAATATGTTCATTTCCGCTTAAAAGATGTAAATTCAAATGTTAATTAAAACTCATAAGCAGAAAATAACATCGATTGTGAGGACTATTGTTAAATATTTAGTTCAAAGAAGCCTTTCTTCCAAATCTGTTTTTGTTTGATTTATAAAAGCAGACAATGGCTTACTTTTCAAATCAAACAATGAAGCGAAAGGGTACAAGAGAAATTATCCATATAATGTCGGTAGTAATTTACTATGATTTTACAAAGCACCGGCATCTAGTTGTCTTTTTATCCTTTTAAGAGTGTTCGATAGAATCCTCGTATTCTATTTCGTGTAGGAAACTTCTAATTGATGGCCCTCATACAAATGCACCAGTGAATGGGACAACCGTCAGCATTGACACTTTCAGAGTGTAAACTATGTGGGGATGATTATCTTTTTTGAAGTCGATTGAAATCAGAGTGTTCGCCTATTTTTTGTAACTGGCGCACTTGATTCCAATCGTAAGTCATAAATCAAGAACATTTCTGAAAGCAAAGCGTTGTACCATAACTTCGATGTGGAAACTTTTAGCGGTAATTGTTACAATGATAATATCATAAAGGACATTTCAATTTGTAATTTAATGATCCAAGCTTTTCGAACATTCCCTTGGGTAGTATTATCGAAGCATATACTTTTTATTCAACCGTCCAATTTATTGCTTTCTCTAATTCCATTCCTACAGCGTCTCTTCAAATTTTCACCCGAGATACATGTGAATTCAACAAAGATGATTTTATCTCTGAAATGTCTCAATGATATTTGATATCTGTAAGAGAAAAACGATTATGATTCCTGGAATGTCTTGGAAATGTAATTCTTGATATTAATATTACATTTACACATTACCAAAATGAATATTACCCAATTACTGCCTCTCTTCTTTTGGTATATTGTCTCCTCTCTTTTTAATAGACATTTCAGAGGGATTTCCTCTTCTTTGATATTGAATGGTTATATTGTCAAGATACATATTTCAAAAGCATTTGCTCCTTTTCAAGAGATCATCATTCTTTTGATATATAAATTTCTTAAAAGCAAATGTATCCTCTAAGTCATGCCTTTTAGACCTCTGGTTATCGGAAAAGTGATAGGGTTGGCGCACATAATCCAGGATAACCACACCTTCTGCTATTTCCATGGCAGATGGCTGTCCTAAGTAGGCACCGTTGCCCATTGGTCTCATTGGTTTATGTGTAGTCCTTTTCGTTTGATGTTTCTGTGTTGTGCGTTGACGTTTCTTGTCCCTTTGCGTCTCTTTCTGTGTGTGTTTGCTCTGTGTTTTTGCACTGGGTGTTTTGGGGTTTTGTTGTGGGTGCTGCAACCTGATGTTGTTGGAGATCCCCTCCTTTGTTGGATAAAAATTAAAAGCATACAATTTTTAGAATTCAATTTGCTTTTTCCAGTTTCTTCCTCCCACTACCTAACACCCATTCATTAATTTAAAAGCTCCTAAATCAATTTTTGCGATATTCAGTAAAACGCACTATATATAAAATTTCATAAATTGGAAACCGAATTGAATACATGTATCAACCATGCATGTTGGATGTAAACGTAGAAGTAATCTAATGGAAGTTTTCTAAAATGTTTTTGCACCATTTTGACTGCTGCCTTCCACTAAAATTCTTTCATCAACTACATTGACGTAGTAGATGGCAATTTTCAAAGTGTTAGTATCAATTTAACTATACGACATTGATAGCTCGAATTCTACATGGTCATTAACTCATATTCTCAAAACGCCTTTGATTTCATTTCTCTCACATAAAGTTGAGTTTTCCGAGGGAACATATTTGTTTATTAATAGGACCATCGAATATCGAATTGACACTTTCTGCCGAACTGAATGTTGCCGATCGCTTTGGTGTGCGTATTAATTACCTAGGTAGTGTCTAATCTAACCTTTTACATACTTATATATCATTATGCACAACCAATGTAATTCCCTGAGATGCAACTATTAAAAGCATCGTGCAGTATTTTGTATGTTAACGCCTGTGACGTCACGATGCATAAGCTATTGAATTTGAAGACGTTTAACATCTAAATAAACAAGCCGCGACGACTGTTCTAACCTGCAAAATGAACCCGCGGTGATCTGAATTTTAACGTCACCCTTTTATCTAGAAAATTCGATTTCAGAAAACAAGAATGAAACAGACAACTGCGGTACATATATATATATATAGAATAAATGTCATAATTTGTTTTGTTACGGGTATGCAACACACAACAAGTGTATTTTTCGCATGAAATATTTTTCACGTATTATAAATACGCTTCTGAATAAGCCCTACACAAAATTTGGAGCCGCTCATTAAGGCAAGAGGAGAGTAAAGCTCTGTATTGTGGATGGTGCCATGAAATTTCCCATCAAATGCTATATTTAAACTGTTTGACATGCAGTACTACCGATGAGGATTAAAATATCCGAAACACGTGTCTAGTACAACACAATTGGTACATGTACTATAGAACATATTAAGCATTTCCATAAATATGCTTGAATATCGTGTCATCCGTATGCTGACATCTTAGCATTCATCATGACTAATTAATTATGCTTAATACTTATAATACAACGTAAGTAAATTATGTATGACAGGTTAACAATTAAAATGTGAACATTGTCGATCATCCTGCTAATTAGATAAGTAGGAGGAAAGGTCCGTAATTAATGTGTCTTAATTACCATTGTCATACTGTATGAGAGCTAAGTAAAAGTAAATAGTTATCTTAATGTATCATTTATTTGAAAATGACGTAAAATCAATATGAAAGAAAAAAATATACAAAAATATGGCAATCGATGTTGAGGTCTTCTTACAAAAAGTACTTATGCCCTTTGCCGCTTGGAGCTCGTAAAAAAGTTCCCCGCGAGGGGTTTGACAGTAAGTGTTTTGATATTTTCCCTGACATTGTCGCCGTAGCACTTTCTATATAGACATAGCCTCAGACAGTGCATGAATTATATATATTGTTTTCATTTACGTGCGTGAACATCGACGGCGGGTGCGGCTAGCCAACAGGGGATGCTTACTCTTCCCGGGCACCTGGTCTTACCTCTGGCCTGCTAGGGGTCCGTCGATGCTCAATATTGTGTTCTATTGTGAGTGCTGTTGAGATTCTCGTCAGGATTTTCTTTAACGCATTAGCAATGACATAAAATGTGAATAAGAGTACAACTCACTGCATACACTTTGACAGTTGTTACAATCGGTAGAAAAGCGACATTTGAACGTTTGTTGACTGAATAATGTACTGTAGGACTGTGGGTTGTCAAATATGTGTTTCCAACAATCGATGTAACTATTTCTGAGATAAGAATATAAGCAAACATATCCAGTTACCAGAGCAATCTTTTTCTGGACATGCGCCTCCCCCTTGACATTTTCAGTCGACTAATTAAGCACCCTGATAAGATCTTTTATCCCACCTTTTGAAAATTTCTTGCAATCTGATTGGCTAAGAAGAACCGGATATTCTGTTGTATTATGTTACTGACGGGATATAACTTTAATATTCCGCTTCTACTTTACGCTGTTGACGTCATCGAGATGCTTTAGAATATGTTGACGTAAACATATACAAAACAAAAGTAAATTCGTTATACAGTGTCTTACAGGGGGGGGGGGGGGCACAAAAATATATTGGGTCGATGAAAAAAGTTGTATTGAGCTCGGCTTCGCTTCGTCTCGCCCAATACAACTTTTTTCATCGACCAAATACAATTCTGTATCCCCTATAAAACACTATAAAACGAATTTACTGTAAAACATAGTATAACTAATAATAAATACAAATTCCATTTAATTCAAAAGGGGTATGAATTTTACATTATGGGCGTTTATTAGGTTTTTCATTAGCGGTTGCACATTGGTATCGTTGGTTTATGTGTGGTCTTTTGTGTTTCATGTTTCTATGGTGTGAGTTGCAAACTGACGGGAGATATAAAATCACATATTCTAAAGCATATATGATAGTTGCAATTATGGCCGGGTTAGCACGCTCGCTTCTCACCTCTAAGGTCCCGGGATCGAATCTCAGATTCGGCAAAGGATCTTATGTTGGAGGGTAGGTGGCCCCCCCACCCAGGCCTCTGCAGGGGGTTTTCTCCGGGTACTCCGGTTTCCTCCTGCTCCTTGGACCCAACATCTGAGCCAACGTGAGATATAAGATATGATATAAGTTCTTTAACTTGTTTGTTAAACGTTGTAAAATAAATAAAGTTTGAATTTAAATTTTAAAAGTAGCAATTGGTTTTCCTTGTCACATTAGTGTGAGTGTCTGCTCTGTGTTTTTGCATTGGATAACTTGAGGTTTTGCTGTGGGTGCTGCAATAGAGTGTTGTTGGAGGTTTCCTCCTTTCTTTTTGCTCCTACCCAAACATATTGAAGTAAGGCAGGAGACAACCCATCACATGCTCTCACAGGTACTTTGATTAAGGATATCATATTAAAAGAATATTATCTATCGTAATAATATATTTGATACAAGAGGGTCCATTTCAAGTATATATAAACATAGGTAATCACAGATTACGAAGCTCACCTCGTGACAGCAAAATTCAATTCAAACATATTTCTTAGTACATGTATATTGGCTTTTAAAGGCAAAACCACTCAAGCAGAAAAAGTAGGTCAAGGTCATTTTATGAAAGTTTGATCAAAGATACATCCAATATGCAAGTTTGATACATGTAGCAGTTATACTTTGCTCAATATTGGCTTTATAGAGCAAAATCACTCAAGCGGAAAAAGTAGGTCAAGGTCATTTTATGAAAGATTGATCAAAGATACATCCAATATGCATGTTTGGTACATGTATCACTTATACTTTGCTCAATATTGGCTTTTAAAGGCAAAATCACTCAAGCGGAAAAAGTAGGTCGAGGTCATTTTATGAAAGTTTGATCAAAGATACATCCAATATGCAAGTTTGGAATATCTAGCACTTATACTTTGCTCAATATTGGCTTTAAAAGGCAAAATCACTCAAGCGGAAAAAGTAGGTCAAGGTCATTTTATGAAAGTTTGATCAAAGATACATCCAATATGCAAGTTTGGTACATGTAGCACTTATACTTTGCTCAATATTGGCTTTTAAAAGCGAAATTACTCAAGTGGAAAAAGTAGGTCAGATGCTGCATCCGATGCATAGGTCCATCTCGGCATCCAAAGATGAATCACTTGTGCAAGTTTGGTTACTGTAGCATCAGTACTTTGTCAGATACTGAGCTACCCCAAACTTCTTAACCAAGTCACTCAAGCGGAAAATGTAGGTCAGATGCTGCATACGATGCATGGGTTCACCTCAGCATCCAAAGATGAATCACTTGTGCAAGTTTGGTTACTGTAGCATCAGTACTTTGTCAGATACTGAGCTACCCCAAACTTCTTAACCAAGTCACTCAAGTGGAAAATGTAGGTCAGATGCTGCATACGATGCATGGGTTCACCTCAGCATCCAAAGATGAATCACTTGTGCCAGTTTGGTTACTGTAGCATTAGTACTTTGTCAGATACTGAGCTACCCCAAACTTCTTAACCAAGTCACTCAAGCGGAAAATGTAGGTCAGATGCTGCATCTGATGCATGGGTTCATCTCAGCATCCAAAGATGAATCACTTGTGCCAGTTTGGTTACTGTAGCATTAGTACTTTGTCAGATACTGAGCTACCCCAAATTTCTTAACCAAGTCACTCAAGCGGAAAAAGTAGGTCAGATGCTGCATCTGATGCATGGGTTCACCTCAGCATCCAAAGATGAATCACTTGTGCCAGTTTGGTTACTGTAGCATTAGTACTTTGTCAGATACTGAGCTACCCCAAACTTCTTAACCAAGTCACTCAAGCGGAAAATGTAGGTCAGATGCTGCATCTGATGCATGGGTTCACCTCAGCATCAAAAGATGAATCACTTGTGCAAGTTTGGTTACTGTAGCATTAGTACTTTGTCAGATACTGAGCTACCCCAAACTTCTTAACCGGACGCGGACGCGGACACGGACGCGGACACGGACGCGGACGCGGACGCGGACGCGGACGCGTGGGGTTATAGCATAAGCTCACTCAACTTCGTCGAGGTGAGCTAAAAATGAAATTGGTAATTAAAGCATTGACACAAATCAGTTAAAGAAGATCCTGACGACAATCTCAACAGCACTCACAACAGATCACCAAAATGGGCATCGACGGACCCCGGCAAGCCAGAGGTTGGATCAGGTGCCAGGGAGGAGTAAGCATTCCCTGTTTGGCTAGCCGCACGCGCCGCCGATGTTCACGCACGAAAGTGAAAATAATATCCACAAACATGCGCTGACTGTTTTTTGGTTATGTCTATATAGAAAAAGCTATGGCGACTATGTATCAATTATTCAGTCTCAAAGTCGAGAAGGCAAATCGAAATCATTAGAATTTCCATTGGAACGGTTGCGAACCTCGGAATGAATAATACTCCGAAGGAAGACCAAATGCCCGGGGAGAGTCAGCGTCTCCTGATTGCATGCAACACCCAAGGTGATCCCTAACAACAGTGAAACACACCTTACGAGAATATGAGGACAAACAAACATCACACCGTAGAAGAAAGGAGGATATCTCCAACAACACTCGGTTGCACCACATACATCAAAACCCCAAAACACTCAATGTAAAAACACAGAACAGACACCCACAGAAAGAGACGCAAAAGGGACAAGGAAGAAACAAGAGGGTCATCACTTTCTTGATGAAGAATGAACGATTTTTTTTCTTTATTGCAGTCTGTGGAAAGTATACGAGCGAAAAGAGCACCGGTACGTATAAATTACAATCGAAGATATAATTGATGATCTTTTCTAGTATACTTCGGTAGATGTGGTGTGTTGACTTCATAGAGAATTTAGAAGCATACCTAGGATATATTAATCAATAGTTAATCAATAGTTTTTCACATTGAGATTGTTTTATGACATAACACTTAGTGCATGCTTATTTCTCACTTATATAAATTTGTAACAATGCATTTGAAATTGTTTCTTTGTTTAGTGTTCATAAATAGTTTAGTAGAAACTTCATTTTAATACACCCTTTATATTCTTAAAGCACCAATATTGATTTTTATTATTGCTTAATTGTGTACTTGATTCCATGCCATATATCATTATAATATATAGGAGTTTTTGCAGACTCTAAAAGTTCAGAAACATAAATCATTACATTACCCCCTCATTTACAACATCATTTAAAAATAATTAACATGATGTGTTTTTATCAAGCTGAGAAGTAATCAATAATTTCAAATAGAAAATTAACAATAAAAATATTATAAACAGCATTCGTCCGAAATACTGATGTAAAGTAATTGAAGTAAAATCGATACATTACAAATGAAAAGTAAATCACGGAAACTGCATTTTGATATTATACATGTATACATATCGCACATTACTGAAAACAAAGACCGTTAACAATATAAAGAGCACTTGCGTAAGGAATTCTATAATTCGATTAATTTGTATGTTTTGTTACATCTACCAAACGTGAACTTTACTTTTGACATCATACATATTATTTTGCTATTTCGGAAATTGGTCATTTAATACAAAATATGATCAAAATTAAAGGAGGTTAATATCCTAGAAAAATCCCTCCAACTCTTTTTGAACAAAGATTTTATTTGGATATGCTACTGAATCGACCTTTCAAGAAATTTGGAGCCGCGCTCTCTCTGTAAAATAAATGCACAAATTCTAATTAAGAAATTAAAACGAGAAGAGAATTTTTGGTGGCTTACGAAAAACGCTTTTGCTGGAATTATTTATCTATCACTGCTCATAGTAGTGTGTATAAGACCCTTTTCATCGATCTCCAAGAAAGGAATAGAAACATACACAGACGGACGGACAATCAGACCAAGATCGTGAAGTGTGGCAATGAATTTATCTTCAAGTTGGTTGAGGGAAAATAAGTTAAAATAGAACCGTTTACCACGAAGTCAACTAATTTAGAAATAATAAATAGTTCCTACCATCTCTTTTTTTTTTTTTAAATAATTGCGTCTTCAAATTAAGAAATTGTGTTAAAAACAAACAATGTTAAGTATTTCTCTGTGTTTGAAAATAAGTGTCAGGTAATATTTGTTACAAATTCACAAGTAAAACAAAAACCTATGATAAAGGATTTTTTATGATTGTTATTGATATGAAAACTGAAACTGAATATGAAACGTCAAATTAAAGACGCCATTACTTTGGTCATCAAAGTCAACATACAAGTACAGGTGCACCATCAATATATTGATTCTGTGTGTTTTTATTGATAATGTATATTTCATACAATGTGTACATTAGGGAATTCAACATCCAAGATTAGGAAGGCGGTCAGATGAAACGGTATGTTTATACCAGGAACTTGGTAAATTATGCACACGTCACGTGACATTCACGTGACTGATATCTAAATTTCAAACTATGATTATACTCGCCCTACTACAATTATCCCCCTACACTTTCCCCTTAAGTTCCAACTATCTTTATTAAAGCTCGCCTGCTCATCAAATCTTGTTAACTATCACTTCTATATTTCAAATAGAATTCTTAGCTTTACGGTATCTGATGCTCTTCGTGGGAACTTACTATCAAACTCAACAAAATCCTTCCTTAATCATACTACGAATATCCTTAATTGCAATTTCGATCTCACTCTGGTATGCGACCCCGAGTTAATCTTTCCACTTTGATATCTTTGTCCTGCTCGCGCTGTATGGACTTTAAAAAAGTCTTATGAAACTGAATTCTTTGTAAACTATTGAATCTATTCTGTTATAGTGTGACAATTTCGAAGCATGCGGAAGTTAATCCTGTGCCTTCTGATCTACTCTCTCCCTTCTCAAACAGTTTAAATTTCTTGAAAAGTAAGATTTTTGTACAAAATACATGCACACGATTAATAAAAGTATGGAATTATTTCGTAAAGTAATGTGTTCATCAAATGAGTAACTCACTTCTTTTTCAAAACTGAATAAGAAAAAGATAACTTCTTGACTTCAATACTCTTTATGATATAAAGTTATGATATTACGTCATGTACTATTTATAAACAGTCAGTATTACGTCATGTACTATTTATAAACAGCCAGTATATTTAAACAAAAGAGTTTTACAACATCCCCGTCTGGGAGGAAAACGTTCTGCTCCTTCACTGGTAAGTGTACTATGTACAATTAACGCAGTTAATGCTACAAGAAATAATCATTCAAGAACTGAACGTTAGAAATTAAACGTTAAAATATTTGACGTCAAGTATTCAAATTTACAAGAAT
This sequence comes from Pinctada fucata, assembly GCA_028142955.1. NCBI lineage: Eukaryota > Metazoa > Mollusca > Bivalvia > Pterioida > Pteriidae > Pinctada > Pinctada fucata. The sequence goes on along the minus strand of AP027112.1, from coordinate 33,110,705 downwards.
TTAATGTTTCAAGAATTTAACGTTACAAAAATTCAACGTTACAAAAAATTAGCGTTATAAGAATTTAACGTTACAAAAATACAAGAAATGTATGACGTAAGGAGAAATTACAAGAAATTTATTTCACAAAAATAATCATTGCCAGAAATTAATTCTTAAATTTTACTAAAATGTTGTGCTTTTGAATAGAATACTTTGATGAACTGTAGTATTGAAATAAAAATGGAGACGGCTACCTCGGTTGGGAAAACTCGTGCCCGATCCAATTGTTTACTTATACAATTAAATATGTTTCATTCATTCAAATAAACCCCCCCCCCAACAAATTATGCCCCTGATAACATTCCTTCATATATTACATAAATAGATATTAGGTCTTTGTTTTTTACTGTTAATATCTACATGCATATTAGATACATAAGGAATGGAAATGGAACATTTTAAGGATAAATATTGTTTCATTTCAGCTGGCTAATTTTAAAAGACTACTTGAGAATTTGACCTAAAAATAGAAATCTTACAATCTTATATAATCTTTATCCTAGAGAGTATGTCTCCATGAGATTTATCGGAAGTTAAATTGAATTTAGATTTCAAAGAATCATGACATGAGTGTAAATATGGTTCTTGTTTCAATCATTTCGGGGGAGAATTCCCTACCTTGGAAGAAAACTAGATTTCGATCCTACAACAATGTAAAGAAACCTTCTATGGAAATCATTCAATACTCGCTAGACTCATCGATGTAATTTGGCGTAGGTGATTTCCTTGGAAGTTAGGGAAGAAATATGTGTTAGAACGAGTAATAACATTTGCTTCGACTTCATAGGAGGACATAAATCTGGATCAAATTGATCCTGAACTTAGGGAACAGTTTCTTCGAATATTTATGGAATTAGTGTCCGATATGGCGGACAGCAGACGGCGGGAAGAGTTAATGAGGGTAAGACGTCATCGCACTACGTCACAATTGACGTTTTATGTACATGTAACACTGGTTCCCATTGGTTGTTCTTCCAACCAAAACTGTCATAATCATGTTGTAAAATGTACGATACTTGTCTCTCTTCGGAATCTCTCTCGGTGCTCTTTTCGACCTTTTATTTTGCAGGATAAAATTGAATTCCACAGTGTTTGCTCATCCGTTTTACAGGCAGAAGAATATAGTCTGGACTAGTCGTTTGTTAGAAAACCCATTTTAATACAATTTGATTTTACTTTAAGAAATTGATTCATGTTTTATCGCATTTTGAGCCTAATTGAAAAAAAACTATATCTCCTAGTTTATCTTAGTCGGACTTAATGGTGATTATTTTGTAGGAGTTAATATTCATTTCAAATCAATTTTCCTGTTCTGTCGGAGTTTTTGCAATTTGCATCACCTCGTATTGTATTTTGGAAACACACAGCGGAGACAAAAGACACGAAAACTCCGTAATCGCTTCCTCTATACCATCATAAGGACAGAATGTGCCTAACATGGAATTCATATGAAATGAGCATCATGTAAATTTCACATGAAAGTGCATATAAAATTCATATAAATTTCACATAAGATTTATGTGAAAAATATTTTACATGAATTTCACATAATTTTTTTTTCACATGAATTTCACATGAATTTTTCTTTGTGACCTTCATTCGAAATTGCACTCACAAAAAATTCATGTCGGGAACTTCACATGAATTTCATGTAAAAAATTTCATGTAAATTTTATGTTCGTGCTCGTTTCACATAAATTTCATGTCAACTTTAATGTTAAGTTCATGTAAATTTCATATGAATTTCACATGAGGCCGATTAGCTATATACTAAAAATCATGTTCATCTAATTCGTGCATGCTTTGTTGCATCTGTTCAATTGCAATCTAAAGATAAGGTTGCTATGAAGCATGATAATACATTTATTGTAAATCATCGTTTCTGTTTTTTATTGCACATTATTGCATGTAATGCATTATGAATGTTTTATAATATCTTTAGATTTCAGATGTATCAAAAATTGGATTTATATCTAGTATGATTTATGTTTTAAGAATCATTTATCTTTGAAAAACATGGTAAAATAATTTTGAATAGCATAGAACCCTTCTATTCTAACTCGACAAGGAATGATATTTGAAATACCAAAAAAAAAAATAATTGTTCAATCCTTAATTGAGGGTCAAACAATCAGATAAAAATTGCAAGGTCATACGATGAAAGAGATAAAATTCATATTTATCATTAATCCATCAGCTAACGTAACTACATGTAGTTAAGGATATGTGGGATGAATTCCTACATGTAGAAGATTATATATGAGTAGGTGATTTTCCAGTAGATTCATTCGGCTGACAGACACCAGATATCACAACATTTCGCGGTATTTTCATTGTGACGTCGCAATAAAAAGCATGACAACTCATCAAGGTGCTTCAAGACGGTGCGATCAGATGTGACGTCACAATGGAAAAATTTGCCAAATAAATTCATGTCTGGTGTCTGTGTGTATAAAATCAAGATTAGGAACGGTCATATCTTTTTTTCCGGAAAATGGACTATTCTATTTTTCATTGACTATTTATACTTTATATATATTTTAGAGATACTTTCAATTAATATAAAGGTATGTCTATGATACAGAATATATGTACATGTATTTTCAGGAAGAAAAGGTAAAGATATTCTTTTAATTTCTTTGTGATTTTAATGCTTATATTAGTTCAATATAATCATTATCAAATGTAACAGCAGGCGATTATTTCTCTTCCCGGACACCTGATCTCCTCAGGATTGGGATTCACTTCTCCTCTAACAGAATATTTTGGTTTTGGATTGGTTTTGCATCCTGGTTTTAATGCCCAAAAATTATGATTTCTGAATTTTATTTGGGTTTTGTATTTTATTTTTCGCCAATTCCTTTGCACATGAAAAAAATGAAGAAGACGAAGCACTGGAGGAAACAATGTATATATTATAAAACTGCATACGTATGGACATTATTTCAAGAATTTGTTCTTTTGCGTTAAAGTTGAAACACGTGGTTTCCGTTAGTTATAATGATTTAGGAATTTAATTCAAGTTATTTCCAAGACATGTATTGAAGAAAGAAGTGAATCCCCAACAAGACTCGTATGCAGTAAAAACACCAAAACTCCTATGCGTAAACACATAGCAGACTAGCTAAATACATGAATCATTTCATGAGTCTGTGAAATTAAAAAAAATAATACAAAATTATATCTCAAACATAAGAATTTTAGAGCACACACAACCATAGAAATTGCATGACCAAGTAACAGTGCCGCAAGTTAGCAAAGTTGAATCCCCACTGGGGAGATCAGATCAGGTGTCCGGGGATAGTAAGCTTTCTGGTTGGTTGCTAAGAAAAGGGAATAATCTCCAGCATGACCACCCTGAGTTCACCCGGCGAAACAAACCCACAAGAAAGTGACACATAAATGACATCATACAAACTCCAAATCGCAAAAAGATAAAACAATATTCTCTAGATCATCATACAAAACAATCGTAACAGACGTACAGAAACATTAAACATTGATGACAACACATAAAAGTAAGGAGACCAACACTTGCAACTTCAGATATTCATACTTTAGACCAGACTGTCAAATATGACTGAATTAATTATTATTTCTACATGTATAGAGGCATTGATGATGATATAAGAAATACATATAGTGTACCGTTCAAAAGTTTCAATTTTGGATTTATAAATTTTGATTTTTATTTGTTCCAGAATTTTTTCTCATATCCAAGACAAGGAAGAGCTGTAAGTATTTATGATAATCATTTTGATTTTCTATCATATTTTCTTTGCATATACTATTATTCCATATCGCTTGTTATTGATATATATTCATGTAGATCATATATTGAATATTTCACTATTTCAATTTTTGTATATATCTTAGATGTAGCAGTACTAGTAGTCGACACATTTTAACAATATTTTTAACTAAGTAGACATGAATGTTGTGTAGAGTAGATACATAATAATAAAATATGACTTCACAAGGCAGCTTGTTTCCGTAGATATGAATATGAGGAACTGAAAAAAACTTCATAATTAGAGGTAAAGAGAAAGAATTGAATTTGATCAAATTTGAATAAACTTTGAATGTTTATTTATAAGACAAAAGAAAAGAAAGCATTGGAAGGAGAAATATTTTGGGGAAAAAGATCTTCCAATGAACAGGTATACAAAATCATAGTCAATACGAAAACACCGCTTCTAAATTAAAGTAAACATGAATGTCAAGTTATGTAATAGAAAATAATCTAAAAATGATTAAAATAACTTAAGTTTTTTTTAAAGGAAGTTTAAGTAGACAATAATAATAGTCTTTTATTAACAGTAGTAGATGAAAGTTACATAAATTAATATTCTATTCAAATGAAGTTTCAATCGAAGTGATACAAAAACAACACAAAAGGTTCAATCGTTTTAATATAACATTATCTGAACCGAAATAAAACAAAAGTCATAAAGTTTCAACAGGAATTTTATTTTTCATAGAATCAAAATTCAGTTGTGAAAAGACATGATGACGAAGTAAGTGAAATCACACATGTCATTGTGAACAAGTGTCGTTTCCATGGATATTGTAACTCTTACTCCCAGAAGTGTCGTCAGAATAAATCCTAAGAACGGATAAAATTGACACTGACACCTGATTGGTCGATTTAGTTTGTGTAGTTTTGTTAGTCGTATAAGATCGTCGTACACTCTAATCTCTTACGTGTATACTTTAAAAAATCTTGTGACCTAAAGACACTCATTTTGTCGCAGAAGTATGAAAGCTGCCGCACGCATTGGATATTTATCTGGAATAAAATAAAGACTATTGAAGTTTGCATCCATGCAACTTTCTGTTTGTATCTCATTGATTTTGAGGATAATACTTCATATTTTACAAAATGAATAGCCTTTTCTCTCAATTTATGTTAAGTTTCCAGAATGTATATACAACGTAATCAAGTAATTTACTTCCGACGTTTGTTATCTATAATTCCGTCTTTTCGATTTTACAGTCCTACGTTCTATCATCTTGGTGCACCAAGGGTTTCATCGCATTCCGCGAGACGCTTCATCGCAAAGTACCCTTGGATTCAGGGGTCCCCAGTTTCGACAGGATTTCTGTCGGCGGCCCTATTATGACGTCACGTCATTGTAGTTTAATGACGTCGGAAAACAACAAATGCAATTACTTTTAATTTTTGGCGCCATAATTTAGAACAGTTATTCTAACTTTATCCCTATCTTCAGTCTGAATTTATGTAATTTCCTTTTTAATTAATTTGAAAAATACATGGGACCTAAGGGGTGAAGGCAAGGTCATATTGAGAGTGGAAAGTAGTGGAAGGAACCTATGACGTTGCGATGGAAGACGACGTTCTATTTGTGCAGGTATCTGACGTAAAAGCATTGTGACGTCATTAATTTCCTTTGAAAACGCCATATATGTAACCCCGTTTCCCTGAATTTCATGCTAGTTTCCATAGAATTTGATGACGTCACAATGCGTTGACGTCAGATACCTGCACAAATGGGAAGTAACTCTCTCTTTCGAAAAGACCGAATACATCGGTTTCATTTTGGTTTCATTTGAAGCGTTAATAGTATGAAAAGATTATTTGAAGGATTTAAGAATGAAAGAGAAAGAATGGGAGAAAGTTTGGATGGAAAATATATTTTCAGAGGTTTTTGATAAAATCACCAAATCTCACTCCATCCAGTATCTTCATTTTCCCATAATGGTTTCTATATTACTGTTAATATTCGTCGAAGCGTTAATAGTATGAAAAGATATATTTGAAGGATTTAAGAATGAAAGAGAAAGAATGGGAGAAAGTTTTGATGGAAAATATATTTTTAGAGGTTTTTGATAAAATCACCAAAATCTCACTCCATCCAGTATCTTCATTTTCCCATAATGGTTTCTATATTACTGTTAATATTCGTCTTCAAACAATCTTGTCTTTAATCAGAATTTTCTTCATTGCTGTGATATAAAAAAAACGCGTATGTATTCATTCCGAGGTTCGCAACCGTTCCTATGGAAATTCTAATGATTTTGCCTTGCCGTCTCGATTTTGAGACTGAATAACTGATATAGGTATTTCTTTAATGTTTATTGTCATGCTTGTTCCCAGCACTCTATGCTATATGCCTCTTTGTCGTTAATCTAATTTGTGTGTTCCCTGCTCTCTTTTTCCATGTTTGTAGGTGTGTTTGCATTTTTATGGGAACGTTTGAAGGTTAATTTCGGAAAATATGTAATAACTGTTAGGTACTTCTTTGATGTTAATTATCATTTTTCTTAAGCGATACTTAAATATTTGATCTTTCCAGTACTGAACATGGTATACTGCTTTTGTCTACCCTACCATTGTTTTATATTTTCTTCGTTTTTAAAAGATGTTCGCAACTGAAAGTGGAGATGGAGGTTTCTGCTTCTGCAACACTATCTTCTCTTGCTCGAGGCAGATTTGTGAACTAGAAAATGAGCATCAATCTTTCAATACAAATGTAATATATGAGGATACAACTAATTAATTGAATGAAAGTTTAATCTTTTGCTGGAAAGTTTCATGTAATTATTTCAGCTGATGGATCACCTAAAATTGAATTAAAACGGAACCTTAAAAGAATTTGATTAATGAAAACCAACTCAATTTCGAAAGGAGGGTTTCTTTCTTTTGAAATATGAACCTATGAATAAGATAGTTTACTTTTTTGTTCAAAGCATATTGCCAATAATTTTAATTTTCTTGTCAACATTGTAATTGTTAGTCAAATACAGGTTCCTTAGACGTATTTCCTTTTCCTTATTGACCTCGAATTCTCAATGTTTCATTTTATTTCATATGATGCAATTTACTAGTACTGAAGGCTGCTCAACGCCCTTCTACCCTTTTCGTACTGAATGACGCAAACTTGACGTCAGACGGACAACATTGTATGACCTATTTCAAATCACAAATAAACCTCGAGGTGCCGAAATTCTCTCCATACCGTCGTCTGATATACAATATTTCAATTTGCACTTCCAAAGGGAAAAAACCCACCAAATACAAAAAAGTTGTATGCATTTTGTAGAAGGCATAAAACAATTACTCTGTTATTTCCCTTTCTATTTTGCTTTTTGCGTTATGCACTAAATACATTTTTCATACCTCTGCAAAATGTATTATATAAATCTTAAGTTTATAGAAACCTTACAATTTCCATTTCCAATAATCGTCACATAGCGCCTCTAGTGGCTCTTCTGCGAATATGTCTGTCTCTCTTACTTAGTCTGAGCAAAAATATTGAAACTACATTAAAAGCATGTTTCTTTGATATTTGTTGCTGTCACTCTTTATAAAAATGCAAGACGATGCTCAATAGTACATGATAAGATCTCTTGAAACATTCTTTGAAATGAAAGTTAATGCAGTATCAATGTTATTATAGACGTCATTATAGATTTTGAGATATAAGGAAAAATAAACATTCTAAAAGAGAAAACATCATAACACTTTTGGGAAATGCAAAATGTTATGATACCATTTTAGGTATTGCACAAGTTTTAAATGATGTATGAACAAGCTTGACATGTATTTAATTCCATTAAAAGGAGAAGAAATCATGAAAATAACTATTTCTTTTCCCCGAGGGCACATGTAGCCAAGTTCGATCAACTTCGGTTGATCGTCTGTCTCTTCAATGCATTCGAAAATCTCTGTTATCAAACAATCTTCAAAATTCTAAAACGTGGGTCCTGTAGCATCATATTCCACCCATCCAGCTACATTTTTCGGTTCATTTATGGACATAATATTTTTCACACTCTTTGGTCATATTACATTGTTTATATTGAAGGTCACTGACGAGGGTTAAGTACACCCGGAACGTGCATGTCTGGTTCATACTGTTTTATCTATTCTTAAATGATGCTATTGACTTTGAAGACGTTTAACATTTCAAATAATCTATACAGAGTCGTATTGTTGCTTATTTTGAATCACAACAACATGTACATCTTTATCACTTCATCACTGATGAGAATTTAATATTCGAAACACGTGTCTGGTGCATGGAAATTGGTTTGGAATTTTCTTCAAGAAGGTATAGAGTTGGAACCCTTCGACATTATTTAGGTAGCAGGTCTATCTTGCAAAACAAAATTATCACAACCGATACATATTGAAATATTGAATATTTACCTAGTGTGAAACTAGGTTCTCCACTGCTCCCCTTTAACGTAGCAAATGACCGTCGTTTGTTGACAACGGTTGTCCATTTGTCTCAATGGTAAATGTGTAGCCTTAAGTATGAAGTTTTCTGATGTCTCTGATATTTGTTGTAGTTTTTGTCTCTTTATTATCTCTTGTGCTTGTCCACTCTTTGTTCTCGCAATTTAGCGATTAAGCATTTTGCTATAATTGCTGCAAACATAGTTATCCTTTCTTTTAATCATAACATGACTTTAATATTTTGTATATTGCTATCCTTCGAAATGGACAAATTATCACAATCCTGTAAAAATGTGTGTTTTGTGAGCCTAAAATATTATCCTTGTATTCTTAATTTCTCGAGCTATTTGCATCGAGCGGAAATATTATACTAAGAACGACCCCTTGTAGCCTTGTATAGCAATTTTATGTCCTTAATATTGCCAGTTCAGCTACATTTCTATATTCAAATGAGATCAAGAAGATCCTGACGACAATCTCAACAGCACTCACCATAGAGCACCAAATTGAGCATCGACGGACCTCTAGCGAGCTAGAGGTGGGACCAGGTGCCCAAGAGGAGTAAACATCCCCTGTTTATCTAGCCGTACCCGCCGTCGATGTTCACTCACAAAGCTGAAAAAAATCTACAGATCATGCACTGTCTGAGGTTATGTCTGAATGAAAAGTGATATTAAGACCATCTCAGGGAAAGACATTTAAGCACTTACTGTTCAAGATTGTATTATGTAGTAATCATATTCATGCTGTGCTCAATTGTTTGTTCTGTTTGAAAGGATGCAAGTAAATGCACTGATTAGGTTTTGGAATTTGGTACATGTATTAGACTTTCCGTGAAAAGTTAAAATGAAAGGGAAGATATTTTGAATTTCCTATTTGTCTTTCCTTCAAATTTATCATTTCCGCTTTGAGTTTCATTGAGACAAAGTTTGTTACAATGCACGTATGGTTTAATAACATAAGCATTTGTACATTTACATAGATTTCAATATCAAATTCAACATGACGGCATTGCAGTGAGACACACATGCGAACAAGGTAGCAGCAAACAATAGATAATATGCAAAACAATCACAGTCACAGACATACAAGACAACGAGATAAGATTAAACCTCGACCCTGGGGGGGGGGGGGGTGAAAGAAAGGTTTGTTTGTTGACGTGTATATCTGAGGGAATTTATTCTCTACTCATCCTGTCATATGTACAAATAAAGGTACTTTGTTATCCAAAAACTATGTATTCTCAAATATGGATGCGCTTCCTTTTTAGATCACTTTGACCGTTATCCGTCTGTCTGTCTGTCTGTCCGTCTGTCTGTCACACTTGGATGTAACACCCTATAAAAGTGATTCCTGAGTGTCGCTATGTTTCGCAGGCGACAAATGCATTTCTTGGAATTATTTTCTTATTTAGCGATGGGTACCCTTTTTCAAATCTTTGAAAATTGTAGAGTCAACTGTTCAATTCATTGTACAAATGTAAATTATTACAGGTTACAGAAAAGTACTAGTGAACAAGACTTAAAAATTTCGACATCAAGAGAAATTCTATTTTTTCATTTCAGAGAATTCCTGTAAATTGAATTTATGAATTGTTTATGAATCATATTTTTCATTTCTATCTCAGAAAGTTCACATAAAGGCAACTGATGTACTTTTTCTAAATGTAATGCGATATTTCTACATCAGAGTTTCCTGCATTATCCACGAATGGGACGAAGGGCATCATGGGAAGGAATTGACGATTTAGCAGACGACAATGCCGAATGTTGTTCCAAAGGGGTGAAGGTCGCTTACTCGCTCAATGACGAACCCGATGTTTACTGTAAGGTTGAAAAATGTTGCGACGGATTAGTAGAGAGAAGTTTCTTTTCACCAGCTGGGAAGGCAGGACTTGTGTTGGTCAGTGAATGCAGTGAACCACAGGTAACAGCATCATCTAGTCTTACGTTTTGAATTAAGGAATAAAATAGAAAGGTAATGAGATTAAATATGTCATGTACCAGATGTAGCTATATTGAATATGATTCTCTCATTCGTGTAAGTAACCGGATGCTGGAGCATAACAATCCAGGTTCCTTATTAAATTTGCTCAACAAAAAGACGCTTGCTGTTGCAACATTATCAGTAAGATAATGATATACTTATTATAGAAAGGGAGTCTATCTTTATTCAAATGTTTTAATGAGTAATTTCTTGACTGAATTCATATTTTTAAACTTTACTTATTTAAGGAAAATTTTGCTTCTCGTGAAAGTTTAGATGAAAACGCGAAAGATCGTTAAATCATATAGATATTGAAAGTTTAAATAAGCTTAAATTCAACAATTCGTGTTGAATGATCGACACCGATGTTAAAAAAACACAGCTATACATTTGCACAGTATAGAAAAAATGAGTACATTGATAAAGCAGAAATGTAACAAATAGCATCAAAAAGAACCATTCGGATCAGCCTCGACCTTTTCCTTCGAAAAAAGACTCGGACGTCACACGGCGCCATTTTAAAAATAGTTCCCCGTTGACCTATTAGTTTTGTTATAATCTATTATGAAATACAAGTTCCAACATTGGATCGTAACTGACAAATATATTGCTCACAACATTACAGACTCAAGTCGAAGAATTTTGAATGTTGAAAAAGTGCCTTTTTACTTTTACATCGATTTGGTGTAAAACCTTCCACCATTGGCATCCGAGTCTTTTTATGCCGTTACAAATAAAGGGCGAGGGGGTCCGAATGCAAAAAGAACGAGTAAGTTTTCATATACGCAGCGACATCATTTAAGGTAGAGCATCCCTCAGGTCTCAGATGCTCATTTTTCCTAAATGACAACTTTTACAATGTTTTCATTTTCATATATTCAAAGCTTATGTTAAACCTGATATACAGACAAAATAAAATTCGTGGTCTCATGATTATATCGAAAGCTGAAGCCGTTAGAACTTTAACATTGGAACGTATGGGAAAAGTAAGAAAAAATCCCTTTGTACAGGTGATAAAATGTAACTTTAAAAGTATTATCCCAAAACCATATTAGTTTGATAATCTGAAGAATATTCTGAAGAGAAAAGATAGGGTATCGAGGACAAATATTACTGACAATTCTGACCTGATGGATACTCTGCCTTAAACGTTTCTCATGCCTGTTTTGTGTATAAGGCATATTAAAAAACTGAAAAAAGAAAACGTAAAATAAAAAAAAATTATCATAGTGATAAAAGTACGAAATGAATAAAAAAAACCATTAAAATGAAACGATTTATCTTGCTGTATATATAAGGAGAAATGATTTGGCAACCAAAATGCACTATAGGGACAAATTTTGCTATCCTTTCATTGGAAACAAAAGTAAGAAGATTTTCATGGTAAACAAAGACCTTAATATCCTTGTTCATATTGTAATATTTCTTCTTTCCCATTAGAACTAACCTTAAACTTAACAATCCATTAAAAGTATCCTCGGGCAAGTAACATGTAATAAAGATTTTCTACCATCTGCCCTATCCTATTCGTCAATTCCCGTGGTGTAAACTTGAAATCCATTTCTTGAATTATAAATTCATCGGCGAAACAGCTTGTTTATCCCGAAGCTATAAATTTATTGAAAATCCTTAGACTCAAATACATTATAATGATAAGGAATGTGTAGAAGATGTTTTCACGTGTGTATGCTTTTCTGTGATTACTCTAACTTGGTATTGTTGTTAATCTGGCACGTTGAAGACTTGAGCCTGCCCCTTAAAAATGAGATGAAGAAGATCCTGACGACAGTCTCAACAGCACTCACAACAGAGCACCTAATTGAGCATCGACGGACCCCCTAGCAAGCTAGAGGTGGGACCAGGTGTCCGGGAGGAGTAAGCATTCCCTGCTTGGCTTGCCGCACCTGCTGTCGATGTTCACGCATGAAAATGAAAACATTATCTACAAAACAAGCACTGTCTGAGTTTATGTCTACATAGAAAGTGCTATGGCGACATCATATTCTTGTTAATATGGCCCATTGAAGACTTGAGCCTCCCCTAAAAAAACATTTAAATGCCCTTCTTTCTTATATGACCATACCGATATGATCTTATGTATATATAGTTGCAAAGAATCTGAAGATTTCTATGCAAAATATATGAGTGTTTAATTAGTCCCCTACCGGCAACACCGAAGGGGACTCTTAGTTTCCTCTCGGTCTGTCTGTCTGTCCGTCCGTCTTTCCGATTATCAGTTTTCCGGACTTTTTTATGCAACGGATGGAGATATTCAGATGAAATTTGATACACAGCTCAGTCTTGGATAGTTACAGAGCAAGTTCGACTTTCGTCACGCTTGAAATATTTTTCAAGGAGTTATGCCCCTTGCTGACTTGAAAGAAATCAGTTTTTTTTAAGTTTTTCGGACTTTTTTTCCGCAACTGATCAAGATATCCAAGTTACATTTGATACACAGCTTGGTCTTGGATAGTTACAGAGTAAGTTTGACTTTGGTCACGCTTGACCTATTTTTTAGGAGTTATGCCCCTTGATGACTTGCAAAATACAGTTTCTTGTCAGTTTTCCGGACTTCTTTCTGCAACAGATAGATATATTCAAGTGAAATTTGATACACAGCTTGGTCTTGGATAGTTACAGAGTCATTTTAACTTTTCGTCACGCTTAACCTTATTTTGGAGGAGTAATGCCCACTACTGATGACTTGTATAATTCAGTTTTTCAGTTTTCCAGACTATTTTCCGCAACGGAAAAAGAGATATCCAGATGACATGTGACATAAAGATTAGTCTTACATAGTTACAGAGCAAGTTTGGCTGTCGTCATGCTTGACCTATTTTTCGAGGAGTTGCCCCCTTGATGACTTGCAAAATTCAGTTTTAGTCAGTTTTCCGGATTTTTTTTTTTCTGCAACAAAAAAGAGATTTTCGGGTGAATATTGCTAAACAGCTTGGTCTTGGATAGTTACAGAGCAAGTTTGACTTTTGGCACGCTTGACCAATTTTTCGAGGAGGTACGCCCCTTGATGATTTGCAAAATTCATGACATGCAAAATTCAGTTTTCCGGACTTTTGTTCTGCAACTTATAAGATATTCTGGTGAAATTGATACATACCTTGGTCTTGGATAGTTACAGAGTAAGTTTGACTCTGGGTCATGTATTACCTTTTTCAAGGAGTTATGCTCCTTGATGCAAAGAAATTTAATTTTCCGGATGTTTTCTGCATCACATAGAGTTTGCTAGATAAGCAGCTTCGGATAGATAGTTACAAAAAGTCGCCAAAGAACATAGACCTCCGTTATCTTATTTCAGAAATGAGCTGCAAGGACAATAATTGTAAATTCATGTTAAATTGAGGAGTTCTAGGCAGCCATAAATTTATGCCGGTAGGGGACTTATATCGGCTAAGCGATCATACCATTTTTCTTTCAAATATTATATACTTAAATTTGTTCAAAATATATTTAAGGATTTCTTTTAGATTCCGAAAAACATTATTTGTCACATACAACATGATGCATAACTCTGTAATCTAAACATTAAAATATTAAAATCTTTAGTGTCACAAAATATTTCAATTTTGCATCTCATTTTCATTTCTTACAGGATATTGCATTTGGATCAAGCCGAGGATCCAGTGACTCATGAGGAAGGTTCATTCTATAGTGTGAATGAGGAATCATAGTTTTGAATATAATATGTCCATATTACATTGAAATATAATACAATGAATACAAAAACTTGAATCTTTACAAATAAAAATTCATGGTTTATGAGCTAGATGTGTACATACTTGTATTCATTTTGTATTAGAGACTTGAAAAGCGAAAATCATCAAGATATCCAATGAAACATATGTTATAGTGTAAGGTTCGAGCTTTTTACCATTTGGCGCCATTTTGAGTGTCAGACTATGCATTTCGTAGAAGTTTGTCAATAATATCATTTTAGTTCATTATGTTTTCCTACATTCATCCTGTGAAGTTCTTTGAATAAAGATGTTAATTGAATATATCTTAACTTGGGCTTAAGAGAAAAGTTAAAAACAGGTTTAAACTTTGAAGTCTTAATGCAGCATTTCCATTAAGAATGCAACATGCATGTAAGTAATCACAGTATCACTTTCAGACATTCATTATCATAAATGACAGTTTTGGGGAAAGTGGACCACATGTTATAAATAGATTCCACAAGTTTATTAACATCTATATAAAAACCATTCAGATCCAATTTCTTCAAGTCTATATATATATATATATATAGATTTCAACAAAGCATCAGAGAAACCAGATGAATAATTGAAACAAAATTTCATGTGGTGGAGGTTTTTGTTTGTTTGCCTTGGTTCCTGTTTTATCCTGATTTTGTATGCCTTCGGTTTCTGAATTATCGATTTTGTGCTGTATATAGGGATATGGTCATTATCCATATTTGTCATTTGTGCTGTATACAGGGATATGGTCATTATCCATATTTGTCATTGTGCTGTATACAGGGATATGGTCATTATCCATATTTGTCATTGTGCTGTATACAGGGATATGGTCATTTTCCATATTTGTCATTGTGTTGTATACAAGGATATGGTCATTATCCATATTTGTCATTATGCTGTATACAGGGAAATGGTCATTATCCATATTTGTCATTGTGCTGTATACAGGGATATGGTCATTATCCATATTTGTCATTGAATATAGACAACCCTCTTTAATATAAATACATTTACATTCTAAAGAAAAAGGTAACAGCCTTATGGACTTAAATTCTAAATGCGGTACATCGGAGGGCTGTGCGCACGTAATCCAGGATAACCACACCATTTGCTTCTTGCGTGACAAATGGCCATCCAAAGTCGGCACAGGTTGCCCATTGGTCTCGTCGGTTTATGTGTAGTCTTTTGTGTTTGATGTTTACATGTCGTGTGTTTCTTTTCCGTCTCGTGCTGTACTCGTCTTTTGTGTTTTTGCATCGGGTGTTTCGGTGTTTTGCTGTTGATGCTGCAACGGGGTCTTGTTGGAGATCTCCTCCCTTCTTTCATGTACACTGTGGGTAATCTCGCAACGCAGAATATTAATTTGGTTTATCTAAACTTTCGTGTAATGCAGATTATTTATCATGAAAAGGGGAATGTGATGCAGTGTAAGGATGCCTTAGCTATGAGTTTTATTCAAAATAAGAGAAATAGATTTTTTTTAAAATCTGAGAAACGATCGGCGTGATTCGTGTAGATGAAAGTGAAAATAGAACGTCGATCGTGTTTGTGCGCTTAAAAAACTTATCCACCTTATTATGGATGCAAATGACTTAAAGAAGATACTGACGACAATCTCAACTGCACTCACAATTCGCCTATCGCCAATTCCCAGATAAGCTCCGCCCATATTACCAAATACGCTGGATCCCGCTAGCTCAGACAAAAACCAGCTAAGGCGGATGTAAACAGTACATGTTCTATGGGAAAATCGGCAACAAAATATGCCATTTCAACTGATTTTCGTAATCATTTTTGCATGAAATATATTATGTGTAATGTACTTTATCTCTAAGAGTATAATATTTTTTGTGAAAGTTATTTCGAGGGCGTCCAACACATTGTTTCAGGATGCGAAATGAAAAGTCGGGTCTGGTAGGGGTTAAATATGAAACACCGTCGGCGGGTACAGCCCGGGGGTGTGAGCATTATTTTTTTTTATAACACGTGAATATATATTATTACGATAATTGATTTTATTGATTTCGGGGGGGGGGGGTCATTTAAAATATTTGATATTAACTAAGATTTCAATTGCGAGTGTAATAAGCCTGACAATTCAGGAAATTAATGCATAAGTGTATAGGATCACTGATAACATAAAATCAAAATTTTATTTTTTCATTTAAAAAAAGAAGAAGAAAAACGGGAGTGATGCGAACCGGATTTCTTTTTAATTTTTTTTTCTAAATTTCTAGGGAATGACATATTCAAATATTTTGAGCATATTTTAAAACCGTAGCTTTTTTCTTTACTTCTAGGCCTTAATTCATTTCTTTTTTTATTCCCTTTGCCTTAACATCATTTTTTGCTTATGCTATCATTGATCTTTTTAGGGTACAACCAAAGGAGTGGGGGGCAACCCTCTATCCATCTAGCTGGATTCTCCTATATGGGCTTTATGCTATATAAATGATTCTTTTTGATTTTACAATAAAAGTACTTATGAATTAATGTCAAGATAATATCAATATGATTTCATCTAAGGCAAATCAAATGGTAACATTCATTCCCCCCCCCCCCTCTTTTGCCTATTCTTTACTCTTTCGCCGGCAAGATCGACTTTTATACAGCTTGTTATGGGTTTTAATTTGGATATTAATGTATGTTTGAACTTCTCAAAATCGGTTTTTTATTAGATGTGCATATAATATATTTGATCAACTGTATACGCAAATTATGTATTTCGTGTTATCCGTTGATGACCGTGCCGATTTTTTTCTATTTTAAGCACTTTTTATGTATTTGATCTGAGAAAATTATTACCCCGATATCTGTAATCATCACTACTACTTCTTTTAAAATTCGGATCTATACATGCAACAGAGTACATTACTATGGGTATTACACAACCTGTCTTTTATGGTGATATGATAAACAAAATAAAAAGGATCAAAGGTAGGCAGCATAACCATCGAAAATGCGTCAGAATCATCAAATGCCTTTTATACCGTGGGTATGATCCTAATGTCACTAGACGGACACTAGGCTTGGTACTTGACCAATCTACAGTCTTGTACAAGCGCATCCTTGAGACTTGCACTCTGACTGACTGTGACGACGGGACTCCATGACGGGCCCTGTCCAAACCTCTTTAGAGAAGACAGGACCCCGACCACCTGTCCTCTCTGAATGTCAGTCGGACTCCTCGGGTGATTACATACATGAGCTCGCTACAGCCGGCAGAGCACGGACTGTATTACGCATGCCCTCTTTTTATATCCATTTACATATTCATCTGTGTCTATGGGGCCTCTGCGTTTCGCGGTCTTGTTTGTGTGATGTCATCTTACAGTGAGGAGGTTGTTTTACACCACAATTGTACGTTCTTCGAGACCTCTGGGTAATTGGAGAAGTGAGAGGGTTGTGCGCACGTAATCCAGGATAACCACACCATTTGCTACTTGCGTGACAGATGGCCGTCCAAAGTCGGCACCGGTTATCCATTGGTCTCGTCGGTTTATGTGTAGTCTTTTGTGTTTGATGTTTACATGTCGTGTGTCTCTTTTCCGTCTCATGCTGTACTCGTCTTTTGTGTTTTTGCATCGGGTGTTTTGGTGTTTTACTGTTGATGTTGCAACGGGGTTTTGTTGGAAATCTCCTCCCTTCTTTTTGTATTATGTGCACATCTTTCAACCATTTTAATAAATCAAGAAAATGATGAAAATCTATTTGCTAAATGCTCATGTTATCTTGCATTTATATACTAAAGTTATGAGGATAACGCGTTAGTTTGTCTGAGCTCCCAGCACGTGCAGGGCAGAGGCTATTATTAGCATGCCTGTAACGATATGAGATAATATCATTGATTTTGCGGCAGCAGGGGGAGGAGTTGGCGATAGGTCAATAGAGCACTAAATTGAGCATCGACGGACCCCTAGCAAGCCAGAGGTGGGACCAGGTGCCCGGGAGGAGTAAGTATCCCCTTTTTGGCTAGCCGCAACTCATAGTTAAGGCATTCTAACACTGCATCACATTTCAATTTTCTGCACGAAAATATAGAAAAACACATTATTCTGCCTTGCGAAATTACATTCTTTCGGATAATAAATCCTCATCAGTTATGCTTAAGCCCTGTCTTCCGAAAGAAGCATTGTCTTGGCCCTTTATAATTTTGTCATGCATCATAACTTAAATTAAATGTACTTTGCTATTTTGGACACTTTTAATATCGTATCTTAACTATATACATGTATCGTCAAAATTAAAGGAGGTTAACATCCTATCCCTTGGTCAATTTTTTTTTAAACTATTCAAATTAATTATCACTACACACAATTTAGAGCCATGTACTCTTTGTACTATTTGCTGAGTAATCTCACTTATTCAGTTTCAAAAATAAAACTAGACGGCGCTACTTAAATACAGTTGGCTGACAGAAAGTCACTTTGGCTATAAGTACCACCAATGAGAATTTACTATCAGAAACACGTGTCTGATGGATTAGATTTCGTTTGAAATCTTATTCAAGAAGGTATCGAGTTGGAATACCGCCATGCTCTTTAAGCTAAAGTGCTGAAAATGTGAACAAAACAAATAGTGTAGTGTCCTCGTTATTTCGAAATTAAGAAATGCATTTTGATAAAAGAAAGCGGATCCAAATTTTATGTTGCTTCTATTCAGGAGCGTTATAGTCAACTTTGCAGAAAATATCTATGACCGTTTTAAACTTTGATTGTATATGCACAGACACCAGAAATAACATCATTTGGCAAAACTTTTAATTGTGACGTCATATTTGATTAAACTGAACTAATGCGTTGTCATGATTTCTATTATGATGTCACAATCAAAATATTTTGTGTTGTCTGGTGTCAGACCGCCCTATGAATCTACTGGAAACTCAGCTAGATTGAATGGAAAATTTGGACAAAGAAGCAACGAGACAGAGGCGATTGACAACGTTGAGCCTCTCTGATGAAATTTGGACAGAAGCCGTCATGGGGAGAAAACCCTGGCAGGATGTTTCAATAATATAATGCATGCAATTTCTCTAAGTTCAAAGACACGTAACGTCAACAATAATGACTGAACAAAATAAGACTTTCATGTACGTAACCGATTTGTCTTCCTCGTTTACGCCAGGTGTTATAAAGTTTCAATGATTAAAGGCAGTATAAGGAGGATAGTGCTTACTTAACGATTAATTCGTATATTCAAAGAAGCATTATTCCTGCAAAATTTAAAAGATCTCCGTAGATATAAACTTTAAGACATAATACGCAACTTATAATGTAGGTCTATCCTGGTTTGTGCAATTCTTAATGAGCGATTTTAGGGATTTCAATGACAATGCCATTTATCAATAAAATGAAAAGCCTTGGGATTGTTAATATTGAAATTATATGTTTTACTTTAGTGCAATTCAAAGAGCTATAACTCTTGCTACGATTTACAAAGAAAAAAAAATTATACCATTTTCATGTGCAATTTCTTATTATGTTGTCATTGTGTGTCTCTCCTATTCTTCATTCCAGCTAGATTAAGTGATACTTTACAGAAATGTTCGGACAGACAGACAGACGGCTTCAAAGAATAGGATGAATAAAACAAAATCCACTGAGACAAGTAAAGTTTATTTTTTGACAGAATAGTGTATATGACAAGACGAATTTGCTAAATTGTTCAAATGATGTGTATACATATATATAAGATTACAGCGATAAACTTATTGGTTCAATAATGATAAAAAAAGAAGATCGTTAGGTGACACATACTAGAAATTGAGTAATGAAATTTGGATGCTCTCGTTTTCAAAGTATGGAAAAATGTAACCCGACAAATAGATCAAAATAAAATGAAACATATTTGTCACAATGAATCCATATATGAGATGTGTATGTTGCCCATTGGTCTCGTTGTTATATGTGTAGTAATTTGTGTTCGATGTTTCTATGTGATTTAGAGTTCCCTTGTTCCTTTGTCTGTTCTGTGTTTTGCATTTTGGGTTTTGCAGTGGATGCTGCAACCGAGTGTTGTTGGTGATCCCCTCCTTTCTTAAGCAGTCGTTCCTGTAGGTCAAAGGCAAGGTTTGGATCGTATTACTCTGGTACAAAAAGAATGCTTTTTTTTTTACAAATGTGAGATCCTAAATCCCTACCACATTATTCACCAACTAAAATGTATGTTCCAAAGAAAAGGGAAGGATCTCCAGCATGACCATCCTGTACATACCAAGAGAAAGTAACCTACAAGAAGTGACGAATAAATAAATGACATCAGATAAAACTACAAACACCAAAAAGACGCAATATTCACTATAACATTATACAAAACAATCGAAACATGCGTAAAGAAACATCAACTATTTTCGACAACACATTATATGAAAGAGACCAATATGCACCAAGCACCGACTTTTGATGGGCATCTGCTATCAGCAAATGGTATGGTTATCCGGATTACGTGTGCACAACCGAAAGTAAAGGTCTGTGTGCTGAAACATACAGTGAGCCAGCCAGCAATTCAGAGTTTATAGCTATGATCCCGTTACCAAAATTGCAAGATTGATAAGATGAATATTTCAAATCCTACACTACTAAATGACATCAATGAATCAGAAATATGCTCTAGAAAAGCAGAATAATGATTCCATAGAAATTGAATTTACTAGTTCATCATTATTTTACAATGATTTTGGTTGGTTCCGACGCAAGAAGCGTATGCCATGATATGCACAATGTAGTCATTTGTGCCTCGACACCAATGAAGAAATGGCTAATGAGACAACGGGAACATTTAGTGACGTCATCACCACCATGTGCTTCTTGACATGGGATGGCTTTTTATAAAAGAAAGCAGGGGATCTCCAACAAGACTAGGTGGCAGTACCAAAAGCAACAAATCGAAACGACCCTAAACAGAGTATACAAACACAGCAAGAGACACAAAAACACAGCAAGAGACACTAAAAGATAAAAGGAATACTAAATACGACATCAAAGCATTAAAGAAAAAAAAAGAAAAACTACACATAAACCAGCGATCCAAAAGGGTAATCGATACCGACTTATGTTTGCCATCTGACACGTTAATAGCAAATGGTGTGGTTATCCGGATTACCTTTGCAAAAAATTTCCCTTCTTGTCCGGTTATGTAGTGTTCTCGAAGAAAGCACAATTGTTCTGTATAAAAATTACCTTCAGCTACGATATTATGAATAAGAAAATAAGTCTTAACAAAAAAAAAAGTTTATAAGACTGTAGCAATCTTCATGTGAATTTTCAAATCGAATAACCAGTATAATACATCAAAGTTGTTTTGTCTCAGAAATGCAGGAATGATAAGCATGATAACTTGAAGTCGGTGAACAAAGGTCAAACTCAAAACCCGAAATTGGAATCTGCCTTTGAGTTATTGAGTCTTTGTGGAAAACTGAGTTATTTCCCATTTTAGACGGTATCTGACGTAAAACCATTATGACGTCATAAAAATTGTATGGTAACGTCAATTTTTTACCGTCATTTCCCAGATTTTAGGGTCCGATTCCATAGAATTTTATGACGTCACAATTAGTATACGCCAGATACCGTCCCAAAGGGGAAGCAACTCTTGTTTTTGAAAATACGAAATATTGTCCATCTAAAGTGATATCATAGAAAAACAGACGAAATGGATAAAGTATGTACATATTTGATAATACATCATTGGAAGGATGAAAGAATAGGAGGGAAACTCTAACTAACGATACTCAGTCGCAGCATCCACAGCAGAAAAATCCCATGCAAAAATACAGAGCTGATGGCAAAAGCAACAAGGAACACGACCACACAGCATAGAAACATCAGACTATACATACCTGGCCAGGTATTGGTTGACCGAGGTCAAAAGCCAAAGACGTCTAACATCCATACCTGATAGGTCTTTTTATTCACGAGTAGACTGAATCAAAAGATCAAATTACCAGGAATTTAAAAAAAAACAACATTGTAATGGTACGCGAAGTCAGCACGTCTTACACTACATTGCACATTGGTTATTAAGGCGTCACTGAACTCGGGGCCCGGATGGCGGTCTACCTTATTCCGAATAGACCGCATTCGAGGGTTAGCTGTTAACTACTCAAGGTACATTCTATCAAACTGCGTCTCCACCATCAGAAATAAGCAAAATTTACAATAATTCCTGATCATTTGCAGCCTCACCCGCCGTCGATGTTAACGCACGAAAATGAAACAATATGTAAAATACATGCACTGACTGAGGCTTTGTCTATATATTAAGTGCTATGGCGACAATGCCAGGGAAAATATTCAAAACACTTATTGTCAAAACCCTCGCGGGGAACTTTTTTAAGAGCTCCACACGGCAAAGGGCATAAGTGTGACACAAATGAGTTAAAGAAGTTTCTAACAATAATCTCAACAGCACTCACAATAGAGCACCAAAATGAGCATCGACGGACCCCTAGCAAGCTAGAGGTGGGACCAGGAGCCCGGGAGGAGTAAGCATCCCCTGTTGGCTAGCCGCACCCGCCGTTGATGTTAACGCACGAAAATGAAACAATATGTAAAATACATGCACTGACTGAGGCTTTGTCTATATAGAAAGGGCTATGGCGACAATGCCAGGGGAAAATTTCAAAACACTTACTGTAAAACCCCTCGCGGGGAACTTTTTTAAGATCTCCACACGGCAAAGGGCATAAGTGTGACACAAATGAGTTAAAGAAGTTCCTGACAATAATCTCAACAGCACTCACAATAGAGAACAGAATTGAGCATCGACGGACCCCTAGCAAGCTAGATAAACTGTTTTAAATTAAAGAATAAAAATGGAGAATGGAGGAATAAAGGAATGAAAATAAACAGGATTAATGGCAGCTTTCTTCCAGCATCTTTTTAACTATAGCGCAATGTCCAGCCATGACAGATGGAGTCCAAGTACCCCTCCTATTGGAACTTAATAACTAAATTCAAGGGTACAGTAGTTTTCATCTTAATGGCAGCAAAATGGTCTGATGTGCCGATTTGTCAGATCTTTCTTCATTTTAAGAATAGCAGTCTACCAGAAATTATCATATAAGATAAATAATGTATCTTCTTTCAATTAATTCTGATATTAAAAAATTATAATAGGATCAATAATTGGTGAAACACTTGTCCTATGAATTATGACTCGCACCATGTATACATATACCATCTTTACGTTTACTCTTTCAATCTTTCTGCTTAGAAAAACTCAGAGGCATGACATTTCGAATAACAAAAAACTTATAATGTACGTAACTGTGTTTTATTTGAACTGAGGCACATGTAACTCATCAAAATGCAAAGCTAGAGCAGGAAAAAAAATCTCAATTCGGTAGAAAATGGATCGATTTGAAGGGTTTGTCAGGATTCCCTGTTGTAAGTGGTAATTTAAAAGTTTTATTATCCCCGTTTTCACATACATTTGACTGAAATCCTGAAAAAATCTATATTCGCCAAGGATTTCGTTTATTCTTCTTTTGGAGCTTGTCTTTTAAGTACTTTGTTCAGAAATCTCTGTCTGAAAATTTTCTGAGGAATTTGCCCGTGGTTTTATTGCTGTTCAATAGTCCATTTTCCAGAAAATATTTATGACCGCTTTAAACCTTGATTTTATATGTACAGACACGACACAAGACATAACATTATTTGGGAAAATTTCTAATTGTGACGTCATACTTGTTTGCACTGTCTTTATACAGTGTCATGTTTTCTATCATGACGTCACGATGAAAAAAACGCAAAATTGTGTTATGTCTTTTGTCTGTCCGCCTAATGAATCTATTTAGAAATCAGTCATTTGATATATTGATACATACTATAATTACAATGAGTCAAAGAAGATTCTGACGATAATCTCAACAGCACTCACAATAGAGCACACAATTGAGCATCGGCGGACAAGAAATGATGTAAATATGTTACTGACAACGCACATTCAGTTACAACACATATCTTATTACACATAAATTAAAGTGTCTTCAAGGTCAATATCCTTGTCTCATATCCCTATTTCTTGTCTGCTCATTCACGGTGTCCTCTTCCCAAAGCGCAGAGTCCACATCTTCGTTGACGGTACAACACCCTTTACAAAACCTGACGAAGATAAGAAAACAATCTGTTTACATGTATGATTAACACTTTAAAAAAATAGGTGTACAGTTGTGGAAAGGGAACCTTGAGACACCGCATTAAGAAACAAACAGTAAATATTACAAATATTCTTCAAAATATGATAATTGAATCGATAAAGAAGGGCTTGAAAATATCAACATCTGAAATGATTTTATTTCATAAATATCAAAAAGCAGTTGTAAGCTCTTGGATAGTATATAAAAAAATGTGCGAAATAGCAATAGGTTGATTTCTCATCATGCAGACATGATTATGATAATGTTACAGGATAATTCTCTATAAATGAATTTGATGAATTCTTTCAGGGGGTATTACGAAGCTCTATCTACAGTAGGTTGTAAGACAGTATCATTTTTAATAATCAGGCTATTCTATTATTCATACTAAGGTTTCTTTTGTTTTGGTATCGAACATCAAATATGATATTTTTTTCCAGAATTTTAAAACGAAACACTCTTTGTTTTTTTTATTCAAGTTTCAGTTTTGAATGAAATCATGTTTCTTTGCGCTGTTCTATAACGTTTTATATTAACGTTTATCGTATAAAAAGAAAATTTCTCATATTTTGTCAAATGTTCTTTTTACTCACTGATGTTCTTTCGGCATAAGACTTCGATAAATTTCTTCATAAACAAATATATGTTCTTCTCCACAAGGAGAGGACATGCTTCTTCGAAAGTATTTGTTTTTGCTCCATCTGTTTCTCCAGAAATCATTAACAGAAGTATTACAAGTACTGTGGTGGGCATTTTAATCTGCAAAATGCAAAATGAAATAAATATTAATGAAAATAGAAATTTTTTCATCATTGTACGGGGGCTGATTGATATGTTTTGAGCCCCGTATTTAAGGATTTGAATTTTATCTGACATTTTACATTGTTTTTCGACATAATCCCCTTCAGTATCTATACACTTGCCACTGGTGTTAAAGGGCCTCAATACCACTTTTAAAGAACTCCTTATCTTGACTTGTCAGAAAGCCATCCACTTCAAGTATGACGTCATCATCGGACTGAAAGTGGATACAAGAAATAGCTGTTTTCAGATTTTGGAATAGATGAAAGTCTGATGGAGCAAGATCTGGTGAATAAGGCGGATGCTCAATCAAATTAAAAACACAATCAAGAATGTCAGCCATGCTGTGACAAACTTGTGTAAAGGTGTATTGTCCTGATGGAACAAAACATCTTTAACTAGAGGCACTTTTAAAGTTTGATATTTCCCGTAACTGTGTCAGAATTGAAGCATAGTATGTGCCATTAATTGTTTGTCTTTTTTGGAGATAATCTATCGGAAGAAAACTTTCTGCATCAAAGAAAACCGAGGCTTACAACATATCAATCAGCCCTCGTTATATAGACGAAGGAATGAGGTGTCAAGCACAGATACCGAAATAGAACAAACATCAGAATGAGTTTAAACAATGAAGTCAATGCTTATATATTAGAGAGGTTTAGAAACAGTTACGTGTACGGGTACTGTGTATGACGTCATTATTTATTGCGTACGGGAAATCGCTACAAGTTGTTGATAACGTGTAAATCGTGAGCTACACGTACGTACAAACGTGTAGACATTTATGTTTATATAGCAGATGTATTTCATGAATACTTGTACCGAGAATATCTTATAAGTTTTAATTTTACATTCTATCTATATATCAGTCTCGTATATGTTTGAATATATTTATTTCACGTCATCGCTAAGGGCACCAGTACACGTACACGTACTCGTCAATTTTCTAAACCTCTGCTATTTTTGACGTGTAGATGTACTTGTAGATTACACGTACGCGTACCCGTACACGTTAGCCTTCTAAACCTCTCTATTTATTTAAAAACTGCTTAAAAATAAGTTAGAATCACAATTAATTTTCTCTATACTTTTTAGTCAAATAACAACATTTTGAATAGAATAAAACTATTAACATGATTAAATAATCGATTGATTATTATAAGAATTCTTATATTCTGACCTGGTAGGTTATTTCAAGATATCTCTTTCGGAATCTGTCTGTCACTTGTTAAAAGTGTACCCTACAGGAAACTACAGAGGATCTGCAAAAAAAGTGATGATTTTGAATTTTCCCCATCTTTGCATTTTAATTATTCCTTGTTGACTACTGACCAAAATGGCACCAAAACACCATCATCAAGAAGAAGATACTTTTTGTCTCAAAATTACAGGACAAAAAGACTTACATTAAAATTGAGAGCTTTATTCCAATAATTTGTAAAAATTGCTCAAATTTCCAAAAATGCAACATTTTTCAAAATTCTATCAGTTTCCTGAAAGGTCAATTACTTTCAAAATGATTCCATATTTGTGTTCACTTATGACTTTGTACTGTGAAAAGTTAAATGTTTACAAATTTCTTATATTTTACAAAATTTGTATGATAACAGAGTACCTGTTGGTTGAATATTGATGGTAGTGTGATTCTATACTTTTTAGCAGTATATATACAAAGTGTTGAAAAATATTTTAAAGAAAAATCCATCTTCGTCCCTGTCCCTTCAGTCAATTTTAAAAGAAGATCCCAACAAAAATATCAACAACACTCACAATAGAGCACCAAATTGAGCATCGACGGACCCCTAGCAAGCTAGAGGTGGGATCCATATAAAACTGAATCGTTTATTTCTGTCATAATTATTTTGGGAAAAACGAAGCAGCCTTAAACACAACACAGTTATATAAATTAATGAAAATTTTTACCTGAATAGATACATGAATATAAAAGTTGTGTATGGAGAAAAGCTTAATCATTAATGCCAACGAGTAAGTGAAAGTAAAGCAGAAATGCTATTGGAATTGAAGCTCGTTTTTACATACAACAGACTCTGCATACTATTACAGTAAACGTAGTCATTTTCGCTGGGGAAAAACGCGATTATGACATCAAGACGTTACGCGTGGGGGAAATATTCGCGATAAAAATGTCTTTCCCATTGTAGGAAAGCAGTTGGGATATTTTCGCGTGGGGAAAATTTTTGCAAAGTCCCACGATTCGCGAATAACGCAAAAATTACCCACACGCGAAAATTTCCACGTTTTACAGTATGTATTTAAATAATACTTTGGTACCTCTGCTGATATCTCTCTGGAAACTAACAGTCCAACTGTTAGTCCCCGAAAAAAATCGTTCGCCTAGTTGCACAGATTTGAGACATATTATTTATGCTGTATTTTATTCCTGAAATTCTGAGGATCTACCTAATGGTATATCCCTATCCTTAACTGGCTTTCTGAGCTGCAATTTAGGTTATGTTAAGAATCAAGCTCTTCATATATTTCTCTCGTTCGACCTGAATGAGATATCATTTTAAATGTGCAATGCCTTGCACTGAATTTTTATATTTTTGAATATATATTTTTGAATACTTTAAATGAAATCAAGGACACTGAATTCTTTTAATTCGCGATCATTATTTTGGCAAACACAATCCCGTCTCAAACGCAAAGCGCGCTAAAATTTAGTCCCCAAAAATTTCCATATAAAAAAGGCAAATACATAACATTTTATAGTTTAAGATTCTGCACAATCAACAAATTTAATTTTTTTTCTTGTATGTTACAAGAGAAGAATTATTGTTGCCATAGGCACCCATGACACTGACACAATACAGGGACCATTCATACACGATGCCCATCCTCCCTCAGTAGTAAAACATTTCATCTAAAAAATTTTCTGACTTTAGGAATCATTTGGCTGATCGAGGTATCAACACCAAAAACTGACTGCATCATTGCATTGATTTCTTATCATTTCATTTCATCGCTTTTCAATGTTTATTTGCAGCTTTGAAATCGCGTTGCTAACGACGTTGCTAAGCGCGTACTTCAATTTCATGTTGATACATGTATCAACAAAATTTCTCGGCCAATCAGAATCGTTGTTTCTTAATGATAACAATGGAAATAAAATGATTTTTGTAACATTCAAATAAAAATAACTTTTCTAAACTTCATTATTGATGCATTACAATAACTTAAATAACAAGCTCGAAAATATTCCTTTTACACTCCCCCCAAACAAACAAAGAAACAAACAAACAAACAAACAAAAGAAAGCCACCCCAAATAACCACCACCCCATCTTAATCATCAATAAATGCAAATCAGACATACAAAAAGTCATCCCAAACAAAGAATTTTAAACCACACACAATACGCATACAGATTCCTGAAAATATAAAAATCAGAACAAAGTAGATTCCCAAAAGTTAAAACAGTGGAAAGTTTTCTCACGAGAAATAATTAGGTAGGAGTCAAAAGGAAGTTTAAGCTTATCAAAACTTCACTCGCTGTATTACTTTGAGACAAGAAGGGTCATACTTTGCATTAATGTTATTCTTAGGAGATAAACATTTCTCATAAACATTCTTTGCATAAAAGCTACTTTTATGAGATATAAATTTCTCATTAAAAATGCTTACATTCTGGGTCATCCTCTATCCATCAGGTTTAGTTAAAGCCAATGCCTTCCATTGTTGAGTTGAGAGCTTTTGTGTAAAATTGGAAGTATTTATACCTGAACATGTATTGAATTAACTGGCGAAATATCGCGTAAAAGTGTGGAGGGATAATAAACATTTTTTTTCTCATCAACGTAGAGAAATGATATCACGATTAACAGGTCTGGAAAGATCATTTGTGAAATCATGATAATCACTTTACAACAGCTGTGTCATGAGGAACCAAATCTGTGACATGTGGCATTGCAGCAACAGTACATGCACTATATGCTAGTACCCAAAACGTACATGTCTGGTCCATGCTGTAAATTTACCTGCTCTAAAATGATGCTAATGAATTTGAAGACGTTAAACATTTATAGGGAAAAAAATGAATAATTCTATGACGTCACAATGCAATTTGGATCTTTCACTGAGGTTCTAATGCCAAATATGGATAATGACCATATCCCTGTATACAGCACAAAATCAATAATTCAGAAAATCAGAAACCGAAGGCATACAAAATCAGGATAAAACAGGAACCAAAGCATACAAACAAAAACCTCCATCATATGAAAAGAAGCGATATCCCGATATGGGAGTGAGACCAGGTACCCAGGTTGTTTGTCCGAGGTAAAAGCATTGTGACGTCACGAAATTTTGCATTTTTTCCCGCAATCGGAAGGGTCAATTGGACTGATGAAAGGACGGATACTCTCATTGAATACTATAAATAGACTTTTTAAACTATCTCATTTCAAGTTCAAGTTTTATATTAATTAGTGAATGAAAGAAGGGAGGAGATCTCCAACAAGACCCCGTTGCAGCATCAACAGCAAAACACCAAAACACCCGATGCAAAAACACAAAAGACGAGTACAGCACGAGACGGAAAAGAGACACACGGCATGTAAACATCAAACACAAAAGACTACACATAAACCGACGAGACAAATGGGCAACCGGTGCCGACTTTGGACGGCCATTTGTCACGCAAGTAGCAAATGGTGTGGTTATCCTGGATAACGTGCGCACAACCGTGAAAGTCATACACAAAAGCCGAAGTCAGATTCCAACTCAATTTAAAGGCTTACGAAGTTTGGGAAAAAAATACAAAACATAACTTTCTCATATGAAAAGAAAATAAAACACGCAGACGGAGACAATGACACAAGCTCCACAGAAAGACGAAGGATAACTTTCCCAGTAGTCCAATCAAATTTCAATTTAACCCTGAACAAATTGCTACAGAAATAATTTTTGTTGTAAATGATAAAATGATATGTACTTAAAGACATATAAAAAATCTAAGAAAATCTAATGAGGGGAAACACTTCTTTTTTAGAAAAACATTTTTTTGTGTGCAAAAGTCGCTAGAAAGATGCAAAATATTGTTACTTTTAAATAGATGATAATTTTTCAAAATTAGAAAATGTGAATATATAGTATTTTAGGTGCTCTTTCAGATGATATAAGTTTCAAGATCCAAATGCTACTAGAACTGTTTGTTTTTGGATAAAAAGTCGATTTTTTGCATTTCACAGAAATTATAGGAAATTTTAATTTCTCCCTGCTTCTCAGTTCCCCAGTATTGGATAAATTCATTCAATGATGGTTTAAAGATATCTTTAAAGTATTCCTCTTTCAAATGACATATATTTTATATTCTTAATTTTTTTTTTTCAAAATCCTCGTTTTAATACAGAAATCTGTGTTTTAAATTAAAAATCTGAGATTTCTGTATATCAATTAAAGCAAACCTTACCCATTATGAAATCAATGATTGACAGCAATTTTCTAGTGTATTTGTTCATACATTTTCAGATTATATATGTCTTACTGGTATTTAATCCATAATTGAAGTGTTTTAGTGGGAGAAAGGGAATTTTTTCATAAAAAACGCTGATTTCTGGAGAATATTTATTGAATCTATTGAATTTGTTTAAAATGATAGCAGGAATGTATTTTCAACTGTTATTTATTTTTAGATTTATTCATAAATTACATGTTTGAAACAAAAAGGATGTAATTTTTTACTTTATTTTGGGCAAAAGGCTTGTTTTCTGTTTAAAAAAATAACAGATTTCTGGACAAATTCTTCAAATTAATTATCTTAACTAGAATTATAGATTCAAAGCTAGTTTCATATAGAAAATGAATAATCTTATCAACTGAAAGTAAAAAGATTGTAATAATTCATTAAAATCAGTATTTTGGGGTAAAATATGTATTTTTTCTTGCAAAATCCCCTTATCTTAGAAATAATTTTATTTCTTCTAGTCTACCTAATATGACACATTGTTATAGTCATTGTCCGCTTGTTCTATTTCCTCTTCTCGTGCGAAAGTTTTGTTCTACATTTTATTATAATAATGTGCAAGTCTTTTGATTGTGATTGTTATGAAGTTGATATCAGGTTTTGGAACTTTCTGTTACAAAATTTCTTGAAATTTCTAAATATGGTCCTGTAGCATCATATCCCACCCATTCTTCTACGTCTTTTGGTACATTTTTGGACATAATAATTTCCATACTTTTTGGCCATATTACATTGTTTAGACTGAGGATCACTGACGAGGGTTTAGTACCCGAAACGTGCATGTCTGGTCCATGCTGTAAATTTATCAGGTTTGAAATGATGCTATTGAATTTAAAGACGTTTAACATTCATTCATTGATGTAAAATATCTAGGTACATTTCAATCGCAACGACTATAGAATATATATTCTACTTCTTATAGATAAGAAAAGTTGGCTCTCCAACAATCAATACCCAAATGAGAAAACATAGAGGGGACAGATACAACAAATAAACATCAAAGATGCCACAAAAACTACTAACACCAAAGACAATACATAAAAAATGATTCCAACTGACAAGCGGTATCGACTTAGGACAGCCATCTACTACGTTAATACATGTAGCAAATTGTGATGTTGTCAAAAATACGTTCGCACAATACACGTTATCTTTTCAAGACAATGGTTATCAAATATATATATATATATATATATATATATATATATATATATATATATATATATATATATATATATATATATATATATATATATATATATATATATATATATATATAACAAACGTGTCGAATTTAAATTCAAATTTGCAGAGTACATACATGTACATTTCTTAGTCCCCTGCCTATTGTGTATTCATGTAGTAATTCATACGTTATTCCAGAACAAGTTCAAACTACAACTACTTCGTTTTGAGGGCTAGGAGACTAACCAAAAAAAACATATGAAACAAGGTTAAATTTGCGAGCGACGGATTTTGTCACTGCAAAAAAGTTAAAGTATTCGATGTGTAATGATAGAAAGTATGCTTAAAAGAATGAAATCAGGGTTTTTTTATTATCTAATATTTGTCTATGTCTTTAATTAATTTGAAAACTCTTGTACTAGGCTAACATATATTGAAATAAGAAATGTTTTGAAAAGGGTCCCGTTTTAGATATTGTTTTCATTTTTCGTGCATGAACATCGACGGCGGGTGCGGCTAGTGAAACAGGGGATGCTTACTCCTCCCGGGAACCTGGTCCACCTCTAGCTTGCTAGGGGTCCGTCGATGTTCCATTTGGTGCTCTATTGTGAGTGCTGTTGAGATTGTCGTCAGGATCTTCTTCATCTCATTTCAGTCACACTTATGCCCTTTGCCGTGTGGAGCTCTTAAAAAAGTTCCCCGCGAGGGGTTTGACAGTAAGGGTTTTAAATATTTTCCCTGACGTAGTCGCCATAGCACTTTCTATATAGACATTACCTCAGACAGTGTATGTTTTAGATATTGTTTTCATTTTTCGTGCATGAACATCGACGGCGGGTGCGGCTAGCCAAACAGGGGATGCTTACTCCTCCCGGGCACCTGGTCCCACGTCTAGCTTGCTAGGGGTCCGTCGATTTTCCATTTGGTGCGCTATTGTGAGTGCTGTTGAGATTGTCGTCAGGATCTTCTTCATCTCATTGGAGTTAGCTCCCTTGACGATTAAATGAAAAAAAAAAACGATCGCAAGAAAACTAATTGGTGAAGTTTTGATATTGCAGTGCATTTTGATGAAACATATTCTTTGAAAAAAATTACCAATCGATATTTGATGCCCCATTCTTCTATTGAAATATTTGCTGAAAATAACATTTTGCCACAGAGTTCAATGTTGACTCTACGGGCCGACAATTCTTGAAGAGACCCTTTTTTCAAAAGACCTAATTGGTTGAAAATTTCATTTAATTTTTACATCATAACAATGCTAAAATTAGAGCTCCAGATTCCATTAATAGGTGCCCTTATTACTTCTCATTACCCATTGGATACCTTAAAATCTAAAACAGTATAACATATCGATGTCGTTATCCTAAATGTTGGAGAATAGCAAAGTTAAGAATAATCCAAAAGACCATATTCTACACTTTTAACCGAATTTTATTTTCCTTATGCAAGGCCTAAGTGACGGGTTTCGCTAGCAAACAGGAGATTCTTACACTCCCCGGGCACATGATCAAATCTTGAAAAAGTGGGTCCTGTAGCATCATATCCCACCCATCCTGCTACTTCTTTCGGTACATTTTGGACATTAATAACTTGATCAATATTTGGTCGTGTCACATTGTTTAGAATTGAGGATCACTGACGAGGGTAAAGTATCCGAAACGTGCATGCTTGGTCCATGCTGCAAATTTCATCTGTGCTTAAATGATGCCATTGAATTTGAAGACGTTTAACAATGGATATTGCATTTACTGTTGCATGGTTTCTGAATGTTCAAGTTAATCCTATTCCCTTTTATGGTAGAATTCACAGCATTTGGTAGTCTCTACTGTCCCGTTCACTAAATCCAGAGCACCCTGTTTTCTCAAAAATATGATATAATTGTCATTTTCCAAAAAGATATCAATCTTATAGTACTCCTTTAGTCGTAACAGAAAATACCATTGTTTTGGCTGTATCTCAGTAAAGTTAGAAATAGGACGGAAAATAAAAAATTCTTCGGGGATTTTCTATAGTAAAATCACTGAAAATGCGAGACGCCGGACGCTTTGACGTCTCTGCAAATAGGCATTTATTTCTTTTTTTTTTTTTTTTTTTTTGTTTAGCGGTTTGAAGGCAGCTGTTAGGGTAAGTTGAAGTTGATTTTCAGTTACGACTAAAGGAGGTTAATTCTTGGAAACAATAGTTAATAGAAAAACTCTTCAGACGACAGAGTAAATCGCAAAAAACAGGGTGCTCTGGATTTAGTGAACAGGACAGTCGTACTCACTGTGCTTCTTTTTTTTAACGATTTCTGTGCCGATGCATATTTGGTGGGAAAAGATGAGTGAGATTATGACGATCGTTTGGAATTTTGATTCTAAAGACATCCAAAACGTTATCAAACGTGAAACGTGGTTTTCATCAGATTTCATGCAGATTAATGTCTAGATGATGTAGATGTAGTTTCATTCGATTTTCAAACATGGTTTCATTACAAAAGCTAAAATAGAGCAAACCAGGACGTCTGCTGAATATTGATGGTTCAAATCTATGTCTATTATTATCGATATGTTATAATAATTACTTTATAGATTTATTCTATATTAATATATATATGTTTTCCTAGCATTATAAAGGTTCCTTTCAAGCTGTACATGTCATTAGTGCTCACCGAACCGATCATGATGTTACGTCATTTTTGTCGAACAGAGTGACGTCACAGTTGTTTGACGTCAGCGACTTGCAATGAAAAAGTGTTGGCGCGTAATGAGTAAACGGATTTTTTTTCTTATCAAAATGACTTCAGTATAACTCTACTCGGAGACGCATGCTCACTTGATAGACGCGAATCACAGGAGCTCGATGCCAACAATCCTCCATGACATCCGCCCCTTCCCATCTCTCTCTAGTCAAATATAAAGGAAAGTAGGGGCGGGTATTCTTGTGGATCGTTGGAATCGAGCTCCTGTGGCGTGAATGTACATAGATGGTAAAGCTACGTGATTCTACGAGAAAAATTTTATATTGATACAGATACATTGATTAGTTCAATTTTGTAGATTATCCCTGCTATTGTAAGGTCGGCCATTGGAAGATAAAATAAATGTAGACCTTTTTTATTTATTTATTTATTTATTTATCTATTTATTTATTCATTTATTTATTTATTTATTTATTTATTTATTTATTTATTTATTTATTTATTTATTTATTTATCTATTTGCATATTAGGAAATATTTATTTATTTGCACTCGTTGGACTTTGAAAGTTTTGTTGTTGTCACTAATGATCATGAAATGATCACATTAAGGTACATATCAGTCAAGGGCCACATTCAAATTCACTCTCTTTCACATTGAGATTCATAAAGGAACGTTACTCTGCATGGGAGATTGATTCAGACTGCATCCATCCCCCTTTCTTGTCACTTATAATAATAATAATTTTTCGGTCGGATTTTATTATGAAGTCTTATTTTTCCAATATTTACGTCAGTACAATTTTCTCATGGATCTATGATCTCCATTTTATCTCTCAAATGAACCATAGGACACTGTCTGTCGTCCGTCTGTTGATAATTACAATTTGAACCATCGAACCTAACAGAAAGTACCTTATGTTCTCCATAAAGTTTGTTTGCTTGATTTTTTTTTTTGGACACGATCGAAAATCAAATTCGAGGGTGGGAGGTAATGCTTACTTTATTTAATTTTTTTTGCTCAACTTAAACATGTCTACTCAATTCAAGCCTCATCTAATATCATATATTATTATATTCTCCCCCGAAATCGTCACTTTTCACTAATCCTTTCAGATAGAAAGACAGGTACTCAGTGTTCTGAACTAAGTTTGTTTTTCGATCAGATTCAAATCAAGAACTCTTATTGGCTGACACATTTTCGACTCGCACGTGGACCTCTTAATCATTTCTTTCTGAGGGGGGGGGGGGGTCGCCAAGATTTTTTTCCTACATTGGTGCATGTTCAAAATTTATCCAATAATCCTAGATTCGGAGAATAACTGAAATAATTAGATGGATAGAATAGAAGACTTAGATAAATAAGTGTTTAAGTACAAATGAATATACGTAATGATCGATTTTCTGCTACTTTATACAAGCCGGCAGACCTGCATTTTTTCAAAGGCTCTCTCTCCCTCTCTCCAACTTCTAGTCGAGCCGTTCAAAAGGAAATGGATTGTAACCTCAGCAATTTCCCCCTTTCCAATGATGTTTATTTCATCTTTCTCAATTTTTTTTCATCGTAAGGGCCAGGGTAATAGTTTATTCTCTCAAATAATTCAGGTTTTGTAGAGACTGAAGTGAATGTCCGTCGTTTTTTTCTCCAAATACTGGTCAACTGCATGAGCTTCGATGAAACACAAGGCATCTTTATAATAATCTTGCTGAGAGTTTTGAACATCTTGTGCAAGATCTTTTGTACAGGCAGCGTGTTGGTACGCACTTTGTGGAGTTTACCGACATACAGGCAGTCCCGTAATTGTGACGTCACTCCAATTGTTACGTCATCCTATACCGTTTATCTTAGTACAGACTTTCCGACTACCTATTTTGGCAGCGATGTGTAGCAGGTTCCACAAGAACTGTGTTTGTCAGAAATAATGAGTTAAAAAAGATTCTGACGATAATCTCAACAGCACTCACAATAGAGCACCAAATTGAGCATCGACGGACCCCTAGCAAGCTAGAGGTGGGATCAGGTGCCCGGGAGGAGTAAGCATCCCCTGTTGGCTAGCCGCACCCGCCGTCGATGTTCATGCACGAAAATGAAAAGAATATATAAAACACATGCACTGTCCGAGGCCACGTCTATATAGAAAGTGCTATGGCGACAATGGCAGGGAATAATATTCAAAACACTTACTGTCAAACCCCTCGCGGGGAACTTTTTTACGAGCTCCACACGGTAAAGGGCATAAGTGTGACACAAATGAGTTAAAGAAGATTCTGACGATAATCTCAACAGCACTCACAATAGAGCACCAAATTGAGCATCAACGGACCCCTAGCAAGCTAGAGGTGGGATCAGGTGCCCGGGAGGAGTAAGCATCCCCTGTTGGCTTGCCGCACCCGCCGTCGATGTTCATGCACGAAAATGAAAAGAATATATAAAAAAAAATGCACTGTCCGAGACCACGTCTATATAGAAAGTGCTATGGCGACAATGTCAGGGAATAATATTCAAAACACTTACTGTCAAACCCCTCGCGGGGAACTTTTTTACGAGCTCCACACGGCAAAGGGCATGAGTGTGACACAAATGAGTTAAAGAAGATCCTGACGATAATCTCAACAGCACTCACAATAGAGCACCAAATTGAGCATCGACGGACCCCTAGCAAGCTAGAGGTGGGATCAGGTGCCCGGGAGGAGTAAGCATCCCCTGTTGGCTAGCCGCACCCGCCGTCGATGTTCATGCACGAAAATGAAAAGAATATATAAAACACATGCACTGTCCGAGGCCAAGTCTATATAGAAAGTGCTATGGCGACAATGTCAGGGAATAATATTCAAAACACTTATTGTCAAACCCCTCATGGGGAACTTTTTTACGAGCTCCACACGGCAAAGGGCATAAGTGTGACACAAATGAGTTAAATAAGTGACAGTGCATATTTTATAGTGTATGTCTTCATACCTACAGCGCAAGTCGAAGACATGTTCGATATATTGACTGTTATATTGAAAAAATAACAAACGCCGAATTAAAACTCAACCGGTTTCATTGGTATCATCAGGAGTTTTGCAAATATACAAACAATATATTATGACGTCATCAATACATATAGCGCGAAAATATTAAGTGCGCTTTACTGTAACGAAGGAAACATTGAAATGTACAAGAACAATATAATGCGACGTCATGAAAATAATGCGCGTAAATTATATTGCGCTCTTGCGATTTTTAAAACGTCTGAAAGAGATGAATATACTTACGCAATATGTACATAGTGTTCATAAATAGAGTTCACTTGCTAAATAATATGAATACAAGAATATGATTGATTTCTCATTTAAGAAAAGCATTCAAAACAGGATTAAATTTACTGATAAACAAACTTTCTTTATTTTTCTCTTTCTATTTCTGTCGTCTTTTTGTGAAATTTATAAAACGGAAACACGGTGAAATTTGGGAAAACATCCTTTGCACAGTTCCGTATATACATTAATACAAATATATTGTTTGTATATTTGCAAAACTCCTGATGATACCAATGAAACCGGTTGAGTTTTAATTCGGCGTTTTTTATTTTTGTGGAGAGACTTATTGAATGTTTATTGACTGTTATATATATATTTATCTTGATACAATAACTGTTGTATATCTAACGGAATACATTCTCCGGATAAAGTTCAAATAGTCAGACTACATTTTGCTTATCTTTTATCCAATGGTCATAGTAGGGAGTCCTTTCAGTTAATACTACGCGTGCATTTAGAAGCGCAACTTAATTTCATTCTAACACTAACTATCATGGTGTTGTGTTATTGTCTCTGTCTGATTGTTTGCATTTTCTCTCTTCGTTCCATTGTTATTCCCTGTATGGGATCTGTTCCCTTGAATTGTTTAATTGTATATTTTCAAAGAATTTGGACAGAATTGCACAAATTTATATCAAATAATCAAAGGACTGAAAGTCCTGCGAGTTGGCAAAGTCTAATATTGAATAAAGCCTTTGTTTGTGAAATACGAATGCTCCCGGCGGAGTATAAACACCATTTTTCACCAAGTATGTGAAAGGTCAAGGTCAGGGTCACTGGGCATAAAAATGTTGGTATCTATGGAAAAATTGTGTGACAAGGAATACATATGTGAAATATAAAAGCCATATAATTTACCATTCAAAGTTTTTTGGACAAACAGACGGACAGGCCAAAAACTATATACCCCCGAATCTTTGATTCCGGGGTGCATAAAAAGTTTGTTTTTTCTTAATCCCTAAGCGGTATTAGTCCCCTACCAGCATAAATCCAAGTCATAACTTTTAAAGTGTGTCTTACATGTACAAGTACATGCTTATTTTTCTGACACATTGTCTAAAAGCCCTTAAAATAAAATTTTATGTACCGGTATTCATTTTCATATGTTGATCAGCCAACGCAGCATTCATGAATGACATCATAAATGTCTGAATTGACATTACAGTTAAAAGGCACGTGAAAATGAAATCTTACAACATAGGATTAAGACTTATAGAATCTACATGTATCATAAGGTGTGAGCATCGACAAGGAAATGCACTCCGAATGTCCAGAATTTGCATGTACAATGACAAGACTTGCAGAGTCATGGACAAAAGCAAATCCCAGACAAGAGGTATAGATTTAAGGAATCATTCTTTTATTTTTTTTGGTTGATCGAGGTATCAACACCAAAAATTTAGGGAAAACTGCATTGTGCGCATAGCGCAAGATGCACAAGTTTTTCCTCAATTTTTGGTGTCGATACCTCGATCAACCAAAAACATATTACATTGATTACTTATCATTTCATTTTGTTGCTTTCCAACGTTTATTTGCGGCTTTGAAACAGTGTTGCTAACGACGTTGCTAAGCACGTACTTCCGTTTGGTGTTGATAAAGGTATCAACAAAATTTCTCGGCCAAACGGAATCGTCGTTTCTTAATAATAACAATAGAAATTAAATGATTTCCTTGTGACGTTATCAATGATCACACCCAAGTGATTGACGTTCGATAAGTTTTCTTTACTTTTCTGCCATCTTTTGATCAAGGTTGAAGCGACGCAGTGTGTCGAATATTTTTCTCCTTACCGGTATGTGCAGAAACGTCAAAAATAGTACTTTTCCTATGCCTTATCAAGACTAAACGTCATGGTCAACGTGGATGATCGATTTGCCATTTTGCTTTATACGAGTACAGTTCTGTAAATATGGGATAAAAGAATATTTTTTCCCAGCGTTTCCATGAATATCCAAGCCCACGGTAATAACACGTGATGAAGTGAGTGTGATGGAATACTACAAGTAGTACATGGACATACATGTATATTATATACATTTATTGCAGTCATTAGGTGAAGATTTATTCAGCCTTGAAAAATTATATTCCTCGAGGACAATGCTCTTCTTATAACCCGAACTGTAATGTACATCGTTCATTCACCCAATCAAACACAACACACACCCCCCCCCCTCCTTCCCAAAAATCGAACTTCGATAAACAGATAACGACATACAGTAAATAGACGATCTAGTCTTTCGAATTGTGGTTTTTCATAATCCTTTACACAACAGATAAGAAAATATTCTATCAGTTATTTTCAAGAACTTACTACAAATCCAGTTCGCCGTTCATCGTATGGCCTTCCGAGTGTCCTCTGATCTTAAGACGCAAGAACCATAGCGATTTATATTGACATCAACAGACTATTTTATATCTATCTTTTCATCAATGAAATATAAATCGACATGGTTATAATAACTATCATTAGGCCTAACCTCTGGTCATTCCCACGGAAAAATACCGCATGGCCGGCATAGCGCAGTGCTACTTTGGACTACTTAAAAGTTGAATTCCTACGCGATACGAGAACTATACTCCGAATCTTCATTACAAATAGCTCTATAGACCATTTTTTTTACTCCAATAATTGCATTGGAATCATCATTTACAACTTGCACTCATTGTGTCGTTTAAAATGTTTTTGTCCAAATAATAGTGGTACTATTTCTTACTAAAGTAAGACTACAGATTTTTGACCGTTGCACGGTTCGTGCAGGCCCTAACTGGGGCATTCGATTCCAATGAATAGTTGGCTTTGCCAACTCAAAAAGTAAATAAAACCAAAGGGCGGAAATGAAATGAATTTTGGCTGTGTCAGAGAATCACTTTTAACTGGAAGCATAACTTATGAGGATTGTACTATCCCCGTGTCTGGTGCTTTAAAATTGGTTTACATTTTTCTTCAAGAAGGTAAATAGTTAGAACACCTCCGTTATTCGGTCTTTTCGAAATACAGAGTTGCTTCCCATTTGTGCAGGTATCTGACGTCAACGCATTGTGACGTCATCAAATTCTATGGAAACCAGCATGAAATTCAGGGAAACAGGGTTACATATTTGACGTTTTCAAAGGAATTTAATGACGTCACAATGCTCTTACGTCAGATACCTGCACAAATCGAACGTACGCCAGTAAAATCGAAAAGACGGAATTGTATGCCTATTGATCTGATTTTGAGTTTTGAGACCGACTGACTCCTACATGACATGTACTGTGTTTAGCGATCTCAAAGAACGCAAATAGACTCATGAATGTTAGATGACGAAACTAACAATGACGAAGTGAGAGGGTTGTATGCACGTAATCCAGGATAACCACAACATTTGCTACTTGCGTGGCAAATGGCAGTCCAAAGTCGGCACCGTTTACTCATTGGTCTCGTTGATTTATGTGTAGTCTTTTGTGTTTCATGTTTATATGTCGTGTGTCTCTTTTCCGTCTCTTGGTGTGCTCGT
The DNA here is from genome assembly GCA_028142955.1 of Pinctada fucata. Taxonomy (NCBI): domain Eukaryota; kingdom Metazoa; phylum Mollusca; class Bivalvia; order Pterioida; family Pteriidae; genus Pinctada; species Pinctada fucata. The sequence goes on along the minus strand of AP027112.1, from coordinate 33,069,666 downwards.
CTTTAGTGTTTTCACATCGGGTGTTTTCGTGTTTTGCTGTTGGTGCTGCAAGAGTGTCGTTTTGGAGATCCCCTCCCTTCTTCTCTAACATAACATCAAATACTAGTAGTAGTAAAGGGGCTAATGATCAAGTACATAAAAACTGTGTTAGCGAAGAAAGGAGGGGGTCTCCATCAACACTCGGTTGCAGCACCAACAGCAAAATGTACAGAATGAGACGGAAATGGTGCAATGAACGCCAAATCACATAGAAACATCAAACATAAATGACTATACATAAACCAATGAGACCGATGAGTGTATCACGAATACCCCATTCGACATCTTTTTCAGTAAAACAGTTGTAATGTAAAAATATGTCAAACTCAGAGGTCAAGGTCAAAAGGTTAACTCTTTTAATATCAATGGAAATACCTTTGTCACAAGGAATACAAATTGGGGGTACGAAATCAGTTTCTCCTTCTATAAAATGTTACAGCGCGTATCAGATCGTGATGGAGCGTCGGAGAGCGTGTGGAGACCAATTTTATTTATAGAATCACGGAGCTCCACGATTTTGCTCAATCGTGGACATCGTAAGGCATCGTGGCTAAGTGTAAACCTAGCATAAGCAGTGATGAAACATCCCCTGTTAAAAGAAAGGAGGTGATCTCCAACAACACTCGGTTGCAGCACCAACAGCAAAACCCAAAAACACCCAATGCAAAAACGCAAAGCAGACACGAGCAGAATGTGACGGAAGTGGTACAATAAACGCCAAATCATATAAAAACAATACATATTTCAATATTCATTATCGCCTATACGTTTAAAAAATATAGTAAGTATGCATGTCTGGTCCATGCAGCAAACTTATCTGTTCTTAAACAATGCAATTGAATTTGAAGACGTCTAACACATGTAGCTTAAATATTGTAAAAAAAAATCACGATTGACGGAAAATAATATTGGGTTTAATTTTATATCATGACGAATATAATACAATACCTTTGTCAGCTCGAAGTAAAATCAATTTTTGTCTCCTTCCTTTTATGTGTTGTCATAAATGTTTGATGTTTCTGTACGTCTGATTCGAATGCTTTGTATGATGTTCTAGTGAAAGTCTTCTCTGACGAGATTTCTACAAGGCTCATCATGGAGTCCCGTCGTCACGGTTGACCAGTGTGCAACGTTGGGAAAGACACTGGTACAAAACTGTAGATTGGTCCAATACCATGCCCAGCGTGCGTTTTTGTGATAAATTTAGGATCATATCCTCGGTAAAGCAGGCGACCGACAATTTTCTTACATATTTGGTAGAAGTTTGATCTGCCTTTGATCCTCCTGATTTTGTTTATAAGGTCACCGTAAAATGAAGGCAATGAAATTCCCAATGATACATACTCTGATGCCGGAATCGTCCCAAATTTAGCCCTTTGCTATGGGAACAATTGTGTAAAAATTAGTCCTTGGATATAGGCATCCAAGGTTAAGTAATCTGTAAAATTTTAAATCTATGATAAAGTTTAGTCTCAAAAAAAGTTGTGTAAACATGTCTGTTCCTGGGGGAAGAGGTTTCGAAAAACAGGGGAAAAAGCTTATCCTCATATTCTATTGCCAAATACTATAGCAACCAGTTTTTTTCTTGTATTTTGATAGAGGTTTACTTGATCTTTATTGAATTTGAACTTTCTGGGATTTAAAATAAAGTAAGAAAAAAACTGTTGTCGTGGTAACATAAGTTCCCAATAACTTTTTCACGGTTTTGGAAAGAGTTCTTGGTGTTAGATATATTCCAAGAAGAATCAGCTGTTTATCATGATGCAATTTTTAAAAATAACTCTGAAGTTACAAAACTATATAGGTTATAGACCATAGGTATCGTTGTCAAGGTAACTTATGTTAATATCAACAAGTGGTTTGTTCTTGAATTTGCCCATTTCCTGATCATATACCCATCAAGAAAGGAGAAAAAATTTGGCGTAATTTAATAGTCGATTTTTGATGAAACGCACTCACATCACTGAATTGGAACAGTCGACAGTTACGCCAACATTTACGCTAAGTACAGATTTACGCCTGTGATGAAACGGACTCCTGGTTTTTAACTAAGACGTAGTATTTGTATTGTTATATCATGGAACTAATACATACAATTATATTTACATTGCAAGTTGATTTTCTATGTTAAACGCCTATTCAAGGAGCTGATAAGATAAGGGCCGTTTTTAGCCCTATAAATCTCATGCCGTATTTCTTCTGCATGACGGTACATATGCAGACAAAAGATAATCATATTTGAAACATAATGTATTTGAAGACTTTTTGTATGTTTTGCTTTTCGATGAAATACCCCGAAGATCCTTTAATGAAGGTCCAAAGAGGTAGGGGGTACTTGGGTAATAAAACTGATAATATGGACCAAAAACCTAGAAATTTAGGAATATTTTGCCTAAAATGGATAAATATTAACTAAAAGATATCAAATGTATCTACATTGTAAATCAGAAATACATTTCGAAAGTTCTATCTCCTGTAATCGGTAAAGAATGAAATCCGGAACTCAAAATACGGTCTTATTTTGTATGTAATGGCTACAATAGAAGCTTTTTAGCGCGAAATACACATTAGCGGAGAAATCTACATCGCTGCTGCTTATTTCGTTTCTAATTGTTGTACATTTCATTCGATCGTATTTAGAACATATTTTTGATGGATTCAGGAGGAAAAATAGTTAAATTTTCCATATTTAATTATCTTAAAGATCGATCCTTTAACAAATGCACCCCCCTTCCTTTTTTGGTTTTTCGTTTCTGGGGTAGTGTTCCCCCCGGAGATACAGAACCCCACTTATCCAGAATTTTTTTTATCATGGAAATACACCTCCAGTATAAGTGGCTTTCTGTATCTCCGGGGGGAACAATGTTCAAAAAAAACTTTTCCGTTTTCTATTGATTTCTATGGGAAATTGACAAGTTTTGACCCATATATTAGCATTATTATGACTAATGGATCTAAAAAAAACTTCAGAGTTTGATGGGATACTGTATTTGTATTAGATTAACAAACGATTTCTCTTAAAAAATGCATTTTCAAAATTCCACTTTTTAGGGCAGATTTTACGTCTTATCTTATCAGCTCCTTTGACGTTCATTTCACAATGAACACAGGTTGGCCCCAGTCACATAACGCGTGCGCAAGAATTTCAAACAGTGGGCGGGGCATACTGATGTTGAATTTGCGAGCAGGAGGAGATTCCCAACATGTATACGGGGAATGAGACGAAACAGACGGGGACAACCAAAATAAATTCTTCAATCCATTGAAATATGTATAACAACACTATGTACATGTACGTGTACATATATAAGTGCAGTTTCCACAGAGTTCATGACATTGTGTATTTCAATGTAGGTGACGCTACCGAAATGAATTTATGCAGCGCTGACTACTCTGATATTATAAATAAGGCTTTATTCTCTTTAAAATGTTTATGAAAAGTTAAAATTCATCATGAAAACGTTTTAGCAGATATTTACAACTGGTATTTACACTGTGAAAACGTTGTAACAGTCCATTTTTAAATGTGAATTTCCACACAGTTCATGTGTACTTGAATGTAGATGGCGCTACTGAATTGAATTTATGCAGCACTGACTTTTAGAATCATAAATAAGGCCTTATTCTCAAATTGTTTATAAAAAAACTAAGACTCATCGTGAAAACATTTTAAAAATAAAAATCATTCGTATTTTTTAATATCAAACCGTATATTTTGGTCCTTTGCTATGTAGTATTTCTTGCCCTTCCTGGTAGGGAGAATTGACACACGTGAAACATTTAGATCTTAATTTTTACTTAGTTTGTATGAATTTCGAGAATGTTAGTCTGTATGAAATTTTGAGGATGTTTTCAAAGATATTTTACAGCTGAATATTTCTGAATGTGAATATAAGGAATGAGTATCTTATTTTTTGCGTTCATGTCTCTTACACTCTGGTTCGACAGGCGCAAATCTTTCGAGAACCAAATCGCGGTTCACGAGATTTGCGCCTGTCGAATCAGAGTGTTAAAGCCATGAACGCAAAACATAAAACACTCATTCCTTAAATATACCAATACAAGCGTGTTAAATATGTATTAATAAACATTAACTCATCTTACCATCATTACGGCACTCATGTTAATTTCTAGGAATTACTATTATGAATTAAGTTGTCTTAGAGTTAACAAAATCATTTATACATGCACGTATAAGTGTAAACAGGCAAAGACTCATACGTTTCAAAATTCAATAAATAAGAGTCTTAATCCTCCATATTACTCTGTAGTTTACACAATTTCTTTAAAAAGGAAATAAACACTAGTCTACATTTCAATTAATCTAGATATGTTAAATTAGTTTAAGGTAGACTGTACCTATTGTCCAAAGTCGGGGAAATATATGCATGTATACCCACATTTTCTTTTCATATTATTGCACATTGGGTAAAGCAAAGACAGGTTTCAAATATATTTTTGGTTAAAAATGTCTCTACAATACAAAAAATGTGAATTTTCCATAAAGTGTAATGTTTTAGTTGGATAAAAAGATATTATAGATGATAAATATATCCCTACAATCCAGGGTCTATAAAAGGTTCAAAGATGATAAGCATGAAAATTCCCCAAAAAGTTATCAAAGGGAGAATATAAGCTTTCACGACCGGAGGTAGGTGCTAACCTAAATTAGTTTAAATGTTTATCGAAATTCCAAAGTAACCTGGAATATCTAAGTTAGTGATTCGCGGATCCTTTCCGGTCCCGTGGCTTTAATCTGTATTTTCCTTAAAAAAGTGATGTATTCGTATATAAATGTGAAAAGTCATGGATTAAATACTTCATGACACAGGTATAATTGTATTATGTGCGTCTTTCCAACTGTGTCGCATGAAAGCAGCTTTGTTTTGGTACTTTATAAATCATAACATGACATCGTAAACTTTATTTTCTTATTTCGGAACCTTGTCATTTCATCCCAAAATATCCAAATTAAAAGAGGCTAACAACTTAGCACAATCCCTTCAATGCTGTTTTGAACATATGTTTAACGTCTTCACATTTATTATCATCATTTTAGAACAGATAAATTTACAGAATCTGATATATTTTATTTGGATATGCTACTAAATCGACCCTACAGGAAATTTGGAGCCGCGCACTCTCTGCAAAGCAAATGCACAAACTAAAATTTTAAAAAATATAACCAGTGGGCGCTACTGACATGAATTTTGGCTGTGTCTGAAATTACTTTGCCCGGAAGCATCCCTGATAAGGATTACTAAGAACACGTGTCTGGTGCATAATAAATTGGTTTCAAATTATCTTCAAGAAGGTATAGATTTGGAACACTTCCCTATTTCATAATAAATGTAAGCTTATCTTTTGATACTTTTCTTGCATTTTCACTGGTTTACCTTTTTACTCCTACATAATAACAACATGTCAAACATTCAGTTCCGCCTGACACAGGTATTATTACAAAGTCATGTCACGAAGTAATAGGTAATGTGACCTTTTTTGATCGTGGTACAGGTTTCCTTTATCAATTAAGCGAGAAATGCTATCATATTTTCTCACTTTTTTATTCTGACATAAATACAGTGTATCTAAAGGAAAGGGAAGGATCTCCAGCATGACCACCCTGTGCCCACCCAGTGAAACAAACCTACAAGAAAGTGACACATAATGACATCAGACAAAACTATAAACGACAACAATATGGTCTTGATTTTCTGTCCTATCTGAAAGGGGTAGGGCCACGAGACCCCTAAATCGGCCCTTGATTTTCCCTTAAAATAAATTTCATGAGGAATACTTGATATCTCTCATGAAAATACACAAATGTTTACCGCTTTCCATGAAAAGAATAATATCACCAAACAATTGCCATTTAAGGTATCCGTTGTACAATTGAGTCATTTTACATAGTGTTTTAATCATCTCCATTGTAAACTATGGTAAATTTTATGCCTGGTAAGGTACTATGAACTATACATTTTCTGAAAGGTAATGATGCCCTGGGTATAGATGTAAGACTCCTAGGTCTTAAAAATCAAAGGGGAAAAACTCTTGTACAACTTTATTGTTTTGCATATGTTTCATAGAGAAAATAGACAATTTGAATGCTTCATCGGTTATTTCCCTTTGTTTTTCTGACTCCAAAATTATTATTTCTGAGCAGTGGGCATTATAACCTTTCAGAAAATATATAGTTTATAGTACCTTACCAGGCATGGAAAAATGCCTTATTGTACATCGGATACCTTAACTGTTATGACGTCATGAAGTGACGTCATTTTGAAGTTATTGACAAAATATGGCGAAAATTGCTGGAAATTTGGTCTTTCGTCGTAGAATTCAATGTGGCCGCATGCGTTAACTGAGATAAAACGTTTATGACAAAAGGATATAATGATAATCTTTCACATATAAATTTTCCATCATAGTTAATACATGCGGCCATTGCTAATTTAATAGAAATATTGAGTTTTTGCATCAATTTCGCCGAATATGACCTATTTTGGTGTTTTCAAAGGGCTAAAAGGTGTTGATTAAAGCAATGTTTACAAAAAGTAGATTCGTGATTCAGTAGAGAACGTTTCAAAATGTCAAATAGCAGTTAAAAATTCTATGAAGTTCAATGTTCAAAATTTATCAAAATTAAGGCCAAATATCGGGCTTCGTGGCCCTACCCCTTTGTCAGACTTCTCGGGTTATTGATCTTGAGCTCGCTTCAGCCAGCAGAGCACATACTGTTATAAATACGTATGCCATAGAATTTTTTAGATCCATTTACATAGAATCTGAGTTACAAGAGGCCGCTGCGTTTAACTATCTTGTTGGTGATGTCACCTTACAGTGAGAAGTTTTATGTTTATAAAACAATTGTGTGTCTATGGAGACTTCTGTGTATCCGGATAAGTCGGAGCGTTGTGTGCACGTAATCTGGATAACAACATCATTTGCTAAAAGCAGATGGTCGTCCAAAGTTGGCGCCGGGTGCACATTTGTCTCCTTCCTTTTATGTGTTGCCATCAATGTTTAATGTTTCTGTACGTCTGTTACGATTGTTTTATATGATGTTCTAGTGAATATTGTTGTGTCTTTTTGCGATTTGGAGTTTATGTGTCACTTTCTTGTGGGTTTGTTTCAGTAGGTGAATGCAGGGTGGTCATGCTGGAGATCATCCCCTTTTCGTTTAACACATTAGAATTATAGTAACTCTACCTTTAGTATTCTTACCTGAACACCCCGTCTTGAAAGCATGTTCTTCAAAACCCCAAAGCTCATTGTATGCCACAACGTGCCAACCTCTCCAATCAAATTTCTCACTGAGAAAGGAATTATAGAGTTGAGATGCAAAGTCTGGTTACCATGACAACAAAGTTAGCTAATTTTAATATATTGATTTCAAAATGCTGTTTGTATTTTCCAATTTTTCTCCTCTCTTGATGGGTATATATATGATCAGGAAATTGAATTTGTTTTAACATAAGTTACCTTGACAACGATAACAATGGTCTATAACCTATATAATTTTGCAATTTCATAGTTATTTGAAAAAATTGCATCATGAGGAACAGATTATTCTTCTTGGAATATATCTAACACTCGCCATTTGCTAATTAACATGTTGTAATTGCATGTTAGAACTGACAATCATTAATCAAGTCATCTGTTTTATTTATAATAATAATGTCGAAGAAACAGAACTGACATTCGTTAATCAAGGACTTTATTTTCTGCTTTCATGTGTGACAGTGTGCCACCCACCAAGAGCTCTTTTAAAAACTGTGAAAAAGTTATCGGGAACTTATGTTACCACGACAACAACTTTTTTATTATTTTATTTTAAATCCCAGAAAGTTCAAATTCAATATCAATAAAGATCAAGTAAGCCTCTATCAAGATACAAGAAAAAACTGGTTGCTATAGTAGTTTGGCCATAAAATCTGAAGTTAAGCATTTCCCCCTGTTTTCGAAACCTCTTCTCCCAAAAACAGACACGCACACACAACTTTTTTTTAAAGATTTATAATAAAGTCTAAACTTTATTTTAGATTTAAAATTTTTCAGATTACTTAACCTTGGATGCCCGTATCCAAGGACTCATTTTTACACAATTGTTCCCATAGCAACGGGCTAATTCCTGAATATTTTTTTTTTCAATTTCTTTCATGTAATGAAAGGTCTACTTGAATATATCAAAAACATTTTATTAATTATAATCACCTGAATTAAAGTTCAATGGAAAATTAAAAAAGGACTTCTTAATATCGTATAAAATTACATTGTACTTTCATTTTTGCGATTTGAGTTTATGTTTCCATAGCAACGAAGACAAATTTTACTACGATGTGAATGTTGATGTTTTATTTGCATAAAAACTCAAAAATGTACATAATCTATCATTGAATTAAAAAAAATGCCACAAACAATATTTTGATAGGGTACCTGTGTTGTTGCTATGGAAACATATAGATAAGACCTTAAACCTAACATAATTAGTATTTTGCTTGAAAGAACAATGATAGGGTATTTTAAAATATTTCAGCAGTTTTTTTATTTTAGATTATGCTGCAAAAATGATGTATGTGACTTCAAAAACGCCCCAAAATGCATTTTTCAATGCTTGAGAAGTCCGTTTCCATGGCAACTAGCAATGATATGAAGAATAAACATCAAAGAAGTACCTAACAGTTATTCAGTCTAAAAGTCATGAAGGCAAGGCCAAATCATGAAAACTTCCATCGGAACGGCTGCAGCGAACCCCGGAATGAACAACACTCCGAAGTGAGACCAGGTGCCCGGGGAGAGTCAGCGTCTCCTGATTGCATGCAGCACCCGTCGCAAAAGCTCCATGGAAACCTGTCAAATTCGGTGATTGTCTCGATGTACATTTTGATGTACAGATCAGGTAAGTATGTCTTGTTTGGTGATGACTACAGCCATTCAATCACGATGTAGAATATCACTGATCATTCTGGAAAGGGGGATCTGATATGCTTTTATTATATTCCCGTAGCGACCGAAAAAAAATTCATCAAATCTGAGACATGCAGTGCCATGCGCCGTTAATGAAAGTGCAATTGCTTACAGAAAATAGCTAATAAATGATATCAATTTGAGTCAAAACAGACAGACAGACAAAACACAATATGCCCCCGAATCTTTTATTTCAAGCTCCAATTTCAACTTGTCAGAATCCTTACATTATGTGATGAAATAAGGCAAGTTAGTAACCTTTGACCTTTGGGCGTTGTAGGCTGGGGGACGATCAATTAATCCTATGAGGGGGGGGGGGGGGGGCTGGCAGTTTTTGGAAATAAATATTCTGACCCAGAATATGTTGAAAATAGATAATTAGACCCTCTTTGTTGCAGGAATAAATATTCTAGCCCACATATGTGTTCAAAATCTAAAAAATTTTGGCTCGCTTCGCTCGCCATTCACTAAACCACATTTCAGCTTGCTTCACTAGCAACAACACCCCAATTTTTAGGCTCGCTTCGTTCGCCTTACACTTACAAATTATTTCGGGCGAGCGGATACCCCTCTCCTAATGTACTGTAAAAGCTCAATTAAGAATATGCAGGTGATACGAGGGCTGTCCGTAAAGCTCGTGGACAAGTCTTAAATTGAGGAATATTAATGTCAAAGATATTTATTTTTAGTATATTTATTATCATATACTATTTGCGAAGTACGAAATGTAAACAATTATCATATTTTGATTTTAAAATAACAACTATGACTTCGTAATTAGACATAGGATGGTGACCCGGAGCACGGGTTTTAACCGGTTTGTTTATCATTTTATTCATTTCATTTGCATTTTGTAAAATTCCAAGGATAAAACAATAATTTTTACATTGTTATGTTGACAATAGTTATGACATCACACATGCAAAATTTGAACGTTCAAAGTTTCAAGATGACAGAGAAAACCGGATCTGAAGGTAATAGGATGTGATCGTCATTGTTGGGGAAAAATGACGTTTTTTTCGAGAGGCGGAGCAGAGAGAAGTGATAAAATTTTGTATAGGCTTCAGAAAAAAAGACCGACAGAGACCCATAGATTCCTTAAACAGTCTGAAAAATGATACTTAACTAGTTGTTCGTAAGTCTTCAGATGGCAAAGGAGATTTTGGACGTTAGGGACAGTTGGCAGGACGGCATGAGCTAGAGAAGACTTTCTATAAAAGAAAGGAATGCTTTTAAGTGAAGAACATGACGTGATTCATAGTGATCGGGGACTAATAATTCGGGAAATTGAAGGTAACTTTGAAATTTAAAAAAAAATCGTGCATAAGATCTTATCCCATGATCCTACGACGAGTCATGTCTGTGCTGGATGGGTTCCTAAATTCTTAGAAATCTAAATTTAGCGAGAAGTGTAGAATTGTCAAAACAGTTTATAACGGATAACGTCAAGCATTAATTCTCATGCATGCTAGTGCTCCGGGTATGAGGAAGTGTCTTTTTTATATTGTATAGAAATATAACTATTTGTGTTTTGTTTATGATGAAATTTTGCATATTATTGATATGAATTTAATAAAGATGATACTCTGATTCATTTTACCATTGTTTGCTAGCTTTTATCAAGGCAGTCCACGAACTTTACGGACAACCCTCGTACATGTTCATTCGTACGTATGTATGTAGACTTAATGAAGTGCTAAGAAAGTCTTGCACATTGTAAATAATTGATGGCATTTTAGTTGACATAACCAGGGTAAGTGTGTGCTAGTCAGGATTATCAAGGTTGTAATATTCTGACCTTGAGATACTGGAAAATAAATAATCCGGCCGGCTTTGCGTTGCGTTGAAAATAAATAAAAATTTTAGTAAAAAAAATAAAATAAAAAATATATATATACAATCACTATGAAAACAATATAAAGCACTACACGACCAATAATATATGTATTATATTAATTGCATGTCGAGCGTAGGGAGCCGAATTTTAGCCTGATGAAGGGTAATTTTCGTTAAAGATACAGTGTCCCTGAAAATAAATTTTATTGAAAATGTAAAATTTATTCCAAAGGGTCTAGATAGAGGAAAAAAGAGCCATAAAACATTTTAGTTGAAAATATGCAGTTCTTAACGACCCTTATATAATGAAAACTGCAACTGCGAATGTGTGCGTTAGATTCGCCTCAAAATTTGAATTTATACAACTGAGAATGCATACTTTCATATGAAAAGAAAGATTTTGCATTCCAAAATTTTGTAAAATTAATTAATTTTCAGGGACACGTCCATTTAAAATAGGCAAATTTCGAACCCCCTCTTGAAAAATCTTAAAGGGGGTTATAGACCCCCCCCCGCTAGATCCGCGCATGATTCCGAGGGTTACCCCGCGAGCTCGGCTCTCTCCAGAAATAACCGTCCGCCCAATGCAATGATCGTAAGAGAAATGTTGACAAAAGTTGCCAAATATTTTTTTTAATTTGTTGCAAATTTTTACAATTAAATAATTTTGAATAACGATATTTTTTCTTTTTGAAAATACTGTTTCAGTAAATAAACATTTTGTTTTCATCTTACATTACAGATTTCACCCATGATTACACATATAATTGACAATCATCCCCAATCAACACGTTCAAGTGAGACTGTTGTGATTTCTTTCTACCTCACCTGGCTCGGATCAGAGTCACGTGACATTTTGCATTGTTCCCGGCCAGGTAGTGATTAGAATTCAGGTAACATGAGCGCGTGACGAGAGAGAACAAAGACCATGCATCGACCAACAAGATTAAGAAAAAGACCAGAGACTAAAGTTAAGGTAAAACCATTTATTTCATTACTTTTTAAGTGTCATTTCTTTGATTTCACATGCAAACTCTCATCATTTTAAAATAATTTGGGCTCGATATACCATTGTTCATGGGAACTTCGAAAAGTTGGCGCGTACTATTCACGAGCAAAGTCGTACAGGTAAGGTCAGGTCAGACAGGAGCAGGTATTGAGAATATAGGATTGTATACTAGTTTTAAGCTTGCTGTGTAGAACAAGGGCGTAGGAGAAAGGGGGGGGGGGGCAGTTGGGGCACATGCCTCACCCCACTTTGAAAAGTGGGGGGGGGCAGTGTTTGTGGCCCCCACTTTTTTAACATTGTTTAAAATAGCAAAATTTTGTTCCATAAATCTACAAATTTTCTGTCAATTTTCAAAACATTTTTTCTTTGGCTTACTACAGCTCGCCAGCTCTTTATAAACTGATCCATCCTATATCCATATTACTTTATCAATGTACATGAAGACATTTAACCCATTAACTATATTGAATATCATTACATGTACTTATTAATGATAGAGTGTATTTTATGATAGAAAGTATTTCCTGATAAGTCTTATGTTTTGCAAAAAAAAATAAAAAAAAATTCCTGGCTGGCTAGTCTCTACCGCTCACCAGACATTTATTCATGTACTTAATAAAACAGATCCAAAATTTAGAGTTGCACCAAATATATCTAAATTTGTGCATACAGAACATGAAACCCCGACCATCTTTTTCTCTCCCTCCCCCCCCCCCCCTTTTTTTTTTGCTTAAGTATGGTAAGAAATATTTGGATGTTGTGCCCCTCCACTTTTTCAGGCTGCCAGAGCTACGCTGTTGTAGAAGTTTCGTTACGAAAGGGGTAGGGCCACGAGACCCCTAAATCGGCCCTTGATTTTTCTCTTAAAATAAATTTCATGAGGAATACTTGATATCTCTCATAAAAATACACTAATGTTTACCGCTTTTCATGAAAAGAATAATATCACCAAACAATGTGCCATTTAACTGTAATGACGTCATGAAGTGACGTCATTTTGACGTTATTGACAAAATATGGCGAAAATTGCTGGGAATTTTGTCTTTTGTCATAGAATTCAATGTGGCCGCATGCGTTAACCGAGATAAAACGTTTATGACAAAAGGATATAATGATAATCTTAATCACATATAAATTTTCCATTATAGTTAATGCATGCGGCCATTGCTAATTTAATAGAAATATTGAGTTTTTGCATCAATTTCGCCGAATTTGACCTATTTTGGTGTTTTCAAAGGGCTAAAAGGTGTTGATAAAAGCAATGTTTTCAAAAAGTAGATTCGTGATTCAGTAGAGAACGTTTCAAAATGTCAAATAACAGTTAAAAATTCTTTGAAGTTACAATGTTCAAAATTTATCAAAATAAGGGCCAATATCGGGCTTCGTGGCCCTACCCCTTTATATCTATATGTTCTTGTCATACTATATGCATTTACCATATGATGATGATCAGGTTGTTGGGGCAAATTGTTTGATGCCTAATACAAGTTACACAAACAAACAACCAAATACAACCGTAAGAAAAATTTGCCCGATATCGCACTTGTCAGACGTTTACATTGTCATTGACCACCCCCCTCCCAATAGTTACTTTCTGAAGTGAATAAAAACTTGAGCCACTTTACTTACCAGGCCATGAGCAGATGAGATCCGGGGGAGGAGGGTTGAAGCCCACCAGAAGCTCGCACGCTTTTGCATGTCAGCATTTTTATGATAAACTTTTGTGACTCAAATTTCCAAAAGTTAAAAGTGTAAATATGATAATGATCCAGAATTTCCAAATTACGAGTGTACTTCAAAGTCTCCGAGTTAGATTGAATGAAGATTTAAAATCAGGCATTTGACAATTATATTAACTAACCATGCTAACAGGTACCATATATAGTTATAATATTTGCCCTTTTAATAGTAATGGAGAATGACTGTCACAGTGATACCTTAACCTTGGACTTACAAATTTGGGAGGGAATCATGCATATAATGCCAGCTTAAATCCGAAAATATGAGAGAAAAAAAATTCAATTAAGGCATGGTCCATTTGATATTCCAGGGGAGGGCTTGGGCTTGGGTTTAGAAAAAAAAATTTAGCTCTGGATTTTGATGAAATAAATAAATTTGCTTATGATGTGTCAGAAAAATATAATTTTGCTCTCACAAGTAATCTGAAATTGAAGAATTACCATAAAATTTTGCTAAAAATACTGAAAAATTTTCCGGCTTGCTTCGCTCGCCATAGTTTTCAATTTATGTAAGAAGTTTTTGGCTTGCTTCACTAGCCATAGCTTTCTATTTAAACATTAATTTTAATTTGAAAATGTCATAAGAATGCGTGTTGAAGGAAAAGAGGGCTTCCTTAAAGGCTTAGATATATTATTATCAATATAATGTATTACTATTAATAGATGCATGTATCTCCATAGAGTTTAATTTTATAATTACAAGCTTTGAAGTTTTTCCCCAATTTACAATTCTTAATTTGACAATTTGTCTAGAAAACCCTCCCCTCAGACCCGTATAGATTTTGTTTACTTCAATGATGATTATAATGATTATATTGTAAATACTTATATCTCTCTGTTTGAAGTGAAGTTAAATTTTTCATTAAAATAAAGTTATATTTTAGAGTTTTGAATAAAAATGGAGAATTTCTATTGATAAAACACAAACATTCTTAATATATTGCACATCACTTGTTAGAAAAAAAATTTCTTGCTCCAACTTTGCAGGAAAAAAATAATTTTGCTCCAGTCCTGGGCGAAAAAAATAATCTTGTTCGGAAGAAAATCCCCCCCCCCCCCCCCAAGAATATCAAATGGACCATGCCTAATTGAAATTAAAATATTTTGTTAGCTGAGTTGCAAAACTCGGCTTAATTTGATGTGAGGCCGGCGGGCGGTTTGGCATCTGGACGGGCGTCAACAATTGGTTTCTGGACTATAAGTCAAGTATGATACATGCTAGTGCAATCTAACTTCATACACTTACTCACCATGAGTCAAGGTTGACCCCTACTGATATTGAGGTTCAAAGGTCAAGGTCACAGGACTCTGATTATTGAAAATGGTTTCTGGATCATATTAGAGCCTGTATTGCACAAATAATCATGAAACTTGCCAGAAATGTTTCCCATGAATCAAGGATGACCCCTATTGATTTTGAGGTCAAAAGGTCTCAAATTAGGTCAAGGTCATAGGATTCTTATGATTGAAAATGGTTTCTGGACCGTATTTGAGTTTGTATTGCACCTATGATCATGAAATTTGTCAGAAGTATTTCCTATGAATCAAGGATGACTCCTATTGATTTTGGGATCAAAAGATTAAAGGTCAAATTCATAGGACTGCGGTAACTGAAAATGGTGTCTGAACTATATATGGATGTGTATCAATCTGAAACGTGCTAGTAATGTTTCTCATCTGTCGAGAGCATATAGTATACAATTCATGTATATTTTAAGTCTGCATATTCATATTGTCGTAGCAAAGTTACCTGACCGGGCGGAGCTAATTCAATCAAGCGAATGAGACTACAATGTAGTCCATAAAAATTTATGATAGATAGACTATTGATTGCATATATTAGTAATTAGAGTTACTGTAAATACTCATTACCTGTAATTTTTATAGCTTATATCACCAGGTCAGAAATAAACTCTTCTGATGACCAGGTGAAAATAAGCCCCGCCCGGCCAGGTCAGTTTTCTTAGACAATACTTACATTGAAGTTTTGCAACTCGGCACTTTGCATCTTTGAAATTGATGCATTTTAAGCTTATTTTTTAGCTCACCTGAAGGAAGCTCAAGTGAGCTAATGTCATAGCGCTATCTGTTGTCCGTCCATCGTCGTCCGGCGCAAACTTTTAACATTTTTAGCTCGACTGCACTTTAGTGCAAAAGAGCTATTGCAATACCCCCGGCGTTGGCGTCGTCAGAACTAGATGATAAGGTAAATATTAAGATCACACAATTTCCTATCCTATATTCATATTCTGTTGGTTCTTTTTATAACCCCCCCCCCCCCTCCCCGCAAACGAAGTTTTTTTGGGGGGGGGTGTATATAGGAAACACCCTATCCGTCCATCCGTGCGGTTAAGAAGTTCTTACAGCAGATAATTCTTTAAGTATAAGTGATAGGGCTGCGCATTCATATTTCATACATGCATTCACCATAATAAGTATTACATTTTGATACCAAGACATTTGACCTAGTGACCTTGAACTTTGACCTTATAGTTATATTTTGGTTTAGAAGTTCCTAAAGCATATATTTTTTCACATATAAGTGATATGGTTTTCATATTTCATACATACATTCACCATAATAAGTTCTACATTTTGATACCAAGACATTTGACCTAGTGACCTTGACTTTGAACTTTGACCTTGTACATGTAGTAATATTTTGGTTAAGAAGTTCTTATAGGGAATATCTCTTCAAGTATAAGTGATAAGGCTTTAATATTTCATACATGCATTCATCATAACAAATATTACTCAATGACATTTGACCTTGTGGCCTTGACCTTTACATTTGACCTACTTTTAAACTATAAGGGGAAGGACTTTGATATTTCACAGATATATTCCTTGTGACATGTGTGACTAAAGCTTTTATTTGATACCACGATTTTGACCTAGTGACCTTGACTTTTGACCTACTTTTAAACAATAAAGGGTAGGGCTTTGATATTTCACATATATATTCTTCATGAAGAGAGCTTTCATATTTACCATGATTTTGTTCTAGTGACCTTGACCTTTGACCTAATTTTGACCTTTGACCTACTTTTAAAGTATAAGGGGTAGGGCTTTGATATTTCACATATATACTCTTCATGATGAGAGCTTTCATTTGAGATCATGACTGTTGACCTAGTGACCTTGATCTTGACCTTTGACCTACTTTTTAACTATAAGGGATATTGCTTTGATATTTTTTACATATAGATTCCTCAAGACCAGAGCTTTTATTTGATACCATGACTTTTGACCTAGTGACCTTGACCTAGGCCTTTGACCTAGGCCTTTGACCTACTTTTAAACTATATGAGATAGGGCTTTGATATTTCACATGTTTATTCCTCACAATCAGAGCTTTCATTTGATACCATGGTTTGTGACCTTGACCTTTGACCTACTTTTAAATAGAGAATAAGTGTCTTAATTTGTGTTTTGTTACGGGTATGCAACACACAGCAAGTGCATTTATCGTACATGTAATGCGCGTTAGCGCATTTCATGCGATAAATGCACTTGATGTGTGTTGCATACCCGTAACAAAACACAAATTATGACATTTATTCTATATATATGCACCATAGTTGTCTGTTTCATTCTTGTTTCCTGAAATTGCTTTTTCTTGGTAAAAGGGTGACGTCAAAATTCATCTCGCCGAGGGTTCAGTTTGCAGGTTAGAACAGCCGTCGCGGCATGTTTCTTTAGATCTTATGCATAGTGATGTCACGAGTGTTAATACACGAATTGCAGCACGTTCCTTTCAATAGTAACATCCCAGGGACTTACATTGGCTGTGCATATATACTGTAATGGATATGGCTATGATGTTCAACATATAGATTACTATGTCATAAATGAATCTGTTTAGAGAAAAACGTCCCGTAGGGGGTATAATTCGTCACTTTAAGGGCAGTTCAAGTTATATGTGTTTATATACTATATATATTCACAGTCTATATCAAATATTTAAAAAAAGCTTAAAATCTTACATGTAGCTAAATAAAGGCTAATCTTCATTCAGGATTTTGTAAACAAATGCACATGTACATGTACATTCACATGCCTTCCATTCAAGCCATCATACATGCTGTAAGTTATTTGAGAGTGGTTCTATTGTCCATGTTCCATATGGTTATTTGAACTCAACATAATATCTATAGATATTATATACATGTTGCAATTAATGAAATTGTACATGTATTTGTACGACCTAAACTAAAGTAAATTAATTGTACATGTTATTTTTTCTTTTTGTGAGAATTTAAAAAGACAGTGATCGAATACTTTAATAGCAAATGTTTACACGTGGTTAAATACTACATGTACATGTTTCGTAGTAATCCCACGATGTAAAGTTCATTTAAGCGATTGGCTGATCGTGATACCAGAATTTTTTACCTCGTGACTTTGACCTTGACCTTTGACCTACTTTTAAAAAATTTCAACAGTGGCATAACTTTTAAATGGTATGTGATAGGGCTTTCATATTTCGCATGTGTGTTCCTTATGACAAGTCCTTTCCATTGGTACTAAAATTTTTGACCTCGTGACCTTTACCTTTGACGTACTTTTCAAAATCTTTAACATCGGGCATAACTTTTGAATGGTAAGTGATAGGGCTTTCATATTTCACATGTGTGTTTCTTGTGACAAGACCTTTCCATTGATAACAAAATTTTGACCTCTTGACCTTGACCTTTGACCTTCTTTTCAAAAACTTTAACATTGGGCATAATTTTTGAATGGTAAGTGATAGGCCTTTCATATTTCACATGTGTGTTTCTTGTGACAAGACCTTTATATTGGTACCAGAATTTTTGACCTTGTGACCTTGACCTTTATCTCTGACCTACTTTTCAAAAATTTCAACATTGGGCATAACTTTTAAATGGTGAGTGATAGGGCTTTCATATTTCACATGTGTATTCCTTGTGACAAGACCTTTCCATTGGTTTTAATATTTTTGACCTCGTGACCTTGACCTTGACATTTGCCTACTTTCAAAAACTTTAACATTTGGCATATCTTTTGAATGGTAAGTAATAGGGCTTTCATATGTGTGTTTCTTTTGACAAGACCTTTCCATTGATACGTTAATTTTTGACCTCGTGACCTTTATCTTTGACCTACTTTTCAAAAACTTTAACATTGGGCATAACTTTTAAATGGTAAGTGATAAGGCTTTCATATTACACATGTGTATTCCTTGTGACAAGACCTTTCCATTGGTTTTAATATTTTTGACCTCGTGACCTTGACCTTGACATTTGACCTACTTTCAAAAACTTTAACATTTGGCATATCTTTTGAATGGTAAGTAATAGGGCTTTCATATGTGTGTTTCTTTTGACAAGACCTTTCCATTGATACGTTAATTTTTGACCTCGTGACCTTTATCTTTGACCTACTTTTCAAAAACTTTAACATTGGGCATAACTTTTAAATGGTAAGTGATAAGGCTTTCATATTACACATGTGTATTCCTTGTGACAAGACCTTTCCATTGATACCAGAGTTTTTGACCTTGTGACCTTAACCTTGATCTTGACCTTTGACCTACTTTTCAAAAACTTAATATTGGGAACAACTTTTGAATGGTAAGTGATAGGGCTTTCATATTTCACATGTGTATTCCTTGTGACAAGACCTTTCCATTGATACTAAAATTTCTGACCTCTTGACCTTGACCTTTGACCATCTTTTCAAAAACTTTAACATTGGGCAACTTTTCAAAAACTTTAACATTGGGCATAACATTTGAATGGTAAGTGATAGGGATTTCATATTTCACATGTGTGTTCCTGGTGACAAGACCTTTCCATTGATTTCAAAAGTTTTGACCTCCTGACCTTGACCTTTGACCTACTTTTCAAAAACTTTAACATTGGGCATAACTTTTGAATGGTAAGTGTAGGGCTTTCATATTTCACACGTGTATTCCTTGTGACAAGACCTTTCCATTGATAACAAAATTGTTTACCTTGACCTTTCCTAAAATTAATTGGAAATGAAGTTTATACTAACAAAGATGCCACTGGAGGCATTCATGTTTCACAAACACAGGATTTATTAACATCAGTCAAACAACTTTCTTTTCTTGGTTAAACATTAAAAATCCATCGCGATTTCATGAATTTTCTTGACAGTTTTTGCATAAACAGAAGGGTCAATTGTATAATATGTATATTTGATATTTCATTCAGTATATAAGTCTAAACCTAATCAATAAAAATGATTAACCTATATAAAATTGTTTCAGGAGAGAGAATGGCAAAAGGCAGGAACACCTCTGGAGGCATGGTGGAGGGCAGCAAGATCTTGGAGGACCTAAGCCTAAGAAGATGCTGTCTGAAGAACATATATGTATGAAGAAAGGCTCAAGGCATTGCAAGAAGATTGTAGATGGAAAAACAGCAAGAACAAAGGAAGAGGAAGAGAATTGATACATATGTGTGAGAGTGTGGGTGTATGTGTGTGATGAGAAGAACAAAAATGGTACAAGCAGCAAACAGAAGAAATAATTAAATAGTGGAAGAAAAAAACAGATGGAAGAATACATATGGTGGAAGGAACAAACAGAAGAATAAAAATGGTGGAAGGAATAAGAAGATGGAAGAATAAAAATTGTAGAATAAACAAGATGATAGAAGAATAAAGATGGTGGAATGAATAAAAAGATAGAAGAATAAAGATGGTGGAAGGAACAAGAAGAAAGAAGAACAAAATTGGTGGAAGAAACAAGATGATAGAAGAACTGAAATGGTGGAAGGAGAACCTGTCATCCAGGACATAGATCAAAATGATGGAAGGAGAACCTCTCGTCCAGGACAGGTCAAGTCATATTCCATGGAAATTGCCAAGTGCCAGACCAAAGTCCAGTTGCCGGAGACTATCTTCAACATCTTTGTGTGATTTGATGTGACAGAGACCTGGTAATGGTACCAGGGATGGAATCAGAACGACTTTCATACTTGACCTTGACCAACAGGAAGCATCTTCCTCTCACCATGGAATGTCAGATGTCATGTTTGGGTACTCCAGCATTTGCAGCTCAAATCGTATCTTGCATGGAACATTCTCTGAGTTCCCCCTTGGTCTTGTCAGTAGGTTGTTCTTTGGTGAGTAGTGGAGTTTGAAAGGGAAGCAAATGTTACAATCACTCAGCAACAGAACTTTGAAGGAAGAATCCAGGATGGGCAGATAATGAGGCTACTCAAACAGGGTGAATCTACAAAGACTTGATTCAGGAATTCAGAAATGACTGTACTTGCCTACATTTTTAGGCCTGTTTTTATTTATTTATTTATTTTTCTTGTTTTTAAAGGTCGGTCATTTTAGGTGAGTTTTTCCCCCGCTGGTTCATTTTGGGTTAGGATTTTTAGGTTGTGGTGTGCTTGAGGTAGACTAATGTAGACAAGTACAGCCTTTGGAATTCTTGAATCAAGTAGTAGATTCACCCTGTCTGTGTTGTCCCATTGTCTGTCCAATCTAGATTCCTCCTTTGAAGTTCTGCTGCTGGGTGACTATAACACTTGACAAACTTTCCTGTTTCACTATACACATCACAGACCAACTGAAATCAAGGTCAAGGGGTAACTGCGGCAGAGAATGTTCCATGCAAGATGCGGTTTGAGCCGTGAATACCAGAATGGCTGAACTTGACATTCTATCATTCCATGATGAGAGGAAAATGTCTCCTGTTGATCAAGGTCAAATGTGAAGGTCGTTCCAATTCCTTCCACTGCCCATTAACTTGTCTTGCCATCCTTACCACAAAGATTATGAAGATGTCCTGATGATGCCTGCCATGAGGTCCTCTGTTCATCCTGTGTGCCATGAAGATATCCTGCCATGAGGTCCTCCAGTCCATCAGTTGCCAAGGTTGTGAATATGATTTCTAAAGATGCCTTTTCGAAGACTTTGAAGATTTTTTCTGTGTTGCATGTGCATCAACTTGTAAAAAGAAGATTATGAAGATTTCCTGAAGATGCATTCCATTCCTACTGTGCTCCAACTTATGAAATGAAGATTCCCTGAAGATGCCCTCCCTTAGGTCCTCCATTCTTCCAGTGTACCAACACACAAGTCACTCATAGAAATCCAGCCTGTGATATCTAGCACAGCACAAACATCAGGGATTTCATGGGAATTGCCAAATGCCAGAACAAAGTCAACAGATCCATTTGAAAAGGTAGGGCTGATACTGAGCGTTTTGGGAAGCAATTGAAATTTAGTTTAGGTTGCATGTCTTTTTTAACAATACATGTATTTAATTACGTTGCCTGCAACCGAGAGCGACATAATAGGGATCACTTTGTCCCCGTCTGTCTGTCTGGTAGTCACACTTAACCATAAATAACTATAACTTGCAAGGATTGTCAAGTACGATGAGACTCAACACCCAATGTGGGTCATGGTCACCTACAAGGTCAAGGTCACACCCAATGAGGGTCAAGGTCTCTTGGAAGGTCAAGATCACTTAATTAGGGTCAAACAATTAACAGACCACATACCTGCACAGTTCTTGAAATGATCTATATATTTTGTTATGTCAGCTGCAATGCAAGAGCCACATATTTTTATCCGTCTGTCTGTCTGTCTGTTTGTCTGATAGTCACACTTTCATATAACTTGATTGATATACATTTTGTAGATTAATTATACACACACCAAACTTGCAACCAATGAGGCTCAAGGTCACATGTTTAAGGTCAAACATATGAGACTGGCAACATGCCTGCTCTATTTATGCAAATATTTTTCCTGTTTACATTAGTAAGAGAAAATTACTTATCATCACCTTGCAAGAGGGACCTGGATATCTTTCCTTTGTGTTGATGATTTATAGATTATAAAATTATCCTCAGTTTAGCCAATTAATACATGTATGACACTCCGAAAGGATTTTGTTGACCTTACCTTGAGGTGCACAGTTGTTAGATTTTTTTCCATTCAATAAACATTTCTACATGTTGAGTTGAAAACTTGTTTAAATGTAATACTATGTTCTTTTCAGTGCTCCATTGGACAGGAGGATGGATGAGGTACAGCTATGAGAGAAAAGTAAGTAAAACTTGGGCTTGCTGATCACTAATGCATATGTTTAGTGCACCATGTTTTTGCATGTCACTAACTGCCGCCTGTGGACCAGTTGCCCAGTACTCTAGTCTAGTGACAGTCTGTCTGATGGAGGATGAGAGAGGATATATTGCCATGGAGAAATGTTAAAAAATCAACTGGAATTGAACCCATGACCCTTGTTCACAAGCCCAGTACTCCAGCCCAGTGATGGTCGAGATGAGTATATCACCATGGCAAAATATCCAAGCATCAACTGGAATTGGACCCAAGACCCTTGTTCACAAGTCTAGCACTGTACAGGCAAAGCTACAAATCCTACCAAGAAGTGAAGAATACTCTGTTACAAGGCACAAAGACCTTATTTGGGACACAAGACCATATATGTGCATTCAACACATCATGTTAAGGTACTCCTTGATAGAATACTGTACGTGTACTTATTTTAGCACAATCTAATTTTAGCGGAAACAGGGAAAATGTACAGGCGCTTTGATATATCGTGTATTAGCGGACTTGAGACCTATTTTCCATTATTATCTAGATTATAGATAATGTGTAATAGTCCTAAATTATCGCTGTTATTAGATTGTTAGCAAACTCCGCTAAAATATGATTCTTACCAAAGTAAGTACACATAAAGTAGTACGCTGTTATCATGTCTTAATGTGGAATACAGAGTTATTTCCCCTTACAAACTGTATCTGACTTAATACCATTGTGACATCATAAAAATGGTACAGTAACAGTCCAGGAGAATACTAAAAATAGTAATATTACTTTAAACTGTAATATTACTGTTATCAATAATCCCTGATATTATTGAAAACAGTAATGTTCCCACCCTATATTACATATTTCTGTAATATAGACAAAGCAAAGTTTTAAACCACTAGCACAGTTTCTATCATACAATTATCTCACTCTACAACAAATTCATTAGAGTATGAAAAAAATATTCTACTGAAAAATGAAAATAATGTCCATTTAGAACCTATTTTTCATTTTTTCTTCTTTCTGAAATCACATTTTCTTCAAATATGTTAAGGAAAAAATTTTCTTGATGTTCTGGATAATTTTTCAGTGTACATTTGAATGAGATACAACTCCTAATGACCCTCATTTCTCTCCGAATCCACTGGTATAAGAGCGAACTGACCATCTAAATAGTATTATTACTTTCAGTAATATAAAGAGATCAATTTCCAAGAAAGATAACTCCAATTTAATTTATATTATTGATTTTAGTAATATTACTGTTTCCAGTATTCTCTTGGACTGAGTAATGTAGATTTTATACAGTCATCTCATTTCCCAGACTTTGAATATCGTTTCTATAGAATTTGATGACGTCATAATCAGTCTACGTCAGATACCGTCTGAAATGGGAAGTAACTCTGGTTTCGATGAAATTAGCAAATAAAGGATCTGGAATAATTTTCTATTTCCTACAGTATATTTATGAAACGAGATGTGTAATTTTACTTCCCAATGGCCTTGCCGTTGGCGAGGAGGTTAAAGTAACACAGCGACTGTTTCCATAATACATGTGAGTTTGAAATAGAAACATCATTTGAGATTCTGAAATATCACATGATATTGTTTGCATTAAACGCCTAAGCTTCAGAATCATAGAATAATTTCATTTGGATAATTTGCCAACATGGCTGTTTCCATGGTGATTTCATAGTCCGTTTTGAATTTTTCTCCCCACAAATACAACAATCGGAAGTTATATGAAATTAGTGTGATAATAAAATGATTATCAGAATTAGCATGAATTGTGTGATCAGACATCGGGGTATCATGTGATATTAATTTGAATATTTCCGTAGCAGTGAATTAAATTATAACTATAAACCAAGTAATATGCTAATTACAAATGGAATTTTTTAAAGTCAGTGAAACAGATTTTATAGTAAAACTTTCTAAAGTAGTTAATTATGTTCACAATATTCAATGCGGCAAGTCGCGATCCTTTAAATAATTTTATCAGTCCCTTGATTTCTGGCTGAGCAGCAAATGTCTAGACTTAGCACCTGTTGGCAGACTTAATTTACTTAATATGACACATTCATAGTCTACTTTACAGAAAATATTAATGACCGTTTAAAACCTTGATTTTAGATGCACAGACACCAGACATCACATCATTTGGAAACATTTCTAATAGACCATTTTCCGAACCTGTTAGAAAGCACAAAATGTCTGAGGCAACATCTTTTGGCGTTGTTTTACATTATGACGTCACTGTTGAAAGATGCAATAGCGGTCAAAACTGCGCAGAAATTGCCTACCTTGGTCATTTTGTCGGCCATTATGAATTTCGGTAAGTGGCCTTTTAAGACGTCATATTTGATTGCACAGACTTTATGCGTTGTCATGTTTTCTATTTTGACATCACAATGAAAATAATGCCGAATTTAGTGATGTCTGGTGTCTGTCCGCCTAATGAATCTACTGGAAAATCAGCTATTTGCTAAATTATAAATGAAACTGTGCTTGATTGGTCATTTACATGTGCATGATGCGTGAAGTCATATTGGAAGGTCTGCCAACAGGTGCAAATGATGATGATTTATAATGGATCTGTATAGAGGTTTTAACTACTGTAAATATGGACATTTTTGAGTGGAGGTAATTTTCTTGCATTTAACTAAAAGGACTAGGTGCGCTAAACCCTATAATTTCGACGAAAAATATTTTTGATAAACAAATTATTAAAATTATCACTTTTTGCAAAGTTGAATGTTTGAGAAAATACCGCGTCATAATTTTGATCCCTCGTAACGTTACGCGCGTGATGTATGACGTCATGTTTTGACGTCATTTACCCTGACGCAAAACTCAGGAAAATCATCGCATTTTACAAACAAATCTTCAAAATTCGTCTATGCTCCAGGCCTCACCCACAATTTTTTTTATGCAAATTAAAAGGCCAATCAGAAATATTTTCATTGACACAAAAATATTGATGGGCAAGGCCTGGATAACCACTTGATTTTATAGTTTTGTATCGAAATATCGCTCATTTATTGATATTTTCACTGATTCCAGCGTTTTTAGATGTTTTGAGCGACGTATTATTCAGTATAGGACTGTGATAAATAAAAAAAAGCTATCATGATTTGGACTCACCATACATTTGACATTTTATAAACTAGAATATTATGTATATAGAAACAACTTTGAAAATAGGGCAGAAATGACAGGTTACCGCACCTACTCCTTTACCCCAAGGAAAAATCACCCTGCTTCACGAAATTTTCCCCCAGCAAAAATAACCACGTTTACAGTATCATGTTAGGTCAAATTTGGTGTTCAAGGTCAAAGGAGCTGTTAAGATAAGGTGTAAAATCAGCCCTGAGAAGTGGAATTTTGAAAATTGAAATTTCAAGAACTTTTTTATGTAAAATGTATACCTATACTGCATACCATCAGAATATAAAGTAAATTTTTATCTGTTTTGCATATTATTGCTAATTTTGGGGTCAAAACTTCTCTTTTTCTCATAGAAATTAATAGAAAATGGAAAAGTTTTTTTGAACATTGTTTCCCCCCGGATATACAGAAAGCCACTTTTACTTGAGATGTATATCAATGATACAATTTTTTTGGCGAAGTGGGATACTGTATCTCCGGGGGGAACACAACCCCATGGATGAAAAACAAAAAAAAAAAGGAAAGGGGGGTGCATTTTTTAAGAATCAACCTTTTTGACCATAGAATATAGCTGATTGACTATTTTTCCTCTTTAATCCATCAAAAAATGTAACCTAAATATGACTGAATGAAATATACAAGAATTAGGAATGAAATAAGCAAGAATGATGTTCATTTCTCCGCCAATGTGTATTTCGCGCTTCGTACGACTATTTTAAGTTCCTGTATGCATTATTTACCGATTAAAGGAGATGGAACATTGAATTCGAAATCTATTTCTGATACACAATGTAGACATATTTGATGTCTTTTAATTTATATTTATCCATTTTTGGTAAAATATTTTAAAATTTTTACGTTTTATTGTCGGTATTATCGGTTTTTCTATCCGTGCACCCCTACCTCTTTCGACCTTAATTTTAGAATCTTAAGGTTTCTTTAACAAAATGTAGAAAAGAAGAAAAGAAGAAATAAGTCAAGAGATTTAGGGCTAAATAAGGCCCTTATCTCAACAGGTCCTTATATGTGTTCTGGCCTAATACTTTGTCAAAGGTCAAGGTCGGTGACACTGTATGTTCCGCCAAGGAATGAGAAAATGTGTTAGTTTCCATTTATGTATAATATGATCAACCCATTTAATGTGCATACCAAATTTCTTTGATATAGATTTTGTTTGATTGTCTTCATTAATTTGTTTTTCATCGGATGTATTGTTACAATTTACCACACCCTTTTTCAGCAAGGCATTGAAATCCTTATGGAGTCAGAGACAAGTACAGCTGTACGGAAGAAGAAAATATGTCCTCGTAGTCTTACAAGGTTAGTACTGTATCTAAACATACACTACTTAAACATTGACAGAGGTCTTTTAATATTGTACGTGTACTTATTTTAGCGCAACCAAATTTTTGCTGAAACAGAGCAGAATTTGGTAAATTGACATATTGGCATAATTATGAATTAGTGCTTTGATTAGTTTTCCACATTATATAGGGGATTCATGATTAAGCGTATTCTTGAATTGGCGCAGTCTAAGCAGCGCTAATTCTGCTAAAATAATTGAATCCCGCTAAAATAAATACACATTCAGTATCACTGCATGGGATCGAAACGTATGATGTTGTGATTCCTTACGGAGATTTTTTATTGTTTTTCACAGTGATCGGGAAGGCAAACTTGCTCAATAGGACTATGGCCCCTTTCACTCGGATTTCAATAGGCCATTCTCTAAACATGCTAAATCAATGGGCCATCTTTCTTCACGAAATGGCTATTCCAAAAATAAACAAATTTCGAGAAGCGTTACATACAATGTATGTATAATACATCAGATGTTAGCACATTTTAGCTCACCTCGAAGAAGTTGCGTGAACTTATGCTATATCCCCGTGCGTCCATGTCCCCATCCCCATCTGGTGAAGAAGTTTGGGCTAGCTCAGTATTTGGCAAACCAAACTTGCACAAGTTATTCATTTTAGGTACGATGAGGAACCCATGCTTTGGATTCTACATCTGACTTACATTTTCCACTTGAGTGACTTGGTTAAGAAGTTTTGGGTAGCTCAGTGTGACTTGGTTTAAGAAGTTTGGAGTAGCTTAGTATCTGACAAAATACTGATGCTACAGAAACTAAACTTGCAAAAGTGATTCATCTTTGGATACTGAAAAGAACCCATGCATTGGACAAAGCATCTGACCTACTTTTTTAGCTCACCTCGACGAAGTAGAGGGGGGCTTATGCTATCGCCCTGTTGTTGGCATCCACACTATAGGTTAAGCAAAACGGGATAGGTCCATTCCCGCCAAACTATAAGTTCTACATTAACCAAACTTGTATGAATGATGCATCTGAAGATGCGTACAACAATGTGTGTTACAGAGGCTGCATCTGACCTACATTTCATGTGTGAGTAAGCAGGTTAGGTAAAATGGGTCAGTTCCATTCACACTTTACTCTAAGTCCTACACCAACCAAACTTGCATGGAAATTGATGCACTGAGGATGCTTACAACAATGCATGGTACGGAGGCTGCATCTGACCTACCTTTCATATGAGTGAGCAGGTTACGTAAAATGGAACAGGTCCATTCCTGCCTTATAATAAGTCCTACACCAACCAAACTTGCATGGATGATGCATCTGAGAATACTTACTACAATGCATGGTACGGAGGCAGCATCTGACCTACATTTCATGCTTGAGTGAGCAGCTTAAGTAAAATGAGTAAAGTGGGACAGGTCCATTCCTGCCTTACTATTAGTCCTACACCAACCAAACTTGCATGGATGATGCATCTGAGAATGCTTACTACAATGCATGGTACGGAGGCAGCATCTAGCCCACATTTCATGCTTGAGTGAGCAGGTTAAGTAAAATGAGTAAAATGGGACAGGTCCATTCCTACCTTACTATTAGTCCTACACCAACCAAACTTGCATGGATTATGCATCTGAGGATGCTTACAACAATGCATGGTACGGAGGCTGCATCTGACCTACTTTTCATGCTTGAGTGAACAGGTTAGGTAAAAGAGGAAAGGTCCATTCCCGCCTTAAAATAAGTCCTACATTAACCAAACTTGCATGGTACGCATCTGAGGATGTTTACTACAATGCGTGGTACGGAGGCTGCATCTGACCTACACTTTTCGTTTGAGTGAGCAGCTTAGGTAAATGGGACAGATCCATTCCTACCTTACTTAAGTCCTAGGTCATCCAAAGTTGTGTGGTTGGTGCATCTAAGGATGCTTACAACAATGCATGGAAGGAGGCTGCATCTGACCTACCTTTCATGCTTGAGTGAGCAGGTTAAGTAAAATGGAACAGGTCCATTCCTGCCTTACAATAAGTCCTACATCAACCAAACTTGCATGGATGATGCATCTGAGGATGCTTACTACAATGCATGGTACGGAGGCAGCATCTGACCTACATTTTACGTTTGAGTGAACAGGTTAGGTAAATGGGACAGGTCCATTCCTACCTTACTATAAGTCCTAGGTCATCCCAAGTTGTGTGGTTGATGCATTTAAGGATGCTTACAACAATGCATGATACAGAGGCTGCATCTGACCCACATTCCATGCTTGAGCAATCAGTTAAAGTGAAATGGGACAAGTCCATTTCTGGCCAATTTTAAGTCCTAGATATGATAAAAAGAAACAAGTGTGGGTGGTGTATTTGAGGATGTTCACTGCAATGCACTGTACAGATGCTGCATCTGACCTTTATTTCACACTTGTTTGACCTGGTATGGTAAAATTGGAATCTTCATTACCAGCCTTCTTTGAATTTTTTATCAACCAAACTTATGTGGATGATGCATCTGGAAATACTTTGTGCAATGTAGGTACAGATGCTGGTCATGGGACAATGATGCCGTCGAGGTGAGTGCTGTCATCTCTAATGACCCTATGTTCCGCTTGAGTGATTTCGCTTTAAAAAGCCAGTATTTGGCAGTAAACAAACATGCTAAGTGATTCATCTTGGGATGCCGAGATGGACCCATGCATTGGATGCAGCATCTGACCTACTTTTTTCCGCTCGAGTGATTTTGCTTTCAAAAGCCAATATTGAGCAAAGTATAAGTGCTACATGTACCAAACTTGCATATTGGATGTATCTTTGTTCAAAATTTCATAAGATGAACTTGACCTACTTTTTCCACTTGAGTGATTTTGCTTTTAAAAGCCAATATTGAGCAAAGTATAAGTGCTACATGTACCAAACTTGTATATTGGATATGTATCTTTGATTAAACTTTCATAAAATCACCTTGACCTACCTTTTCCGCTTGAATGATTTTGCCTTTAAAAGCCAAATTGAATATATATGTACTTAGAAATATATTTGAACTGCATGAATTTTGCTGCCACGAGGTGTGCTTGATAATCTGTGATTACCTTTGTTTCTTCTTTTTGATATCACATTTTCTTCAAATATTTTAAGGAAAAAAATTTTCTTGACGTTTTGAATAATTTTTGGCTGGATTGCGAAGCAAAATATGGTTTATGAAATGGCGAAGTCTGTCTGTCCGTCCCTCAGTGCGTCAACATTTTGGTTTAAGTGTTTTGTTTAAGTCACTTGAGAAAAAACTGTTTGGAAGAGCAACTTGAAACTTGACATGCGATAGACCATGATGAGATGAATCAAACACAGCAACAAAATTTGACCTAGTGACCTTGACCTTGGAGTTTGACCTACTTTTGAAAAACTTTAACCTTGGCCATAGCTTTTGAATGGTAAGTGATAGGGCTTTCATATTTCACTTGTGTATTTCTTGTGACAAGACCTTTCCATGGATACCGACATTTTGACCTTGTGACCTTGACCTTGGAGTTTGACCTACCTTTGAAAAACTTTAACCTTGGCCATAACTTTTGAATGGTAAATGATAAGGCTTTTATATTTCACATATTTATTCCTTGTCACATGACCTCACCATGGATACCAAAAGTTTTGACCTTGACCTTGGAGATTGACCTACTTTTAAAAATAATAAATCTTGGCTATATCTCATGAACTATAGTGGCTATGGCTTTGAAATTTCACATGCAGAATTTTTATGACCAGCCCTTTCATTTGATATCATGAGTTTTGACCTAGTGACCTTGACATTGACCTTTGACCTACTTTTGAACTGTAAGAGGAAGGGTTTTGATATTTCACATATAGATTCCTCATCCCAGAACGTTCATTTGATATCATGGCTTTTGACCTATTGACATTGACCTTTGACCTACTTTTAAACTATAAGAGGTAGGGTAGGGATATTTCACATGTAGATTTCTCATGACCAGACCTTTCATTTGATATCATGACTTTTGATCAAATAACCTTGACATTGACCTTTGACCTTATTTTCAACCATAAGAGTTAGGGTTTTGATATTTCACATATAGATTCCTTATGACGAGATCTTTCATTTGATATCATGACTTCTGACCTAGTGACCTTGACATTGACCTTTGACCTACTTTTAAATTACAAGAGGTAGGATTTTGATATTTCAGTTGTAGAATCCTCATGACCAGACCTTTCATTTAATATCATGACTTTTGATCAAATGACCTGACATTGACCTTTGACCTACTTTTGAACTATAAGGGTAGGGTTTTGAAATTACATACAGTCTTCATGAAAACTTTTTTTGACCACTAGCCAGCCGGGCTAGTTGAGTGCCAAAATCTACTAGCCACCCAAAATTTTCACTAGCCATTGAAGAAAAATCAAAACGCTATAAAGACTCATCGTTTCCTCAGCTAAATCCGTTGAGTAGACAAAAATTCACACATATATATAGAGTATACATAAAAATCGAACGAAGTTAAGTCACCACCCAGTAATTTCTCTATCGGATGTCAGCTACATCATTATCAATAGACTCAATTGTACAATGAATGCATGATATTGTTTTTATAAATATAATATCACATACGCTTTTTGCCTGCAGAAAATGGACCGAGAAAGAGAAATATAAGAACTTATTTGAATCATACACACTAAAAGGCCGGCTGTTGCTTGTGGCGCTTGGCCATTAGTTATAAAATTATCGTAAGAATTTCTTCATTTCAGTGTTTAGTCAAGATTTTTGAAATTGTTAGATATTTAATAGAACATTTTATACTTGCATATTAGTCAGTACCGTAAATTAACCTGTCGTGCCGCGCAGAAAACAATGCACTGTGGTTATGGAAATATTTATCTTGTATCTTAGGACAATATTTTAAAAGTAAACATTTCATACTTAACCAGCGATAAAAGTTGAGACGTAACGGGTACTTTTTACGGAAAGTAGGCGGCGATTTTACCGTAAGTATAAGACGAGAAATCGTCGGCCCTTTAATGAGAACACTGCATTTCATTAAAAGTCACTAGCCAGTTGGGCTAGTTCAGCATCAAAATTTGGTAGCCCGAGGAAATATTTGGTAGCCAGGGCGGTCGGGCTAGTGAGTTTTCACGAAGACTGTACATATTTAGATTCCTTATGACCATAGCTTTTTTCACTGCGCAATAGTATTAATGACCTTTGACCATTCTGTCTGCGCATACATCATCTAAGTATACGTCATCTAATACAATACTTCGCAATCCGGCCTTATCGCCTTTAGCAGTTTATTGTTTATTCAGTGTACATTTGAATGAGAAACAACTCCTCAATCACCCTCATTTCTCTCCGAATCCACTGGTGTAAGAGCGAACTGACAATCTAAATAGTATTACTGCTTACAGTAATATAAAGAGATACATTCACCAGGGTTTATTTTTATGCATATACTGTTACATGGTAAGTATTAGGGTTTGCCTGTATTATGATTTTCATAGAAAAGATTAATCTTCACCTTAATCATCCATTGGTACGTAATGGGATTTCGTGCAATGCAAAATTTTATTATCCCCTCAAAACTCTGTAGCTGATGGAGTATAGAATCACTGCCATGTGCCCGTGTTAGTGTGTCCAGATTCTTGTGGACAGCATAGAAGACAAAGTAATGATCGAAGAAACATAAAACCTTCAACAAATGTTCGCCATGGGGAGAGGATGAACCCTATTTATTATCAAGGTCAAGGTCACTGTGGACTAAGGCTTAAATCCTTGTGAACAGTATAGAAGACAAAGCAATCATCAAACAAACATAAAACCTTCCACAAATGTTCTCTATATTATAGTGAGAAGATTTTCAAGATCAAAGGTCAAAGGTCAAGGTCACTGTATACTTAGGCATTAAATCATTTTGCTCAGTGATATAGAACACACAATTGCAAGGGAATGCTACGCTTGTGTTGCCTTTGGTTCAAATAAATTTCGATACATGCAGAAAATAAAGATTGAGACAAGTTTAAGAATTGAAAAGTTCTATTTTAGATTGAAGCAGATCATGATGCTTCCAAAGAAAGAAAGTGTAGAGAAAGAAGAAGAGTTAGATGAAGATAGAGGAGACAGAAAAAGATTTTAGAAGAAGAAAAATTTTAAAAGAAAATTCCTTGAACCTGTGTCAAGGAAGAAATGCAGAAGGAAGACTGCAACAGTGTGTGTTTGTGTTATTCTTTTCGGGTTTTGATGTTAATCTTTTCGGTTTCGTTGTATTCTCGGTTTCGGAATTAAAACTTTAAATAAAATAAAAATCATAAAAAAAATCATAAATCATAAAAAAAATTCATAAAAAAAATTAAATTAAAACATGATAAAATAATACAAAAACAAAATTAAAAGGTATTAAAACAAAACAATATTAAAGTAAAAAGTGACCTTAAAAAAAAACCTTAATTGATTGAAAAAGCAAAAAAACAAAAAAAAAAAAAACAAACAAACAAAACAAAGAACAAAAAAAAATGAATAAAACTAAAACAGTGTATTATATTAATGGTGGAGTTGGATGGCTGAAGGGGAGGAAGGAGGCCATAAAAATTAAAATAAAAATTATCAACATTATTTAAAAAGAATTATGTATATAGGTAGATCATAAAACAATTCTTGTATTAATTAAGCAGTGAATTAGATGACATTTAATACAATTTATAGAGATGGATGGCTGAAGAGGGAGAAGGAGGCCATTAAAGAAGTGTGACCAGGATAAATCATGAATTCAAAACATGAATTCAAAACAACTCTTGAATTGAGTATTGACTGGTTGACAAAAAGGCATTATAGCACGATACAGTAATAAATAGTTGATGAAGTTTGATCGCATGCGCACAAGGCCATACAAATAAAATATATCAAGGTCACATCTTACAGGGGGGGGGGGGTAACTTCTCTCCCCACTACCCTTCCCTCCCTCCTCCCACCCCCTCCCTCCCCCCTCCATCCCATTTTTCACCCTTCCCTCAATCCCCCCTTTCTCCCTCCTCCCACCCCCTTCTTCCCTCCCCCCTTTCTCCCTCCACCTGCCCCCTTTCTCCCTCCTCCTGCCCCCCTTTCTCCCTCCTCCCGCCCCTTCCTCCCTCCCCCTTTCTCCTTCCTGCCCCCTTTTCTCCTTCCTCCTGCCCCCTTCCTCCCACCTCCCTTTCTCCCTCCTGCCCCCTTCCTCCCCCCTCCGTCCCATTTTTTGCCCTTCCCTCCCTGCCCGCTTTCTCCCTCCTCCCGCCCCCTTCCCCCTCCCTCCAATTTTCACCCTTCCCTCCCCCCTTTCACCCTCCTCCTGCTCCCCTTTCTCCCGTCTCCCTTTCATCCTGTCAACCCCCTCCTTACAGGCATGATCCGCTTTTCTAATAGTCATTTTGTTTCCATTTTTAAGTTATCTCTGTTAATCATGTGTTAATAGAATTTGAACAGAAATCATTTATGCATGCATTTTAAAATTTTGCAGCTTTTTTTAATTAGCAGAGAAAGAGGCTGGGAAAAAGATGAGCATTAATCAACCCTCATCACAGGAACTTAATGAATATAATATGTA
This sequence comes from Pinctada fucata, assembly GCA_028142955.1. NCBI lineage: Eukaryota > Metazoa > Mollusca > Bivalvia > Pterioida > Pteriidae > Pinctada > Pinctada fucata. The sequence continues at coordinate 33,034,942 of AP027112.1, read as the reverse complement.
TAAATAAGTTCAGTTTGGTTGTTACTTAGAAAAATAATGAACAAAAGATGTTATTGTGAAAAAAAGGAAACATGTAGCACTGATATTTTTTTCACAAAGGCTCTTATTATACGCATAATAAAACTATTATGCAGTAGAAATAAATGTTGGTCTTTGATGACGGTATACATCAAGGGATCAAGGTTATTGAGTGACTTCCAAGCCACAAAATAAAAAGGGGGGGGGGGGGATAAAATAGTAGGAACGCTCATTACTTAAATGTTAATGATTCAGATGCTGCATCATGCAACTAGAAATGAAATGAAAGGTTGAGTTTGATGGCTGTACTGAGGAGGAAATTAAGAGCCCTGTATGGCCATATATAAAAAGAATATATGACGTCTCAAAGAAATAAAAAACTTGTAAGGGATAGAAATAAAATAAAGTAATAGAAATAAAATAAAACCAAAAAATTAAAATTAAAATCGTAAAAACAAAGTTTCATAAAGAAAAGTTTTAAGATGTCTCAAAGAAAAAAAAACTTGAAAATGAAATAAGGTAATAGAAATAAAATGAAATAAAACAAAAAAATTAAATGAAATGAAAAAAATTTTGAGATGTCTCAAAGAAAAAAAAACAACTTAAAAATGAAATAAAATAATAGAAATAAAATGAAATAAAACAAAAAAATAAAATAAAATAGAACAAAAAAATTATGTTAAATTAAAATCATAAAAACAAAGTTTCATGCAAGTCTAATCAAATCTGACTATCTGATTGTCAAAAAAATCAAAATTCAGGAGTGATACATTTGTCAACCATTTGACGTTGTTGCTATAGCGGAGGACATGACACGTAGCGAGAGTTAGCATAGAATGCGTAGCGCTAGGTAGCGACTGGCTTAGCAATGTGTTCAGCTACATAGCGCAACGTAAAAGCTACATTCCTGAACGCACCCAATATGTAAGCTAAAAGTTAAAAGGAGGATTATTACTATTCTACACAAAATACTAAAAAAAATTGAGCAACTCTTTGTGTTAGATAGTGAAATAAATATTGATTGATGGTTAGAACTATTATAAACTTAAACATGAAATATAAAAAGGGTTTGATGGATGGATGTAGGGGAGGAAGGAGGCCATTGAAAAAAAAATTAATTATAGACCACTTGCGGAAATTCATAATGGCTGAAAAAAAATTATGTAAAATAATTGTTACGTCAGGATGAAATTGCGTCTATTAATTAATAGTGACATCATAATGAAAACCCCAAAAGATGTTGACTTGGACATTTTGAGCTCTCCAAAAAAATCGGAAAATGGTCTATTAAGAAAATAAAATCAAATCTTTTTTGTGGTGTTTGGAGGAAAGGTCTTCCAGCAAATTGTCGGAATTCCAATTGGGACCAATTGTGCCCACTCCTTGCCGACATTTTCCTTTACTCATACGAAGCTGAATTCATTCAATCTTTGGTCTCTGAAGGGAAAAGATACTTAGCTTCTGACTTTAACTTCACTTACAGATACATACAGATGATATACGGATTTTGTTCTGAGAGCTAGGCGTCTTTCAGATAAGCTTCTCAGTCAGGGATATGTTTGTGACCGACTAACATCGTCACTGAGGAAGTTCAACGGTCGATATGGGGAACTCATCATACACTATGATGTCCCACTCTCCAGAATGGTGGATGATATTCTGTCATAGACCATTTGAACCATCCAACCAAAGATTGTACTCTATGTATTCCGAAATGGAAGTTACCGGATGTGAACGAATTAAGGCAGCTGGTGTTGCATGCAAGCAGGAGATGCTTACTCTTCCTTGGTATCTGGTCTCACTCCCATATCAGGAACTCGCTTCTTTTCATATGGTGGGGGTTTTATTTGTTTGCTTTGGTTCCTATTTTATCCTGAATTTGTATGCTTTCGGTTTCGATTTTCTAAATTATCGATTTTGTGCTGTATACAGGGATATGGTCATTATCCATATTTGTCTTTCTTTGGCCCCTACAACATGCTGTCTGTTTGTATGGTCATCGCAATTGTACTTGTACGCTCTTCGGTAGCTTTGGGTAATCGGAAAAGTGGTTGGGTTGTGCGGACGTAATCGGGATACAAAACTGTAACCACACCGTCTGCTACTGACATGACAGATGGCCGTCCTAAGTGGGTACCGACTGCCCATTGGTCTCTTTGGTTTATGTTTAGTCATTTGAGTTTGACGTTTTTATTTGATTAGGCGTTCCTAGTACCATTTGCGTCATTTTCTCGTATCTACTTTATGTTTTTACAGTAGGTGTTTTGGGGTTTTGCTGTTGGTGCTGCAACCGAGTGTTGTTGGAGAACCCCTTTTCGTACGTATTGGATTGCAAAATACACGACTGAATGGAAGGAGATGGTTTACATACTTTTTAATTCATTATAAGAATAAGTAAATTGATATCCCGAGGGAAATGCCTTTTTTTACATTTCTTTATTTAATTTGTTAAAGACGTTTACTTTTTTATCAATCACTAATATTTTGCATACCATTTAGTCATTGAGTTAGTTCAATACTTTGACAATCAATATGATGATCTGTTATTATATGATTGGTTGAAAGTATCATGTGATATGTCAAACCATAGAACAGTACACGATATATAGCTTCTCATGCGCGCTTGTTTTCAATGTGGGAAACAAAAATAATTCTATGGTCTTGCTTGTTATCAGATAAAGATTCCACGAGGTAGGTATCATTATGGAGTAATGAAAACATACTTATGTATTACATTTCATACGGTATTATTAATAAGGAATTATCAATAGCTCACTAATATTTAGCAAATGCATTTTTCGTAGCTTTTACATTTGCAGTTGATCAGTTACAATCGTATTCTTTGTACATGTAGGTGCATGTTAACACTGATTTGTAAAATTCTCTAAATTTGATTTTAAAGTATATCAATTTTAATTGTAAAATATGCTGACAAGGTAGTCAAATCTTCGATATTTCGAATTCTGAAGAGAGCTGCGCGAACAGTAAATAAATAAGAATGTGTAAAATAATTTGTCATTTAAAACGACTAATGATAACGCGTGTATAGTGCATGAAACATTGGTTTGAAATTTTCTACAAGAAGGTAACTAGTCGGAACGCTTCCATCTTATAATATGAATGGGAAGAGATCCGGTCACCCAGCTAGCTACACTCCAGTACACAAAAATCTTTTTTATCACAAAAATATCGTTTTTAATTAAGCTATTCAATGGGTAATGAAGGAAATTATGCCATAAACATTGAAATTAGATTTATTTATCATTCATTTTAATTCTGTGTCATACGATATTTAAAAAAAAACTTGCGTAATAGATATCGAAATAAAAACTCATTCGAAAAGGGTCGTGTTTAGGAGTTATATCTAATTTCTGTTATCAAAATTTCTCGAAATGTCTAAAGCGTGGATCCTGTTGCATCATATCCCACCCAACCTGCTACGTCTTTCGGTATATTTTTGGACATAATGCCTTTCACACTCTTAATTTTGCCATATTTCATTGTCTACAGTGAGGATCACTGATCTGGTCCATGCTGCAAATTTATCTGTTCTAAAATGATGCTATTTAATTTGAAGACGTTTAATATAGTCCTCAAAATGTGTGGGTCAGATCCTTTCTATAAATTGAATGCATAAATTTGTATTCAAAATAAAACCAGGGCTGCTTCTGGAATTCATTTGGCCCCAGATGGTTACGTTCGGCATTTAATATGTGCGAGTTAAAGGAGATCTTGACGATAATCTCAACAGCACTCACAATAGAGTATCAAACTGAGCATTGACGGACCCCTGGCAAGCTAGAGGTTGGACCAGGTGCCCGGGAGGAGTAAGCATCCCCTGTTGGCTAGCCGCACCCGCCGTCGATGTTCATGCATGTGAGTACGACTAGTGGGGATCTGCTGTCCGAAACACGTGTCTTAAGCATTAAAATTGGTTTTTCATTTTCAACAAGAAGGTGAGTTGGAACACTCCCGTTATTTATTGAAATAAGTTCATACATTTCAATCTCTTTTTACAAATCGTCTCTTAGACAGGTTTCTCCGTCAAAATTATGTTCATGAATACTGGGGAAACACAACGATCGCCCTGTTGGCTGATGCAAAATGTTCACTTCCAAATTCTGTTTAATGCTTTTAAATTGCATAATTATGTATATTTCGCTGTAGATACGATTGGTGGCATAAAAGTCGAGAGAAATAAAAATTTGCCCCTAACGGGACGAAAATACCCCCGCAACAATATTCATTTAAACGTTTATCTTGGATATTGGTGAAGCGTCTATTGTTACCTTCACCTTAGACCTTGGTTCAAGGTCATGATACACTTTCGGTCCTAACTTAAGAAACATTTCTGTGATAAATAATTGAAATCTTAATGAATATAAAATATATAAAACTACAAACACTCAAATACACAAACTTTCGGCCCCTTGGCCTTTATCAAGTGTAAAAAACGACGATCTATAATATGATATCGATATGCGCTGTTATAGATTGTTGTTTGTTACACTTGATAAAGGCAAAAATTTGTGTATTTGAGTGTTTGTATTTTCATTTGTTATCATCCCTTCCCTCTGGAAAAAATATTTCAATCTTCTTTAAATGAATATAATTCAATTATAAAAATCAAACAGCATCACATTTTTGTTTTTCAGATCTGGCATAGAAATGTTAGGCATCCTTTGTACTTTAGTAGTTTTGATACACTCCGCAAAGGCAGAAGGAGAAGCCACAGAGGCGCTGGAAAAAGTTCAAGCTGCTGTTGACGTCGGAAATGCGATACTAGAGGTATTTACGGATGACGATACTACAAAGTTCTTAACACATATAGGGGAATTCGCAAAACAAATCACTCCTTTCCTAGGTGCCATTGGACCCATTATTTCGATCATAACGATGTTTTTGCCACAGGGTGACTCTCCAGAGTTGCAGTACATGAAAGAGCAATTTGCGAAAGTTGATGCAAAATTTGATGAAGTTTTCTATAAGTTTGGTCAGCTGGAAAATCTTTTGATGGAAACGTCCATTAAGTGTCAATACAGTGAATATGTCCTTACCATTCGCTCATTGTCAAATAAGTTAAGCGTGTTCCTTGATCAGCCGTTCGAAAATGCTCACACTTTCAAAGATGCATTCATTTCTGAGTATGAAAATACATATGGCGGAGCAACATGGAAGCTGTTTGACGGTATGATGAGAAGTTCTTCATTGTCAGACAATATTCCGTTTGCAGCAATGAAATATACGGACAATCATCGTCGAAAAACACAGCAAATAATGAAAGGTATTGTTAATCTTATTATGCAAGGAATCAAGGTCGAGATAGCGTATAAAAAGTTCAAAGGTAATGAAAACGGTACCATTGCTGTACAGACGTATTGGGAAGGGGAGATAGAAACATTTTTGGAGCATGTGAAGGCTATGGATTATGCTGTGACGGAGAAATGGTACTCTGAATTTAGTGACAACATTGACGACAAACTTGCCACCCTGTATGAGCTGAATAACGAAGACTTTGCATCTCAACTTTATTCCTTTCTCAGTGAGAAATTTGATTGGAGAGACTGGCATGTTGTGGCATACAATGAGCTTTGGGGTTATGAAGAACATACTTTCAAGACAGGTTGTTCAGGGTACAATAGTCTAAGGTAAAGATAACTTCCTTTCTTATAGCCGTTTCTTAATCTTTATGCCCCCGGTAATTTGACCAAGGGACATATAGCGATTGATTTGTCAGTCTGACCGTCCGTCCGTCATTCCGTCCCGCTTTCAATGAAAGGGTATACAATTTTAATTAGAGATGATAGGGCTTTCTTTTCATATGGTAGAGGTTTTGTTTGTTTGCTTTGGTTCCTGTTTTATCCTGATTTTTAATGCCTTCGGTTTCTTATTTTCTGAATTATCGATTTTGTGCTGTATACAGGGATATGGTCATTATCCATATTTATCATTTCATATTTTTCATGTGTGTGTATCTGGAGGAGACGCATCTCTTGGTAACAAATTTTCTCACCTTTTGAGCTTGACCTTTGACCTACCTTTTTCAATATTTATGGCAAAAACATATAAAATCTATTTCTCCCTAAAACGCATTCAAATTTAATTTGTATAGTTCAAGTGATACATTTATTAAGATATATTTTTTGTTTTGAAATTTTATCACATTTTCGAGATAACTTAGCGAATGGAAGGAGGGAGGTGCAAACTAATAAGTTGAAAACTTGGTTATATCTTTCGAACCATAAATGGTAGGACTTCATTTTCACATGCGGGTACCTCATGACAAGACCTTTCATTTGGGAAATTTAGTTTTGCCCTTATGGCCTTGACCTTGATGTTTGACCTACTTTTAACATGGGCTATATCTCATGCACTACAAAACAATGGAGGGAGTATCCAACAACACTAGGTTGCAGCACCAACAGCGAAAATGCAAAACACCCAATGCAAAGCAGAGCAGACACGCACCTTGGCCTTTGAACTGTTATTAAACAATAAGGGGTAGTGTTTAATATTTCATGTATAGATTCCTTCTGACAAGAGCTTTCATTTGATACGGTTACTTTTGGCCTAGTGACCTTTGACCTACTTTCAAACTATAAGAGTTAGAACTTTGTTATTTCAATATACTTTATTATTATTAGATTCCTCTTGACCAGAGCTTTCATTTAATACCACGATTATTAACTCAGTTACCTTGACCTTCTTTTGAACAATAAGGGATGTCTTTGATATTTCAGATACACATTCTTCATGACCAGATTTTTCATTTGATATCAGTCCTAGTAACCTTGGCCTTGACCTTTGACCTACTATTGAACTACAGTTCAATAGTAGGTCAAAGGTCAAGGTAGGCCTTTGATATTTCACATATCACAAGGTAGGCCTTTGATATTTCACATATAGATACACATATAGATACACATTCTTCATGACCAGATTTTTCATTTGATATCAGTCCTAGTAACCTTGGCCTTGACCTTTGACCTACTATTGAACTACAGTTCAATAGTAGGTCAAAGGTCAAGGTAGGCCTTTGATATTTCACATATCACAAGGTAGGCCTTTGATATTTCACATATCACAAGGTAGGCCTTTGATATTTCACATATAGATTCCTCATGACCAAAGCTTCCATTTGATACCATGATATTTGAGCCATATACCTTGACCTTTGACCAACTTTTGAAGTATAAGGGCTAGGGCTTTGACATTTCACATGCAGATGACCAGAGCTTTCATTTGATACCATAATTTTTTTCATAAAGACCTTGGCCTTGACCTTTAACCTACTTTTAAACTAGAAGGAACAAGTCTTTGATACTTCACATATAGATTCATCATGACACGAGCTTTCATTTGATATTATGACTTTTGACCAAGTGACCTTGATCTTTGACCTACGTTTGAACTATAAGGGGTAGGGTTTTGATTTTTTACATATATATTTCTCAATGCATGAGCTTTCTTATGATATCATTACTTTTGACCTTGTGACCTTAGCCTTGGCCTTTGACCTATTTTTGAATTATAAGAAAGCATTTGAAATTTTACATAAAGATTCCTCGTAAAAAGAGTTTTTATTTGATACTATGACTTTTGACTTAATGACCTTGGCATTTATTTTTATTGCCATATTCTCAAAGCTGCCACAAGGGGACATTTATGTTTCACAAACATGGTATTATCTTTCCTTTAGCCATGTAATTTTACTATTCAACGAAACAAGAAACTTTGATATGAAGGAAACTACGATAAAATGTGAACACAGTATCAAACCCGTTACGAGGCAGGATCACTGAAGCATTACAAAAACCGGTGATTTTATCAATTTTTCATTAAAAAGAAAAGCATAATTATTGATTATTTTCATTGAGATAATATCGAGCGGGATTGTGAACAACTTTCTTCCTTTTGCATGCACTTAAAGACGTGCATTTATAGGTAACAACATATCAAAATATAAAAGGTTTTCAGAAGACCGTTCGATACTAAAGTCCTGTAACCCACTTGTTAAAAAAAAGTCGATAGGATAGGATGTAGGACAGAAAGTGCAAGTAAGAAAATGGTATTTAATCGTTTTAATTATTTTCATTTTAATAAAATCCAAAACAGCAATAATTACAAATAATTTACAACTTATGTATGCACTTTCATCAAGTCATTCAGTATTAATCATTATCTCGCTAAAGGAGCTAAAAAGGTGGATATGATAGGATGTGGGATAGGATGTGGGATAGAATGTAGCATAAGATGTTGGATAGGATGTAGGATAGGATGGGATAGAATTGGATTTGAATGAGGTGGATAGGATAGGATGTTATGTAATGGGATAGGATGGGGTTGGATAGGATGGCTAGGCGTCTTTCAGATAAGCTTCTCAGTCAGGGATATGTTTGTGACCGACTAACATCGTCACTGAGGAAGTTCTACGGTCGATATGGGGAACTCGTCATACACTATGATGTCCCACTCTCCAGAATGGTGGATGATATTCTGCCATAGACCAATTGAACCATCCAACCAAAAATTGTACTCTATGTCTTCCGAAATGGAAGTTACCGGATGTGACAGTTCTACCGAATTGAAGCGGCGGGTGTCTTCCTGGGTACCTGGTCTCACTCTCATATCGGGAGTACGCTTCTTTTCATGTGGTGGAGGTTTTTGTTTGTTTGTTTTGGTTTCTGTTTTGTCCTGGTTTTGTTATACCTGAGTGACATAAGCTTGATAGGCGTGGTATACCGTCTTTGAAGACAACGCCGTCTGCGAGCGGCGTGTTACATCAAAGACAAACCGACAGGTAATAATTTATTATGCTAATGAGATACCCGAGTCTCATCTGTCTTAAGCTGTCAATCAAAAATTGATAGGGGTAAAAGGATTAAAAGGAACCAATCAGATACAAATAAGAGATGTTAATCCTATAGTGGACAGTGAGGAAATGACAGAAAATGTACTTGTCCCCTTATATAGTCCCCCGTCGGCCTTTAACACTAACCTTGAACTACAAATTCAGTCAATAGTGATGTCATGCACCTCATCACAAGTTACATGACAATTATTTATAGCATGGAAACAATGAATTGCATAAAACGAGCTGGCGCAACGCCATTCAAGCAATAACAGCACCATGCTCACTACCAAAATACCTTTCAGGAATTGCCATTTATGAAATTCTGTGCGCACTGTTCTTCTTCTTTATATTAATTTCAATAAAAGACGATTTTCATCTGAAAACTGACTAGAACTGCACTAAACCTCTGGCATTGTCATACATTTAAAATAATCATGGATAAAATCGACAAAGTGCCTACTTATATCTTGGAGGACAGCCATCTATTGGACAAATTTAACGTGACCCCAACACATAACATTGTAAATCGAGCCTGCGCAGAGCATTTTTTACCACCACCCTACTACAATATCCTTTTCAAACGTAGTTGTGACTAACGAAGGGAAGCAACTCGTATTTTATAACTATCAAGGACTATCACAGTTTCGTAGACTTTAAACGCAAAGCTTTATTAAAGAAGAAAAAATAAATACTAAATATGACAGGGATACGTTAAAATTCTATATCCTTATATTTTTTCATTCCAATTATTAAGAATACTGTGATGATTATGTATGTTGTAAAATTTATTAACACTTGACAAAGTCCGGTCTCAATGATTTGCACGCCACCTTACTATTTCCAGAATAGACATATATCACTGCATTTTTAAAAGTCTTTTTTCAATTTGTGTACGGTAGTATTTTTCCTCCCCTCTTAAAAGAATTCATTCTTTCATCATTATTACTTCCTTGCTATAATTTCAGGGTGGAACCTCGTTTAGTTTAATGTCAGTTTAAAAACGAATCATCTATTAAAAGAAAATGCGTAAAAGCCTTCAAGCTTTTCTAAGACTTTGAGTAACAGCCTCGCGTGGTTGCTAGGCAAGCATTTTCATCAAATATATGTCTAGTACGTTATGTTATTCAATTATTTTTACTATATATAAAAGTAATATCATATTCAGCAAAAAATTCAACCATGTATAAATATCTAACTCGACGATAAATGACAGTATAAAGCATAAGAATTTGCAGGACTGTAATATCCAAAACGCACTCGGTGGGGTATCCCTGACAGCTAGATTCCAACATTCACCATCGGTTTAAAACTGATTTAATCAATATATCTCCTGATTGCTAGGTTTGTATCGCTGCTGGTAAACTGTAAGTCACCCGGAGATCTAAATCTTCTGTCATCAAATTGGACCTTAATTTCTAAAACGAAAGAGTATCTCCCTCATTGCATAGCTCTGTCTATAGCTGAGGTTTCGGCATAATGTTTTGGTCATGTTTAGGTTTGAGCTCCTTGCGCCTACCCTCTGACTAATTTTTGGGTCATATATTTCACTTACGCTTCTGAATAAATTCTTCACAAAATTTGTAGCCGCTCATTTATTGCAAGAGGTGAATTAAAACTTAAGTCTATTTTGTAGACGGCGCCAGTACAATTCAGTTCAGTTTGGCTTTATTCAACCTGTTTGACATTGAGTACTTAATATATACAGTAATTATTTTGTCTAGGAAACATGGCAGAAACCTTTTAGTGGCCAGTGTTGATAAGAGTCAAGATCCCATGATCCAAAACATGTTCTTTTGGTCCCATTTTGATATCTATACGGAGTTTTGGCTGGTACCAGTAGAAAAATGCACTACATCGGTGTCTACGGTGTGTAATGACATCGGTGCAAAGGAGGTGTATAATAACCTGCCAGCCAAATACAGAATAGATTGTACCTACCCTTCCTTTGGAGTATTAGAAAAGAGTGCAGACATCGCTCACAACGCATCTGATAACAGACTTATTACAACTACGAACGGCAGATACCAAATCTTCCTCTTTGGTTAATGTTCTGATTCGCATTGTAAAAGTAATTTGAAATAAAGCTGAATCGAAGTTGAAATATCTTTTTCATTTTTTATGATAAATGGAAAATCTTGGTTGGAAATAGTGCTATTTTTGCATGTAATGGAAAAATGACAATTTTCTTATAAGAATGTTATAAAGAAATAAGGAAAGTGCCGAGAAAACAAACGTTTTATCATCCACAGGGAAATAAATCCCCGACAAACACATATATATCGAAATTATCGACCATCGTTTTACTTCTTTATGCCGTATCTCATACTATTTTTGGGAGATATAGTTTAAAACATGTACAAAATGAGCATCGTGAAAACTATCACATGTCCTTATTTACTCCAATGACCCCTTGGACTCTTGCATGGAAAACAACCATATCCAATGTTTAAGGCAGATTTCCACCTTCGCCAATGAGGATCTTGATGGTAAAATGTGAACTTATATTATTAACAGTCTAAATAAACATTTGCCTATTTACCCCTCTTCCTTTGCCATCAGCATCCGATTAATTACAATATATACTGGTGCTATACCAATGGCCGGAACAATCTTAGGGGGTTTTTTTGCTGATAAAATGCGTATATAAGAAAATATTTCATTGAAACTTGGCATTAATAACAGTCGTCTCCTCCTATTTATTCGTTGTACCAATATGAAATATCCCCTTCATTCAATCATTTCACATTTCGAAAGGAACAAACGATACCTGCGGGTGAAGTTTTGAGTGTATTTTTTTCATCTCGGATTAAAGACGCATAGATTGAAATATTTCTTCCAGAGGGATAAAGGCCAAGGGGCCGACAATTTGTGTATTTGAGTGTTTGTGTTTTTATTTGTAAAGACGAATAGTCCAGTCAAAGTAATGTCACGCTTTACCTACTTCCGATGCAATTTTTTCCTGTGGCATTTTTGTATGTTTGAATATGATACAGAAAATATGAAATCAAAAAGTCTACCAAAATATTGGCATGGGAAACATCGAAAGTTTCGTTCTTTGCAACAAAGGAGGGGAGCTCCAACAACACCAGGTTGCAGCACCCACAGCAAAACCCCAAATCACCCAATGCAAAAACACAAAGCAGACAAGCACAGAAAGAGACTTCGGACGGCCATCTGCCACGGGAAAAACAGAAGGTGTGGTTATCCTGGATTACGTGCGCACAACCCTCCCACTTGCAAATACTTTTCAGTGTTTCCATACAACATAACGCGGAATCCGGATACCTTACTCATGTAATTATGTTTGCTTTCTGTAATCGATTTCTATAATATTTTAATGTAATATCTATAATTTTCCTTGACACATATTTGTGAGGAAAGTTTATCCTTTATTTGTTATTTGTCTCACCAAACTAGCTTGTGTTAAAAATAGCATACGAATTTAGTATAACAATCTTACTTCCGTTAAAGTAAGATTGTTATACTAAATTCATATGCTATTTTTTTGCTATTTTTTACCTACTCGAATGCAATTTTCCAATACAATGAAATGTTGATGTGGACGTCTAGATGGATGGTGATAGATGTGATTGGCTGAGGACGCGAGGGCATTATGAGACAATAGAGCCCGGCTTGTCATTTTTTATTTCTATTCTAATGATGACCAAACTTAGACCTTTCGATTCTTGGTAAAACCCAGTTCCTGCCGGTTTATCTGCTTTCAGAAAATGGGTAGGCGTGGCTTATCGCTATAGGGCCTATATTGGAGAATAGAGCCCGGTTCGCGTCTGTTGTCTTAATAGGGAAAAAGAATCAAGTCATATTAGAATTAATTATACTAAAACAAATAAACAAAGAGTAAAGTATGTGATATTTTCTGAAGAGGAATAAACACTTTATGTAAGCCATGGCAAGTTTGAAAATTCTGAAAGGTTACCCGTCATGAAAATAATGTTTATATCGTTACATGAATACAATAAAGATACTTTCATTGAGGTGTCTACATATCCTTTAGCATGTTCAATTATTTAATTGATAACTTCAGTATTAGTAACTGATTGAGGAACTTGAAATATTAGAATTTCTAATAGATTAGTCTTCATTACACGGGTACTTCAATCAAAGCTTCATTCCTTGCAAATAATGGAGTGCTAATGAAATTTCTTAGGTTTATGACCGACATATGCAAATATAGGAGATGAATTGTGATCATGGTGTTGCGAGGAGTCGAGCCAAAATATGACCCTTACTTACCCCTTACCGGTAGGTCAGTCAAAAAATCTAATAAACGAATCGAATTTATTGCATCGAGGACAATTATATCACACCTATTACAAATTAAATAAGACTGAGGGACGATTTGCTTGCCTCGGACGTTTTAGACGGTATTAGACCGTGGAAACGTAGAATTCTTTCAAACACGTTCAAGCTGATTTCGTCGACAGAGGAAACATTTTACGGTGAGAAATGAAGCATAGGTTGCATCATTTTGAATAAAGAAAGCAACATATGATTCTAAAATTATGAATGTAGGTAAATTAGCGTCATTTTGGTTGTGTTCATGGTTAATACGGTCTTATCTATCTTCTCTTTAAATGAAATGACAAATATGGATAATGACCATATTCCAATATGATCAAAAATTTTACTTTTAACTTTTTATTGCTTTAATCGATAAAACATAAAAAAGACACAGGAAAATACATTCAAAAAGGATATCTATCTATTGATATATGAATAAAAAATATATAAACATTACAGAAGTACTCATCAGTTATTCAATCTCATAGTCGAGAAGGCAAGGCAAAATCATTAGATTTTTCACAACGGTTGCGGACCTCGGAATAAACAACATTCCGAAGTGAGATAAGGCGCCCGATGAGAGTCAGCGTCTCCTGATTGCATGCAACACCCGTCGCAACAGCTCAATGGAAACCTGTCAAATTCGGTGATTGTCTAGATGTACATTTTGATGTAAATAAGAGGTAAGAATGTCTTGTTTGTTGATGATGACATCCATTTAATCGCAATGTAGAATGTCACTGATCATGCTCGAAAGGAGGATCTCATATGCTTTTGGTACATCCGCGTAGCGACCGAAGTACTTCCTCAATGATGATTTCAGTCGTTGTGTAACATAACCCTGAACAAGTAGCTTACTTGCAAGCCGTCTGGCTCTAATTATGAAATCTTCATATTTGGAACATGCCCTGGCGTACCGTATCAGTTGAGAAACAAAACACCATGTTGCTACTCATGAAAGGGAAGTTAGTTATGTGGAGGCTGAAGTCGCCACGCTTGTCATACAGTGAGGTGTTCAAATGGCCGTTTGCGTCGAAAGATAGGTGTATATCCAAGTACAAAGCGGATCTGTGACTCTCTGTTGTTTCCTTGATCTCTAGATTTCATGTAGATGATCCGCAAAGTTCGGATTATTGATGGACATCACGTCATCTATGTATTGAACTAAGATGCGAGTTGCTTTTGTCAAGTCGAGATCAAGGTCTTGTTGATGAAGTGTATTTATTCGTATGAATATAAAAATAAGTCCGCAAGCAGTGGGGCGCAATTGGTACCCATGGGGATCTGTTGGAGTACGGTTCAAAATGATGTCAATCAAAAACTCGAATCAGTGTTCCTTCATGAAATAAGTATCCTCCCGCCCAATTACGAGGTATTTGTATCTTCTATTACATTTCTTTAAAGAAAGGTGTTCCCAATAATATTGGCCAGTCTGTTTTTGAGCTTTCGGTGTGGAATGGTAGTGTAGAGCGCAGAGAAGTCGAAAGGTTCAATGCTGGTAATATGATTGAAGTTGGTGGCTTTTAAATTTTCCAAAAGTTTCTTAGAATTCTTTAGGATCCACATCTGATTGATTCCATTTCTAGAATACCGTATAACCAGAAATTTTCGCGAGATACTACTTTTCGCTATATTCGCGAGAGATTTGGAATCGCGAAAAATAGTTCTCGCGAAAAGTTGTGTTTGGTAAAGTATAACATAAATTGGTATATCAGTTATATTTTGTTCTTATTGTATATGTACCACTCTTCGCAATTCCCATTTAAACATTAAGATAAGTTATTGAGGGCATATTTATGATAAAAATGACTATAACTTCAAAAGTGAAAGGTACAAAAGAATGACATCATGTCTACATATATGTTTGTAATTTAGGAATCGGAAAAATTGTACACGCGAAAATAAAGACACCTTTTTTTACTATAAAATCGCGAAATTTGATACTCGCGAAAAGTTCTGATTATACGGTATGTTGTCTCTAAGTATGTTTGAAGACCTTGCTTGATGCGAGTTAATATTTTCGAAAGCAAAATGGAAAGAGGTTTTTTGAGCACCTTGACGAACTGGCAATGAATCTGTGTTTGTACGGATTTTTGTGCATTTTTGAAATCCAGTAGATATAAGGCAGTTCAAGATCAGAGTCATCAGTATGAATACCGAAGGACTCAAGAACAGATTTGTGGTTGTCAAGTATCTCAGATACAGATATGTTTGCAAGTGTGTATGTTGGATTTCCAGGTGCTGAATGAAGTCCTAGATCCTCTCTCAAGCATTTGAAATAGTATGACTTGCAAACGAAAGTTACATTGTTTGCCGCTTTGTCAGCAGAAACAATGATATATTTTTCATGGAGGTCAGAAAGTTCTTTCATGAAAAATTGACTCGTGTCTGTTGTTAACTGAGTGCCGAAGACGCCCTTATTCTTCTTTTAAGTAATTTTCCGATGGATTTCATCCATTCGGAGATTGTGTTTCGTTCCACGTCCTCCCTTTTTGCCCATCGTCTGGCGTACTCCTCACATGAAAACATACTGTATGATTGCTATAGCGAAACCCATTTCGCCGTAAGATAATAGAGGACTGTTCTTGAAACTAATACTTTAGATTGGTCCTTTGTCTTTTACCTAGATTATATTTTTTGATATATCTCCCCTTAAACTGATACATTCTAGGGTCTGTTATATATATGTAAACAAAATATGTTCGTTATCTGGATGATGAGCTGAATCGATTCTCCCTGAGTCCCTGTGCATCACTGAAACGAGTTTTCAACTTTAATTTGACAAAATAATTAATCAAGAGATGAAATAGATCACAGTGTGGTGGTATATTGAGACAACAATAAATGCTGCTTTCTCGTTTTATAAGATGATTAAAATTTTGTCCTATTCGAGATACGTGTAGAGGATCCAAGTATCAATTGAGGATTCGCTTATGTAATCGGATTATTACAAACCGGTAGATGTTGACTTCCCTGATTGGATACATTCTTCGAGAGATTTCGGTATTGAATATAGTGCTAGTATATGTAGAACTACAACAGCTGCTCATCTTCAGTTTCGTCAGTAGCTTAGGGTTGAATAGATATGAAGTTGACACTGCAGCAACAAGTGAAATAGGAAACTTCCAGTGATCAACAAAGGGTAGCCTCCATGTTTTATGTTCTCTCACCATGGTGAATTGCAAGTTTGCTGCCTATACTCAGGTATGTTTTTATGGTATTTTATTTTGAGCAGTTCAAATCGTTCCCCGTGACCTGATGTTTGTCAAGTGTTTTTTAAAATTACTTCTTTCTAGCGATGTCGCCTGAAAGAAGCTTTGTTTGGTCCTTTACCAAATGTGATATCATATATCTATTTTTGCTATTTCGGAAACTTGCCATTTCATCGAAAAAACACAAAGCAGACAAACACAGAAAGAGACGCATAAGGGACAAGGAACGTCAACGCACAACACAGAAACATCAAACACAAAGGACTACACATAAACCAACGAGGTCAATGGGCAACCTGTGCCGACCTAGGACGGCAATCTAGCACTGAAATAGCAGAAGGTGTGGTTATCCTGGATTACGTGCGCACAACAATCCCACTTTTCCGCTTACCCAGAGGTCTCGAAGAACATACAATTGTAATGTAAAACAACCTCCTCACTGTCAGATGAGCACACACAAACAAGACCGCAAAACGCAGGGGCCCAAGCATCTCAGATGAATATGTAAATGGATATCAAAACACGCCGTACGTAATACAGTCCTTGCTCTGCCGGCTGTAGCGAGCTCATGTATGTTATCACCCGAGGAGTCCGACTGACATTCAGAGAGGACAGGTGGCCGGGGCCCTGTCTTCTCTAAAGAGGTTTGGACAGGGCCCGTCATGGAGTCCCGTCGTCAAAGTCAGTCAGAGTGCAAGTGAAAAACACTTTGGCTGGAAGCATCACTGATGATAATTTTATATCTTAATCACGAATCCGGTGCATGAAAATTGGTTTGAAATTTTCCTCAAGAAGGTATAAAGTTGGAACTCTTCCCCATTGTTACCAAATATTTCGTAAAATGCATTGATCCAACAAAGAAAAGAAGACAGTCCTGAGCCCCTTTTGCACATGTGTCAAACTTACAGCAGCGGAAGAGAAACATCGAAGAGCAGAAGCCAAGATACTTTGCCAGACGACAAGAGAGCCACGTTCAAGAACATTGATACTATATTACACCAACTAACCACAGCAAAACGTGGCCAACTCAAATTCGCCAGACAGGACCAGGTCACAATCGCCAAAAAGGGCCAACGGACCATCACCAGAGAAAGCCAACTGACCATCGCCAGACAAGACTAACTCACCATCGCCAAACAGGGCCAACTGACCATAACCAGACAGGGCCAACTCACCATCGCCAAACAGGGCCAACTCACCATAACCAGACAGGGCCAACTCACCATCGATACACAGGATCAACCCAATATCGCTAGAAAAGGCCAACTCACCATCGCCAGACGGTACCAACTCACCATCGCCAGACAGGACTAATGATAAATATGGATAATGACCATATCCCTGTATACAACACAAAATCGATTTCAGAAAATCAGAAACCGAAGGCATACAAAATCAGGATAAAACAGGAACCAAAGCAAACAAACAAAAAGGTGCCCAGGAAGTGTAAGCATCTCCTGCTTGCATGCAACACCTGCCACTTCAATTCGGTAGAACTGTCACCTCCGGTTACTTCCATTTCTGAAGACATAGAGTACAATATTAGGTGACGATTTTAGTCGGTCACAAACGTATTCCTGACTGAGAAGCTTATCTGAAAGACGCCTTGCTCTCAGAACGAATCCGTATATTTGGTACTTTCTCTGGCATAGCGTATCAACTGAGATATGAACACGGCAGGCGATGAAGGGATGATGCTACTCTTTGTGTCAAAGCCAAAGGAAGCAAGAGCTGATTTTTGCTTATCTATTATTTCATAGGCAGAAAGGTTTATTGTGATGTAAGTGGGATTTCCAGGTGTCGAATTTAAACCAAACTCTTTAACTAGACTGTCGAAATAGTACTTTTTGAAAGTAAATGTGTAATTATTTCAGAATTTGTCTGCTGGTGTCATGACATAATGTTCTTGGAGGTAGGCAAGCTCTGTGATAACATCAGGGTCTTTATAGATAGACTCGAATGTGGTGTTCACAGTTGATTTTAATCGGCAAATTCTAGATAAAAGTAACCCTCTGATGGATTTTATCCATTCGGAAAGGGTGTCGAGCTGTACATCCTATTTCTTTCCCCAACGTCTTCCTCACAAGAGTCCATGATTATTTTGACATTTTGCTTCAATGTAAATACTTTCTCTGTATTTTGGACCCTTTTTTAACATTTCTCTCAACGTGTCGTTCTTGACTATACTAAGGTCACAAGTAATAACGTGTCCACAAGGAGAGTAGTTGACATCCGATGAAGCACATTCGCAAGGAAGTGGATGTAGTGAGAGATTACTTAAATCAATACACTGAAAGAATTGTTTGTAATTGTAAATTTTAGATGCAACTGTTAGCTATAGGAAATACAAGGAGTTTTTCTTTCGAAGTATGCTGGGATTTTTTCTGTGACAGTTTTGTGATTCAAAATTTGACCAAAATTCAATTTATCATTACCTTTTTTTTTGCAAATTTTACATCAATGAAAGGACGGTTTGTTGTCTCCTCTGATTTATCTTATCTAACTGCTTGAAATAAACGAAAAGTAGAAATGTACAAAATATCCAAATCAATATCGCCAGACAGGACCAACTCACCATCACCAAACAGGGCCAACAAACCATCGCCAGAGAAGGCAACTCACTATTGCTAGACAAGACCAACTCACAATCACCAGGGAAGGCCAAGTCACCATCGCCCTACAGGGCCAACAAACCATCGCCAGACAGAACCAACTCACCATCACACGATAGGACCAACTCACCATCCCCAAACAGGACTAACTCACCATCGCCAAGCAGGACCGACCCACTTTCACATGGACGAGAATTGCATGATCGACAACGGAAGGCCCGAGGACGTCAATTACCAGGACTAAACAAATCCAAAGAGGAAGTAGGTCAAGGAATGACCATTCATCAACCTCCGAAGGATTTGTACATGGTGTTAAAGTTCAATCTCACAAGACTCAGTAGCTAATAGTTTTATGTACTTCTCAAAAGTTAAATTCTATTAAATTATATATGACAGGAGAACAATTGTGGGCACATACAATAATCCATTGAAAGGGAAATACAGAATTCTATTCGTTCTTCTTTAGAGACGATGCAGTTATGATAGATGTTTTAGTACATATGGATAAAAGAACGACATATTGGGACAATATTACATCATAGGCAATCGCCAGAGAATGGTACATGCAAATTGTGGTTGTTTCTAAAGAAGGAATCTAATATCACCACATTGTATCCAATACAGGCAGTTTTGATCCGCACATGCTAATCGTCATCATTGGTTAGTTTCCAGAGGGTCATGGCGAGTATAACATAAGTGTAAATGTCCCGTAAAAAGCATCACAGCATATTTTAGAGATTTCGTTCCATGTATAGTCATGATATATCGTCTAATCGTGACGGCCGAGATTGTTCCATCATGCAGAGACACGATTTCTCTTTTAACGCAAAGCGTTTCTGTCCTTCAATTAAACATACGAGGGGAAAGGCGTAAACTGATTCAAATCGTAAAGATGATTAATAATTTTACTCCTTGTTATCTTTATTTAATTTCAAAACTTCTAAATTTACTGAATATTCAATTATAACTTATCGTTTAAATCTTTTGGTAACCTTAGTATAGTCAAGTTGAGAGAAATGTTAAAAAAGGGTCCTAAATCCTTTACATGGAACCAAAATTTCAAAATCAGTAACTCGTGTGAGGAATGTGCAAGACATTGGACAAAGAAAGAAGATGCTCAACTCGACAACCTTTCCGAATGGATAAAATGCATCAGAGTGTTACTTTTGTCTAGAATTTACCACTCACAAGCAACTGTGTCACCAGATTCGAGTCTATCTTTAAAGACCGTTATGTTATTTCAGAGCTTCCTTACCTTAAAGAGCATTATATTATCAATCCAGCGGACAAAGCATCACATTATTGGTACACATTTACTTGCAAATAGTATTATTTCGACAGCCTTGTTAAAGATTTTGATTTGAATTCGACACCTGAAAATCTTACTTTTGTCTCAAATACCTTTCTGTCTCTGAAAATAAACATTAAAGAAGTACCTATCAGTTATTCAGTCTCAAAAAATATAGGAAACCACAAATCGGCTCTCGTGTCCTTTGGCTTTGGCACAACCATACCTATGTGTACGGGGTTATGGTCATTATCCATATTTGTTACTCTTAACCATTGTAAAACGCTAAAACGAGTTGGAATTTAAATTGACAAAATGATTAGTCACGTAGATAAGGAGGTTACATTGTAGTGGTATATTATGAGACAACAATGAATTTTTTCCCCTTATTTTCTAAGAAAACTAAAATGTTTGTCTTATTGGAGATAGAGAATCCTAGAATAAAAAGAACGTCGGTATATATACACGGATTATCTAAATCAAGAGATTTCGGTATAAATATTATTCAAACATTTATAGTGTTAATACCGTTAATCATTTCAACACGTGTGACCGTAATGCTAGTACAACGACAAGAGCTGTTAATCTTAAGTTTCTTCAGTCGCTTAGGGTTGAATGGATATGGAGTTGACACTAAAGCAACAAGTGAAATAGGAAACATCCAGTCCGTAACACAAAATAGCCTCCATTGTTCATGTGCGTGTTTTATGTCCTCTCACGATGATGAATTGCAAGTTTGTCGCCTATACTCAGGCATGTACTTTTCAAGTATTTCGTAAAATTTATTGATTCGGCAAAGAAAACAAGATATTCATGAGTCCTCTATGCAATTTTGACAAGTCTGATAGCAGCGGAGGAAAAACCTTGACGAGCAGAAGCCAAGATATACTTTGCCAGATGACAAGAGAGTCACGTTCACAGACAATAATACTATATTACACGAAAACACCATCGCCAACACCAGACAGGACCAACTCAGCATTGCCAAATAGGGCCAAGTCACCATTACCATCTCACCATCGCCAAACAGGACCAACACCAGACAGGGAATTGCATAATCGCCAGAGAATTGTATATGAAATTCTGGTTGTCTCTAAACAAGGAGTCGGACATCAACGCCTTGTATCCAACACAGGCAATTTTGATCCCCACATGCTAATTATCACCATTGGTCACTTTCCAGAGGGAAGTGGCAAATATTACATAAGTGTAAATGTCTCCAAAAGCATCGCATAATATTTGAGAGATATTGCTCTATTAAAAGTACTCCAACAGAGAATGCAACACCATCAGTGACAAGAAATAACCAACAACGGAAATATACCATGGCGAATCCAATAACCATGAAAGAGCATCTTCTTTGCATACATTTAACATGTATAAAGTTTCAGGGAACAACCAAAGAATATCATCTTCTGTGCAGACCTACGACGACTCGAACAACAGGCAAGAATACCACCATCTATGCGAAGTCACAATACCTCGTCAAACATTCAATGTGCTTCTCCGCTTCTCCTTTTAGTCAGACAAATGATTCCTTTTTAAACAACCTAGGGCTCGTTATGATATATCGTCTGATGGCGACCGCTTATGACAGGAGAACAATTTTAAAGGGCACATACAATAATCTATTTATTATAAAGGGAAATACAGAATTCTATTCGTTTGTCTTTAGAAACGATGAAGTTAAGTACATATGACTAACAGAACGACATATGGGAACAGTGTTACATTACAGGCAATCGCCAGAGAAATATGGAAATTCTGGTTGTTTCTAAACAAGGAGTCGGACATCAACGCCTTGTATCATGCACAGGCAATTTTGATTTGCACATGCTAATTATCACAATTGGTCATTTTCCAGAGGGACGTGATGAGTATTACATAAGTGTAAATGTCTCCAAAAGCATCGCGTAATATTTGAGAAATATTGCTCTATTAACACGTACTCCAACAAGAAATACATCAACAACAACGGAAATAAGCCATGTTGGATCGAAAAGCCGTCAATAACCGTCAAAGATCATCTTCTTTGCATAGGTAAACAGTTTCAGCGAACAACCAAAGAATATCTTCTTCTGTACATACCCACGACGACTCGACCAACAGCCAAGGGATACCACCATCTAAGCAATATCACAATACCTCGTCCAGTATTCAATGTGCATCTCCTTTAAGTCAGATTAATTATATCTTTTTAAACAACCAAATCAGGGTTCGTTTCATGTTAAATAATTATATATAGTCTGATGGCGATTTTTCCATGCAGGGACACGCTTTATTTTTTAACTAAAAACGTTTCTGTCCCTCAATGTAACATTCGAAGGGGAAGGCATACACTGATTAAAATCGTTAAGATGATTTATGGTTTTGCTCCCAGTTATCTTCAAGATTTAATATACTTAATTTTGAAAATTCTTAATTCACTGATCATTCTATTATTGCTTATCGTTCAAATCTTTTGTTTCATGTACAATAATGATATATCGTCTGATAATGACCGCTCAGATTGTTCCATGCAGAGATACACCATTTATACAAAACATGAAGAATGGAATATTTTCATGATTTATTTAACTAACATAAGAGATTCATTTAACTAACAAAATCATATAAAACAATCAGCTGTGCACATCATATAATATTGTTCTCAAAATCAGTATTGACCAGACCAAGCTTAATACTTTAACATATACAAAAAATGAAAAATAAAAGTAAAAAAATCAATTTTTTTAAGTATTTTAGTTTTTTTTTAAGCCGAGCTGATCTCAGCAAACCTGAAAATCTATTAAAACGGATGACTTAATTAGAATCCGTTAAAGCGTATACCTAAAACCGACCCGGGGGATGACCCCTGCAGGCAAGCAACATAAATCGCCAAAGTGGCATTTGATTGGTCTCGGCAGGCATATGTATTTAAATCTCTGCAGGCAAACTTCAAATGTTAAACACCTTAAAATTCAATAGCATTATTTCAGAATAGATAATTTTCTGCATGGACCAGACATGCATGTTTCGGGTACTTAACCACAAATGGCCCAGTGCTGTCCCTGCGGGCATCTAATTAGAAGTGCAGAATGTTATAAGACCTATACATATATAAATAAATTAAGAAAAAAAACTACTATACAATGAATTGGGGCAAATAATTCCCCAGAATTACAACTTACTACAGATAAAAACTTGATATTCGATAATGGTACATGAGCAGTCCCAATTATGTAAGTGATAAGGAAATAGATTTGCGCATGCGTCGACCTGATCAGCTGTGGATTTTCATCGTAAAAAAACTCGATATCGATGGGTTGAAGAATGTAGAACTTTAAAATTAACGTAAGTGTTTTGAATATTTATCCCTGACATGGTCGCCATAACACTTTCTATATAGACATAGCCTCAGATAGTGCATGTATTTTAGATATTGTTCTTATTTTCGTGCATGATCATGGACGGCGGGTGCGGCTAGCCAACAGGTGATGCTTACTCCTCCCGGGCACCTGGTCCCACCTCTAAATTGCTAGGGGTCTGCAGTGTTTCCATCACTTTTTTTCAAAAGTACCCTATACCCTTTGAATTGGGAAAAACAGCGACAAAACATTGAAATTGGGAATTTTTCTTAAGTATTGATTTTTCACACAAAGCTATCAACATGTTAAGAATAACTAATGCAGGAAGTTAGAGGAAGTTATATTCACCATTTCAATAACTATATCAATAATACAGCAATTGTATCAGTCTTGCCATCGGTGACTTCGTGGATACAAGATGGAGTTGTGTCATGACTTCCATGAACTGTGACCTCAGTCTCCGAGACAGAGCAAGCTACGTCGACGTTAACGTTCACATCAACTTCTTTTTATTCCCCTGTATGGCGGTATCTGTCTGATGATCTGATACAGGAGTACGGTTTGATGGCGTTTGCTTTTTAAAAGCTAATTTTAGTTAGACCCTTTGCGTCTTTCGGTCGGAGCCTCGCATTGTGCGACATCGTTTTTTACTTTCATTTCAGCATCACGATCACTTGAACACTTGAAACAAGTTTCCTTCAACTCGGATGATTTAAGCGTTTGAGATACTTGGGTATCGGAATGAAAAGTTTGAAACATTTTCGGTCGGATTTTTACGGACAATTCGACAGTTGACTAATTGGGAATTTCCGTAATTTTTTGGGAAAATTTCGCCAAATTTGACGTGGGGAAATTGCCGATTATCAGTATAAAAATACTTCAAATGGAAACACTGGTCTGTCGATGCTCAATTTTGTGCTCTATTATGAGTGCTGTTGAGATTATCGTCAGGATCTTTTTTTAACTCATTTGTGATTGTAAATATGTGATTTAATCAGGGATTTAGGACCACTGGCTGTAAGGAAACATTTTATTACAAGATTCCATTGTTCCTAATATCGTCTGACTAATGTAAACAAACATTACGAGTGGAGTGACCTGTGACTTGGTATGAATTTAGCCAGAGTTTAATCCAGAGTGTTTACGTCCATAAAAGACGAAGACTTTCTTCCTCGTCTTCTTCAAATTCATCTTTTACTCAGTCCAGTAAAAAAAAACTAAAAGACATTCTCCTCTGTCTCTACTAAAAAGGACATCCCTGTTAGGAACGCCAATGGGACTGGCTATGGGAGGAACTGCTGATTCTATGTTAGCTAATATGGGAGTGATTCAAGGGACTAAGCATGGCGGATGTAACTTAACGTCTACTCCGCAATTAACCTCCAGGGACCCATGACCCTGTAGTCACATCACAAGCTAACTTGATGCCACGCATATCAAATGAGGATATTTTCAGGATCGGTTTGACAGTCTAATCTATGATGTTTGCTGAAATTATAAAATGGTAAAAACAATGGTAAATGCGAAGTATGCAACTCTTGTGGACTGTTGTACTCAACTAGCAAATGAAAATAAAATAATTAAAGCACGAAATAGATGAGTTGGAGCAGTATAGTCGCCGTAGTTGCATTCGAATTTTTCGTGTAGCAGAAACCGAAACTGACACAAATATCAAGTTGTTCTCGATATTGCCAAGGAATTAGATGTTCCAATCATCCCCATAGACCTAACAGTTTCCCATAGAGTTGGACCCCCACAAAAACTAATCGATAACGAGTTAACGAAGATCCTGACGATAATCTCAACAGCACTCACAATAGAGCGCAAAATTGGGCATCGACGGACCCCTAGTAAGCTAGAGGTGGGACAAGTCGCCCGGGAGAAGTAAGCATACAAGGGCAATTATTGCTTGCATCACGAATCAAGGGGAGGAAAGGTGTCTTTATTAATCAGGACCTCACGAAGACCCGTAAAAAACTGGCTAAACACGCTCGTCAAATCGCACAACATGGCAAGGCTCAATCAAGCTTTATAGAGGATGGTAAGATCTTTGTTGTGGATTTCGCAGGCAAAAAGCACCTAATCACGGATCCTGTCCACATGATTACGGCGAAAAACAAACTCTGCAGGACTATATCATGTCAATTTATTCAGATGAAGGCGAACGTTCTGATAAAGTGGAAAACCGAGAGACTAGATACTTGTAACCACGTCACTGCTTTTTGTTTACATAAATACGAAGTGAATTACATTGGTTGTGGACAAACAGAAATATTTCCATGAAACAAAATTTTTTACCAAGGTTAACTGATGAGATCAAAATATTAATGCGTAAGCGTAATAGGGCTCGGAAAAACTTAAGTCATTAAACATTGAATTTGTAAGAAATAAATATAAACATAATAGAAACCTAGTTGTTGACCTCCTTAGAAATTCCAAACGAAAATATCACGAATCATTCCGTCCGTCGATGCTCAATTTGGTGCTTTATTGTGAGTGCTGTTGAGATTATCGTCAGAATCTTCTTTAACTCATTATGCGACAAAATTAAATCAAATAAATTTGCAGGAAGAGACGGGTGGAAGTTGGTTTGTTTCCAATAAATCTACGAAATTTGAAGTACTTATCTCTAATGATGGCAGCATTATCTTTATGACACTGAGATGGCTAATATTCGAAATATTTTTTTTTTGACTTTCCAATCAAATATTGACACTTCCCATTCTCTCCCTGATGACCATATAGATTCAGAACAAAATTCTTGTATTTCACATGAAACTAGTATTTTAAATGATAATGTAACAGACGTTTTGAATACACTAAATACTGATAAAGCATTAAGACATGATGGTACAGGCCCACATTTGCTAAAGGAAGCTGCCTATGAATTAACGTATCCTTTGCGTAAATTATTTAATTGATCCTTGTCTTCTAAAGAGTTCCCTTCCATTTGGAAAATAGCCAATGTGGATCCATTTGTTTTTTGGAAAAACGATCATAAGAACTCTGGAAACTATAGACCGGTTTCTTTATATTGTGTAATTAGTAAAGTTTTTGAAAAATGTGTATATAAGTACCTTCATAATCTTTACTGGGGGGGGGGGTTCTACTATAAACCAATTACTTTTTATTATGATTTTTCTAAAGCCCTTGTTTACGGTAAAGAGGTGAGAGTAATATTTTTGATATGAGCAAAGCTTTTGAAAGGGTGTGGCATCAGGGTCTATTATACAAATTGAAGAAAATGGGGATTTCTGATCTCTTGATTTTGATAGGAAACAAAAAATAGTGATTAATGGGAAAGAATCTAATATAAGGATTAAAGCGGGGGTATCTCAGGGATCTATTTTGGGGCCTTTTTTCTTTTTGATATTCATTAATGACATTGTTCTCGAGATTGGGTGCACAATTAAACTTTTCGCGGATAATACGTCTATTTGATAATAATAATTGAAAATATTTACCATAGTGCTAATGTTTTAAATGAAAATCTTGTAAAAGTTCATGAATGGTCTCAAAAATGGTTAGTATCATTTAATCCTAACAAAACTAAAAGTATGACAATAAGTAGAAAACAAACCCAAACCAATCATCTTCCCCTTTCTCTCAATAATGTAGCTGCTGTAAAAGAAGGATCAAATCATAAACATTTAGGATTAATCATAAACACAACTTGTCAATGGTGGTCTGAGCACAAAGATAAAATTATTTCAAAGGCAACTGTGAAGCTAAATATCCTCAGAAGCTTAAAATTTGACATAGACCGAAAAACATTTGAAATTCGATACTTTGCTTTTGTAAGACCTATCCTTGAATGTGATGATATAATTTTTGATAATTTTCCCATGTTTACTCTAAAGATAAACTAGAAAAAAATAAATTTAGAAGCCGCGTATTTTAACTTGGGTAACGAAACTAGTAGGTTAGACGTGTTATATGAAGAGGTGGTATGGAATAACTTAGATAAACGAAAGGAAAAGCATAAACTGATGCATTTCTTAAGATGTTCAAGATCTTATTTCACAACAACATAATCAAATACATGTACATAGATACTCTGATCAAATACTAAATAAACACATAATAGAGGTCGGACATTTAAAACGTATCAGTAAACGTATCGTATCAGAAGACGTATCGTGGCTATTCCCCTGTTCGTAACGGTGCAAGTATCCGAAATGCTGCAATACTCCGATAAAATGAATTTTTTTTACCTTGCAATTGAATATTTAAAACATCTTCGACGAATAAGACTAATAGGTTCTATCATGATCTACTGAGTGAGACATAAAAATTTACACGAGTGACGGAAATGTCTTCTTTTGAAACTTTTCCCGAGTGGAGCGTAGCTATGCTCTACGACATCACATCGTAGCTACCTTGCAGTTATACAAGAAATATGACACTATACGCAGCACAAAAGGAGTGCAAACAACCACGTTCACAGACAATGTCGGATCCATCCAATAAAGGGCGAATGCACGTCACTTGAAAAAAAGAAGATACAATAGCCCAAAAGAAATATAACTCTATAATATAGTTTCATTATTTAATTGGTCTCAGTGGACGAGGAAGAGGAAGACTCGTCATAAAAAAGGTTTTTTGTTTTGTTTTTAGAAGATGCTTCAGAAGCTGAATTTTCATTTCTTATCAACGATTTTAGACTAGAATTTTTATGTTTTTTATGCCTTTTGCTCTGCCTTCCTTCAGCATTTTGTGCCTTGGATCCGGTGATCCTGAGCGGCGTTCCGGATGGCTCCTGATTCGTGGCCTTGAGGATCCAGGCTGTGGTCTTCCAGATCTAGATGTACTAGTACTTGGCGGCAGGCTCCTTGTGGAGATTTGTTAAGAGGGGACACGACTCCTGTTGAGGAAACATCCCTCTTCTCCATCAGATGGATATGTGTCAACTGCTCACTATTGAATTAAATAAAAACAGGTAGCCTGTCGAACGTTTGATTTTAAATGCATGACATTGGCTTTTATAGTAACCGTGACCTTGACCTTCTACATCATTTTTGTTTTGCTGATTACATGTAAATTAACTAAATTAATTAGGTACATCGACTTAATACATCATTTGAAATAAGTAGTACGTATGTTCTTAAAAGCTTGATCGCCTTTTGTCCGTCACATATCCCCAAGAGGAAAATAAAAGGAGCTGAAAAGACGAAAAATCTGCCCTTAAAAGTTGAAATTTGAAAATGGAAATTTCCACACAAAAAAAGTAAAATTCATACCTATACGGAATCCCATCAAAAATCAACAAAAAAACGGTGGGTTTTTTTTTTTATTGATCATTGTCCCCCCGGATATACGGAACGCAACTTGTAATGATGGCGCATATCCATGATAATAATATTCTGGTGAAGTGGGGTTCTGTATCTCCGGGGTAACAGAACCACAGAGACAAAAAAAACAAAAAAAGGAAAGGGTGCATTTTTTTTCAAAAATCAATCTTTTAGACCATAAACATGAGAAAATATGGCAAATAAGACTACTTTTTCTATCTAATTCGACCAAAAATATGTTCTGAATATGATCGAATGAAGTGCACAAGAATTAGGAACAAAATAAGCAAGAACGATGTTATGTTCTCCGTCAATTTGTATAATTCGCATTAAAAGACTTACATTTCAGACTTTGAATACGAAATGAACCCGTATTTTAAGTTCCGGATTTCATTATTCATGTTATTAACCAATTAAAGGAGATTGAACTTTCGATGTTTAATTCCGATATACATTGAAAACATATTAGATGTCTTTTTCGTTAATATTTAATTTTTGCAAAAATATTTTGGTATGAATAAATAAATCATTGATTAAAAAAGTACCTTATCTCCACGTCGTCAAGAGCATCCCTATTGTCCATAAGACTTGCAAGCTTCTCTCTTAATCTTTATCGAATTTAAATTTGTTGTTGTCATTTTCCATGTAAAAATGCCTGGTAGGCCCTGGCAACATGTCCCTTTTTCTCGTATTTCTTGAATTATGAAATTAAACTCTCCAGGATGACAAATAAAGCTCCTTAGGAACAGTCATATTTTCTCTCTGCTGAATCTAAGGCTCTCTTCGATCTGATTTTATTCAAAAGAAGGTCTCAGATATACATTTTATACCTTTATATATAAATATTATATTATATCTGTTACCTTTTCTGAATGTAATCTGAATATTTAAAGGAAAAAATGTTTTGATCCCGCCTTGGTTTGAACCCCCTACCCTACTTTGAAAAAAAGTTTTCTATTGAATTCATGCGTTTTAGCCGCATTATGTTCAAAATGAGAAATTATCAATCATCAATGAAACACTTTTCTCTAAACTACTATACAATTAAATTTTTATTTTTCCGTCTTTTTTCATAGGAATAGGGTAGGGGGACAACGTTCAGTTGATAAGGCACTAACTATACCATGAACATTATTTCTATTCAAATAGATTCAAACAATTGAAATACAACGTGTTCAAATTCTAATTTTTGATAAAGAAAAAGATATCTGCACAAGTATATGCACACGTATGACTCTTACGTCCCTCCTGTTTTTTATGTTTAGTTTTTGTTTTGTTTTGATGTATGGCAAGCATTACCAAAACCAATTAGAAATAAATATTGACTTTCGGTCATGTAAAGAGTGAAATTTGCTATAAATAAATAAATGAAATAAATAAACGCAATGCATGACCCTTTCTTTTTTATCTATCTAAGCAAAGAGAGGTCTCTATTGGAGTCCCGCAGGGCTCGATTATAGGGCCTTTGTTTTTCATTTTATTTGTTAACGACTATCCCAAATGTCTTCAACACTCTACTGTTACAGTATATGCTGACGATACCACACAAGATGTCACTGACAAGTCATTAGATGTTATAGAATGTAAGATGTATATGATGATATAATTTCTCCGCCCTCGTAGATAAGGCAATGAGGTGAGAAACAAGACATCCCTGGTACTACCACTCTACATGTAAAATTAACAAGTCTCGTTTGATCATAATGAGCAATGCGAAAATTAGTCTACGATCGAACTTATACGTAAGCGCTTATTCTCTGGTAAACGAGCTTCCATTTTTTCCGTATTTAATATTATTCCCAGGTATGCTTAAATGGATAGAACTCAAGAATAGGGATATGGTCATTATCCATATTTGTCATTCTATTTCTTTAGCTGACCCGTCTGTCATCTTAGCTGACAGAGGAATATTCATTTTCTTAAGATCGACTGAAAGGTTTCCATAGTTCTTTAGAAGTCTGCATATGGTTTTTCAATTACAAAAAATAATCAAGTAGATGAAGTATGTGCTGACTTTAAAAACAATAGACCCAATCCAGCTTACAGCCTGTGAAAGATTGTTACAATTATTTGGACTCTATCTGCCACCAAGAACGAGTTGAGTGTAAAAGTAATACAGATAAACATCAAAGAATTACCTAACCGTCATTCAGTCTCAAACTCGAGAAGGCAAAGCAAAATCGTGAGAATTCCCATCGAAACGGTTGCGAACCCCGAAATGAACAACATTCCGAAGTGAGACCAGGTGCCCGGGGAGAGCCAGCGTCCCCTGACCGCATTGCAACACCCGTCGCAACATCTCCATGGAAACCTGTCAAATTCGGTGATTGTCTTGATGCACATATCAGGTAAGTATGTCCCGTCCGGCGACGATGAGAACCATTCAATCACAATGTAGAATGTCACTGATCATTATGGAAAGGGGGATCTCATATGCTTTTAGTACATCCCATAGCGACCGAAGAACCTCCTCAATGATGATCTTAGCCGTTGTGCAACAGAGAAATCCACTTAATACCATGAAAAAGCCACAGATATGTGTGGATTGGTATAGTTTTGAAAGCGTCGGTTATATCGGTCTTCATTAACCAAGCCAAATCAAAGAGATTTGTCCACTCGTATGATTGCGATGGAGATGTGACGTACTCCTGCATGATATCCGTTACGTAAGTCGTTGATAAGGTAAACAGTGAATGTTTAATATGGGTGTTCACTCGGAAATAGTTCCAAAATGTCTGTGTTTATTAGAGTTTTAATACCGGCAATATTCCCCCAGAGCAATTGCCCCGCTGCTCTGAGTTATTTATCCATTTTTTTTTAAATTTGGACAAGTATATTTAGGATGTTCCCCTTTACAGTAGAGACACACATGGTAGTTGCAACTCAAAAGTTTATGCTTATGAATTTGAAGACGTTTAACATTTGTAACCTTTGTCACCGTTGTAATCGTTACATTTCTCCTTTCCCTCGTAGAAACCCCGCCTCTTACCATATGTATCTTTCTCCGAGTCCCGATTCTTTTTCGCAAATTTCTTATTGTCCTTAGTCATAGGACAAAATCCAGTGGTGTGCAATATGCTATTGCACAACGAACAGGATGCAGCTCTCACATTAGCAAAAATGTTACGGAATAACGAATTGTTCCGAATCAATCAGTCAATTAAAATATCATTGTACCTAAGATGCGCTGCAGTCGTGAGGATAAACTGTTTATGGTATTCATAAAACCCTTTTCCTTGGTATATTGTGGCCATTTCTGCTATATCATGTTTATAACTGTCCAGCTCGGCCTTCTGGACAGATACACCGAGCACATAACTGTTTTGTAAGTACCAAAGGCTTGAATAAATTCCCCTATTGAAAGCACTTTATTCAAGCGAGAATCGGATTTATGATTTTGACACGACTGAGTTGACGAATTTGGATTCATAGTTTCATAAAAAAAGGCCTGCATAATCTGATAGGGGATAAGCATAGCTGCCAAATTTACATCCCTACCTTGGATGATTTGTTGTCTTAATTGTGCTTTAACCGTTTTCAACTGCGGGCAGGGATTCCATACTTTTCCAAAATGGGCCTCTCCGGTATACTGTGCAACGTTTGAAATTGGCAGGAATTGTGCTGCCGTGGTCTCTTCCTGCAGCCGCTGGTATCAGAGTTCCTAAACGCGGAAAATGCTATGGTGAAAGAACCGGAGCCAGAGCCAGGGGATCTACGAGTATCTACATTCGGGGCACTATTGGTCTGGGTCACATCGGATCTTGTTCCTTGTGGAGATTGACTGGGTCTTCCAATATTTCTATTTTCTAATGTCTGTACTTTCGTATTTAGTGATGTAAAAGAATCTTGTAGTTTGGAAGCTGTATTTGAAAGTCTTGCCACTATACATTATATCGTATCACTCAGTGTGTCTTGGACGCCGCCATTGTTGTTAAAATAATGCACGCCTGCAATGTTGTCTTCGTTTGTGGAATTGTGGGTAATAAGGCCAGCTCTATTTTCTCATGCGGATAATTCACGGAGGTACCATTCCATGCTTATGTCATTCCTCCCTTTACCGCGTCAAGGTCCAATTGCCCGGCAGTTCTGGGTCGTAACTGATCGTGTTCTGGAACGTCTCTGCGTGGGTGGCATTTATTTCGTTTTCAGATTAAATTTGTTTCTACAGCGACAGTTCCAGTTTAAAAATAATCCAAAAGAACCAAATATTACTTTAAAAGAGTTCCTTACTTTTATTTAAAATATATATGTCCGAGTAATAAGAACAAACAACTTTAGATACAACGCACGCTGGACTTCTACAATTACATCGAAATAATGAGCTGTCCTTTGATTGGCTAAACCGCCTAATCATACCATAATACAGATTCGTAAAATAACAAAACGAATAAATGATCGAGCGCGATAGAAAAGCAACAATTGTGTATAAACTACAATTTACAAGTTAAATGCACAAAGGCGTGTTGGTCCCTCATTGAAATATTTGAAGGGAAAGGCACAAACTAATTCAAATCTCAAAGATATTTTATGGTTTTATTCATAGTTATTTTGAAGATTTAATATATCTAATTTTGAAAATTCTTTATTCGCTTATTCTATTACTACTTATCCTTCAAATCTTACGGTGACCTTAGTATAGCCAAGAACGACAAGTTTTTATGCACATAAAATTCATATAAATCCGTACAAACAACGTTTTATCGCTGGTTTCTCAAAATTTTCAACCGTATCTGTGTTGATCTTACTCACGAAAGTTTTATCTTATATCAAATCTGGAAATCTGAAAGTACGGTAACATGCGATTTTGATACACAATCGGCTCGTGTAAGAGCAATCTGTTGGGTGGAGATTAAGCCCTCTCACAAAAGAAGAAGAATAACCGAACCGTGTGAGACGGGTGAGATATTGAAGTTATCGGTCCTCATCCCCCCAAAATACATTTCTTAAATGTGTATGATATCAATTATCTTCAATTCACATTTGATCGATCGACGAGCACATCTTTTGTTAATTTTTGCCCATCAACCCAATACTTGTCTTCATAATAATAAACATAATGTTACAATCAACCAGATGTGGATTTTAAAGAATTCGAAGGAACTTTTTGAACATCTGAAATCCACTCATTTTATCACAGTCCATTCGATCCAATCCTTTGACTTTTCGACACTTTTTACTACATTCCCACATTCTAAATTGAAAGAAAGACTAGCAAAAATTATAAGTTATGCGTTTATAAGAAAGAACAGCAATTGTACATGTTAATACAAACTTATTGTTCTTAACTATGACAAAACCTACTTTGTAAAAGAAAAGTCCGATTCTGAAAATAAGTACAATGAAACAGATACTATTCAGATGCGAAACTTCCTGACCGACAAAATTTTTGTGGTATTTGGAGGAAAGGTCTTCCAGCGAATTGTCGAAATTCCAATGGGAACCAATTATGCCCCACTCCTTGCCGACATTTTTCTTCACTCGTACGAAGCTGTATTCAGTCAATATTTGGTCTCTGAAGGGAAAAGATACTTAGTTTCTGACTTCACTTACAGATACATAGACTATGTGTTGTCCATCAATAATCCAAAATTCTTGATTACCTCAGCAGAATCTATCTATGAGCTTGAAGTCAAAGAAACTACAGAGACAAAGAATTCAGCATCTATTTGGACATAATGTTGTCCTACGACACTGATGGTCACATGAACACCCCACTCTATGACAAACGCGAGGACTTCAGCATCACAAACTTTCCTTTTCTGAGTAGCATCATCCCTTCATCGACTGCGTAATGCATGTTCATATGTCAATTGATATGTTACGTATGTCAGAGCAGGTACTAAATTTACAGATTTTATTCTGAGAGCTTAGCGTCTTTCAGATAAGTTTCTCAATCAGGGATACGTTTGTGATAAGTGTACATTGACACAGGAATCCTACTTTATATAAAATGATTTCGAGTTAGTTCAATGAGTTTGAAAGGTCATGATACATACACACATACATACACATACTCTCTGAATAACTGTTAGGTACTTCTTTGATGTTTATCTTTAAGAAAACATTGGAATGAATAATGATGCGTTTTTAATTGCAGTCCAATTGTAGATTCTTCAAGAAGGTAGAGAGTTGGAACCCTTCGACATTATATATTTATTAAGGTATTTGGAAGCAGTTAAAAATAACTACATTTGTTAACCAGTAAATACTAAGGAAGGTATTTGTCTTAGAATTCCTTCAAACATGTGTATCGAATTGATCGTAGTATGGTTCAGAAAGACTATCCTGAATATGTATACCCTTTTATGAAACATTATCTTCGTATTTGATTAACCTTATATGCATCGAATTTCACCGATTTCAGGTCAATATATTTGTCTCTGAACTATGTCATGAAACTGAAAGGAAGTTCGACTTAAGAAGGGTGGACCTTCTCATTAAACCTTCTGTTTGCTCAAGGAAGCGTTGTGTATATAAAACGTTCTATTTGCTCAAGGAAGCGTTGGATGTATAAAACCATTTCATGTATTTAGATAACAGTAGGAGCAGTAAGGAATAACAAACAAGATGGGATTTAAATCAAAGGAACTGAATCCATTTATACATTGGATATTTCTAGAAAATGTATTTCATTCATCACCCTTTCATAACATGAATTTACAATCAAACAAGGGATAGACCAGATGCATCAGAAGCCCTTGATATATTCTTTGTTTATATCATTCAGTCTTCCCTCAGATCATAGTAAAAAGTAAAATTTTAAAAAGTCTGTATTGTTTCATCTGTCTATTTAATGAAATGTCTGCTTATTCTAACCTAGGCCTCCAATTGTTTTGTTGGTTCCAATTGTTTTGTTGGTACACACGGTAAGATTTGGGGTACCTGTAAAGTGCGAAACGAAACAAAAACGAAACGAAACGGCGATTTTCCTCTTTTTCTCATTTTCTTTAAGTTTTATCTTTTGTTTCTATCTGTTTCGTTTCGTTTCGATCTGTTTCGTTTCGTTTTGTTTCGTTTCGATCTGTTTCGTTTCGTTTTGTTTCGTTTCGATTTGTTTCGTTTCGTTTCGTTTTTGTTTCGTTTCGCACTTTACAGGGACCCTAAGGTTTGTCGTATAATCGTTTTTATAAGATTTTCAGAATCATACAAGTCTATATTAGATATAGAGCTGTGCTCTATTCTTAATACAAGTCTTATAATATCTCTTAATCTCTGGCCAATGAAATCACTCTGTCCTCAATATTTATCAACATCTGTAACTAGAAATATCTATTCTTGGAAAACCCTGAAGTACATGTGCGTCCATTGAGGTCAAAATCCTAAATTGAACATTGAAAAAAATAATTTTAACAAATTTTAAACTTCGGAGGTAGAGGATTTGTTGAGATCCTTCGCAAGTAGAATTTCAAAAAAGTCAAGAGATAGTGCTCTGGTTAGATTTTCTATTACTTTTAGGAGCGCTTCTTTTAGGAGTCCATGATGGACACTAAGTTTCTCTATAATTCTTGCATGACCTAGTTCAGTATTTTCTTATATTCTCTTTCTTTTGAGTCAATTTCTTTCATGCTTATGTTTCATTTTGACTTCAGTAAATGAGATATTTTAGCAGGAGAAAACCAAGTGAAGTAGATTGTTTGTTTACAGATTTATAAGATTTGCATTGCCGTGCGTACAGTAGAATCTTACAAGAATGTCAAATCGTATCATACAAGTCTTATAAGACTAGTCTTACCTTAAACGGATGAATTTCTATTTTTTTTACAAAGAGTAAATCATATATATTAAGAGGGCATAGACCTAAAACATTAGACATCAAACAAATCGACGTTACACAGGTAACAGTCGGAAAAAAGGACAGCATGTGAAACCGGTCTGTTACCAAACATGAGCAATGACCGTCAGACATCAAAACGACAAACAGACAAGAAATGAAGAAATCTTCTATATACACATGCAAATTTTACATATATCGCCTGGATGTGTTCCTTACATATGACTTCCCTAGGTTCAGTCTAAGTTAGCGCAGTGGAAGCGCACTCCCTTCTCACATCTAAGGTCCTGGATTGGAATCCCAGATTCGGCAAAGGGTCGTATGAGGGAGGGTAGGTGATCATACACCCAGACATCGGGAGCTTTTTTTCTCCGGGTATTCTGGTTTCCTCCTGCTCCTAGGACCCACACGCCAACATCTGAGCCTACATGAGACATTGATACATGTATACGTCGTGTAATTTGTTTGTTAAACGTTGCAAAATAAATAAAGTTTAATTTATAGTCTACGTTGGTTTCCTTTCAACAGGGAAATTTTGCTTACCGTTGACACGTGATGTAGCGTACGGATATGACCCCTATTATTCCGTATGATTGTTTCTCAATCCTTGTTTTCTTCCGTTTCCTTATGATTGAATGTTAAACGTCTTCAAATTCAATAGCATCATTTAAGAACAGATACGTTTACAACATTAACCAGAATTGCACGATTCGGTTACTTAACCCTCGTCAATGACCATCAATCTAAACAATGTAATATTGCCAAAGGGTGTGAAAATTACAATGTACAAAAATTACCTGAATACGTAGCAGGATTGGCGGGATATGATGCTAAAGGACCCAAAAAGATATTTTGATAGCAGAAATTTTCGAATGCGTTGAAGAAACAATCAATCGAATTTGATCGAATTATCTATGTGCTGTTACATTTTTATTTTACATTTGTCGGCTCGTGTAAGAGCAATCTGTTGGGTGGAGATTAAGCCCTCTCACAAAAGAAGAAGAATAACCGAACCGTGTGAGACGGGTGAGATATTGAAGTTATCGGTCCTCATCCCCCCAAAATACATTTCTTAAATGTGTATGATATCAATTATCTTCAATTCACATTTGATCGATCGACG
The DNA here is from genome assembly GCA_028142955.1 of Pinctada fucata. Taxonomy (NCBI): domain Eukaryota; kingdom Metazoa; phylum Mollusca; class Bivalvia; order Pterioida; family Pteriidae; genus Pinctada; species Pinctada fucata. Next base: position 32,997,124 of record AP027112.1, on the reverse strand, counting down.
AGCACATCTTTTGTTAATTTTTGCCCATCAACCCAATACTTGTCTTCATAATAATAAACATAATGTTACAATCAACCAGATGTGGATTTTAAAGAATTCGAAGGAACTTTTTGAACATCTGAAATCCACTCATTTTATCACAGTCCATTCGATCCAATCCTTTGACTTTTCGACACTTTTTACTACATTCCCACATTCTAAATTGAAAGAAAGACTAGCAAAAATTATAAGTTATGCGTTTATAAGAAAGAACAGCAATTGTACATGTTAATACAAACTTATTGTTCTTAACTATGACAAAACCTACTTTGTAAAAGAAAAGTCCGATTCTGAAAATAAGTACAATGAAACAGATACTATTCAGATGCGAAACTTCCTGACCGACAAAATTTTTGTGGTATTTGGAGGAAAGGTCTTCCAGCGAATTGTCGAAATTCCAATGGGAACCAATTATGCCCCACTCCTTGCCGACATTTTTCTTCACTCGTACGAAGCTGTATTCAGTCAATATTTGGTCTCTGAAGGGAAAAGATACTTAGTTTCTGACTTCACTTACAGATACATAGACTATGTGTTGTCCATCAATAATCCAAAATTCTTGATTACCTCAGCAGAATCTATCTATGAGCTTGAAGTCAAAGAAACTACAGAGACAAAGAATTCAGCATCTATTTGGACATAATGTTGTCCTACGACACTGATGGTCACATGAACACCCCACTCTATGACAAACGCGAGGACTTCAGCATCACAAACTTTCCTTTTCTGAGTAGCATCATCCCTTCATCGACTGCGTAATGCATGTTCATATGTCAATTGATATGTTACGTATGTCAGAGCAGGTACTAAATTTACAGATTTTATTCTGAGAGCTTAGCGTCTTTCAGATAAGTTTCTCAATCAGGGATACGTTTGTGATAAGTGTACATTGACACAGGAATCCTACTTTATATAAAATGATTTCGAGTTAGTTCAATGAGTTTGAAAGGTCATGATACATACACACATACATACACATACTCTCTGAATAACTGTTAGGTACTTCTTTGATGTTTATCTTTAAGAAAACATTGGAATGAATAATGATGCGTTTTTAATTGCAGTCCAATTGTAGATTCTTCAAGAAGGTAGAGAGTTGGAACCCTTCGACATTATATATTTATTAAGGTATTTGGAAGCAGTTAAAAATAACTACATTTGTTAACCAGTAAATACTAAGGAAGGTATTTGTCTTAGAATTCCTTCAAACATGTGTATCGAATTGATCGTAGTATGGTTCAGAAAGACTATCCTGAATATGTATACCCTTTTATGAAACATTATCTTCGTATTTGATTAACCTTATATGCATCGAATTTCACCGATTTCAGGTCAATATATTTGTCTCTGAACTATGTCATGAAACTGAAAGGAAGTTCGACTTAAGAAGGGTGGACCTTCTCATTAAACCTTCTGTTTGCTCAAGGAAGCGTTGTGTATATAAAACGTTCTATTTGCTCAAGGAAGCGTTGGATGTATAAAACCATTTCATGTATTTAGATAACAGTAGGAGCAGTAAGGAATAACAAACAAGATGGGATTTAAATCAAAGGAACTGAATCCATTTATACATTGGATATTTCTAGAAAATGTATTTCATTCATCACCCTTTCATAACATGAATTTACAATCAAACAAGGGATAGACCAGATGCATCAGAAGCCCTTGATATATTCTTTGTTTATATCATTCAGTCTTCCCTCAGATCATAGTAAAAAGTAAAATTTTAAAAAGTCTGTATTGTTTCATCTGTCTATTTAATGAAATGTCTGCTTATTCTAACCTAGGCCTCCAATTGTTTTGTTGGTTCCAATTGTTTTGTTGGTACACACGGTAAGATTTGGGGTACCTGTAAAGTGCGAAACGAAACAAAAACGAAACGAAACGGCGATTTTCCTCTTTTTCTCATTTTCTTTAAGTTTTATCTTTTGTTTCTATCTGTTTCGTTTCGTTTCGATCTGTTTCGTTTCGTTTTGTTTCGTTTCGATCTGTTTCGTTTCGTTTTGTTTCGTTTCGATTTGTTTCGTTTCGTTTCGTTTTTGTTTCGTTTCGCACTTTACAGGGACCCTAAGGTTTGTCGTATAATCGTTTTTATAAGATTTTCAGAATCATACAAGTCTATATTAGATATAGAGCTGTGCTCTATTCTTAATACAAGTCTTATAATATCTCTTAATCTCTGGCCAATGAAATCACTCTGTCCTCAATATTTATCAACATCTGTAACTAGAAATATCTATTCTTGGAAAACCCTGAAGTACATGTGCGTCCATTGAGGTCAAAATCCTAAATTGAACATTGAAAAAAATAATTTTAACAAATTTTAAACTTCGGAGGTAGAGGATTTGTTGAGATCCTTCGCAAGTAGAATTTCAAAAAAGTCAAGAGATAGTGCTCTGGTTAGATTTTCTATTACTTTTAGGAGCGCTTCTTTTAGGAGTCCATGATGGACACTAAGTTTCTCTATAATTCTTGCATGACCTAGTTCAGTATTTTCTTATATTCTCTTTCTTTTGAGTCAATTTCTTTCATGCTTATGTTTCATTTTGACTTCAGTAAATGAGATATTTTAGCAGGAGAAAACCAAGTGAAGTAGATTGTTTGTTTACAGATTTATAAGATTTGCATTGCCGTGCGTACAGTAGAATCTTACAAGAATGTCAAATCGTATCATACAAGTCTTATAAGACTAGTCTTACCTTAAACGGATGAATTTCTATTTTTTTTACAAAGAGTAAATCATATATATTAAGAGGGCATAGACCTAAAACATTAGACATCAAACAAATCGACGTTACACAGGTAACAGTCGGAAAAAAGGACAGCATGTGAAACCGGTCTGTTACCAAACATGAGCAATGACCGTCAGACATCAAAACGACAAACAGACAAGAAATGAAGAAATCTTCTATATACACATGCAAATTTTACATATATCGCCTGGATGTGTTCCTTACATATGACTTCCCTAGGTTCAGTCTAAGTTAGCGCAGTGGAAGCGCACTCCCTTCTCACATCTAAGGTCCTGGATTGGAATCCCAGATTCGGCAAAGGGTCGTATGAGGGAGGGTAGGTGATCATACACCCAGACATCGGGAGCTTTTTTTCTCCGGGTATTCTGGTTTCCTCCTGCTCCTAGGACCCACACGCCAACATCTGAGCCTACATGAGACATTGATACATGTATACGTCGTGTAATTTGTTTGTTAAACGTTGCAAAATAAATAAAGTTTAATTTATAGTCTACGTTGGTTTCCTTTCAACAGGGAAATTTTGCTTACCGTTGACACGTGATGTAGCGTACGGATATGACCCCTATTATTCCGTATGATTGTTTCTCAATCCTTGTTTTCTTCCGTTTCCTTATGATTGAATGTTAAACGTCTTCAAATTCAATAGCATCATTTAAGAACAGATACGTTTACAACATTAACCAGAATTGCACGATTCGGTTACTTAACCCTCGTCAATGACCATCAATCTAAACAATGTAATATTGCCAAAGGGTGTGAAAATTACAATGTACAAAAATTACCTGAATACGTAGCAGGATTGGCGGGATATGATGCTAAAGGACCCAAAAAGATATTTTGATAGCAGAAATTTTCGAATGCGTTGAAGAAACAATCAATCGAATTTGATCGAATTATCTATGTGCTGTTACATTTTTATTTTACATTTGTAGAATTTCCGTATGAATTAATATATTACCTCAAAATCATGAACGTTGAGCAATACCTGTAATTTTACTTTACGTTTTGGCTGCTATATTCGATTGAAAAATTGCTAGATATAAAAGTAAACAATGGCAGATTTGCTTTCACAAAAGGATATTCTATCTATTAATATGTGAATATAAAGAATATGGCGATTCCCAATTCGCCCTCTTACTATATCAGATTGTAGGGGACTGTTCCTTAAACTAATACTTAAGAATGGTCGTTTAATTTTTACCTACCGTAACATTTTTGCAACAATTACTATTGTATTAAACGATATATTTCCTCTAATTCTGATACATTCATGATCTGTTATGTAAACAAAATCTGTTTGATGATGTGAATCGATTCTCTTAACCTTTGTATACATCACTGAAACGAGTTGGAACTTTAATTTGACAAAATGATTAGTCAAGTAAGTGAAATAGGTCATATTGTAGAGGTATGTTGAAACAGAAATATCGTTTTTTCTCTTATTATCTAAGAAAACCATAGTTTTTTGTCTTGTTCGAGATAGAAAATCTAAATATGAACTGATGACTCGCATATTTACTCGGAATACTTTAAACTAAAAGATTTTATTTACCTTGACTGGATATGTTTTAATTTATATTTTCATAAGATTTGGTATTTTTGATATGGTAGATATGATTCAAATTTTTACAGTATGCATAGTGTTCATCCTTGTAATAAACGTTAACGTAGTTCTAGTGAAAACACAACAGCTGCTGACCTTTAGTTTTCTAAGCCGCTCACAACTGAATGGATATGAAGTTGACATTGCATCAACAAGTGAAATAGGAAACATCCAGTCAGCAACACAGTGTAGTCTCCATTGTACGGGCACGTGTTTTATGTTCTCTCACGATGAGTTGTTGCAAGTTTGCCGTTTATACTCAGGAAATGTGTACTCAAATTTACAAAGAACTGGAGTTTCACCTACAGTCACTTATTACACACGTAGAGGTAAAGTAGATAGATTTATCACATTTTATTCGTGGTTTTGTAACGAATGTCATCAAAGATCACTTAAAAATACCATGGGAAACCTTCAATAAGTAATTCCTTTTAACAAATTTTCTAATATTCATACAAAAAGCAAAATAAGTTTGTTTAAGTCCCTCTCCTTTTTGTTAAACTATATTTTTGAATTCGTTTCAGGTAAAAATGAACAAATTTGAGAAAAGAAATATAGCTTACAGATTACATTATACAGTTATATGCTTTTAACTGTATACTTAGCCGTGGCTTCTGATTGACAACTAGCATTCTGATGAAAAATAATTTCTGATATATTCCCTGAAAACCTTATGAGTCCCTTCCGGCGACGCCGAAGGTGACTATTTGTTCCCTTGGTCTGTCTATCCGACTGTCAGTTTTCCGGGTCTTTTCTTCAATAAATAGAGATATTCAGGTGAAATTTGATACACAGCTTAGTCTTTGATCGTTACACAGCAAAATTGACTTCGTCATGCTAGTCCTATTTTTCGAGGAGTTATACCTACTGAAGACTTGCATAATTCACTTTTTGTCAGTTTCCCGGACTTTTTTCTGCAACAATGAATAATATTAAGGTGAAATTAAACATAGCTTAGTCTTGGATAGTTACAGAGCAAATTTGACTTTTGTCACGCTTGACCTATTTTTGGAGGAGTTATACCCCTTGATGACTTGTAAAATGCAGGTTTTGTCAGTTTTACGGACTTTTTCTGCAACAAATAGAGTTATTCCGGTGGCATTTGATACACTGTTTAGTCTTGGATAGTTGCAGAGCAAGATTTAATTTCGTCACGCTTGACCTATTTTTCGAGGATGTTAAGCGTCTTGAATTTCAATAGCATAATTTAAGAGCAGATAAATTTTCAGCATTTCTACAAAAAATCACCGAAATATGTAGCAGGATTGGTGGTATATAATGCAAGAGGACCCACGTTTTAGAAATTTCAAGAAAGAAAGAAATTTTCAAATGCGTTGAAGAGACAGACGATCAACCGAAGTTGATCGAACGTGGCTAAATTTGCCCACGGGGACTCCTGGTCCACTAGCAGTGACACTCACCAACTGCAAGTGGTTCAAATGTTACGTGTAAAGTCTTCAAATTCAATAGCATCATTTAAGAGCTAATAAATTTTCAGCATAGATCAGACATACACGTTTTGGGTATTTAATCCTCGTCAGTGATCCTCAATCTTAACAATGTAATATTGCCAAAGTGTGTGAAAGTTATTATCTACAACAATTTACCGAAAGACGTAGCAGGATGGGTGGAATATGATGCTACAGAGTTATGCCCTTTGATGACTTGAAAAATTCATGACTTGCAAAATTCAGTTCAGTTTTCTGGACCTTTGCTCTGCAACAAATAAGACAATCCGGTGAAATTTGATACATACCTTAGTCTTAGATAGTAGTTATGGTAACGTCGATTTTAAACCGTCATTTCCTAGTGTTGTAGGACTGTTTACAAAGAACTGTGAGACGTCATAATCAGTCTACGTCAGAAACCGTCTCAAATGGGAAGTAACTCTGGTTTTCGAAAATAGCGAATACCTTTATTGCGTGCAGATATCAAAACAAAAAATGTCCTTGCTTCTGCTTTAACAATACTATTATCCTTTGTTTACAATCAGAATGTCCAGAAGGCATGTACCACAATGGCACCGATTGTTTGTCATGTACCCGAGGTCAGTATCAAAACAAGACTGGTCAGTTAAAGTGTGAAACATGTCCACCTGGGCAATATCAAGACAACACTGGTCAAACAACATGTACACCATGCCTAAACTCAACGCACTGGAGATATGCTACAAACGGTGACCAATCAGATTGTAGAAGTAAGGCAGATTGTTTCAATTTGAGGATTAATGATAGACGTCGAAAAACACACATTTTTGTGTTTTTATCATTACTCTTATATCTTTACTGATAAATGCATGATATAAAAAAGTTAAAATCTAAATTCAGTATTTTAGAAAAAGATGAATTAAAGTTTCGACTAAATGTCGAATTTGGAAGAATTCACACAGTCCTACTGTAGTTATTTGTAGTCGTGAGTATACCTGATGAGATTCCTCTTTTTTATTTTATAAGTTTTTGATGTTGCTTTATATCTATTTCTTTAAAGGTACGGTGTCCCTGAAAATTAATTAATTTTACAAAATTTTATTATGCAAAATCTTTCTTTACAAAATTTTAAATTCCCATTTGTACAAATTCAAGTTTTCATGCGATTCTTACGCATACATTCGCAGTTACAACCGTTTGAAAACGTTATTTTTAATTTTGGGTGCGCAGCTCTAATTCTTTTCACTAGCGCCACCTACAATATAATTATTGCGTTTTTACAACAGAGGTATATGGAGATTTAATTATACAAATTCGACAATATTATGGTCGTTACTGCATATTTTTTAAATAAAACTTTTTATGGCTTCTTTTTTCCTCTATCTATACCCTTCGAAATAAATTTTACGTTTTAAATATTTTTTTCCCAGGGACACTGTATCTTTAAAGAGCGACATGAGGACTTTAAAATACTGAGATCAAATTCATAAAAAATGATATTTTGGTCCTTTTTCAGGATGCTGGACATTTTATAATACCTACACAAATGGTGACTTTGCTAATACTATCACAACTATAAATACCAACGATCCCTCAATCTGTGCTCGGACTTGTGACGAACTCTCAAATTGTAAGCGGTTTACATGGAGGGAAGGGGAGCAAAAATGTTACCTGCACTCAACGACTAACTGGTCATGGGGTTATGTTTACTTGTCGGGTATATATAGACGGTGGTGTTGATTAGATATACGTTGAATGATTTTCTTAAAGAATTTGATTCTGTAAACCAAACAATACAACATATACTGATATATGAGAATTATGTTTGTGCATGTGCACGTGAATATAATGTTGTACACAGGACACAATTTATGTCATTCAATTCTTATTCGAATGAATTAAAAAAAAGTTGCTCCAGTACATTTTTAATGTCCTTAAATTGTTTCTAAAATTTTGCTATCCTTGTAGAGCTTCTTTGTTTTGTTATACTTTGTAACGTTTAGATATACATCTCCTGAATTCCTAAAGTAAGTACATCTGTCCGGGGCACTACGAACGGTGGTGCTTATGATATAGCACGACTTAATGTACTAACGTTCAATACATAAATAATTTATGTCAGTGTATATGAACTCTGGGAATTAATACATCTACTTGGAAATGCTTATTGACTTACCCTATGTCTGTGCTTTTAAATAAGTGTGGTGTATATCCTGTTAAGTAATGGGGACTGATTTCTTAGATCAATATTAATTCTCCATACAATACACTTTTAACAACGTTATGCAATATCACGTATTACAATTATTACACATTACTATAGAGTTCTATGTATATTTACTTTAATACATTTAAAGTTAAAACCATGCCGTTTTGCACAAAAATCAGACCATTTGTACTGACGGCCAAATAAAGAGCTCACTTGCATCTTTGTTCTTCTATTGGCTTAAAAACCTAGACGTTCGCTGAATAGCATGCGTACGTTGACATGAATCATATATGTATATATTTTGCATGAAGCAGGAGCTACAATATATAATAGATTAAAAATGTCATACGAGTTGAAAATTGAATTCAAAATTAGCATGTAAAAAGTTCCCCGCGAGGGGGTTTGACAGTAAGTGTTAATTCTTTTCCCTGACATGGTCGCAATAGCACTTGGTACTTCACAAATCTACAGTCTTGAACCAGCGCGTTCTTAAAACCTGCACTCTGACTGATTGTGACGACGGGAATCCATTACGGGCCCTGTCCGAACCTCTTTAAAGAAGAGAGGGTCCCGATCACCTGTCTGCTCTGAATGTCAGTCGGACTCATCGGGTGATAACGGCGGCAGAATACGGATTGTATAACGTACGCCCTCTTTTTATATTTATTTACAAAATGTACATATTCATCTGTGTTGCTTGGGCCCCTGCGTTTTGCGGTCTTGTTTGTGTGTGGCCATCTGACAGTGAGGAGGTTGTTTTCACCACAATTGTACGTTCTTCGATACCTCTGGGTAATCGGAAAAGTGGGAGGGTTGTGCGCACTTAATCCATGGTAACCACACCTTCTGCTATTTCTGTGGCAGATGGCGCCATCCTAAGTCGGTTCCGGTTGCTCGTTGGTTTATGTATAGTCATTTGTGTTTGATGTTTCTGTGTTGGGCGTTAACGTTCCTTGTCCCTTTTGCGTCTCTCCTTGTACTTGTCTGCTCTGTGCTTTTATATTGGTTGTTTTGGGGTTTTGATGTGGGTGCTGCAGCCTGGTGTTGTTGGAGATCCCCTCCTTTGTTTTCGATATAGATATAACCTCAATACGATGCATGTGTGTAGGTATTGTTTTCATTTTCGTGCATGAAAATCGACGGCGGGTGCGGCAAGCAAAACTTGGGATGCTTACTCCTCCCGGCCCTATCTGGTCCCACCTCTAGCTTCCTAGGGGTCCGTCGATGCTCAATATGATGCTCTATTATGAGTGCTGTTGATATTGTCGTCAGAATCTTCTTTATCTCATTTCTGAGTTGACAAAGAAAGCTAAGGTTTTAGACATTTTATACTGTAGGCGACATTTTGATTTTAAACAAAGCCTTTTGGATACAATAAAAATCAGAACACAAAAAAACCACTCAAATACACAAATTTGCGGCCCCTTGCCATTTATCAAGGACGACGATCTATAATCTTGATAAAGGCCATGGGGCCGAAAATTTGTTTATTTGAGTGTTTGCGTGTTTTTATGTATCATTTCTTCCCTCTGGAAGAAATATTTCAATCTACAAAAATTTCAGAACGTTGATTTAATTTTTTTTATAAAATTTCCCCTGGCTTGACGATGATGTTCCTAGATTACCGTCCTATGGTATCTGTATTTCACAGCTCATCCGGTATGCTAGAGCATGTACTGATGTTTTGGATTTTCAAAGTAGAAGTTTACAAATTACCAAGAAACTTTTAGGACAAGGTTTTCGCATTCACAAACTAGTAAAGACTTTCTGGAAATTTTACAAAAGTTATTGTCAACTTCTCCTGAAATTCGGACCAATACAGGCAACAGAGTATATTACTTTGGGTATTTCACAACCTTCATTTTATGGTGACATTATTAACAAGATAAGAAGGATCAAAGATAGACAACATAACTATTGAAAATGCGTCAGAATCATCAAACGCCTTTTATACCGTGGGTATGATCCTAATGTCACCAAACGGACACTAGGCTTGGTACTTGACCAATCTACAGTCTTGTACAAGCGCATTCTTAAAACTTGCACTCTGACTGACTGTGACGACGGGACTCCATGACGGGCCCTGTCCAAACCTCTTTAGAGAAGACAGGGCCCCGACCACCTGTCCTCTCTGAATGTCAGTCGGACACCTCGGGTGATAACATACATGAGCTCGCGGCGGCAGAGCACGGATTGTAGTACGTACGCCCTCTTTTTATATCTATTTACATATTCATCTGTGTTGCTTGGGCCCCTGCGTTTTGCGGTCTTGTTTGTGTGTGGTCATCTGACAGTGAGGAGGTTGCTTACACCACAATTGTACGTTCTTCGATACCTCTGGGTAATCGGAAAAGTGGGAGGTTTGTGCGCACGTAATCCAGGATAACCATACCTTCTGCTATTTCCGTGGCAGATGGCCGTCCTAAGTCGGCACCGGTTGCCCATTGGTGTCGTTGGTTTATGTGTAGTCCTTTGTGTTTGATGTTTCTGTGTTATGCGATAACGTTCCTTGTCCCTTACGCGTCTCTTTTTGTGCTTGTCTGCTTTGTGTTTTTGCATTGGGTGTTTTGGGTTTTTGCTGTGGGTGCTACAACCTGGTGTTGTTGGAGATCCCCTCCTTTGTTTTAAATAAAAGTTTAGAATGTTTTTAAACGTTATGAACTCATTATGATTGTTGTTTTTCTTATTTTAAATGCTCTTAAAACATGTTGGCTGCTTATTTAAAGTTATTTGGCTGGAAGCATCACCGATGAGAATTCAATACTCGAAACACGTGTCCGGTGCCTGAAAGTTGGTAAGAAATTTTCTTCAAGAAGGTAAAGAGTTGGAATCCTTCTGCATTACTTAAAATATTTTGAAAAAGTCTTGTGTAACCAGTACTACACAGAAGTGTGTCGGTTTATATAATAATCTATCGAAATCAACAGAAGCTAAATAAATTTTATCACTCAATAAATGATAAAATCGACGAAATCATCTATGAAATGACTCTTTTATCACACATTTATTTTTCAAACGACAACTCAGTTTCTTGTGAGTTTGTTTCGCTTAGTGTCTGCAGGGTTGTCATGCTGGAGATCCTTCTCTTTTATTTATTGACTACAAGGAATTTTGGGCACCTTTTAATAGGCTACTTGCAACAGAAGGAAATATACGCACTATTTGATGACGTTACGTCATGTTATATCAAATGTTAGTAAAATAATATTACCTTTTCTACGATATATGTCTTTTATCTATGTATGTCTTTTATCTATGTATGTAGCATTATATCAAATGATTTACCTATTGCTCATGAAATCTAAACCTAAAAAATAAAACTACAAATGAAATAGTAAGTTGCATTCGTACTTTGCATCTGTATCAGGTAACGCGGTTTTTATCCTTTTCTACTTTTTAGTTTTTATAATATTTGAAATAAATCAGAACGAAAATATTAAGTAGTTTTTAATATTCGTAATTAAGGCAATGCAATCTCATGGACAGATTAAACTATTCCAACTCCCACTGGTAATAACGATTGACTTTCGCTACACGCAAGCTTTGTTTAAGTTAATGAATTTCATATTAGAAGTCCTTCAGAGTTGCTGTATCATTCATTTAGAAGAGCACAATAATGTCCCCTTTTATTCACACGATAATTAAAATTAATCACATCTATTGCAAGTGATACTTTTTAAAAACACATCAATGGAAATTTTATTTTCTGATTAACAAGTTATTTGGTGCTAGATCGAGGCGATGAGCTGATATTTTAGGACTATTGGAATTTTGAAACAGGCAGTCTCGCTCACAGCTTCACTAATAGTCTAATGATACAAAAATCAGCTCTAAAATGCTATGGATTGTATTGATATTATTAATATTCACAAATACATCAGGATGTCAAGATATCCTGATGCTTAATTTTATAAAGCGAATTGACTTAAGTGATTTCGAAACCGAAAATTCGCCTTCAAGTGAAGTGAACAATGTTCACTCAACTACATTGTGCAGCATGTATTGTACGGACCTTTGCTACATGTTTTCATATGACTTTATGACAAAGTCGTGTCACACTTATTCAGATGTGCTGCAGGCAAACGTAAATCTGAATGGCTCCAAATTCGGACAAGTCTATTTTCGCCGAAGAGGTAAGAAATTTATTTTACTGTGACAATCTTGATTACAATTGTTAATTTGGAAAGAAAAGGACGATGATGCAATAGAACTGATTTATTTCAATCCATGTCTTCTGAATTGTTTAAATTGTCGAGTGTATATTAAGGAGGGATTCAACACCAAGATGGCGGCGGCATTATTTGTTTTTCTCACTTCCTAGGAAAAGTACAGTCCTTACTTCCTTAAAACATTTGATACACTGATTGATATACATATTTGAGTATCCTGATGAAGTTTGAATAATTTCCGACGTAATTTGAAGAAATTATAGCGTTTTTCAAAATTATGGATTTTGGGAGTTTTATCCATGAATCAACCACGACGTCATTTCGACGTTATCGGGGGAAAATGGCGTCACAAACGATCGCATTCAAAATGCAATTAAAACATGAATACAAAACGTATTGCATTGAAACTTTACATGTAGAAAATAGTAAATTCAATTTTTATTTTTGTGTATTCGTTGACAAATTTACATAACAAGGAAGCGGATGTCACTTCATTGAAAATGGACCAATTTTGAAGAAAAAATTTGAAAATAAAAAGCTTCGTAAAATTTTTATCCCAAATTCAATTTTTCTCATTTAATCATGAAATCATATCTGTACATTGTTGATCATTCTTTTAGTTTTTGATAAGGATTGATCCACAGGATTTCTAATAATCACCTATCAACTAGAGTCAATTGGCTCGAAATTGCAATTTTTTGAGCGACTGTGTCATCTATTATTCCAGTATCCTGCCTTTGTTTATAACACAATTCATTTAATCTTTTCCTCATGTAAGAGCAATACATTTATGAATATTTTGGAAGTTAAATCAAAATTAATTTCCATTAGCATTAAGAGAGCCGGAATGACACTTTTAATATTATGACGTCATCAAGAAATTCACGGATACGTTGAAAAATGCATATTTCAAAGTCTCATAGAAATTTTTCCTGTGGATAGAATCAAATGTAAGTTTGTATGATGAAGGACAGACTAGAAATGAATAATTTCAGAAATTTTGAGAAAAATTGAATTTGGCGTCAAATTGTTCAATACCTCCTTAATATACGACTATAAATTCATAGCATGATTAAAGAAAGATGAATTTGCAGCATGGGCCAGACATGTTTATGATATTATAGTAGGATTTTTTCTTTTTATTCAACATACTCGTACTAAAATGCCTAATTTGTCGTATTTCTTTAATTTTTATGTCAACACCTAGTAAAATCAAACGTATCCTTAAGCATTTTACATAACATTTTACATACATCTGCGTTTAACATAGAGATCAAATTTTCAATTGACTTCAAGATTGCTTTTAAAAGTCTTTTTCTGAATGTCACCGTACGAAGACAGAAATGGAATGTGCTTCCACTTGTACTCTAATTGACTGTCACGACGGGACTCCACTAAGGGCCCTTTCCGAACCACTTTAGAGGAAGCAGGGACTCGACCACCAGTCGAATGTCGGTCGGACTATTCGGAAGATAACATGCATAACATGCATGAGCTACAGCCGGCAGAGCACTTACTTTATTTCGTATACCCCTCCCCCTTCATATCTATTTACATATTCCTCTGTGTAGCTTGACCCCTGTGTTTTGTTATCTTGTTTGTGTGGTCATCTTACAATGAGGAGTTTATTATACACTTGTATTGTGCGTTCTTCTAGACCTTTTGGTTACCGGAAAAATGAGAGGGCTGTGTGCACGTAATCCGGACAACCAACCACGTTTTTTGCTATGCTTGTATACTATGTGTTTTCACATCAGGTTTTTTTATGCTTTGCGTTGGGTACTGCAACAAAGTTGGAAATCCCTTTCTTCCTTTTTATAAACTTTCAAGATATAATACCTCTAACACCTCTGTTGCTGCTCAATGCTGACGTCATTTAGAAGGAATAATGAAATATTCAGTGACATTAAAACGATTTAAAGTGAATGTAATCTGAAAATGATCACTCAGTTTAGCCAGTACGAAGTTTACGATAATTATTAAGGAATGAACACATGCAGTTTAAAATATTAAGTCCGGATCCTCCCTCTGTAGAAGTTCATTCAGGCTTAAATGATAGCAAATATAAAGAAAATCATTTCAAGGAATGCATTTGTCGCCTGCGAAACATAGCGACACTCAGGAATAACTTTTATAGGGTGTGACATCCAAGTGTGACAGACAGACGGCCAACGGACAAAGTGATCCCTAAGCGTCGCTATGCCTCGCAGGCGACACAAAACGAGGGTAGTGGACTTACAAATAAGGATATAATTCAAATTTTGCCCGTTTGATAAAGGTATAATTATGAGGCGCCGTTTCGCTTTTTATTCACGAAAATGATATCCTTAATTTCAAAGAGATATTGTTTATTCAAATTGAAGATATCAACGATTAGAATTGAAGAATCTGATATTATCTATTCAATAGGTCATTTATCCGATTCAATAAACTTCTTAAACGGAAGACATCTCCCTAGTATTCAAATTGTAGATTTTGCCGTATGGAACACTAGTAATTCCAATAGGAAATATCACCTATTCAATACGAATTGGAGATATCGTCAATTCAAATAGTTTATATCCCCAGTTCGATTAGAGGACATATCATATTGAATTAGAGGTACCTTAAGCGATATATACTACTCATGATGAAGATATTGAAATATTTCAAAGCAAAGGGCGCCCAATATTTTGAAGCTATCTTAATATTACAGTTGTGGCTTGAAAGAAAAATGCCCTACAAATCTGCATTCGTATGAACACCCTAAATCTGAAAGCTTCCGATCAAAATGACAATTGTGCGAGATGGAAATCAAAATGTGCCCTGAACTTTGCTTTGTTCATACAACACGATATGTAACTCGTACTTCAGCAAATAAACATCGAAGAAGTATTTATCATTTTTTTCAGTCTAAAAGTCAAAAAGGCAAGGCAAAATCATTACAATTTCCATTTGAACGGTTGCAAAGCTCGGAATAACATTCCGAAGTGAGTCCAGGTGCCCTGGAAGATTCAGCGTCTCCTGATTGCATATGTCTGGTGCATATTATTTGGATTTTTTTAAACATCAGATGAGTAAACCTAAGTAAACCTCTTGAAATAAATCTTCACACCTAGAGTCGATGAAATCTTTAGAAGATTGCTTTACTACTGTTCATCAGAAATCTCTGATCCTTTCAGTATTGGAGTTAGGATGAAAATTTAATGATTTCAATTTGATGAGTCATTCTAACTTCACAATCGGAAGCTTTATGCAATCCTCTTGAGATTATATAGTATTACATGTGTTGTGGGTCATGTATTATTTTATTTTTACTTTATGTGTAGGTACACATGTACTTAGTCATGTTATTTAATGATTTCATAATAATTCTTTCTAGATTTTACTATGTCATGTTTATTTCATTATAGAATATTCCAGTATGTTCTTTGTTATATCATTATCATCACATGACTGTGATTTCTGGAATTTACTCTATTGTTAATCATTTGTAATGAGTAATTGTTCTAGAAGCTTCTGGTTAATTCATTGTTATTAAGTATAAATACCTCTGAGGAACTGTGTTGAAGGGACATTCGTACACATTCGTAGACACGATTCATTCATCTATTCTGATATACTGGGACACTTTATTTGTTGAGACTTTAATCCATTTAACAACGTTTGGACACCGATCTTTCGAGAACGTTTGTGATTACCGGAAACCATACATTCGATAGACTTTGTGGACCGTAACGGACACTTTGATTCGGACATTGTATTGTAAGTTGTAATCATTTGAAATATATATATTTTGTACATAATTACACTTGTAAATTTATATTCTGTCTTTGTCTGATTTTTGCTGGCGTTTTGGGGTATTCTGACCCATAACAGAATTGGGGGCTCGTCCGGGATAGTAATCTCTGCATATTTGCACTTTACGTAAAGTTCGTTTTTGAAAAAAAAGAAAATATTTTTCTCAATAAATTTTTTGCCAGCAGAAATCAATCATGGTGTTTTCGGTCACTGAATTTTTGAAATCGCCGACTGTAGATGAGTTCGAATCACTGAAAAAAGATGATTTGATTAGTTTAGGTCTTCACTTGAAGTTAGATGTAAAATCTTCTATGAGAAAACAAGAAATTAGAAATATTGTGGCTAAAGAGCTTTTAGCTGCGGAAATCTTTTCGTCATACGATTTTCCTGTTGAACCTGTTTCAAGCAAAACCAACATGTCAGAATTTGAGTTTGAATTAGAGAAAATGAAAATACAATTACAATTTGAAAAAGAAGAAAAAGAAAGAGAGAAACAGGAACGTATGCACGAGAAAGAACTCCAGTTTGAGTTAGAAAAGTTAAAGTTAGGGAAAAGCACTAAGGAAAATCCTGTTCCTTCGCCTGTCAAGTCTGAATTCGATGCCGCAAAAACATCAGATTAGTACCAAAATTTCAAGAAAAGTCCGTGGACAAATATTTCCCACATTTTGAGAAAATCGCGGCCAATCTGAAGTGGCCACGCGATTTTTGGCCAACTTTATTACAAAGCGTACTTATTGGCAAAGCGGCTGAAGTGTACTCGGCGCTCAGTATTGCTGAGAGTTCAGACTATGACAAGGTCAAGGACACGATTTTGAGAGCATATCAGTTAGTACCTGAGGCGTACAGACAAAAGTTTAGAAAGTACAAAAAGTGTGAAAATCAAACATATGTTGAATTTGCTCGAGAAAAAGAAGATTTATTTGATCAGTGGTTTCGATCTAAGAAAATTCCCAATTCATTTGACAATTTGCGTTAAATCATTCTGATAGAAGAGTTCAAAGAGTGTGAACATCAAGATTTAAGAACTCATTTGGAAGACAAAAATGTTAAAACTCTTGAAGAAGCCGCTGTTTTGTCTGATACGTATGCCCTCACTCATAAGAAAAATTTTGTGTCAAAAAGTCAAACTAGCGATAGCGCAAAAACTTAAGATTTTCCAAAGAAAAATTTACAAGAGTCTCAGTCGTCCATTAGTTCCCAGTCACCATCTCAAGGTGGTTCTACGTCCGGTCCTAGGTCCGAACGTTCTGAGGCATCCCCAGGGGTGGGGTCGCTTCCTACATGCAATTATTGTAAGAAAAAAGGTCATGTTATTGGTGAGTGTTTGAAGCTTAAGAAGAAAAAAGAACTTAAGTCACAGGCCTGTGCGTCTGTTAGAAATGATAGGAATGCCTTAGATTCGATTTGTTCTGACACTCCTGAGATTCAGGATTCTAAGTCCAGTTCTGATGATTTTGTGGAGGATCATTATAAGCCCTTTTTGTCACAGGGATTTGTTTCACTCATTGATTCTAGCGAAGCGTTGCCTGTTCAGATTTTGAGAGATACTGGTGCTGCCCAGACTTTATTGTTAGAGGGTTCATTGCCTTTGTCTGAGCACACTTTTACTGGTAGGTCAGTTTTATTACAGGGTGTGGAGCTAGGCGTCATTGATGTTCCCCTTCATGAAATTTATTTGAAGTCAGACTTAATTACTGGACCTGTTATCGTAGGTGTTCGACCTACTCTTCCCGTTCAAGGCGTTTCCTTGTTGCTTGGCAACGATTTAGCTGGCGGCAAAGTTGTAGCCGATCCGATTGTTTGTGAGAAAATCACGTCCGATGTCGTGTCCGATGATGAAGACGACGACTTGTACCCAGCCTGCGCAGTTACCAGGGCGATGGCCAGGAACAGACTTAAAGAGGCTGAGAGTACTTCTGCACTTAACGAGGACCACCCCTCCGAAAATATAGACCTTTCTGACACATTCATGTCTACCATTGATGACAGCGTACCTGAGACGTCAGTACCACTTCATGTTGACAAGTCTCCAACAGTACCTGATGATGATTCCCATCCGCCATTAGACAGAGATACAGATGCCTTAAGCCGAAAGCAGCTCCTCTCCGAGCAAACTAAAGATCCGGAGATCATCCGACTAAGTAAGAGGGCCCTTCCCCGAGAAGAAGCGGACAAAGTCGGAGAGTGCTTCTACATACAAGGTGGCATCCTTATGCGGAAATGGAGACCACCCGATGCACCCCCTAATGACGTGTGGCGGGTCGTTCACCAGATAGTGGTTCCAGTAGCGTATCGCGGGGACATCATGAGTTTGGCTCACGACACACCCATGGCAGGTCATTTAGGTGTCAATAAGACTTATAATAGGATTTTAAGTCACTTTTACTGGCCTAAGTTGAGAAAAGATGTGTCTGAGTTTTGTAAGTCTTGTCATTGCTGTCAGATGGTAGGTAAACCCAACCAAGTTATACCACCTGCTCCCCTCCAACCCATTCCAGCCTTTGAGGAACCTTTTAGTAGGGTGTTAGTTGATTGTGTAGGTCCTTTGCCTAGGACTAGGTCAGGGAATCAGTACTTACTGACAATTATGTGTACTTCGACTAGGTTTCCTGAAGCCATACCTCTTAGGCATATTAAGGCAAAGACCATAGTTAAGGCCCTTACAAAGTTTTTCAGTTACGTAGGTGCTCCCAAGGCTATTCAGTCAGATCAGGGTTCGAATTTTATGTCAGGGTTGTTTCAGCAGGTTATGCATGAGCTAGGTATCAGGCAGTATAAGTCTTCTGCGTACCATCCTGAGTCCCAGGGGGCACTTGAACGCTTTCATCAAACCCTTAAAACTATGATGAAAACATATTGTCACCAGTATGGAAAAGACTGGGATGAAGGGGTTCACCTCGTGTTGTTTGCGGCACGAGAAGCGGTTAAGGAGTCCCTGGGGTTCAGTCCCTTTGAGCTAGTTTTTGGGCATACGGTCAGGGGGCCATTGAAGTTATTGAAGGAAAAATGGTTGACTGAGACTAGCGATTTGAATCTCTTAGACTACGTGTCTAATTTCAAAGAGAAATTATATAATGCTTGCAAATTAGCTCAAGAAAATCTCAAAACATCACAAATGAAAATGAAAACATGGTATGACAAAGATGCTAGAAACAGAGTTTTTAAACCAGGCGATAAAGTTCTTGTATTTTTGCCTATCTCTGGTCATCCTTTGCAAGCTAGATATTTCGGTCCTTATGAGGTTGAGAGTAAAATTAGTGATGTTAACTATGTGGTTAAGACACCAGGTCGGCGAAAAGAAAAAAGAGTGTGTCATGTTAACATGTTGAAAGAGTATTTTGATAGAAGTGACCGAAATTTTGTAAAACCAGTTTCCACTTTGGCCAATTTAAATACATTAGAAAATTGTGTTGAACCTGAATGTAATGAAGAGACTGTCAAAAAAGACTTTGCTCAAAGTGTCCGTTTTAAAAATTCTGAAATTCTGACAAATCCGGAAGTGAAACTTGGACATTTGACCGTGCATCAAAAAGAGGAAGTGCACCAATTAATGCGGGAATATACGACCATCTTTCCGGACGTTCCAAAAAAGACGAATGCATCTCATCATGAAGTCATTGTGGGTGATGCGTCACCTATCAAACAGCATCCCTATCGGTTAAACCCGATAAAACATCAATACATGCGGAAAGAAATTCAATACATGCTTGAAAATGACATTATTGAACCCAGCAATAGTGATTGGAGTTCCCCATGTATTCTTGTTCCGAAGCCAGACGGAACTTACCGATTGTGTACGGACTTTAGAAAAGTCAATTCAGTCACCAAAACTGACTCTTATCCGATCCCACGAATCGATGACTGTATAGATAAAATTGGCAGTGCAAAATTTGTCAGTAAATTTGACTTGCTTAAAGGCTATTGGCAGGTCCCGCTTACCGAGAGAGCCAGAGAAATATCGGCATTTGCGACTCCAGATGGGCTATACCAATATATAGTAATGCCCTTTGGTATGAAAAACGCACCAGCCACATTCCAGAGGATGATTCATTCGCTCTTAAATCATCTCGAAGGATGCGAGGCGTACATCGATGACGTCATCATCTACAGCGACACCTGGGATGACCATCTCCGAATCATGCGTACCTTCTTCGAAATACTGGCGAAAGCAAACCTCACAGTGAACCTTGCGAAAAGTGAATTTTGTCATGCGACTGTAGAATATTTGGGTCACAAAGTAGGTCAAGGTTTTGTTACTCCTATCATGGCCAAGGTGGAAGCTATTTCAAAGTTCCCGATTCCTACCAATAAGAAAGAAATAATGAGATTTTTGGGAATGGCAGGATTTTACAGAAAATTTTGTCCAAATTTCTCGTCAGTTGTTGGTCCACTTACCAATCTGTTACAAAAGAGAGTGAATTTTGCGTGGACCAATGACTGTGACGAATCTTTTAAGAAAATCAAATGTGTTCTTATGAATAGTCCTGTCCTGTCAGCTCCAAATTTTGATAAGCAATTTAAGCTTACTGTTGATGCCAGTGACGTAGGAATCGGGGCTGCTTTGTTTCAAGAAAATGATGATGGTGTAGATAGAGTTGTTTGTTATTTTTCAAAGAAATTGACAAAATGTCAAAAGAATTACTCTACTATTGAAAAAGAGTGTCTTGCATTATTGTTAGCTTTACAACATTTTGATGTTTATTTGAATGTTACTTTACATCCCATTCTTGTGTATACTGACCACAACCCTCTCACATTTTTGCACAAAATGTCAAACAAGAATCAAAGACTTACAAGGTGGAGTTTATTGTTGCAAGAGTACGATATCATTATTAACCATATCAAGGGCAAAGACAATGTGATTGCAGATGCACTATCGAGAGTTTCATGAGTGATTTTTGCAGAATTTACCACCTAAGTTTTCATTGACATTCAAACTTTTTTTAAAGGGGGGAGGTGTTGTGGGTCATGTATTATTTTATTTTTACTTTATGTGTAGGTACACATGTACTTAGTCATGTTATTAAATGATTTCGTAATAATTCTTTCTAGATTTTACTATGTCATGTTTATTTCATTATAGAATATTCCAGTATGTTCTTTGTTATATCATTATCATCACATGACTGTGATTTCTGGAATTTACTCTATTGTTAATCATTTGTAATGAGTAATTGTTCTAGAAGTTTCTGGTTAATTCATTGTTATTAAGTATAAATACCTCTGAGGAACTGTGTTGAAGGGACATTCGTACACATTCGTAGACACGATTCATTCATCTATTCTGATATACTGGGACACTTTATTTGTTGAGACTTTAATCCATTTAACAACGTTTGGACACCGATCTTTCGAGAACGTTTGTGATTACCGGAAACCATACATTCGATAGACTTTGTGGACCGTAACGGACACTTTGATCCGGACATTGTATTGTAAGTTGTAATCATTTGAAATATATATATTTTGTACATAATTAAACTTGTAAATTTATATTCTGTCTTTGTCTGATTTTTGCTGGCGTTTTGGGGTATTCTGACCCATAACACATGATAGCACAAGTTAATGTTTGAGACTGAATAACTGATATATACATCTTTATTGTTTATTTTTATCAATGATTCGAAATTTAGTTGTACCATATATTTCTTTAATTGGAACACATCTGTTGTGAAACTGTTTTAGAAAAATATCAGAATGTTATTTTTTCACAAGAATTTAGATTAAACAGGGGAAACGTCACAAACAAAGAACCACCATTTTGGACCGAAATATATATGGAAATCGTAAATGGAGAGATTCATAGGAGTGTGTATGATAAAAAAAGATGATTCAGAATTCAACATAGTGAATTTCCCCTGTTTTGATCCATGCTGTAAATTTACCAGGTCTTAAATGATGCTATTGAATTTGAAGACGTTTAACATTTGATTATGATGTTGATAGATTACCTTCATACGGAATTTACACTTCACAACTCATCTGGTATTCTAGAGCATGTACTAATGTTTTGGATTTATATAATAGAAAATAACAAATTACCAAAATGTTTTGAGGTCAAGGTTTTCGCTTTCAGAAACGAGTTAAGACTGTAGGGAAATTTTACAAAAGAATATTTCAGCTTCTTTTGAAATTTGGGCCCATACAAGCGACAGAGTATATTACTATGGGTATTTCACAGTCTGGCTTTTATGTTGCCATTGGACATTTTTCATGTTCGCGGAGCTCGCACTTAGGACTTCACACTTGGAAGGGACTGTATCACTAAAGCAAAATGTTGATTTTATTCAATTGACTTTAGAATACTTATATGAAGACTTTATTTGTTTTAATGTCTGAAAATACATATTTAAAGCTCTCCAGTATCATTTCGTCCATGAAGTGGTCAGATTTTACTTTTCGAAGATACATCTGATCTCTTTTATATGACCTCGTTAGTACAAATCAACTTAAAAAATGCCTAATATACAGAATTACCTTCAAATTGCGTCAGCGTCATCAAACGCCTTTTATACCGTGGATCCTGCTGTCAGCAGACGGACACTTGGTGTGATAACTGACTTATCGACAATCTTGTATAAATTTCAACATCTTAAGAATTATACCTTGACTGGGCCCTGTCCAAACCTCTTTAGAAAAGACGGGAACCGGACCACCTGTCCTCTCTGAATGTCGGTCGGACTCCTCAGGTGAAAACATGCATCAGCTCACTACAGCCGGCAGAGCACGGACTGT
The DNA here is from genome assembly GCA_028142955.1 of Pinctada fucata. Classification (NCBI taxonomy): domain Eukaryota; kingdom Metazoa; phylum Mollusca; class Bivalvia; order Pterioida; family Pteriidae; genus Pinctada; species Pinctada fucata. The sequence continues at coordinate 32,974,406 of AP027112.1, read as the reverse complement.
ATTTCGTACGCCCTCTAGTTTTATGTCCATTTACATATCCATCTTTGTGTTGCTTGCAAATGGGCCCTTAGGCCAAACCAAATTAATGTTTAGTTCTTCGTAGTCTGAAAATGAGTGTTAGGGGCGAGCGAGCGATGATTTAAATTTAAATATTTAAATTTCCAAATGACCAAAACATGGAGCGAGCGAGAGAGCGAACTAGTTTTTTCACCTTTTTTAACCATTTGATGATAAAATCATATTAATTTCCAGTTTCATGTATCAGTTTTTTTCAGAACCAAAATATCATTTTACTGATCATTTATTACGAAAAGTAAGATTTCTGCGTGTTTTGATAGCTATGAAAAGGACCATAATGGCAGAAAAATGAAACATATTAGAAATAAGAGACATATAACTAAATTAAAACAAGACTGTGGGGAAGTACAGATTTTCTAAGTCAGTGTGAGGACATATCTACATGTAGATATGAATTCATTGCATTTTTTGGTTTTTCTTAGCCATTTACAAAAACCACCCCTTACCTTTTGTTTGTGAAAACATGAAACATTTTGGGATAAACAATAAAGAGGGAACTACTTCTTATATTTAACACTCAAAAACTTGTTGAAAATCATTCAATGAAATATTTGGGCATAGTAGAGGTAAAACATTGAATTTATCATTAAATTCAACTTCAGAAGACTTCAAAACGAAAACTTTGGAGTTTCAAATTTATTGGGAATCTAAAACTAATATTTTGGGAGAATAAAGCCAAAATTTTGAAAGGGGAAACCACTCATATTCGGTGAAAATTTGGCAAAAATCACCGGAATGGATGAAGGATGAGTAACTTAAATTTCCTTCGGTTTAAAAAAAAATCTGAGTGTCAATCAGAGAGCATAATGTACACTAAATGAACAGTTGAAATTACGTTTGTAGGGATCTTTCGGAAAATGACATATTTTAACAACTAGATCATGCAGTTTTGTTTCATGGAAGATAACATTGGAATATGTAGATGGAGACCTAGACCTCACAAAGCATGGCAGAAATTGGTCAGACATCTAAACAAATCAAAATATGTCCAAATCAAGTAATCGGAATCAGATATTTGCATTATCCTAGAACATATTTTGTATATTATGTCTATGTTGGACCGTGAATCTAATTGTTTCAGAGTTTATAATTCAATACAGATATTCACCAGTGTCGAGTTACTGGCCACTTGCAGTCTATTATAACAACGAATGATCTAGATCGTGTCAAAATTTGTGTTATACTTTAAAATCCCTCTTTTATCACATTATTTGAGCGGAATTTTCCCCAAGACAATTACATTGAGGGCATAAAAGCCAGCTAGGGAATAATATTGTGACATTTCTCTGATGTACTTTCAGCAGTTAAAATACGAAGAATAACGGATATTTACGTTCCCGAATTTTCACGGAGCGGTCGCTGCCGTTTCAGGTGCAGGATTTAAATATAAATATTTAAAATTGAAATCGGACAAATCAGGAGCGGTAGGTAACGAAGAACTAAAGGTTAAATTGGTGTGGCCTTATGTCATGCTGTCTTGTTTGATTGATCATCAGTGATGACATTATTTACAATTTTCAACATCTATTGTGCTTTTTTCGAGACCTCTTGGTAAACGTTAAGGTGGAGGACTGTGCGCGCATAAACTGGATAACCACAGCATTTGCTACTTTCGTACATGCATATACATGTAGCAGATGGTCGTCCCTGTTTTTGTTTGTTTGTTTGTCTTGGTCCCTGTTTTATCCTGATTTTGTATGCCTTCGGTTTCTGATTTTCTGAATTATCGATTTTGTGCTGTATACAGGAATATGGTCATTATTCATATTTGTCATCCTTAGTCGGCATCGGTTCATAATTGGTATCGTTGGCTTTTGTGTGGTCTATTGTGTTCGATGTTTCTGTGTTGCCTTCGGTGTTTCTTGACTCTTTTCCGTGTTTTGCCATGCTAGGTATCTGTGTGTTCTTCCATAGGTTGTTTTTAAGTTTTGCTGTGGGTGCTGCAAGCCAGTGTTGTTGGAAATCCCCTCCTTTTCGTTGAAGAGATCTAATTTAAATTTCAAATTTGGAAAACAAATGATTTAGAGGTATATCAGTGTAAGTTTTTTTTTCAAGGAAAAAAATTACACAAAACCAAAGTGAAAATAATCTTTTTAAGACCAAAATAATTCCTAAAATAATTCATGAAACAATTTTAAAAAATTGTTGGCAATCGTCATCCGTCTTTAACCAACTATTCAAGACAACACATTCCCTTATTGCATTAAATTGCTGTTTCGTTGAAGTCGTTAGGAAATTGAATTCACTGTGTTCAAACTTGTTACCTTCATGAACAAATTTTAAATCAATTTTATTGCCCCAGCCACTACATAGTTATTTCAACAAAGTCAACCGTTATAAAACAAACCCCAGGTAGCTTTTCGCTGTAAATAACATTGCAACCAAGACACGAAAACGCAGAGGCTCTATGCAACAGAGCTCTATTTAAAAAAAATGGCGGTTTTGGTAACGAAACCCCTATTACCACACCACATCCACACCAGACCTTCATGTATTCACATTAATTAATGTAGGACAACAAGTGGTTTTCTTGATTTTTCAATTTGACATCTTTCAATACTCTCAAAGTCATTGCTAGGCTTTCAATGCATAATTTTTTTATACAATCTATACACATTACACAAAAAGAAGGAAAGTTGACGAGAAGGGTTTAGAACACAGCTACATATAAAACATACATTTCTTCTGAGAAATAAAAAGGTATTTTAATCTTCTTGTAATTTATTAATAATTATTGTCACCGTGTATATGGGACCATTCCGAGTATTCTAGGCAGAATGTACCTCTACGAAAGACACATTAACGGTGGCGTACTTTGCTAGTAAACTGCCTTCCGGTCTCATCCTGTGATATTGGATTTCAAAGAAAAGTACATTGGTCTTGTTCAACAAGCCATTTGTTTTATTTCCTGATTTTTCATTTGATGTTAATCAATTGTAATTACGAACAGATTTCGAGTTTTCATTTTAATCATAATACTGGAATATTGATAAGGTCATCGATTCCATTCTCTTGTTGTTTACTTGAATTTTTTTAGCTGTGTATTCAACAACATAATATTCTCTTCAGAGCTGTAAGATATTTATATTTATCACATGATACACCCATTATGCAGTTTCATAAAACCATTTCATAAATATATGATAACACGTTACATATCGCTCTGCTTGAATGCGATTGGTCAAGTTTGGAACCTAATCACATAAACCTTGACAAGTGTGACCTTTCAAATATCGGTCAATTGTTAAATTCAGACCCGGCGTCAATATTAATGATTAAAATTGTTGTTGTTGAATTAATTTTTGCATTAAAATACTATTCAAAATTGAAATACTTTTCTCTTACGCACAGAATATCAATACGACGGGGACACTACTTCTCATGGCGTAACAGACGACTTCTATATCACGGCGTAGTTTGCCTCTGTAGTTCTCGGAAACGTTGATTTCACGTTAGAAATACACATTTTTAGACAATATCATGTGATAAAAAGATATATATAGAAATTTGATATTTTGTTGGACAATGTACACGAGGGTTCTATTGGGTATCCGTGGGCAAGACCTGATCTTCCCTGTAAACCTTCATATATGCAAATTAAGATCATGTACATGTAAACGTCTTCAAATTGAATAGCATCACATAAGAACAGATAAATTGGCTACATGGACCAGACATGCACGTTTCGGGTACTTAACCCTCGTCAGTGATCCTCAAATCTAAACAATGTAATATGCCATATTCGTGTATCAAGACGGCTCAAGGGGTGTACTGTCCTTTCCACTGTTTTTAAATACGTTTATTGTTGTAGCCGCTTGTACCCTTTTTGTGCTTTTGTAAATTAAGATAAAAAAAGCTTTAATAATTTCTTAGCTATGTTTTTGATCATGATGATATTGTTATAAAGTATTCAAGTTAATGAATGATCCCCGAATTTATTTTTTTTTCATTCCAGAGTGTCCTGAGGGCATGTACCAGAATGATACCGACTGCTTATCATGCTCTAGAGGTCAATACCAGGATACTATCGGTCAATCTCAATGTAAACCCTGCCCAGCGGGGGAATATCAAGATGAACTCGGACAGTCGACTTGCAAGACTTGTTTTAATACTACAGATTGGAGATATGGTACTAATGATGATCAATCGAATTGCATAAGTAGGTATTTTTCTTTATTCTATTTTTTTGGTATGTTGAATCTTTATTTCATTGCATACACGTAGAAAGGAAGATTTACGTAGATTTCATGCGTGACAGAAGGGACAAATTTTGAAATAAAAGATCAGGTTCAAGGTCGTATTATCAAAATGTAGCGCTTGTTTTGTTTAATGTGTTTGTAAAATATGAAAACCATGCCATTTACACTGGAAGAGATATCTGCTTTAAGAATTTCTTATCCCGGTGGTCGGTCAGACGGACAGACTGACGGACAAGGTGTTTCCTATATACCCCTTAACTTTCGCTTGGGTTAAAAGATGCGCAAAGCAGAGCAAACATACAAGATAAGAAGCACAAGATAAAAAACATTCATAGCAAATAGAACCACATGGATAGTTTACCATAACATCTTAGGCTGAACACTACATTGTGGCTATTTAATGTGTACTTCTGTATTTTTCTAGCATACTCTAAAATATCTCAGGCTGATTAATTGGAGAACCTCGAACCGTATCTGAGGACGCTGTACATTTATTACTAGATTTTTCAAAATATAGATATCTAATTCTCTAAAAAATGACAACAAAATTTAAATTGGGATTTTTGCTATATAAACCATATATACTCCTTTCTTCTAGATCTATGAAAATACATTCTCTAGCATACAGGATGAGCTGTGAAATGTAAATACCGTATGACCGTTATCCCCGAACATCAAAAATTGTGTTTCTGTGTTTTTAACGTTTCCTTTGTTTGAAAGGAGGGGATCTCCAACAACACCTAGTTGCAGCATCAATGAGTTAAAGAAGATCCTGACGATAATCTCAACAGCACTCACAATAGAGTACAAAATTAAGCAGCGACGGACCCCTAGCAAGCTAGAGGTGGGACCAGGTGCCCGGGAGGAGTAAGCATCCCCTGTTGGCTAGCCGCACCCGCCGTCGATGTTTAAGCACGAAAATGAAAACAATATATAAACTTCATGCACTGTCTTGACGTTATGTCCATATAGAAAGTGCTATGGCGACAATGTCAGGGAAATATATTCAAAACACTTACTGTCAAACCCCTCGCGGGGAACTTTTTTACGAGCTCCACACGGCAAAGGGCATAAGTGTGACACGAATGAGTTAAAGAAGATCCTGATCAACAACAACCTCCCAAAACACCCACTGTAAAACACAAAAATGACACGCACAGAAAGAGACGCAGTAGTACAATGAACGTCAAATCTCAGAAAAACATAAAACACAAATGACTACACATAAACCAACGAGACCAATGGGCAAACGGTGCCGACTTAGGACGGCCATCTGCCTCGTCAGTAGCAGACGGTGTGGTTATCCTGGATTACGTGCGCACAACCCTCCCACTATTCCGATTACCCAGAGGTCTCGAAGAACGTACAATTGTGGTGTAAAACAACCTCCTCATTGTCAGATGACCACACACAAACAAGACCGCAAAACGCAGGGGCCCAAGCAACACAGATGAATATGTAAACTGATATAAAAAGAGGCCATGCGTAATACGACCTGTGCTCTGCCGGCTGTAGCGAGCTAATGTATGTTATCACCCGAGGAGTCCGACTGACATTCAGAGAGGACAGGTGGTCGGGGCCCTGTCTTCTCTAAAGAGGTTTGGACAGGGCCCGTCATGGAGTCCCGTCGTCACAGTCAGTCAAGTATTAAGGATGCGCTGGTACAAGACTGTAGATTGGTCAAGTACCAAGCCTAGTGTCCTTCTGGTGACATTAGGATCATATCCACGGTATAAGAGGCGTTTGATGATTCTGACGCATTTTCGATAGTAATTATGTCTACCTTTGATCCTTCTAATTTTGTTGATCATGTCACCATAAAATGCAGGTTGCGAAATACCCAAAGTAATATACTCTGTTGCTTGTATGGGTCCGAATTTCAAAAGTAGTTGACAATAATTTTTGTAAAATTTCCAGAATGTCTTGACAAGTTTGTGAAAGCGAAAACCTTGACCTAAAAGTTTCTTTGTTATTTGTAAATTCCTATCATGAAAATCCAAAACATCAGTACATGCTCTAGCATACCGGATGAGCTGCGAAATGTAGATACCATAAGACGGTAATCTAGGAACATCACTGTCAAGCCAGGGAAAATTTACTATATTGAATCCAAAGTCATCTCTTTTGTCATACACCCTTGTATGAATCTGTCCATTAATAATTTTGATATTCAGGTCCAAAAATGGTGTTTCTGTGTTGGTGACGTTCGCCTTGCTTAGAGTCAGTTCCTGTGGATAAATGACATTTTTATACTTTTCAAAAACAGGATTGTCGATAGTAAGGATATCATCCAGGTACCTAGAAGTACCATTGAAACATTTCACATCATCATGTTTTCTTTGTTTTTGAAGATTTTGGATAAATTCTTTTTCATACGTGAATAAAAATAAATCTGCAACAAGAGGCGCACAATTAGTACCCATAGGGATCCCCACAACCTGCTTGTAGAGATTCTCACCAAATTTTACATAAATGTTGTCCAAAAGAAAGGACAAGGCAATACAAAGGTCACTACATGTCCATGATTTATATGATTTGTATTCTGTATTGGAAAAGAAACCCTTTGATTCAGATGTACAAATATAAGTTTTATCCTCTCGGTTAAAGCACCATTTAATGAGTTTGGACAATTGATCATTAATCTTATCGTGAGGAAGCGTGGTTTACATATTTGAAAAGTCATACGAAGAAATCGAATTGGCTTGAAAATTTCTCGATTTCATTTTGTCAATCACATCCCCTGAATTTTTAATAGACTAAAATAAGTTTACATCAGTCCTGTTTAGAACAGTTTCACAATATTTTGCAACGTGTTCCTTTATCACCGTGAGTGCTGACGTCAGATTTCTAGACAAAATTGTAGTTGAGCAGTTGCTAGAATTAGCAATGTATCGAAATTTGTAAGGAGACTTGTGCAATTTTGGTATGCAGTATAGTGTAGGAAGATCCAGTTTAGAAATAGGGATCTTGAATGAAGAAATTTCACTGTTGTGTTTGTTCAAAATGTTAGGAACACTTTCATTGCTTTTGATATAAGTGTTTGTAGACGAAAGTTCCGAAACCAAAGTTGATATGTAGTAACGTTTTCAAATGATTATGGTGTTGTTGGCTGCTTTGTCTGCAGGAGCGAAGACATATTTTTCGTGTAAATTGCGTAATTTGGATTTAAAATATCTTTCAGATTTAGAACTTGGATTTTCGAAAAGATGAGGATTTTTGTGGAAGTTATCTATTCGAATATCTGTTATATCCAATATGAGGTTCTTCCAGTCATTCAGAGAATGTGATTCGACCCCTTCCGATTTACACCATCTTTTGTATAGTTATCTAAGGCTTCCTTTAGTTCTTCGCGACATTTGATAAAATCTATCTTGGATGGAATTCTGTACTTAGGTCCTTTCTTGAGAAGATTGCGGAGCTGCCTGTCCTGGATAATTGAAAAGTCACCTGTTACAATATGGCCAGCTGGTTTATAAAGGTATTCAGAAGTTGCACATTCTCAAGAAGTAGGACTTGATTCAAGAATTTTAGGATCTGATGTTACTTTATTGTAGTTGAATACGAAATTTCGAATAGGTTTTTTATACTTGTAACAAATAAGAGGAGGTTCAAAATTCTCAAAATATTGAGGAATAGCACTTTGGAAGCGATGATCCCGAAAAATATTAGAGATGTTAAGAAGATCGAAACCTTTGTTAATAAATGGAATTTTTATGAATCGTCTTCTAAGGGGAATGTTTTTAATGACAGGAAAAGGTTTATTCTGTGCGAATGCAACAATGATATTAAGTTTGAATCAATCAGTATTTCTTAAGAATGCAACCTCTGCTTCATCCAAGATATATTTCAATTGAACTGCTGGTATTGATGAGAGAGCATGAAGCAGTTCATGTCTGCCGCCGTTTCGTGCAATTATAAGTAGATCTCTGAGGGTGCGATGTATTCTAGCTCTGTTTCTAAGGTTTCTGTTTCGCCTTTTTCCGTGTGACCTAAACTTTCGTTTAGCGTCAGGGCGGATTGAAAAGACATTGATCTTTGTCGAGGTCGAGGAAATATTTCCTTGTCCGTAAATTTGATCGTTTAAACCAAGGGGGTACGCAGTTTGTAATTTAGTGATCCAGGCAAGTTCAGCTTGTAGTCGGCGTTTTTTAATTTCAGTTTTACTTAGATTTTTGAGTTTTGGGAAAGACTGAACTGGAGTAATACTTAAATCCGAAATTGAATGTTTATATTTAAAGAAGTGATGGTACAGGAAATTTCTGTGCTTTTTGTGACGCGAGTTTCTTATCTGATATGAATGATTTCGAAAACGAGATTTTAAGGACTGGCCTGTTTCCCCTACATATTGGGCGCCACATCCCCTGGCGTTTCATGTAATAACATAAATGACATCTTGATACGATCAATCAACGTCGCTATCAATCTCGATCTTAAACGTATGCCCATTAACACTAGATGTAATCGTGGAATTGCAATTGATGAGCGGACAAATGGAACATCTCTTTCCATTGCACTGGCGAATGGTTGAGAACCCTCTGTGTTTAATGTTAAATGTAGAGCCTGCAGATGGAGTAGTAGGTGTAATACGTGTACGGGGTATAAATTTAAGAGGTGATAGATGTTCTCTGGGTGAGGTAAAAAGTTGATTACTGTTAAATGTCGATGATGGTAACGTGACTGTAGTGACAGAGGGTAATCTCAAAGGTTTTAATTTTATACGAGGCGACCTTAGAAATGCCATAATGAAATAATCGAGGATAGAAAAGTGAATTAAGATCCTGCGTAGAAGATACTACAACACAATTGTTTGAGTCAATTCATGTAGATAAATGACATTTTTATACAATTCAAGAACAGGATTGTCGATAGTAAGAATGACAAATATGGATAATGGACATATTCCAGTATATAGCACAAAATCGTTAATTCAGAAAATCATAAACCGAAGGCATACAAAATCAGGATAAAACAGGAACCTAAGCAAACAAGCAAAAATCTCCACCATAATAATGAGTGAGATCAGGTGCCCAGGAAGAGTCAGCATCTCCTGCTTTCATGCAACACCCTTTGCTTCAATTCAGCAGAAATATCACATCTAGTAACTTCCATTTCGGAAGATATAAGTATAATCTTTGGTTGGATTGTTCAAATTACCATCCAGGTGCCTAGAAATACCAATGAAACATTTAAAATCATCATCTTTTTCTTGCTTTTGAAGATTTTGGATAAATTCTTTTTCATGCATGTATTAAAATAAATCTGGAACAAGAGGCGCACAATAGTACCTATAGAGATTCCTACAACTTGCTTGTTAAGTATCTCACCAAATCTTACATAAATGTTAACGTCTTGGTATTACATAATCGCAAAATGTTCCCCAAGGAAAAATAACTATAATTACCGAAGTATAAATGTTTTGAGATTATTCCAGCGTGGAGTAACGTTAACAAAAATGTTCTTATTATGTGTACCTTATGTGATCTTAGATTTCAAAAATAATAATTATCTTTAGAAGAATATATGCGTACGATATCGTTAGTTAGCAAATTTGATAATGAAGAAATGCATTTTTTGCATTGACCCTTTTAAATTAAGACTTCGATATTTTTCATCACGGTGTGTTTTAGACTAATTCTGTAACTATTTTGTCAAACAATGTCCATGGTGTATGGAAAAAATCAGTGCAATCTGCTTAAATGATTAAGTAAAACGATTAGTTTATACCCATGGGAAAATGTTGAAATGGAGTGAATTACACATTGCTTAATCATTTACTGCTTCTGTAGGGGAAATTGATAAATTAGCATGCTTATCTCTCTTTGCAATATTTCATCATACCGTATTTATCGTTTTGAGGCTTTTAGATTCCCATTTACCAAATGTACGTTACCTTTTTTATCATAATCAAGTATTACAAACTCCTTATTAATTCATCATCAAAATGAATAGAACGTTTCAAATAAGAGCGTTTTGGATTACAAGTTACCTGTTACGATATAGTTAATATTTTCTGTTTCTGCACTTGATATGGTGTAACTGAATAAATTTTCTTAGAAATATATCCATTGAAATCCTTTTAAGCCATGCAATGAAATCTTGTTGATTCTTATATGCCCTTTGAAAATTCCCAATATTGTATAATATTGTTAGGGGGAAATTCTATCCTTGACTCAACTAAACGAATTCCAAAAAAAAAAAAAGAAGACTGTAATCTCTATTATAAATATTCACCCGTTGCTAACTGAAACCTCCTCGTCAGAATCGTTCATTACGTTACTGTATGCTCTATCGAAGTATTCTTTTTTTCATTAAATGAACACTTTGCTTTTGTCCTCCATAAAACATTACCAAAGTAACATCAGAAGAAACGCAAATGACAAGACAGGGGACAGGGATAACAAGAGACACCAAAGGGACAAGAAGAATTTAACACTTAACATAAAAATGACTTTACACTACTAAACAAACGAGACCAGTGGCAACTAGTGTCGACTAAGGACGGTCATTTGCTACGTTGGTTGCAATTTTCAGGATTATTTGCGCACGCCTTAGGGCATGTCCGGTGTCAGTAGTTGCAAAGAACGCACATGAAAGAGGGGATCTCCAACAAGACCTTGATGCAGCACCATCAGCAAACCATCCCAACTGAAAAACAGAAAAAAAAAATACAAAACAATGCGAGAGACACAAAGGAGACAATCACGACATCAAAACACCAAACACAAAAGAATACACATAAACCTACGAAACCAATAGCCAATCGGTGCCGACTTAGGATGGCCATCTTCCACACTAGGAGCAAATGGTGTGGTTATCTGGATAACGTACTAATAACCCTCCTACTTTTTCGGTTACCCAAAGGTCTGGAAGAACGCACAATTGTAGTGTTAAATAACCTCCTCATTGTTAGATTACCACAAAAACAAGACAGCAAAACGCAGGGGCCAAATCAACACACAGATGAATATGTAAATGGATATAAAGGCAAAGGGCGCACGAAATACAGTTCGTGCTTTGCCGGCTGTGGCGACCCATGTATGCTCTCCCCCGAGGGGTCTGACCGACATTGAATTACTATATACGAGAATAATTTTTTAGCCCCTTAAATGAAATATGACACAAATAATCACAAAAAGACAGCGATACACAGAGACCCAAGTAAATCAATTAAAATAACGAAATATTGCGAAAGGATTAGGTAAAGAACAACATTTGATTCCTTTTTCTCAAATCAAGCGATCAAAAAAAAAAATGACTGGCAATAGATATGATTTGATTGCGCATTCATGACATCTCCATCTCGACACTGTGCTGAATTTCATAATCCCTTGAGCTCAAGAACGTTGAGGCGAATTCCTCGCTGAGATTATTGAATTTCCATTTATTCCTTCGAAAACACTGGTTTGTGATTTTAAGCATGACTAATGCTATACGAAATTTCTTTTTATGTTAGACTCTAATCATCAAATTATATTTATTTTATGGAAAAGCATACGACTCGGGAAATCTGAAATGCACTCTTTGCGGATCTTTTGAGAATCATGTCTAAATATACTTATCATTGAAAAAAACAAGCAAGATAGGGGAGAACACATTGGCCTTTTTCATTTTGCCTTAGATGAAGTTTTGAACATGTTAAAAATAAATATTATGGGTCATTATAAAAAAATTGTCACTGAATTGAATCGAATCATATCGAAAAAATAATTAGAACATTTTGACTCGAATTTCCATTTATTTGAGTAACATATCTCTTCTCTTTTCAGATACTAATGTAAGTTGTGATTGATAGAATATCAATATTTTTTTATATTTATTGAAACAAACATATATACTTTCAAGTTTTGGTGCCATTGATGTTACCATCACGAATCATAAAATTTTTAAATACTTTTTTTCATGATATGAAAATTAAATATTGCAAGTTCGAATGTTCTCAAAAGAATATTTAATTATGTTGGACATTAAACTTTAATTTTCTTATCGGATGGAATGTTTTAGGAAAATGCATTAATTTTACAAACTGGTAAAAGGTATTTAAAATAGAATGTACTCGAAAAAAGTAATAGATACGCATATTAAAAACAAAAAATTATCAATTTATCATTAAAGTAGGAAAACGAATAAAGGAAATCTCTTGTGTATGAAAGATTGACTTTCTTTGACATTCAATGAAGTGTAGATGGAAATGAAAGGTAGTAACACGATGGACGTCAAGGTAACATAAAGGACAAAAATGGTAACATCAAGGAAACTTGCACATATAAAGGAAATGGTTTCGTTGTCCGAATTATATTCTTGACAAAGTTCGGCTTAAGTTTTATACAATTTCATCTTGTAATATGAAATATTGACAAGCATATCATAAAGAAGATTTGATTGAAGTTGAGAACGTCCAAGCTGTTACCTAAAAAAGGTCCCTAGTGTTACATTGTCCGTACAAAATCTCCTTTAACTCTGAAAAGTGTTGTAAGAATATGCCTTCATCGTGACAACACCTGATGCTGAATGAGAACGAGGTCTTTTGAACAATTAAAACTGAGGTAGAATACGATTCCTCCTTAAAAAAAGCTGAAATATTATTTCCGTGATGTTACTACGCAATGTCCACCATGTTACTGGTATAAGGAATCAATCTTGTGTCCTAATTTTCATATATGTATTTACATATTTAGTAGGAATACGTATAATAAAGATAGTGTGTCGTATCTCAGAAGTAATTATTGAAATAGAGAAGCAATACTGTAGATATGTTCAGTGATGTTACCCTGAAAGTAACACAATGAAACAGGTAGCACCACGGAATTACTACATGTAAACATAAATTTGAAAAAATTATAATGTATGGGCACTTCTAATACTTAATTAAATTAGTATGGTGCAAATACAATGTGACTAAACACTTTGTTGAAACAAGTGCTTTCAATGATTTATAAAATTTAAGCTCTAAACTTGACGTAACATCATAGACAAGATTTGAAATTACGATGTCAGTGACAGGTGATTTCTACTTCATTGCTCTATAGCTGTATTCTTACATTTCTTCTTTTGGTCTCTTGTCAAAAAGCAAACATATGTCTTTACAAAAATGTTCTGATAAATATCCTTTTACAAGAAGATTACCTAAAACATCCTTCAATACCTTCTGAGTAACAGCAAGGACACGGCGAAAGTTACATGACAAAATTGGTGAATGAAAAATATGGGTAATGACCATATCCCTGTTTACAGCACAAAATCGATAATTCAGAAAATCAGAAACCGAAGGCATACAAAATCAGGAATATCTGTTTATTTTCAACTATTGTTAAAAATTTACTCCTTTGTGTAGTAGAATGTACAGACTTACATATAATGATGTACATAATAAAGTCATGACCATGATCATGTGTATAAAGAAGCTAAATTTTATGTTGAAATTTTTGGACTTGGCGAGGTTACTGGTAACATCACTGACATTTGCTTTACTTTCATGTGAATATAGCAAGGTTAATGGTGTTGCTAGAATTCAAGAAGTAACTCAAATTAGAGGTGGCATAGCCTTACATTGTATTTGACAAGAAAAACCGGCGTAAGTATTGCATATTTTCTTCCAGTATCGAGTTACACAAATTTGTACATTTTTCATAATGACCCTTATACATGTATCAACGATAAGATATACCTTTCAAAGACTCAAAGTAAACAATAATGATTCTCTGTAGACATTCAATGAATATAAACCACATAATGTATATCAATAATATCGATATAAAATGTTCCCGTTTTATTTGAAGTCATATGCTACTTTGAAATTTCAATAAAAGGAATGTGTCATAAAGGAAAGCAGGGTATCTGCAATAAAGCTCGCTAAAAGCAACAACAGAAAACACCGGAAAATAACAGGGAGAAAACAACGAGAAAACAAGCACACGAAGAGACACAAAAGGGAAAGGGAAACCAACTTCCAAAAAACGACATAAAAACACAAAAGACTATACATAAACTATGGAGACCAATGGACAATCAATGCCGACTTAGTACATCCTTTGTCAAAGTCCGTAGCATAGTGGATTGCTATCTGGATAAGGTTTACTATTATGAAATGGCCTCGAAGAATGTTTTGTTGTTATTCCGATTATGTATCGTGACAACAACAAAACAACTAATGTGACAAAAAATAATTTATAGTATTAAGTGTTTTGAATATTTTCCCTTCATTGTCGCCATAGCACTTTCTATATAGAAATAACCTCAGACAGTGCATGTATTTTATAAATTGTTTTTATTTTCGTGCGTGAACATCGACGGCGGGTGAGGCTAGCCAACAGGGGATGCTTACTCCTCCCGGGCACCTGGTGACTTCTCTAGCTTGCTAGACGTCTGTCGATGTTCAATTTTGAGCTTTATTATAAGTGCTGTTGAGATTATCGTCAGGATCTTCTTTAACTCATCTGAGCACTTTCACAGACCTGCCTACCTGTTTCTCACCGTAAGTGTAAGGCACGGTCCATTTGATATTCTGGGGGGGGGGGGGGGGGGGGCTTGGGTTTTTTTCGAAAAAAATAATTTTGCTCTCAATTTTGATGAAAAAAATAAATTTGCTTATGGTGTGACAGAAAAAAATAATCTTGCTCTTACAAAAAATCTGAATTTGAAGAATTACCATGAAATTTCGCTAAAATTCTTGAAAATTTTCCGGCTCGCTTCGCTCGCTGCAGTTTTCAAAATTGTATCAAAAATTTTTGCCTTGCTTCGCTCGCCATAGTTTTCTATAAAAACATTATTCACTAATAGCATTTTAACTTCAAATATTTGAAGATATGAAAAGTTTTACATGTATGTGAATGAAAAAGGGCTTACTTAAAAGCTTCAATATATTATCAATATTTACATGTATGTATTGCTGTTAATGCATGTTGCATGTATCCCATAGAGTCTTGTTCTTGTAAGCTTGGAAGGAGAACTTCAGTTATTCACCAATTTACAATTCTTAGTAACATTTAAAAAATTGTCTAGGAGACCTTCCCCTCAGACCCTCTTATACATGTTATATACATGTACCTTATATAAAATATTGAGAATTGTATTGTAAAAATCTTAAAAGTTTTATCTCTCTGTTTAACAGTGAATTGAATACTTGCATAAAAATAAACTAATATATTCATATTTAGAGTTTTGAGTAAAAATATAAATAATTTCTATTGATAAAACTCAAACATTCTTAATATATGCATCACTTTTAAAAAAAAAAATTTCCTTGCTCCAACTTTGCCAGAAAAAAATAATTTTGCTCCGGTCCGGGGCGAAAAAAATAATTTTGCTCCGACATAAAACCCAAGGCCCCCCTCCCCCCTGAATATCAAATGGACCATGCCTAAGATTTTGTTCAAGAATGTGCAATTTCGGGGACTAAAGCGTAATATAACCCATTTATGCAATTCCGAGAGAGAAAATCGTCTTTTGGCTGTTTCAGCAATTGTCTCAAATTTTAAAGGTACAGTGTCCCTGAAAATTAATTTAACTAAATTTTATAATGCGAAATCTTTATTTTCATATGAAAATTTACATTACATAAAGTCAAACTTTCAGGTGAATCTAACGCATACATTCGCAGTTATAGCCGTTTGAAAACATAATTTTAATTTGGGGTGCGCTGCTCCAATTCATTCCACTAACGCCACCTACAATGTATAATAATTGCGTTTTTACAATAGAGGTATATGGAGATTTACTTATACAAATTGGACAATATTATGGTCGTTAATGAATATTTTCAAAAACTTTTTATGACTCCTTTTTAATTTCCTCAATCTTGACCCTTCGGAATGTTTTCAATAAAAAAGAACTATCAGGGAAACTGAATTAATGCTCTTGTCTATACGATATGGAAAACATTTGTTCAATTAAGCCCTCAAAAATCTAAAACGTGAATTTGCTCAAAATCACGTTTCATGCGTAAAATGGAATAGGAAAAGCGTAGTGCGTAATTAAAAGTTGAAAATCGTGCAAAATATGCCAAAATCATAAAAGTAGGTAGGTTTGCTTTCAGGACTCAAATGCGGTATTAAATCAATCAACGCAGTGTGGGTAAAGAACTGTTGTACATCTTTCTTAACGCCTATAACTGGTATAAATACAACATCTTATTCATTTTTTTCAGAATGCTGGTCTGGGTTTAACACATACACTGATGGTGATATGGCGAATTTGATATCAACTGAAAGTGTTAGTAGTTCATCTTTATGTGGAAAGGCGTGTGACGAAACCGCAAACTGTGAACTATTTACATGGAGGAGCGGTGAACAGAAATGCTACCTTCACTCTACCACAAGCTGGTCATGGGGATATGTACATAAGTCTGTTATATATAGAAAGCGTTCTTAATTTGACTCAAAGAAAACGCTATTATATCATGCTTACCCGAAATGTTGAATTCAGGACTTTTTACTTTATATCCTTACATGTACATGTTGAAATGTGCATAATGTTTACTGAAATGTGCTTAAAGATTATTTCAATATTGACAAAATTAAATCAAATTCATTAGCGACCCATAAGCTTATTTATAATATTTTTGTCTATTTCTTACTTGCACTTTTCTTCCCTATAGCATGGGGATCGATGTTTCATTCACAGATTTAATAAAACCTTTGTCTGTGAAACACGAATGCCCCTGTCGGCATCCTTATTACATGTAGTATCCACACCCTTTTCTGTTCAGTGTGTGAAAAAGTCATGGTCTTATCACAAGGAATGCAAATGTGAAATACCATAGTCCTATCACTAACCATTCAAAAGTTATGACCAATGATTTGAAAAGTAGGTCAATGTCAATGTCAAGATGTCAATAACAATGGTATCGATACCATGATACGCATATGAAATATCAAAGCCGTGTCACTTACAATTTTACATTGTTTAGACTGAGGGTCACTGACGAGGGTTTTGTACCCGAAACGTGCATGTCTGGTCCATGCTGTTAATTTAACAGGTCTTAAATGATGCTATTGAATTTGAAGACGTTTAACATTTGAACTACATGGTGAGTGTCACTGATGGTGAACCAAGAGTCTTTGGTTGATCGTCTGTCTCCTTAACGCATTTGAATTTTTCTTTCTGGGCGAAAAGACGAACTGTGTCCTTGCATAGATAAATACTTATCCATCTGATTGATTGTAATCTTTTAATAAAATGCAGTTAATTTAAGTTAAAGTTATCTTTGACATGCATGTGCTGCGCTGGTGTCTCATGAGAGAATATGAATACATGTAGCTAACAATCTTCCAACAAAGACAATGGTACTGTTCAGGTGATTGATGCTTAAATTTGAGGTGGTTCTTGAGATACCGTTTAGCAAGAAACTTCTTGTCACAAATGTCACAGGAATATCTCTTCGTCCGCTTTACATAACAAGTCTCGAATCTTTTGCTGACAAGTATCACATTCCTGTCTGGAACCAGAGTAGATAGCAAAATGTCTTTTCATGGCATATTTGTCTTTGAATAGTTTGTAACACTCTTCATATGCGACACCTTTGCTATCATGCTTACATGTACATCTTACATGTCGATTTAGAGAACGCAGCGTGGACATAGATATTCATGTTTTTCATGGCGTCGTGATACATGGCTTTTTAGATCCTTCTTGATTTGACATTCATTGACTCTACCCTCGTGTAGTTTGGCATGTTTCTCTAGAGAGCATTGGTGTTTAAAAATTTTCGAGCATATTTCACAAAATATGACTAAACCCTCAAATTTCTTCCTCATGATCAATAATTACGTTGCCAATGTCAATGTTATCCGCCTGATCTAGAAAATCCATGTTCTGCAATGAAAGATAAAATGGAGTTAATACATAATAAATTTGCATTCTCCGAACAGAGTTGTCTCCTCCTTACAGTCAAAAAAATATCTGCCACAGACTTCGGGAACATTCGGATGCCCTCGCCCTTTTGCAACGGCATAACAAGACTAGGATGCCAATGATGGAAGGTTTACATCAAATCGATGTTATAGTAAAAAGGCACTTTTTCAACATTCAAAATTCTCCAACCTGAATTCGTAATGTTGTGAATTACATAATTGTCAGTTATGATCCAGTGTTGGAATGACAAATATGGATAATGACCATATCCCTGAATACAGCACAAAATCGATAATTCAGAAACCGAAGGCATACAAAATCAGGATAAAACAGGAACCAAAGCAAACAAACAAAAACCTCCACCACATGAAAAGAGGTGAACTCCCGATATGGGAGTGAGACCAGGTGCCCAGGAAGAGTATTAAGAGTAACTTGTATTTCATGATAGATTATAACAAAACGAATAGATCAATTTGGAACTGTTTTTAATATGGCGCCGTCTGACGTCCGAGCAACTTGCAATCAAGGATATAGGCCGTATCAATTCAACCCGGAAGTAGTTCTAGATGACGTCCAAGTCTTTTCTCGAAGAAAAAGGTCGAGGCTTATCCGAACGACTTTGAGAAATAGCAAGGATTTTGTCTTAAAGTATTTATGACGTCATAGAAGCGTTACGTGAAGACATGCATTATGGCGGCAAGTCTGTGGCAGTGATGTTGATGAGTGGGGTAACGAAACGTAAAACTTGAGCTGCCTGGAGTTTAATAAATTTGGTGAGGAAACCTCATGAAATGGGACTAAAGTTGACTTCTAGTCTGTATTTTCTGAATATATTTATGTACCCGTCGACATTGAATACACTTATTATAACATTATATAGGTAAGCAGACAATGTCATACCTGAAATCACAGACCTATGAACACGGTAACCTTAGTTTCCAGGGTTTATTTAACACATTAAATTCAATGAATACTCTCCGCGGCATAACTAAAATTGACTCCCCATGTATCACATTACGTTTTGACATTATATTGTCAAAATACATGTATTAAAGAGAAAAATATACTAAATAAACCTTACAATTCTATCAGAAGACAATAACTAATCTTTATGAGGCATATCAGGTAATAAGCGAAACAGACATATCAAAATCGTCGATTTTCATTTTGCAGGTCTACTCGTAAAACGCGGTCGAAGTGTTTGAAATATGTAGATGTATTTGAAGTTCAGTGACAAACGTGATAGATAAAGAAATGTTCACCACACTCTATGCAATTTGAAGTTTGGATAAATATGAGATATTCTTTTAGAAACTTGAAGAAATATTCGCCGATCATGCCGTCCGCCCGCCTCAAGACCAACTCCCCGTGCCGCACATAGCTGACTCCCCTAATGTCACGTTGTTTAAGGTGTTTTCTGAAGAGTTATTTCAATTTTCATATTTTATTTCTTAGAGAAATATTAAGATTTCAAATAGGAATAGGTTGCAGTACGCACTAACAGTAAAACACCGGAACGCCCCTATCTAGACATAGAATAGACAAGGCATCAGAGCACCGCCACTAGACGGCTATTTGTATAAAATGATGTGGTTATCCAGATAACCTGCGCAAAACCATCTCGCTTGTCCGATTACCCAGTGGTTTCAAAGAACAGATAATGTTTATGTATTATAGTCTCCTCCTAACATTTGCGACACAAAAATGTATTTTAAAAATGCAGGTGCCAAAGTAATACTCAGATGAATATGTAAATAAATATCAAAAGCATAAGGGCTTACGAAAAACAGTCGGTGCTTTGCTGGCTGAAGCGAGCCCATGCATGCAATTACCCAGGGAGCCCGACAAACACTTAAGGAGGACAGGTGGTCGGGGCCCTGTACATGTCTTTGCTAACGATGTTTGGACAGGGACCGTCATCCAGTAACATTGTCACAGTCAGTGAAAAACGATATCTACCCTTAGCCTCATATATATGCATCTACACATAGAACACAATTATAATTTGCGACAAATTGGAAATCGAATATCTAAGGAATAATTTTGAACAATTCATAAACGTGAATTTGAAGTCATGAAGTACCGAACATTTTACATGTGTCTCGCTGTTTTCACTGCAATGTTCTATTTAAGAAGGGGGGGTTCAACAACACTCGGATGCAGCACCAACTGTGACAGCAAAACCCCGAAATACCCAATGCAAAAACACAGAGCAGACACTCACAGAAATAGACGTAAAAGGAACAAGGAACGCCAGCTCACTCCATAGAAATATGAAAACACAAAGGGCCACACATAATCCAACGAGACCAATGGGCAATCGGTGCCGACTTAGGACGGCCATCTGCCACGAATTATTCAAGAATCGACATCTCAGCCTACTGCTTTTGATGACGATATTTCATTTTCGTATCATGGGTTTTCTTTGTTTGAGTAAAACTATTCTACGATCGACTGCTTTCATATAACAAGGAAGAAGGGAATTTCCAACAAGACTCTGTTGCAGAACCCACAAAAGCACAAAAACACCAAAATGCGAAAATACAGCATGTACAAGCAATATAAGAGGCATTAGAGTGACATGGATTACCAAACACCAAAGACGACATCAAATCACTGAATAAGAAGGACTACACATAGACCAACGAGACTAATCAGCATCAGGTGACGACTTTTGAGCCGAATTAGGAGCAAACTGTGTGGTTATCCCGTTTACGTGTACAAAAACGGTCACTTGTCCGGCTACCAAGAGGTCTCAAAACGCACCATTACTATGTATAAAAGTCTCCTCGTTGCAAAATGATTACAAAAACACAGACACAGCAAATCATGGGGTCCAAGGAATATAAATACCTGTAGATATCAAAAGCATAGGTATATGTTAAAAAATATTATCTCTCTGATTTTAATTGTTAAAAAATGATTAATTATAAAGAGAACTCATGGGCAAGGATTTTTTTGTCATAAACATGTAGTTGGCTACATGTCCCCGAGGGCACATGTAGCCAACTTCGATCAATTTCGGTTGGTCGTTTCTTCAAACGCATTTGAAAATTTCTGTTTACAAAATTTTCTCAAAGTTATAAAACCTGGGGCCTGTAGCATCATATCCCAGCCATCTTGCTATGTCTTTCGGTATTTTTCGGACATAATTTTCACAGATTTTGGCCATATTACATTGTTTAGATTGGGGATCACTGACGAGGGTTAAATACCCGAAACGGGCATGTCTGGTTCCTGCTGTAAATTTATCAGCTCTAAAATGATGCTTATGAATTTGAAGACGTTAAATATTCTTTGAATAAATCATATGCGTTCATACCAATTCCAGTTTTAGCGAAAATTTAATTTTTCTTTCATTTTTATTTAATGGTTTTCCTGTTAAATCTATATGACTGCAAACAAATTAATAACTTAAATAGGAGATGCTTATGGAACGATCAATCACTTTGTGTATTCTAAATCCTCAAAAGGAAAAAAATGCTACATTTACTTAAAGATACTTAAAGATACAGTGTCCCTGAAAATGAATTTTATGGAAAACGTAAAATTTATTCCAAAGAGTTTAGAAAAAAGGAGCAATAAAACGTTTAATATGAAAATATGCAGTAACGACCCTACGATTGTCGATGTTTTAATAACTAAATCTCCATATACTTCGATTGTAAAAACTCAATACATTGTAGGTGGCGCCAGTGAAATTAATTAGAGCTGCGCATCCCAAATTCAAAATTACGTTTTTAAAGGTCTATAACTGCGAATGTATGTGTTAGATTCGCCTGAAAATTTAAATTTATACAAATGAGAATGTAGATAATCATATGAAAAGAAAGATTTTGCATTCCAAAGTTTTATGAAATTAATTAATTCTCAGGGACACCGTCCCTTTAATCATTACATCATTGAATAATAATGCTCAATGCATATAGTTTCAGTCAAATATTAATTTTGTCAATGTTTGGTTGTTTCGTTTTAATATTTTTTTCTGTGATCTCTTTCAGTTGTTTGCACCCGATGTTTGGTGCGATTTTTGTGCATGCTGCTTGGTATTTATAGCAATATTGCACGTGCTTGTTTCACTGATTTCAACTGCAACCTGGTCTTGTTGGGAATTTTAACCTAATTTTTATAATCAATGTGGTTCAGACATCCACATTGCTTGGGTACTCTGTTAAGACATTCGTAGATATATGGTAAGCACAATATAGCATGATTACTCAAGCATCACTGTGAAGGCCTCTCGGGTCTACAAATTCTGGACTCCGTGGATGAAGTTTTACTTAAGTCATTTTCTGGAACTCGGAATAAAAAGTCCTGGTAAAGTTTTACCGTTTATTAACATACGAAAGTAACATGTTGGTTATAGCAGTATGAGAATCGTTCTAACATACAAAATCATGCGCGCAGTATATATTAGGAGCCTGGGATATTTCACAATCAGGTGGAAATCGCCATCGAAATTCATGACTAAATTGGAATTCAGACGTATAAACAAAGTTGCCTAAACTTCGAACAAATCCTCGCCATTTCGTCTATCGCACCCAGACCGGTGACAGGCGAACCATTATAGTTTCTGTTGCTGTCAATTGACCCAAGAACACCTCGTATTGACAGACATAGGGTTACACACTGGCGGGAATGACAACAATTTCAATTACATCAGTTTAGCACGTGATCGTAAAGTTAACGTTTGAAATTAGAGTTATCTTCTCCTAGACGATTGGAAATATCCCATAAACAAAATAAATGGAAATTAATTAAAGATCAAAATACTCAGTTTGCATAATTATTGTGGGGGAGAGGCCATATGGTTACAACTGACGAGCCTTGTACCAGCGCATTCTTAAGAATTGCACTCTGACTCTGACGACAGGACTCCATGACGCACCCTGTCCAAATCTCTTTAGAGAATACAGGACCCAAACCTTCTATCCTCACTGAATTTCAGTCGGACTCATCGGGTGATCACATGCATGAGCTCGCTATATATAGCCAGCAGAACACACATTGTAACTCGTATGCCTTCGTTTTTGTTATATTCATTGAATTTCTTGGGCCCCCGAGTCATGCTGTCTGTTTGTATGTTCATGTTATGGTGAGGAGACTATTTTACACCAAAATTGTGCGGTCTTCGAGACATCTGGGTAATCGTAAAACTGGGACGGTTGTGCGCACGTAATTCGGATAACCACACCGTCTGCTACTTGCGTGGCAGACGGCCGTCTTAAGTCGGCACCGGTTGCCAATTGTTCTCGTTGATTTATGTATGGTCCTTTTTGTTCGATGTTTCTATGTTGTGCGTTGGTGTTCCTTGTCCCTTTTGTGTCTCTTTCTGTGCCTGTCTGCTCTTTGTTTTTGCCTTGGGTGTTTTGGGGTTTTGCTGTGGGTACTGCAACCTAGTGTTGTTGGAGATCCCCTCCTTTGTTTGATATCCGAAACACGCATTTATTTGGTTAGAAATTTTCTTCAAAAAGGTAACGATCAAGATGGTATTAAGGATTATAGTTTCATAAGTTAAATTTGCTGTTTTGAAGCCACCTGTATATTGTGTCGATGTCTCCATCAACCAAGAAATTGAAAATATTGATTTTGTCATATTTTATATGACATTTAATTCACATAGACTATCATGAAACTTTCATTCAAATGTCACTCAGACTAACGATTTTGAACAATAATCAATTAAATTTATTAAAATATTCTTTAAATAAAATGACACTAATGGTGGTAGATCTATATATTAAGATATTTAAGATGTTCGTACATCTATACTCCTTGATAATTTCAATAGTGTAGTGTAAATCATTTCCTGATTGCAGCTATTATATTCTTAAAAAAATCAGATTGTGTTAGATGAAATTTTTATGCTTTGAAATTGAATGCGGTTTTTGAAATGGAAGTTTTCAGAATAGTTTTAATATCTATGATGACTCTCATATGTATCAAGTTCTTGAGTAGTCGGATGTTACGTTCTTTTCCATTTTACAGACGTGAAGAGCTCATTGGAGGATCTATAAACATCGCTGCTGACCAAGAGTTATGTAGTATAAGGTCCGTGTTAGAATGCAGCACTTCATGTACAGATAGTTGTTACATGTTTTCATACGATGGGGACCAAATCTGCAGGATATTTTCGAGTGCCCCAACTTCACCAATTCAAATGAATGGGACAAATGAGAGTACAAGATATTATCGAAAGAGAGGTAATATACCTGTATACATATATATGTATATATAGACCTCAAAAGAAACGTAACATATAAATCGAATACGTACATACGCATATTTATTAATTTTTGGATGAATTAAATTCAGATCATGAAAAGAACATTTCATGGAACAAATTTGCATTTCATCACATTACCATTACTTGGTACCTACGTAAACAAAAACTGCATTCAGGAGGTATGAAACACATCGACACCAAATTCAATTTTTATTAAAATTTCTGAAGTTATTTAGTTCATGTCTGTTCTTGACTATGCAAACTTCAGGAAAAATTTTGTATAAGACTTTGAAATATGCATTTTTCAACAAATGCGTTGATTCCTTGATGACGTCAAGCTGTTAAAGTATCATTCTGAACTTCATCAGGAGATTCAATTTTTGTGTCGCCTGCGAAGCACAGCGACACTTAGGGATCACTTTGTCCGTTGTCCGTCCGTCCGTCTGTCTGTCTGTCTGTCCGTCTGTCTGTCACACTTGGGTGTCACACCCCATAACTTTTGATTGGTAAGTGATAGGGCTTTAATATTTCACATGTGTATTCCTTGTGACAAGAACTTTCTACACATATCATAATTTTTGACCTCGTGACCTTGACCTAGATATTTCACCTACTTTTCAAAAAATCTAAGATTAGCTATATCTCTTGATTGGTAAGTGATAGGGCTTTGATATTTCACATGTGTAATCTATGTGACAAGACCTTTCTACGCATACCATAATTTTTGACCTCGTGACCTTGACCTAGATATTTGACCTACTTTTCACAAAATCTAAGATTGGCTATATCTTTTGATTGGTAAGTGATAGGGCTTTGATATTTCACATGTGTATTCCTTATGACACGACCTTTCAACATATATCATAATTTTTGACCTCGTGACCTTGACCTAGATATTTGACCTACTTTTTCAAAAAACCTAAGATTGACTATATCTCCTGATTGGTAAGTGATAGGGCTTTGATATTTCACATGTGTAATCCTTGTGACAAGACCTTTCTACACATTCCATAATTGTTGACCTTGTGACCTTCACCTAGATATTTGACCTACTTTTCAAAAAATTAAGATTTGCCATATCTTTTGATTTGTAAGTGATAGGGCTTTATATTTCATATGTGTATTCCTTGTGACAAGGCCTTTCTACGCATATCATAACTTTCGATCTCATGACCTTGACCTAGATATTTGACCTGCTTTTAAAAAAGTCTTAGATTGGCTATATCTTTCGATTGGTACGTGATAGGGCTTTGATATTTCACACTTGTATTCGTTATGAAAAGACCTTTCTAAACATTCCATAATTTTTGACCTAGAGACCTTGCCCTTGATATTTAACCTACTTTCAATAAAGAAAAAAATCTGCTTCGCAGGCGACACAAGCATTCCTTGGATTGCTATTTTGTAAATTAATCAGTGTATCAAATGTCTTAAAAAAGTTTTAAAGACTGTACTTTTCTGTAGAAGTGAGAAAACAAATAATGCCGCCGTCATCTTGCTGTTCAAATCCTCCTTGAGAAAATCAAAATCTTTCTATTTTTTAAAATTTGATTTCTTTGTAGGAACACTGAGTCTTGATTATGTTCTCTTCAAGACTCCAACTGGTACTGTTCACATTAATTTTACTCTATTGTTAGTGCGCTTACGCTACTCGTGAATGAGCCGAAGAAATATAACGTACGAGGGTTGTCCGTAAAGTTCGTGGACTGCCTTGATAAAAGCTAACAAACAATTGAAAAATAAATGAAAGTTTCATTTTTATTAAATTCAAGTTTCATATCAATGTAAACGTCTTCAAATTGAATAGCATCATTTAAGAACAGATGAATTGGCAACATGGACCAGACATGCACGTTTCGGGTACTTAACCCTCGTCAGTGATCCTCAAATCTAAACAATGTAATTTGCCAATAATATACAAAATTTCATCACAAACAAAGCACAAATACTTATATTTCTCTGCAATATAAAGAGGACACTTCCTTATACCCGGAGCACTAGCATGAGAATCCTTGACGTTATCCGTTACTAACTGTTTTGACAATTCTACTCTCCTCGCTACATTTAGATTTCTGAAAAAAAGTTTCGAAACCCATCCAGCACAGACATGACTCGTTGTAGGATCATGGAATATAATCTTATGCACGATTTTTCTTTAAATTTCAACGTTAATTTCAGTTTCCCGAATTGTTAGTCGCCGATAACTATGAATCACGTCATGTTCTTCATTTAAAAGCACTTCTTTCTTTTGTAGAAAGTCCTCTCTAGCCCTGCAAACTGTCCCTAACGTCCAAAAATCCTCTTTGCCACTTGACGACTTGCAAACAACTAGTTTCGTCATTTTTCCGACTGTTTAAGGAATCCATGAGTCTCTGTCGGTGTTTTTCTGAAGCCTATTCAACATTTTATCAATTCTCTCTGATCCGCCTCTGGAGAAAACGTCATTCTTTCGAACAATGACGATCACATCCTTTTTCCTTCAAATCCGGTTTTCTCTGTCATCTTGAAATTTTGAACGTTCAAATTTTGCATGTTTGATGTCATAGATATTGTCAACATCACAATGTGAAAATTATCGTTTTATCAGCGGAATTTAAAAAAAAAATGCAAATGAAATGAATAAAATGATAAACAACATATTTCGGTAACAATTTACCGTGCTCACGGTCACCATCCTATGTCTAATTACGAAGTCATAGTTGTAATAGTAAAATCAAAATATGATAATAATTTACATTTCGTAATTCGTAAAAAGTATATGACAACAAATATACTAAAAATAAATATCTTTGACGCAAATTTTCCTTAATTTCAGACTTGTTCACGAACTTTACGGACAGCCCTCGTAGACGTGACGTCACATTAAGCCGAGGATCTTACACACGGTCTTACAGGCCAATGATTGATCCAATAATCCTGAGACGGCTAGCTTAACGTGAAATAATTATTTGTGTCTCTCGAAATGAGGGAGCAAAGTCAAAATGACGTCAACCTTTAACATTCCAGCTACTTGACGTTGCTGTTCTTTAATTAATTTTGACATTTTGTGGAGCGAGACATTTTGAAAAAAAATCATGTTCATGTAACCCTCGTCACTAAACTTTAATCTAAACAATAGAATATAGCCAAAGAGTGTGACAATTTTGATGTCCAAAATGTACCGAAAGACGTAGCGGGATGGGGGCTATGATGCCCATGTTTTAGAAATTTCAAGAAATTTTGATAACAGAAATTTTCGAATGCGTTGAGGAGATTACCAGCCGAAGTTTATCACATTCGGTCTTATAAGTGTTGGATCTCTAAGACATTTCATTATTTCTTAACAGAGTGCCCCGAAGGAACTTATCACAACCAGAGCGATTGTTTCTCTTGTGACAAGGGATATTACCAGGGTCTTCAGGGACAGGATACATGTCAATTCTGTCCCTCTCAACATTACCAAGACGAGGTGGGGAAGCCAGCCTGTAAACCATGCTTAAACAGTTCCACGCATACATACGGTGTCAGCCCAGACAGGACGACTTGCTACCGTATGATTTTGTGCTTTTTTCTGTGCATATGTGATATAGTCATACATTTTCTTGATCCCTGTGCCGCTACAACATTTAATCATCGTTGAATATTTGATGTGTTCTATACATCAAAAAATGAAAAGCAAGTAGCGGATGTCATGCATGTTTCGGTTGCAGTACCCAAACAAACCTTCCCTACTCGCAAGTTGGATTCTGTAGATTTTCTTTGGATCAAGTCGCCCTTCGTGTGTCTATGAAACTGTGTCTCTTTGTCGTATTTTCTTTTCTCGCGAGAAGTTCTGTTTTATGTAATTTTTTTCAGTCTTTTGATTATGATTTTGGACTCTAGTTTCGGATTCTGTGTGTATGCTATCTTTTATGTTTCATGTTTCTATGGTGTATGTTGATTTCCTTTTGTGTCTCTTTCTGTGGATGTCTGGTCTGTGTTTTTTGCATTGGGTGTTTTGAAGTTTTGCTGTGGGTGCTGCAACCGAGTATTGTTGGAGATCCCCTCTTTTCTATGACTGCATTCATTTATTTTTAAATAACAAAGAATAAAGGACGGAATCTCCAACAACACCAGGTTGCAGCACCCAGGGCAAAACACCCAATACAAAAACACAGAGCAGACAAGCACAGAAAGACGCAAAAGAGACAAGGAACGTCAACGCACAGCACAGAAACATCAAACACAAATGTAGAGACGCAAAGGATCAAGCTAAAACAAGCTCGACATACCAATATATATAACCAATGATTCCAATGGGCAATTAGTTCGAAAATGGGACTACCAGCTGCTTTGATTGTAACAAACGGTGTAAATTCGGATTACTTGTCCACAACTCCTAACTTGTTCGGTCATTCGGAGGTTTCGATCTAAAAAGAAGGGAGGAGATCTCCAACAAGACCCCGTTGCAGCATCAACAGTAAAACACCAAAACACTCGATGCAAAAACACAAAAGACGAGTACAGCACGAGACGGAAAAGAGACACACGACATGTAAACATCAAACACAAAAGACTACACATAAACCGACGAGACCAATGGGTAACCGGTGCCGACTTTGGACGGCCATCTGTCACGCAAGTAGCAAATGGTGTGGTTATCCTGGATTACGTGCGCACAACCCTCTCACTTCTCCAATTACCCAGAGGTCTCGAAGAACGTACAATTGTGGTGTAAAACAACCTCCTCACTGTAAGATGACATCATACAAACAAGACCGCAAAACGCAGAGGCCCCAGAGACACAGATGAATATGTAAATGGATATAAAAAGAGGGCATGCGTTATACAGTCCGTGCTCTGCCGGCTGTAGCGAGCTCATGTATGTAATCACCCGAGGAGTCCGACTGATATTCAGAGAGGACAGGTGGTCGGGGCCCTGTCTTCTCTAAAGAGGTTTGGACAGGGCCCGTCATGGAGTCCCGTCGTCACAGTCAGTCAGAGTGCAAGTCCGAACGAACTATTTTTGTGTATGATATTCTCTTCACTGTTAAGTGATGAGAAAAAATAATATTCAAAATATTAGAATGTAGGGCAGAGGTCCAAGCAACACATAAACGATCTATTGCACAAAAGAAAGGAGGGGATCTCCAACAACATTCGCAAGACCCCACAACACCCGGTGCAAAAACACAGACCGCAAAACGCAGAGGCCCCAGAGACACAAATGAATATGTAAATGGATATAAAAAGAGGGCATGCGTTATACAGTCCGTGCTCTGCCGGCTGTAGCGAGCTCATGTATGCAATCAACCGAGGAGTCCGACTGATATTCAGAGAGGACAGGTGGTCGGGGCCCTGTCTTCTCTAAAGAGGTTTGGACAGGGCCCGTCATGGAGTCCCGTCGTCACAGTCAGTCAGAGTGCAAGTCCGAACGAACTATTTTTGTGTATGATATTCTCTTCACTGTTAGGTGATGAGAAAAAATAATATTCAAAATATTAGAATGTAGGGCAGAGGTCCAAGCAACACATAAACGATCTATTGCACAAAAGAAAGGAGGGGATCTCCAACAACATTCGCAAGACCCCACAACACCCGGTGCAAAAACACAGAGCGGGCACGCACAGAAATAGACGCAAAAGGGATAAGGAACACAAATTCAATAACGCCAACTTAAGGAACATAGTTACGGTTTTCGATTATCTATATTTAACGTTAATATGCGAGAATTGCTCGTCGATCTTTTACTGCCTTTGGAAACATTGTTTTAACTGATTGGATTCGCTTTTCTTTATTTAAGGATGTTGGTATGGCTTAAATACATACATGGAGGGCGATATGTCAAACTTAATCAAGTCAATATCTTTGCCGACTTCAGCAAGGTGCGCCCAAGAATGCGACTCAACTCTGGGATGCAAAATGTTAACATGGAGAGGCGGCGAAAAAAGATGCTACTTACACAGTGTTACAGGCTGGAGTTGGGGAACTGTAAAATTGTCGGTTGTGTTTGCAAATAGATGCAGAAATTAAGAGTGAATTTCGGTTGTGTTTGCAAATAGATGCAGAAATAAGAGTGAATGTCGGTTGTGTTTGCAAATAGATGCAGAAATTAGAGTGAATGTCGGTTGTGTTTGCAAATAGATGCAGAAATAAGAGTGAATGTCGGTTTTTTTTTGCAAATAGATGCAGAAATAAGAGTGAATGTCGGTTGTGTTTGCAAATAGATGCAGAAATTAGATTGATTGTCGGTTGTGTTTGCAAATAGATGCAGAAATAAGAGTGAATGTAAAACAAAATAAGCATAAACATGAAGGGTCTGACTTATTCAACCCAAGTACCCAATATCTTTTATACCTTCAGCTTTACTTCAGCATATTTCTTTTTAATTTTCGTAGAGTATTTGATCTCTGTTGTTTTACGGGCAAATAAATTGTGATTGTTAAAGACGGAGAAAGTGTTCAACTCTTCTGTTAAAGAATTTTCATTGTAAATTTATAACAATGCTTAAAAAGGGAAGTGTTGTGACGTCGTTCTCCCTCTTTTCAGAATTAACTCTGAATATTTGACTCGGTTTGACCATGTATAGTTGGCATTGCTTTTGAGATATTGTCATGCCTTTATTTTTTATTATCCAATTGTCATTGCTTCACTCATCACACATGTGCATATATCACATCTATCAGCATTATGTTAATTGTGACTTCGCAGATACATCCTGTATTATGTGTTATCGCTCCTTTGAGTCTTGTTAGTTTAGTGAGTGACATGTGGTCTATTTCATGTCGAAATTCTTGTTTGCCTCAGACAGTGCATGTTTTGAAGCTTTTGTTTTCGTTTACGTGCGTGAACATGAATGGTAAGTGCGGCTAGCCAAACAGGGGATGCTTACTCCACCCTGCCATCTGGTTCCACCTCTAGCTTGTTAGGAGTCCGTCGATGCTCAATTTGGTGCTCTTTTGTGAGTGCTATTAAGTTTGTCGTCAGGATCTTCTTTATTTCATTTGTCTCCCGTTGATTGCTGTTTGAATTGTTTTTTTCTGACCATATCAATTCTTTTTTTTTCAATCCTGTGGATGTGTACCGCCTTAGTCAATGAAATGTGGATCTCCATATCACCCGTTAATAGTTTGTTGTTTGTGAAGTGACATCTGATATGAGCCGGCAATAAACAACATAAAACAACAAACAAATACAAAACCACGATTGAATCTGTTGCTGTTTGTGTATTTACTTTCTTGATTCCAGCATCTATCTATTTCAGCATCTATGTACTTCTTTGATGTTTATGCAAGACAATCTTATATGAAGTACAATTTACTAGTTTATCCATTTGTCATTTTCCATAAAACACGAACACGAAGGTAAAGTTCCATTGCGAAATCAATTCCAAGCTTGCACATGAATTCGTGTTAAACTTTGTTTTTCCTCATAGTACAATGTATTTATGTAATTTCAGTATTTTCGTATATGTAGTGTATGTTATCGTTTCCTCGTTTTGGCGCCTGCGAGGCACAGCGACACATAGGGGTAACTTTGTCCGTCAGTCAGTCCGTCCGTCTGTCACACTTAGGGTGTCACAACCCATAACTTTTCATTGGTACAAGTGATAGGGCTTTGATATTTCACATGTGTATTCCTTGTGAGACCTTTTCACACAACCATAATTTTTGACCTAGTGACCTTAACCTAGATATTTGACCTACTTTAAAAAAAAAATAAGATTGGCAACATCTTTTCATTGCTAAGTGATAGGGCTTTGATATTTTACA
Source organism: Pinctada fucata (assembly GCA_028142955.1). Lineage (NCBI taxonomy): Eukaryota > Metazoa > Mollusca > Bivalvia > Pterioida > Pteriidae > Pinctada > Pinctada fucata. The sequence goes on along the minus strand of AP027112.1, from coordinate 32,942,325 downwards.
TGTGCATTCCTTGGGATAAAACCATACTATACATGCTATGATATTTGACCTAGTGACCTTAACCTACATATTCGACCTATTTAAAAAAAACTATTGGCTATATCTTTTGATTGGTAAGTGATAGAGCTTTAATTTGATATTTCACATGTGTATTTCTTTTGACAAAACCTTACTACACATACCATAAATTTTGACCCAGTGACCTTGACCTAGATATTTGACCTTTAAAAAAAACTGAGATTGGCTATATCTTTTGATTAGTATGCGATAGGGCTTTGATATTTCACATGTGTATTTCTGTTGACATAACCTTACTACACATACCATAAAATTTGACCTAGTGGTCTTGACCTAGATATTTGACCTACTTTTCCAAAAAATTTAAGATTGGCTATATCTTTTTATTGGTAAGTGATAGTGATTTTATATTTCACATGTGTATACCTTGTCATGAGACCTTTCTTCACATACCATATTTTCTTTACCTAGTGACCGTGACCTAGGTAAATGACCTACATTTAAGAAAAATTAAGATTGACTATATCTTTTGTTTTATAAGTGATACGGCTTTAATATTTCAAACACGTATTTCTTATGATGAGTCTTTTCTTTTATTCCCCAAAATTTGAACCTAATGACCTTCACCTAGATGATTGACCTTTTTTGAAAAAAAAATTGATTGTCCATATTTTTTTATTGGTAAGTAAGAGGTTTAATATTTCACATGTGAGTTCATTTGACAAGACTTTCCCGCTGATACATGAACAAATATTAAACCAAGTGACCTTAACCTACATATTTGATCACCGTTTAAAAAATAGGCCGCTTCGCAGGAGACACAAGCATACCTTGGATTGCTATTTTTTAAAAATATTTTAAACATCGTCATCTGATGTATATGTTTGCCATTCATGTTTGTTATGAACATTGCAATCATTGTGGTGTAATGTTAGATTCCTGGATATTTCAAACTTTTCCGTAACAGCAAAATACATGTGTCACTTAAATTTCATAATTCTGTGAGGTGGTCCAGATGGAACTTGAAGGAGCGGTTGAATATTACACACGCCACTAGAACTTACTGCGATAAAGGAGAAGATCAGTGAATATAAGTAAACCACAAAGGCTGAAACCAGATGCAAAAACCACAATCAAAAAGCCCACAACTTTGGAAAGAATACAACACAGAACTTTGTCACACGAAAAGAAAATAGGACAAACAGACGGAGACTATGACACAAGCTCCAAAGAAACCAGAAAGACAACTTACCTAATAAACAATCTCCCGTACAAGTGTGGAAGACATCTTAGGATGCATTTTAGGCGGCGCTGTCAAAAAACGCGGTACTAATTATTCCATATACGTGTATTACATGAATCATATTACATATCTAAATAAAGTGCAAGAATAGTATCCAAGTAGGTAGAACAATAAAGGAAGCCCATCCCAATTTATTTCTTATCATGATATTTAGATAATAAGAACATCAACTAGTATCAAAAGCAAAATTAAAGAAAAAGAATCGTTTCACGATCAATAATAATCACGACTTGTCGAGATATGAAAAGGTAGATTTAAAACAGATTTATATCAGTCTATAGTCCAAAATACCTTACCAAACCAAGACTTTGACGCTAGTTTGGGCGGTGGGGGGGGGGGGGGGGAGAGTGGAGTAAGGTCAGGACAGATCCTGTAGCGAAAACTGCGGATTTAAGTGACTCTCCGAAGAATGTCTTATTCGAACAAAGTCTCGTCTACAATACAGGATACAACTGTGATAACATTATACTGTATGATAGCATGATAAATGACTTGCACTATTTTCGCATGACGTCACTAGTATGGCGGTGGATTCGATCAAAATTGAATCTTTTAAGTAGCAACACGAAAATACAACATAGGTTGGTAAATTAATAATTCATTTGGCGATTGTTATATGTTTAAGGCTCGGTCCATTTGATATTCTGGGGAGGGGGGGGGGGGGGCATGGGGGGGTTTCGAAAAAAATAATTTTGCTCTCAATTTTGATGAAAAAGAAAAATTTGCTTATGATGTGTCAGAAAAAAATAATCTTGCTCTTACAAGTAATCTGAATTTGAAGAATTACTATAAAATTTCGCTAAAATTCATGAAAAATATCCGGCTCGCTTCGCTCGCCACAGTGTTCAATTTATTTCAAACGTTTTTTGACTCGCTACGCTCGCCATAGTTTTCGATCTAAACAATATTTACTAATTGCAAAGTTAATATATTTGAAGACATTAAAAGTTTTAGTTTTCGATCATCGATGTTTAAATCTACTTGCTTGATCGAATTCGGAAAGAATATCAGTACGAATGATCGCTACTTGAATAAGATTAAGAAAAATCGCGATAAAGGTGACATTGACGAAAAAATTGATCCTAACTAGATTGATTGTTCTAACAGCTGGATTTTAGTAAGGACAGTATGAATTTGAATCACTATAACACGTATAAGGTATGTCCAATGCATATGTACATGCTATGTGCTTTGAATTAATTTCAGTCGAAAATCCTTTGGCACTAAATCGGAATTTGAACAGATCAGCTACTACTTGCATATACAGTCGGATGGTCCATGAGTTAAAACGGTCGTGTTAACTAATGTCTGAAATTGTCATCTCATGTACATGTTCATGTATCTGTTTGCCCTTCATACGTGTTTTTATTGACATTGGAATGATGTAGTATTAGATTCTTGGATATTTTGATTTTTTTTCTCGCACTTTATTTTCGTAACAGCAAAATACTTGTGTCACCTGAATTCCATGATTAGAAATAGTTCTGAGAGGTGATCCTGAAGGAATTTGAAGGAAGGTTTTGAATATTGACTTGCCACTGAAACTCCGACAAAAGTCTCAGAATTAGGACATAAAGAAATTTCCCAACCAGCATTCACTCACACCCAATCCCTTCCCTCGCCTCCTCTAAATGCTGGATCGGTCAATATCACGATTTATCAAGAATATGCGGACTGATTAGGGGAAAGGACGCTTTGCATATCATACGAAGTGTCTGTGTACACAGTTATGGAGACCGTGTGTTGAAGATATGATTGATTTAAAGGTTTTCTGACGTTTGTTTACGGTTTTTCAAGTACTTTAGAGGCAAATATTTGACAATACATTTCGAAATCTGATTTTTTTTTTTTATAAATTCAGGACAAAGACATACCGCATCTGTTACATACTTAAGAGAGAATGAAAATTTATAGTACTGTATCATTAATTTTGCATTACAAATTAATGCTTCAATACGCTTACATGTACATGTATGGACATTCATTGATTATTAATCCCTCGCTGTTCAAACATTAATGACTACAGGTAAGAAATCTAAGTAATGATCCATATCTCAGAGATTAGTTAACAATATTTCATCTCACCTATCGTCTGCAATAATTTTGTTCTGTCGGCTTATTTCTCTTTCTTCGGTTGAGTTGTAAGAATGACATCTTCTTCTTACACATACACTTTGGTTTGCGATTAAAATCATTAATCACGGCTATCGAGGTGATGATACATGTACCCCCCCCCAACACCTTTTATTTCTCTTTTTCTTGCGTTAAAAGAAAGACAACTCTACATTGTCGTGCCTGTAATTGAGAAAATACATTATATAACTAGTGTATACATGTATATGCAAACCGCGGTTGATACATATGTAAAACCAACTATCGTCTTACCTAGTTTTGTGACAATCAAACCCCAATACCATATTCTAAAAAATTTATGAAAAAAAAATATTTACTCTTCAATGATTTTTGATTTTCTGCTCAATGAATTTGATTAAAAATCGATTCCAAACTCTATTTGAAAAAAAAAATGAGGAAAGGAGCGAATAACTATATTGGTCCTCGCTCAAATTTTTCATTTTATGGTTCATGGACACTAATATTGGTTATCGATTATCAAGCAAACTCGCACTTCAATGAAATAATGGGGTATTTCAACATATCCCCCGGGTGGACCGAGTGTGATAATCAAGATGAAATGAAAACACTATAAATTGATATCGCAAGGCGAGGCCGTCAGCGTTCCACCATGAATGAGATATTGCTCAGATTTCACCCTTTTAATAAAAAGTCCTTTATGTGTAAACTTTGAAATTTACGGGCACTTGTGTTCGTATTTACGTTTGTGAAAAGGAGCTAGGAATTAGGCGTGTCTCACAGGCTGAGGGCAGGTAATGTGAGTAACAAAGTTGGTTTATATATAAACATACATGTATCTGTTTGTTTGATTATTTTCATTTGTTAATTTTAAGATTGAAAAGAGAGAGAGAGAGAGAGAGAGAGATAGAGGGGGGGGGGGTTTCAGGAACCATTTTTTCCCGATCTACGAAGTTCGGAATTAGTATCTCATTCTTAGTAATAAAGATACCTTTCTTAACAATACAGCCTTAATTCGTCCTTAATTCGTCCTTATTTGGGATTTTTCAAGTGTCAAAATTCTTATTTAGATATAATTTCAAACACTACGCAGCATTGTAGATCTACATGTATGACCCCATCTAGATATTATTAAACGGGTTGTAAGTAAAATCAATGTAAGTACTTAATTAATGTAATGTATCGCTATTCCATATTGCTTTTTGTTCTTTGCAATAAATACATTGTACACGCGAAAACCCAGTGGCTGATCCAGCGTCCCTTTGACGGGGGTTAAAGGGGCGAATTTTGCCGATTATAACTGAAAATTGGCCAAAATATACCTTTTAACGCCCCCTCCCTGAATCCGCCACTGAAACCTAGTCGTCGTATATCCACTATGTACATATAAAGATTAATCATTTGTTTTAGTAAGACTTATTAAAACTAGTACAGGAAATCGGATCCCGGTCGCTGATACGTAAAACATACTTTGACTTATTGGACTTCGTAAGTAAATATTTTTATTTCTAATATTTATTCATCCATTTCTAATATGATCATTATACAGGCGTTTAAACTTAAGTATCCGAAGTTTAGCAATTTAAATAATTTTGTAAATGTAGAACTTTATTTAGTTGCATAGCGCCTAAATTCGCGCACGGATCCAAGTGTAATATGCATTAGCTTAGGTAGAATTCTTTAATAAAGGTAAATATACATGTACATTTGTATATATCTAAAATTTAGCAGTTTAGTATTTTTATTTCATAGATGAGTTTTCTTAGGAGGAATCCATGGAATATAATTTACATGTACACGTATGCAGATTAACTTGCTCTAACTTTTTGCACTACATGTACATTATGTACATTATTAATTTATAATCCTTTATGATTACATGCTTAAGAAAAGGCATGCATGTACAAACGTAACTGTATGTTCATTAATTCCTTTCTTCATAATCTGGAAATTAATATTTCTTTTCACTCGGTCTATCTACAATATTAAGTATTTATGTCATTAAACGGGAATAGGGTAGTTGACGCCTTCAGATGTTCCCTGAAATTTCCTCATTTTGGGGGGGGGATCTGTTATTGATTTTGCGTATTTTATATTTTCCGTACTTTTTTTTATCTTGTGTACTTGTTTTATATTTTGCGCACTCTGTTTAAAATCAGAAGCAGGAAGTCATATTCTTCTCCATCCCTTTCCGGTGGTACCTGGAATCGAAATCCTGATAACCACACCATCTGCTACTAATGTGGCTGATGGCCGTCCTAAGTCGACACAGATTGTCCATGGGTCTCGTTGGTTTACATGTGGTTTGTTTTGTTCGATGTTTGATGTCTCGTTCGCTGTTCCTTGTCTCTTGCTGTGTATGTCTTCTCTGTGGTTTTTTTAACTTTGGGTGTCTTGGTGTGTTGTTGTTGGTGCTGTAACCGACTCTTGTGGGAGATCACCTCCTTTCTTGAACACATGTTCTTGACCCTCCATTTTTGGTTGTTTTCCGATTATAATACTACAATATAGCCTGTATATGTGTGATCGGCATATCATGGATTTCAAACGAATGTTAGAAATTAGTAAAGGACACATTAACAATTTGAAATACATTTGTATACAGCAAAAAAAAAAAAAAAAAAACACCAAAAAACAAACAAACAAACAAAAAACCAAACAAAAAAAAAAAACCAAAACCCAAAACAAAACAAACAAACAAGAAAATAATAAAATAACATAAATAAAATAAAAAAAATAACAACGACCAAAAACTTTTAAATGGAATACTCTAGAAAATGAATATCCTTCTTTCAACTTGAAATTGAAAATCGTGCTCACGTTCAAGAAATATGTTTCAACTTGCATTGTTATACTAACTCTATTTAATAAATAAAATTGAATGTACTTTTAGATCTAGCGATCTTAGTCATCTTTTAATGACTTTGCTTTAATGTTATCGACCGTAAGCATGTTTTACCATGTTTACCAAATACTTTTATTAACGCACTAGTAAATAAATAGAAGAATTTCCTATAGTTTGTGTGTATTATTTCAATGAAGCATGAACATTTTTAAACAGACATAGAGATTCCTTATACACGATCAGACTTTCAAAATTCCATTTCACTTTAAGGTCTTCCATTAGACGGATTAGCTGAATAACAAGAAACAGCGGACATTTTAAGTTCAGCAATCAAGATTTCTACAAAATGAGTGTAAGTACATGTATACTGAAACACAAAGTACATGTTTTATCAAATTCTTTATTTTGTATGTAGTCATTGTTTTCATGCGATTTTGTGTTCAAAAACTATATTTTGAATCTGTATTTATTTGCTCTTTCGACGAATATTTGCTCTTTCCCTGTGGAATATTTATACAGAATTTCATATTTTGAATGTATTTAATATCTACATTCTTTTATCTAACTCAACCAGGCCAATGAATCGTTACAATATTGTACTTTATTATTTATGATTTTATAAGAAATTCGATATTTGCATGTGACAACTGTGACATGCAGTTTGATACAATGTACATTCATAATTTAATACAGTTACTGTATGTGTCTCTATAGATACAGTTCAAACACCAATGTATAATGTACATACATGTAGTTTATGATTTTAATATCGTGATATTCGTTTCATTAGTTTTGTTTAAAATGTTTTATCTGTTCTCTGCATATTTTTTTTCATTAGAATCAACGACTTGTACTTCATTTTTATTTTCCCTCTTGCTTTTCTTTCTTTTCTGAAATCTATTTGTTCATCTCCATTAAATTGTAAATCATTTATATCGATCTATTTAATGTCCACCTGTCGCATCTCATTAATTTTCTAAAAATTAATTCTTTTGACAATGAACTGAGGATATATAATATTTTTCTTACAGGAGGAAGTGGTGATGGACGGTCTACCAAAGTATGACGATTATACGTATGCCGACATTATAGGACTGATCTCAACCCTCCTTCCAATATTTGCAGTTGTGATCGTCTTTGTGTACGAGTTATCGTTCGCAGCAAAGCAAAATGTAAGTTCATTTTGCGTTGATAGTTATACCATCCTGATGAAAATTATCTGTTTCGGGTTCCGTTGACTGCTTAAACTATATTATGAATTTAATTTTGATTTGTAAGACATGGACATTTGCCCTATATTAGCTTTTTGATAAGTCAATCAACGATTTTAAAATCGCATAATTCCGAAAATAAACTATAATATATGATCATAATACATTGTGTATCTTTGATTGTTGGTTTGTATATAGATAAGATATGCTCTAGTCTAATAGCAGCTTTTTTGTAGGTCGACGATGCGAAGGCTCGAAAAAAGGACAACTCTTGATGTAGTGCCACATGAGAACGCATGCTCACGCTTATGTGTTACGTATTTTAAAATATCTCTACGGAAGCCCAGGATGTTACTTAGACAAAACTTGGCCAATATTGGTGGCAGTTTAATCTACAGACATTTCTGCAATCTTTCTCCTATTCTTTAGTACTAGTACATGGTAAACTAGTACATGGGACCTGGTTACATTTTTTCGGTAGATTGTTTATTCGATGACCTTTATTGAACAGGATTATTGCAAAGTTAAGAAGTCAGTTTTTTTTCTTCCTATGGGTTAGTTAGTATTGTTACCGTAGACTAGACGATACATGAAAACAATACATTTAGGTATAAAATGATTTTAAAACATTTTTGTGTGTCCATCAAATCTCAACTATTCATTTTCATGTGAAACCATGTACGTCCGCTGGATTGGACATTCTAGTAACAGAGACCTTTCCACTCAGCGTTCTTAGGAGACAAGAAGATTGTACCAAAATGCAAGAAAAATTGAAGCTGTGTCATTCATCCTGAATTCAATTTTTATGGACTTACGATAGAGGAGAGGAACAAGGAGTGTGGTACAGTTGATATAATGAGACACTTGAACAAGTTCATCGTGATAAACAAATGATACAGGAAAGTTGTGGACTGTGATCATTTGAAGTCTCAGACCGGTAAACTCGCAATAATTTGTGCAGGAATCTTTGTTTTTCATGACAGATTGCTTTCATATAAGAATGTGCAATTCATGAAATGTAAAAGATCGCTTTTATAATACTTATCATTAAAAGTATAGAAAAGAAATGAGTGGTAGTTCTCAATTCATTATTATTATGATCTGATGAGACGTTGCAGTAGGGTAATGCCTAATAAGTAAGTCCACATCGTTTATATATCTGAAAAGTCTATAGTTTTTGCAATATATACATGTACCTAGACGATATATGGATTGATTTCTCAGCCATTGCCCTACTGCAACGGCTCATCAGTGTTGTAAAGTTTAACTTAGAAAAAGAAAAAAAAAAAAAAAAAAAAAAAAAAAAAAAAAAAAAAAAAAAAAAAAAAAAAAAAAAAAACTGTCTAAGGAATTACAGCACCATTTCGATCCCACGTGGTGAATCTGTTTGGCCAGGATTTCCTACGTCACACAACGATTATCTGGATATGAGTTGTTCAATGTTTTCATGAATTTATCATGAAGTATTTTTCATCTTCAGGACAATGAGGCCCACGAAAGGTTTTATTTATTGATTTCAAGCAGATATATTAAGAAAATTAAATGTAATTATCCCTCAAGAGCCTGTCTTTGTTCTGGTCGGGTATTTTACGTCACTGGCCAGTAGAGGCAAGAATAGGTTTATTGTCAATTGAATTATTTACTTTAATACTGAGAAAATGTAAATTAACCTTTATAGATCCTCATCGAATTGTTATTTGCTCGTTTCATGTAACTTGTTATTTTTATTATTCTCGATGCCTTTTATCGGCAGTTGGAACTAGACACTCGTACTAGTAGTATCCATCTACATTTCGGAATTATATTAAAGTTGTAAAATCCATATTCATCGATTTCCTGTCCATTCTTATGTTATGTACGCCATTGTCATCGTCATCACCTGACATCATCGTTCGGACAACTACGTCCTAGGAGCACGCATAAGCCTCCGCACAGTCATCGTTTTCGACGGTACCTAACAGCGCACCACGCCGCACCAAGTTAGGGTACCATTCTAGATAGGGATAAGGACACATCCCTGCGTAACACCCCACACCTGCGTTTTCACCCGGTGTTAGTTGGTGATAGAATCCGGCGTATTACCTTTTTAGCGTAATACCGATCCTGCGTACCTTGAGCCGCCAAGCGAGAATTCCCCCAACCAATCACAATGGACAGATGAGTACCTCACAGAACATGGAATACAACTTGCGACCACAGTGGAGGCAGTGGACTTACGCCACCTGTCAGCATCCAACTTGTGGACGTTGTGGACTTTCACATGCAATCGGCAATTGTTATGCCATGCAAAGACAGTGTTTTAAATGTCACAAACCTGGACATTATGGACGCATGTGTAGGAAAAATTTACTTTCTAAAAATTCATCGCAAGAAGAAGATTCGAAAATGAAATCAAAAGGAAAGAAAGTGCGAGATTCTAAACGCATATCGTATTATTTGGATAAGAAAACTATGTTGCGTGAACTACCATTTTCATCACTTAGAGCTGGACAATTTCGGGAAAGTGTTTTAAACAGACGAGATTTTACGGACCAATTGAAATCAAAAGACAAGAAATTTTTGAAAGTAAATTTGGAAAAATCCGCCCGTATCAATCTCCTAGAAGAGCGTCTAAGATCTGCTACCGAAGAGCTAGAACTCTCCAAAATGCGCGAGAAAGCACATCACCAGAATTTATCCGAAACCAAGGAATTAAACTCAAAATTAGTGCAAGAATTAAAATGTGCCTCAAATAAGGAGAAAGAATTACAGATCAAACTCGAGAAAAAGGAAAGTGCTCAAAATTCGGAACTTGTTACTCGCCAAATGTTTCAAATTCAGGACCTACAAAATCAAGTTGACATCAAATCTCATGAGTTAGCCAGAATATCTAAAACATTCTTAGAAGTGCAAAACGAGTATGAACTGAATTTAAAATTCGAGCAGGAAAACGTGAAGAAACTACAACAACGTTATCAAAACAGTGGACGTCAACCAGAGCTGTGCGAACAATGTCACTACGATCAGCCATATCCAGCGAATCGTACCTTACAGTTCACGACATAAACGCCATTTCCGCGGGCGAGGACGCTTCTAACCCCCCCCCCTCCCCTTCCTGTTTTCCCGGACCCGCAGTTATTCTGACATGGACAATTATGTGTGATTTTCGTCCCTAATTATTTTAAGATATTCCAAACATTTGATTTTACAAATTATGAGCTATTCTATGTTAATTTGGAACTGATCTCGTTTAAAGATTTTGCATTCATTATTCAAATTTTGATAGGTCAATTGATGTGTTTGTTTTTGTTTACTATTTGTTACATATTAAGGATATGTAAATGGCCTGTTGCCATGGTAATTATTTCTGTGGTAACCATAATAATTTATTATGATTAGACAACCATTGTTGTATAATAATTGGTCAGTTTATAGTAACAATGACAACCATCTATTACATTAGTGTAAATGACCTGTTGCTATGATGCTCATCACCATGGTAACCATATTTCGCATTATGTTGTTCATGTATTACATTAATTTAGACTCTGAGCTTCAATTTTCATTTATATCAGTTACTCCAGATTTTGCAATTATGAGAAAAGATTGTTTTATTCTGTTTTACGTATCGCACAATGCACGTATTTCTTAGAAACGTTGTATCAATTTTCATTTCAATCTTCGGGGACGAAGATTGCCGGACCAAGGAGGGATTTATCATGAAGTATTTTCCATCTTCATGATAGTTAGATTTTTGCGAAATCGTTTATTTCCGAATATCATTTTGAATTCAAGTTTGATTAATTTGCAAAATTTTAATACAAATTTCTAATCTTAATTTCTTTATATCGTTGTAAATAATTCATCTTTTATCAGAGAGCGGTCAGTTAATTCCTAATTGTAAGTAAGCTGACATTTTAATTGAGGTAAAGAAATCGGGTCTTTTATGTGTCAGTACTCTGTTTACGCGCATTGCGCAACTTGATTACTCTGGTCACCTTTAGGACTATTTTAAGACTCTGGCCAAGGAAGTTCTTTATGTTGACAATGAGGCCCACGAAAGGTTTTATTTATTGATTTCAAGCAGATATATTAAGAAAATTAAATGTAATTATCCCTCAAGAGCCTGTCTTTGTTCTGGTCGGGTATTTTACGTCACTGGCCAGTAGAGGCAAGAATAGGTTTATTGTCAATTGAATTATTTACTTTAATACTGAGAAAATGTAAATTAACCTTTATAGATCCTCATCGAATTGTTATTTGCTCGTTTCATGTAACTTGTTATTTTTATTATTCTCGATGCCTTTTATCGGCAGTTGGAACTAGACACTCGTACTAGTAGTATCCATCTACATTTCGGAATTATATTAAAGTTGTAAAATCCATATTCATCGTTTTCCTGTCCATTCTTATGTTATGTACGCCATTGTCATCGTCATCACCTGACATCATCGTTCGGACAACTACGTCCTAGGAGCACGCATAAGCCTCCTCACAGTCATCGTTTTCGACGGTACCTAACAGCGCACCACGCCGCACCAAGTTAGGGTACCATTCTAGATAGGGATAAGGACACATCCCTGCGTAACACCACACCTGCGTTTTCACCCGGTGTTATTTATTTAGATTTTTGCAAAATTATTTATTCAAAATTTTATTTTCAAATTCAAGTTTAATTTATTTACAAATTTTAAGACAATTTTCTAATCAAAATTTCCTAAAGGCAATAAAACTAACTTTTAATCTTGACAGATAAACTTTTCTTTATCTGAGAGCGGTCAGTTAATCTCTAAGCATAATTAAGCTGACACTTTAATTGAGGTAAAGAAATCGGGTCTTTTATGTGTCAGTACTCTGTTTACGCGCATTGCGCAACTTGATTACTCTGGTCACCTTTAGGACTATTTTAAGACTCTGGCCAAGGAAGTTCTTTATGTTGACAATGAGGCCCACGAAAGGTTTTATTTATTGATTTAAAACAGATGTATTAAGATAGTTATTTGTAATTCTCCTTCAAAAGCCTGTCTTTGTTCTGGTCTGGTATTTTACGTCACTGGCCAGTAGAGGCCAGAATAGGTTTACTGTCAATTGAATTATTTACTTTTAATACTGAGAAAATGTAAATTAACCTTTATGGATCCTCGTCGAATTGTTATTTGCTCGTTTCATGTAACTCGTTATTTTTATTATTCTCGATGCCTTTTATCGGCAGTTGGAACTAGACACTCGTACTAGTAGTATCCATCTACATTTCGGAATTATATTAAAGTTGTAAAATCCATATTCATCGATTTCCTGTCCATTCTTATGTTATGTACGCCATTGTCATCGTCATCACCTGACATCATTGTTCGGACACCTATACGTCCTAGGAGCACACATAAGCCTCCTCATATTCAACGTTTTTGTACGGTACCTAACAGCGCACCACGCCGCGCCAAGTTAGGGTGCCACTTTAGGGATAAGGACACATCCCTGCGTAACACCACACCTCGTTTCCACCCGGTGTTAAATTTGCAACAGTTCCTGTACCAGATGGCCGCGGTGATTTTGGTTATGGTTTCGTCCCCACTCATATGTGTGGCGACAGATAATTAGTAAATTTGTGTATCCTACCGACAAAGCCGGAGAGGACTCTTTGTTTCCTCTCGGACTGTCCGTCTGTCAGTCCTCTGTCCGTCCGTCAGTCAGTCAGTCCGTCCGTCAGTTTCTTTATTCATAATGAAGACGATGGCAGGTCATTTCGAAGAGGTAGCATGAAACACATTTATAGTCTTAGATCATTAAATCGTATTTATTTGTCAATAGTTTTAAATAATTCATTTAATGATCATAGACTTGATCACAGAGAGAATTGAGAAAAAAAGTCATAGGTTTGCCATATGATCTTTTATCATGCAGAAAAAATACGAGTATGGTTTAATTAACATTTTTTTGCAGAAAAAGAACTAGGCCATCTAAATAGTCTCTGGTCCCTAGGGTATCCTCATACACTGACCATTTCGTTTTTGTGGCAGATTGTTATGACAAATTGTGCTTCTTTTTTCTTGTATATTGCTGCAAAAACGCCATAACTACGGCTAGAAATAATAAGATATGAAATGAATTATACCCGTATGACAAATATAAAAGGAAAACTCGAGCAATTATGCCTTCATAGCAAAGATGTAGGAATTTACAATCGGCACTTCAGCCAAATTGGCGAAAAGGGAGCAATAATATTTTTTCTTTATATGTAGTTGATCAAATTTGTGATGACCTCGGAAACGTATGACGACAGGAAGGGTGTAATGGGCGTGATTAATGGCAGCCAGACATGACAAGACTTTGTATATTACGAAGTATTAACGTTAAGCCATATCTTTGTTTTTTTATCTGTTTTTCGTCCTCGTTATAAGAAATGAACCAAACTATATTATGAAAACCAAATGCTTGTGCATGTCTTTTCCTTCATATAATTTAATTTTCATAATTTTTTGTTGAAAATTTAGTGGTACTAAGATGATTTTATCTAAACTTAGGCTGACCATTAATTTTGCTTTTACGCTAGATCGGTAAGAAAATTAAAGCCAACTTCTTTTCATAAGTTTTCTTTGCTTTTTCGATTAGCTGATTGATAGGTTTTTTCAAATTCAAAAGGGTTCAAAACAGGATAGAATCATTCATAAAAGGACTATAATACTGTTTCAGAGACATAAAATGCTATCTTTTACGGTAGTAACTATTGGCAATACAATACTTTATTATGCAATTTTTATAGACAGAGTGTTTGAGTGTGTTTTAAGTTGTATTCTTTTCCACGGTGTTTACTGTAACAGAATAGAAAAAGAAGTGACCGGACAGGGAATCGAACCCGAGACCTTCTGCTATCAGGGCAGACGCTTAAATTACCAACTGATCTATCCGGGCACGATACCCGTTCCAGCCGCACTCCTCTTTACCAATGTTTCAGGTTTCCACGCCCTGGAATTAACCTCACACGAGACTCCACACCACCCTGAGTCCTTTAGTTGGGCGTAAATTCTGTAACGGGAATCGAACCAGAGACCTTGTGCTATAAAGGCAGACGCTCTTACCGACTGAGCATCTTGGCACGATCATAGTTCCAGTCACACTATTTTTGCAACGCTGAACAGTCCACTTTTCTAAAATTTCATCAAATACAGAATGGTTACTTATCACAAAAAGGGGAATGTAATGCAGTGTAAAGATGCCTTAGCAATGAGTTTTATCCAAAATAAGAGAAATAATACCTCTTCAAAAAGCTGAAAAACGATTGACATGATTAATGTAGATGAAAGTGAATGTAGAGGACCGATCGTGTTTGTGCGTTATGAAAAGCTAATATTCACCTTATTTTGGATGCAACTCATATCTAAGGCATTTTTTCTCCTTTTTGTTATGAATTATCTATTTTGCTCAAAAATAAAGAAAAAATCCAACTGTTCAGCGTTGCGAGATTCCCCACCTTGTTTTAGCAGAGAATACTGTAATATCCTAGTTATACCGACATAACATAACATAACATAGCATAGCATAACATAACATAGCATAGCATAGCACAGCATAACATAACATAAAGGAAAGGATCTCCAACAGCAGCACGCACAGTAAAACACCGATACACCCCTATGCGAAGACACAGAGAAGTCAAGCATAAACAGAGACATAAAGGGACAATGAACACATAATAAGACGTCAAAGCACTAAACACAAAATATTACACATAAAACCAACGAGACCAATGGGCAATCCGTGCCGATTTAGGACGGCCATCTGCCTCGTTAGTAGCAAACAATGTGGTTATTAGGATGTACAGGGTTAAATTTCTGCCCTAGTCCTTGTATAAGAAAATATACCTTTGATCAGTGATCATGGTCAAGATTTGCTGAGAATTTATCACATTCATCCACATGAGATAGAAAGAGCTCATTTTTAAAAAATAAATTGTGCATTTTCATTTTGCTTGACGATCGATTTTTCAGCTCATATTTCGTTTCACCCTACATCGTCAGTGTTTCTCAAGTTATATTATAGGAACTTATTTAAGAGAGGCACAATATTATTAATTGAATGTTTCGGAACTTTCGTTACCATTGGATTAAATTTTCTTTAAATGCAATAGAATCATCCATGTTCTTATAAGAAAGAAGGAAATCTTCAACAAGAAACAGTTGCAATCCATCAAAACAGGCGAAGACACAGAGGTGACAAGACAAAAAGAGACACCAAAGGGACACGTGAGATTAAACACTCGACATCAAAGACGCCATCAGAAAAGCCCCCCCCCCCCCCAAAAAAAAAGAAAAAAAAAAGAAAGATCCATCAAATTACAAAATAACTTCACATGAACCGTCTACGTATACACTAATGGACAACCGGTGTCGACTTTGAGCGAACATCTGCCTCGTTAGTAACAAATGGTGTGATAATCCAATTCACGTACGCATAATCCTCCCATGTGTCCGAATACACAACGGTCTTGAAGAACAATAACAGTAAACATGATCATTGGTAGGGTACTTTGTTTTGTCCTGGAACCATAGAACATCTTATATCCTTTAAGAAAAGGCACAAATCTCCAACCAGACTACATTAAATGTGAAACTGATTAATTTACACACTAACAACACACTGAAAGCGTAATGCAAAGATGGGACTCCAGGAAAATCTTTTCTTTGATGTTTATTTCTCGTCGCATAGTTTTACAGAAGAACTTATACGATCTGACCGCATAAGCTTACTGTATTATTAATACAAAAGATGGGAGGGGATCTCCAACCGGATCCTGTCGCAGCACCAACAGCAAAACAACAAATACCTGATGCGAAAACACAAAGACGAGCACAGCAAGAGACGAAAAAGAGACACACGACACATAAACATCAAACACAAAAGACTACACATAAACCAACGAAACCACTGGGTAACCGGTGCCGACTTAAGACGACCATTTGCCACAAAGTAGCAAATAATGTTGTTATCCGGATTACGTGTGCACAATCCTTCCACTTTTCCGGTTACCAAACATTTTCGAAGATCGCACAAGTGTAGTGTAATACACCTTCTTCACTGATAGATGACCACAACAAGACAGCAAGTCTTATACTAAACGTCGAAGAAGATTCGCGATCAGTCTCATGTCAATTAAATTGTCAGTTCTTGAGTTGATCTTCATATTCACCTCTTGCTTTTGAATACAATTTCATCATCATGTACCTGAGTCGACCTGTGCACGACCCTTACTACTGAAAGAAAGGCTAGGTCTTAAAATCACTAATGAAAAATTACTATCCGAAACGCGTGTCCGGTGCATTAAAATTGCTCAACAAGATAACGATTTGGAATACTGGAATTGACTTCTTAACGTCACTTTATATCGGATGGATCAATTTGTTTACTTCGGTTTTTACTGTTACAGTAACAGCGTACAAGCTACAAATTTATCTAACACAAATCAATTGTATTCTTACAAATACTTTCATTTGCGAATAGGTGATTAAATATGCGCATTCTGGATAACCCTACCTGACGTATGCATTGGTTTCTTGTAGGATACCCCCTTGTCGATTCTGTGTATGCAATACACAATCATTTTGTCATCAAAGTTTGTCAGATTGGTCGTGTTCCTTCCCACTTCAAGCTGTGTTTTCACAGAGCCTGTTTTATCATTTGAGTGATTTAAATTGTCATTGTGGGTGTTAAAATTATTTCTCTGTGGATGGATACCATAGTCTTCCAATTGATGATATTTTACTTAAACAGAAAGAAACATGATGACGCTTTCTCCAATATAACTTGTACGTCTTCATTATATTGATAGAATCGAGTCAACAAACACAGATTACTGTAGCATTAAACTAACAAGAGAACACACCCAGCGTTAACAATGCGCAAAAAATGTAGCCGTATGTCGGTTATCTTCTAATGAAGTACTGTGATGTTCACTAAATCCAGAGCACCCTGTTTTCCCTGTTTTCTCTGAAATATGATGTGTCATCTTCCAAAAATATATCAAATTTATAGTACTCCTTTTGTCGTAACAGAAAATACCATTGTTTTTGCTGCACATCATTTAAGTTAGAAATAGAACGGAAAATAAGAAGTCAACGGAGATTTTCTATAGTAAAAATACTGCAAATACATGGCGTCGGACGCTTTGATACCACTTTTTACTATTGTTGACACGGAGAACAGTATGGCGGCGGATTGAAATTAACATGGAAATTTCCCGTAGACATTTCATTTTTCATATTGCGACATGAAGGCAGTTGACAGGGTAAGTTGAAGTCAATTTCTAGTCACGACTTAAGAAAATCAATTCTCGGAAACAAAAATTAATAGGAAAATTCTTCAGACAACAGGATTAATGGAAACAAAATATGTAAAGCACGAAGTGCTTTTCATGAATTTTGTTTCCATTTTCTACTGCCAATACACACCGATAAAGCGCAAAAGCTGAAAAACAATCCTTATATTTACATTTTACGTGTTAATTAAGTTGTTTCTGTCCCTTTTCACCCCGTTTCTTTATATTTGAAATGTCACTGCGGAGGGAGAACGTCACTTGACGTAACAGCAAACGAACGTTCGGCGTTTTTTGCTAGCTTTGAAGTAGTACCTTCTGTACGGAAACATTGTAGAAAAATAAGAAATTGAATTTTGTTTATGGTTGTATTTTGAACATTTCTATCAAAACTGAATAAAAAATGAATCGTAAAAAATCGAGATTTTTGTCCCACATGATAAAGACCAAGCGGATGGTTAGTCTGGAGAAATGTCACGGATATTGGAAGGAAAACATTTGAAAACTGTTTGGAACACACTGTTAATTTGTTTATAAACCTATGAAATAAATCGGTACCATTATTCAAACTTCTTTTAAATTACTCTGTTTCTTCTAGAAGTATTTAGAATAACGCAAAGTTCGAGTACAGCCGTGCAAAACGATACAAATACACAAAATTTTCATGAACTACCTCAACATGGCACAACATTCGCCGATACGAAATATTATTCCTGATCTGTATAATTCCATAAGAAGCAAAAATAAATTCACTGTTGATAAATGACACAAGTGGAGCAAATCCTCATCCTAAATATTAAATATTTGATCCAATAATGTCTAAATTCGCTCATCCGAACATGGCATCATTCCGTAGAGGACAGTGCAGGTCGTCCTTGAATTTCGTCTGGTGTGACGCATGATCGACTTACTACGTCACACTTCTTGGAAGTGTACATGTGGGTGACCTAGATTTTGACCCATTTAATCACTGGGGGTAGACGGCATCAATTGATAATGGAATTTTGAATCTGTGTTGAAGCAGTAAATAGAATGGGTATTTTATGGGAAATTAATCCGCATTTGTTCAAATGTCACGTGATAGGATCTTGCGATTATCGAAAAATGCAGTGCAGTTGGTTTGGTACCTTCATGTAAGGGAAACGCAGTAGGAATGTAAATATTATACAATTATTGACTGGGAATGAGGGCAATTTATGATTTGTTGGACCTAAAGATAAAATATTGCCCGAGGCCGAAGGCCGAGGGCTATATTTTGTCTGAAGGTCCAATAAATCATATATTGCCCGAATTCCCAGTCAATAATTGTTTTGTTATACCTTACATCAATATTGCAGCAACGAACCGATTAGCCCGGCACGTTTACGTTCATTTTCTTCTATAAGAGAAAGCGCGCGGAAAAATAGGTAGAGCTAATAGCGTCATCAATGACGTGACGTCACAAACGATGTACCGTTTATCGGTCAATATTGTCTGAAATATTGCCCTAGGGCCAATATTGATGTAACTATTGACCGCTTGGTCAAATATTCGAATTTATAGGCATTTTTTCTATGGGGTTTTTATATAGAGATACTGACAAGGGTATAACAATGAAAGATAACAAATGGGTGTGATATGCGATTATATTATATATTGAAAGATAACAATTCGGTGTGATATGCGATTATGTTTTATTTTGAAAGATACATGTAACAAATGTGTGTGATATGCGATTATGTTTTAATTGAAAGATAACAAATGGGTGTGATATGCGATTATGATATATATTGAAAGATAGCAAATGGGTGTGATATGCTATCATGTTATATATTGAAAGATAACAAATGGGTGTGATATGAGATTATGTTATATATTGAAATATAACAAATTATGTTTCAGATTAGAAATCATACATCTCTACCTATTTTGTTATATCAGTTGTGTATTTTCAGTATGCATTTTCTTTTGATGATAGAAGTCAAATATATCTACCGATTTGTTATATAAGTCGTTTATTTCAGTATGTATTTTTTAAACATGTAAATTGTACTAGAATAAATTAATCATGGTATTTAAAATAACTAAAGATACAAAGATAGAATAAAACCTTTCTCCTACATAGTGACCCTTTTAGATCTTATTTCTTAGATATGCATGTTTAACGTCTTCAAATTCATTGGCATCATTTTAGAGCAGAAAAATTTACAGCATGGACCAGACACGCACGTTTCGGGTAATAAATCCTCGTCAGTGATCCTCAATGTTATACTGGACTCAAGAAATACTGTTATTCGATTTTACTCTCCGTTCTTTTCTATGGTTGATATTTTAATTCTATGCTTGATGTCTCTGGAGATGGGGAGTATTTCAGCTTTTTTCAGTGTATTTTACAACTTGTTTTTACAAGTTGTCTCTACAAGTATTTTTACAAGTTTTTACAAGGTGTCAAAGAACTGTTCCGACCGGTGTTTCATGCAGACAGGAGAAGCTGACTCTCTCCGTGCACCTGGTCCCACTTTGGAGTGTTGTTTATTCTGGGGTTCGCAACTGTTCCATTGTAAATTCTAATAATTTTGCCTTGCCTCCTCGACTTTTGGACTGAATAAGTGATTGGTACCTCTTTTGATGTTTGCTTTAGAGATAAGTGGTTTCTGTTCAAGTTGTGTCAGTCCATGGAAACGTGACAGACTTACGGGTATGGTATCCGCTTACCTTTTGAAATAAACATCAAAGAGGTACCTTACAGTAATTCAGTCTCAAAGTCGAGAAGATAAGGCAAATCGTGGGAGTTCCCATCGGAACGACATTTCGAAGTGAGACCAGGTGCCCGAGGAGAGTCAGTGTCTCCTGATTGCATGCGAAATTATATGATGTTAAGAGGGAGATTGCAGATATCTATTGTTGCTTACAAAAAACCA
The DNA here is from genome assembly GCA_028142955.1 of Pinctada fucata. Classification (NCBI taxonomy): domain Eukaryota; kingdom Metazoa; phylum Mollusca; class Bivalvia; order Pterioida; family Pteriidae; genus Pinctada; species Pinctada fucata. The sequence goes on along the minus strand of AP027112.1, from coordinate 32,921,672 downwards.
TATACATGTACACTAAGTCTTAGTGTAGTACATGTGGTAAATACTGGGAGAATAATAAGCAAGATAAGGGAACAAAGCAAAGAGGGAAAATGATTTATATGAAACAAAAAATAAAAAGAGGTCATTTCAAATAGGTAATCTGTAAATCTTTTAATGCTCTATTGCTCAGCTACATTGTATGAAAACATTACGTGGAAGCTGAGTTATGACTTTCTAGTATTCTCAAAATGTAATTCATTTGCCCTTTTATGTTGAAAAGGTTTATTTTCTTATAATGAAAGAAAAAAAGGAGGTTGAGTAAGGGATACGCCGTTATACTTCCACTTCATTGTGATCAAAAGGAGATTTGCGGAAATTTGAGTCTTCAAAGATGTTTGAAATCATCATAAACAATCGTTATTTCTCTTGCTAATATGCCTCATCAATCCGGACATCAATTTTACCCTTCTATCCATGTATCTGCTCATCGGATTTCATGAATTCAATTTCCGGTTTACGAAACTAAGGGATTGATTTGTTATTGATGAAGTAATCTTTTCAATCGTTTTAAATAGTTGATAATGTAAGAATAAAATCATCATCAGATGCGCCTGAAGGGGTTTTGATCAAAAGATGAACCCTTCACAAGTTCGATTTTCACTGGTTTCTGCTGATGATCTTTCACATGAGGTTTGAAACAGCACATTTTATCATACACGTGGCTTAGTTTTTGCCAGATCTTTCCCTTCTTCCTTTTGGATACACACATGGTGGTACAAATGCATAATGAAGGTCAATATGCATGAGCCCTTCCACTCATAATACAAAAATGTATAATTCTCCATTAAATAAAGTTTATCTTCGGCACGTTTTGCACAATTAACTATCATTTTAGAAGGTTTCCCTTTTACTGTATATTTTGGATATCACTTTTGGATGTAACTGAAATTTGACAAGATAACATCAATCAAAACCCTCATATCTTTCAAAGAAAGGATGAGATCTCCAACAAGACTCGGTTGTAGCACCCTCGGCAAAAATCCAAAACATCCAAAGCGAATACAGTGGATATACAAAGAAGAAGCGCGAAAGAAATAAAAGGTACATCATAGAAACTGAAAACACAAATGACTGATGCACAACTTTAGACAAATTCAGCCGATTTGGAACGGCCATAAATAACGCCAGTAGGAAAAGAACTGTTCATCCGGATACGTGCACACAACCCTCCAACTTATCCGCTTAGTACTCAGAGGTCTCGTTGAACGCACAATTGTAGTGTAAAGTGTACTAAAGAAGAAAATAACCTCCTCATTGAAATATTACCATACAAACAAGACAGCAAAAGCCACCTTTCAAATTTAAAAGATCACTCAAATCCAAATTAAGTCATTGACATGAACAATATGTCTTTGTATCATCTGATAATGAAGCCAACAGCATTATTATCATATCAAATACATTTATTACATATCAACTTTTGTTTCGGAACTTTCGTGTATAAATACTTATATCAAAAGCATTGAAAATATATCTTACTTTTTGAACAAACACAACAGTGAACTTTCTTCATTTAACATCTTTCTTTCCAGATTGGATATCTCACTATATATTGCTTACAAAACTTCACAAGCCTCCATACATATTTCAATACATTAGTAATTCTAGGAACTGTTCCACTACAATTTTATCTAGAAATCTGATGTAAGCAATTACAGCTATTAAGGAACACGTCGCAAGATAATGTTAAATTGTTCTGAATAGGAATTATTTAAATCATATCTGGTCTATAAAAATTCAGGGATATGATTGACAAAAGAAATCTAGAAACCTCCAGGCCAACATGATATCTTCATACGATTCTCTAATATGTACACCATGCTTCCTTATGACAAAATTAATGATCGATTGTCTTAACGCATTAAATGGTGCTTTAACTCATTTGAACGACAGTGGAAAACGTATAATTTTTATTGTAAATCTGAATCAAAGGGTTACTTTTCCGCAACATACAAATCGTACAATTCATGTCCTTCTTCTTGGATAACATTAATGTTAGATTTGATGATAATCTCTAGAAGCACATTGTGGGGTTCCCTATGGTACTATCTGTGTGCCTTTTGTTGCAGATTTGTGTTTATAAAATTATGAAAAAGAATTTATCCAAAGTCTTCATAAGCAAAGAAAACTTGATGATTTGAAATTTTTCCATCGTACATCAAGTTACCCTGATAATATTCTGACTATTCTCAACCCGTTTTTGAGAATTATAAGAATGCAATCTAGCTGCATGATTTGTTACTTGATAGAGCAAACGTTACATGCGAGTGTATATGACAAAAGAGATATTTTTGGATTCAACGTAGTAAACTTTTCGTGGATGAACGGGGATGTTCCCGGGATACCGCCATACGGTATTTACAATGTACATATCTCAACTCATCTGATACGCTATAACGTGAATCAATAACACGGAAGTGTTCCGACTCTTTACCTTCTTGAGGAAAATTTCAAACCAATTTTAATGCACTAGACACGTGTTTTGGATAGTAAATCCGCATCAGTGATTTTCAGATACTACCCTTATTAATTTCAGTAGCGTTCTCTGGTTTTATTTTTTAGAATTTAAATTTGTGCATTTACTTTGCAGAGAGTGCACGGCTCCAAATTCCCTATAGGATCAATTCCGTAGTATAGTTAAATAAAATATGTGACCAAAGCAGCATTGGAGGGATGGTGCTCACATGTTATACCCCTCTAATTTCGATGAAATTCTGGGATAATGTGCCAAAACAAATCTTTATTCAGACGACAGAGCTGGAAAGTAATTATTACACTTCAAACATCGAGTCACGGGCAATAGGAACTGCTCCACACTGCAACAGGGAAATAAATGTTTCTAATAATAATACGGAAGCGTTCGAACTCTGAATTTTCATAGAAATTTACACACTTCCATGACAGTTCTAGATTAAGATTTCCGCTTTCATAACCTAGTTAAGACTTTCTATAACCCTAAAGTTCTTGTGAAATTTGGACTTATTCACTTAATCATGCAACAGAGTATATTTCCTTGAGAATTTAACAACTTGCCTACTATGATGACATCATTAACAAAATAAGAAGGATCAAGAGTGGACAGAATTCAGTCAAAGATGCGTCAGAATCAATAGACGCCAAAAGTACCTTGGATATGATCTTACTGTCACCAAATGGACACTCGGCTTGGTAGTTTATCAATTTACAAGCCTTGTAACAGCGCATTCTTAGGACGTAAGAAAACCTCTTCAGAGAAGACAAGGCAACGACCACTTCTCCTCTATGAATGTCGATCGAAAGTCTCGGGTGATAACATGCATGAGTTCGCTCCAGCCAGCAGAGCACGGACTGTTTTTCGTAAATTATGACCCTTGGTTTTTAGATCTAAGCACATATTCGCCTTTGTGTTGCTTCGGACCCTCCATTTTGATGTCTTGTTTGCGTGGTCAGTTAGCAATTGTGTGTTCTTCAAGACCTCTGCAAAAAGTGGGAGGGTCTTGCGCACGTAGTGCGGATAACCACTACATTTATTTGCTACTATCGTTACAGATGACCGTCCTAAGTTGGAGACCGATTGCTTATTGGACCCGTTAGTTTATATATAGTCTTTAAGATTTGTGTTTAGAGTTTGATAATGTGGAAGGGTTCCAACTCTATACCTTCTTGAAGAAAATTTCAAACCAATTTTCATGCACCAGACACGTGTTTCGAATATTAAATTCTCATCAGTGATACTTCCAGCCAAAGTGCTTTTCATGCAGTCCAAATTAATTTCACGAGCGCCCTCTTGCGTTATTTTTAGAATTTAAATTTCTGCATTGAGGTCGTATTTGGTGTTTCATCTCCCTTTTGCGCATCATATTTTGTCTTTCTTGTCTGTGTTTTCACTTGGGGTGTATTGATGTGAGTATACTGCAATCGATTCATTTTGGAGATACCATCCTTTCTTTGTGATGTCTATAATTGTCATTGTATTAATATTAAGAATTCTTTAACATAAATTTGGCAATGAATTCGATATGAAATTGATTTCATCGAAGCAACTTTTACATCCTCAGTTCCTTTATTTTATCAATTTCATAGTGTTTAGACTATAAATTGTATAATTGAAGGGAACAAACGATATATAATATTGCTTTTTAATTTTGAGGATAGTAAGTCCATTCTTGAGATAGCAAAGATTTGATCTTTTTCAGAATATTTCAATTGGAATCTTCCCCCGAAGGTAAAAATTATTTTCATAGAAAGAATCCTTTTGTATCAAGAATAAATGACAATCGTATTTAAAGTACGTGTTCTTTGTCATCACAGCAGGAATATATCAAAGCATTTTAGAACAAAAGATCACGAAGTCAAGTTCTTTGATGATAAATGATTCAACGGTCTTATATCCTAGAGCGAAAACAATCTGGAAAGTATAAGTCTGTTCGAACTAATTTATAAAATAAGCTCTACATAAAGAAATTAAGTGAAAGAAAGGTACTTTTTAAAAGCACTGAGAATACGCCATATTTTCAAGTTTCCGTAAAAGAAATTTTCACTACATGCTTACATACCAAAAACATTTTTTTTTCACTTTGACGAAACAATGACGTGAAACATTTTCCTTAATTATCTATTTCTATTTTGACAGACAGTTTTTTTTACAATTGATACGTTTGTTATTTTGGTATCGATGAATTGGTATCTAAGTGATAGAAACAAGTCATGTACTTAAAAAATTGAATAAGGAAGAAATGTTATGACATTTTGACGTATTAAATATGTACCATTCTAATGGCAATCAAAATATTTACAATCTATCAAGAAATACATATACAGGTGGATAGCAACAAGATTAATTTGATAAAAGTTTCAGCTAGAAATTGTAGGTGTTTTGTAAGCATGTTCCATTAGTGAACCTGTAATACTTATACCATAACTTGAAGCCAAAACAGATGTAACAGTTGTTTTTCAGTTGTAGCCAAACAGGGGATGCTTACTCCTCCCACCTCTAGCTTGCTAGGGGTCCTTCGATGCCCAATTTGGTGTGCTGTTGTGAGTGCTGTTGAATTAAAACAGTAAGGCAGAGATTTGAAACAAAGTGACGCCGTTGTAATCACAGGTGAACACATACGAGAATTTCGAAACAAAGAGAGGAGAACAACTATATTATTACACCATTGAAACGATAGGGACAAGAGTAAAATATGAAATTCAATATATTAATGAACGTTTAAGGTCTACACTGTAAAACAAAAGTAATTAAAATGTGCCATACTCAAATGAATAACTGCGGCGCCACATAAATTTAAAAAATAGAAAAAGAATACAAACAAATACCGTCGTAGTAAGCTGAGCGATTTGAATCTAGGACAAAAAGTATATTTACAATGTATGAAACCAATTTTAAAAAAAAGGTCAAATTCTGTTGATAAAATACAGCTACATCGTATGCATCTCGCTGTGGAAAATTTGACCTTTGCATTCCTTGACAAAATTCAAATAAAGTTGCATATAATGAAGAAATAACGTTACATCAGGTCACATCAGGGGCATATTTAGAATACTAAGTGGATGGCGAGTCCCATAAGTGTGAGACAAGACAAAAATAGTATGCATCGATTTGTCCTGATAACATCAATACAAATTCATTTACTGAGTTTGAAAATGTGTTTAACACAAATTAGAAGTTTGATACCAACGACAGAGTTTCCTTGATTAGTCAGGAATGGGAACGTAAAAACCGCGCCATCTAAACAACGGTAAAATCTTATTTCGTTCGTGAAAAAGACACTTCTTGCAAATTATCGATAATTTAATTGGTCAAACGACACCGTGCTCTTGTTTTTTGTCTGGTTATCCATCCTTCATTTGAATCCCATGGGACTAATATTGTCATACATTATTCATTCGCTCTGTAATTCTTGCATCGGTGAAGGAGATGCTTTATCAACCCTCAATTTACTGTCTATTTAGGACGACATCGTCTACTTTCATGCTATTTGAGGGTCAGCTGAATGAAAACTGTACACTCTAGATAGAACGCACAATTGTGGTGTAAAATAATATCCTCACTCACTCTTTATTCGATAATAGAATGTGAACTTCTAAAATACGCCATGCTGTCTCTTTGCATGCTCATCTTACAGTGAGGATGTTATTTTACACCACAATTGTGCGTTCTTCGAGACCTCTGGGTAATCGGAAAAAATGGTAGGGTTGTGCGCGCGTAATCCGGATTACTACATCATCTGCTACTTGCGTGACAGATGGCCGTCCTAAGTCTGCATCTGTTGCTCATTCGTTTCTTTGGTTTATGCGTGGTCTTTTGTGTTTCATGTTTATATGGTGTGTGTTGGTGTTCCTTGTCCATTTAAAGTTTCTTTCTGGGAGTGTCTGCTCTGTGTTTTTGCATTGGATGTTTTGGAGTTTTGATGTAGGTGATGCAACCGAGTTTGTTGCAGATTCCCTCCTTTCCTCCAAACTCCTTTGCCGTCTTGACAAAAATTTTCGAATACTGTAATTCAATACTGAGATATAAATGATATGGATAATGAATACTCATGATTGATGCTTCAGGCCAAATTGATTCAGAGAAGGAAAAATAATGAGATGGTAAAAGTCAATGTATTACTTTTTTTTTAAATGTATTACTATTTTTTATGTATCTTTTTTTTCCAGGGTAAATTGCTCCAATTTCCATGTAGGGTAGATGACAACGACGTGTGTTTTTTTTTCTGCAATACGAGGGTTTTTCATCATGTTGTTTGTCTGATATTTTTTCTAAGCTAAATATTCTTATGATGTAAACGAAAAGGTCGACTTAAGTGTGTCTAGATAACAGGTATGAAGAAAAAAAAAACAACATATATATGGGAGGAGTATATACAATAAATTCTTGTCAAGAATACATCATTCGTAACTTAATTTCTTATGTATCTGAACTATAATCCAAACGTGTTTCGCTCAATTTGATGGACAATTTATAATCTAAATGAAAATTTTAAACTAAGAAATAAAAACCAACCCTAAAGATGACAATATGTCGATAAAAATAAACCGAACAATTCTTAAATTGGTTTTGTTTTAGAAATATACTGTTCAGCGTTTTTTTTTTTTGCCTTATATGCAACTTCGTTGAATGTTTAGTAGGTCTACGATATGATAAGAATAATGCGACATGTATGAGCTACAACTTGATTAATGGGGTACATTTGCTGGAGAGAGAGAGAGAGAGAGAGAGAGAGAGAGAGAGAGAGAGAGAGAGAGCTATAGCATAGAAATCATTCTCTCAAAGTGCTGCTTTTGAAGGAATAGAGCTCAAACTTTATTCATTTCTATTTTTGCAGTGTAGAGCCTCCAGCAATTGGATATTAAATGTTTCAGTGTATTGATAACTTATCATCTGATGATGATAAGTTATCTAAAATTTGAGAGTCAGGTGAATCAGATGCTGACTCTTCCTGGATCGGGAGTTCGCTTCTTTTCATATGGAGGAGGTTTTTGTTTCTTTGCTTTGGTTCCTGTTTCATCCTGATTTTGCTTGCCTTTGGTTTACGATTTTCTGAATTATCGATTTCTGCTGTAAAAAGGGATATGGTCATTATCCATATTTGTAATTTCTTTCCGTTTCTGTTACCCGAAAACAAAGCTTCGTTTTTGCCCTTTCTCGATTTCGCATCATACTATTACTTTGCTACTTTTGTCATTTTTCTCCTTAAATATCATAGAAATTAAAGGATGTTTATATCCTACAGCTAGCACAATACATCCAATGCTTATTTGGCCATACATTTTATTGAAATATGCCAATGAATCTACCCTACAGGAAATTTGGTGCCGCGCTCTCTTTACGTGTTTTAAATGAGATAAAGAAGATCCTGACGACAATCTCATCAGCACTCACAATAGAGCCCCAAATTGAGCATCAACGGACCCCTAGCAAGCTAGAGGTGGAGCCAGGTGCCGGGAGGAGTTACATGTAGCATCACCTGTTTGGCTAGCTGAGCTTTGACTTGGAGTATAACTGATGGGGGTTTGCTATCCGAAACACGTGTATAGTACATTAAAATTTGTTTAAAATTTGTCATTTGAAACCTTTTTAAATAAGGAGGTAACGAGTTGGAGTACTTCTTTTTCCTATCTCTTGTGCATTTGTGCTCGACTTTCATTAACCGATTTCTCTTCTGTTTAAACGTGCAGAAAGTAACGTGTTTACGAGAGATTCAGTACAAATACAATTCGCATGTCCATTACCGCTGCGTGCCAATATTGTTTATATCTTTACACATCGGAAGGACAATCCGCACTGCAAATAGAAAACTGCATAATTGGTTAATAAACTTACATAATCTGGCAGCAAGCATAGCAATAATTTCCTCCTTATTTATAGTCATCGTTTGTGTCAGATTGGGAAATCCCCTTTTCATCAATTTTTGTTTTATTGACGTATGGTGCGTTTATAGCGGATTATACCGTCATGAAAAATGCCACTCAAGAACAGTTTTTGGCTGATTGTAATTAAGAGGACAGAATGCATTCATTTCATAAATGTATGTAACACGCAATGTGACCGATTTCAATTGCAACATAAAATTCATAATAATTACAAACCCGCTTACCAATTTCGAGCTCTCGCCGTAATTTGTTGCAAGTTTGGAAGTATTTTGTAGTGTTTCTCAGTGCAATTGATTTAGCGAAACCATAGCTAGATTGAAGAATTTGCCATTAACATTTTATGACCGATTTGTTTCCCGAAAAGCGGCGTATGCCTTTGTACACCTGTTCAGCCTTCTTGACACGGCAGAACCCAGCGGGGCCAGGCAAAGTCACTTTATTGAATTGGCATACGCCGAAATGCGCCTCTTCTCGATCCTTTCAATGCTTTACATGTACTTTTAAACGGGACTAATCAAAGCATTCAACTGATATAGAAAAATCTAAAAGCGAAAACCTATGACGGATGTCTTATTATGTCCATAATTTGACAATTTAAAACGTTAAACGTATTCTTTACTTTATTTCCGTTTAAAAAAAAACGACACAAAAAGTGCTCACCTTTGTAATTACCCTACAAATAAACAATGACGTCACATCCTTAGCAATTCTACATATAAACACATCTTTCTAACATCTAGAGCTTTATTTTCTATTTTTGAATTATACAATGCATGTGAATGTTAAACGCCTGTAAATTCCATAGCATCATTTAACTAGCAGCATGTACCAGACATGCACGTTTCGAGTTCGTTTTTCATTGTAACGCTTGAAATAAATATAACACAGATACACTATTAAGTGCGGTTGTGATTAGATTTCGATAGATGGTGTTGATATGCGCATATGGTGCAGTAAGAAAATAGTTACATCTATATAATTTTTTTTTGCTGCGACGAAGGTAAATCTTCGAATTCTACTCTTCCTTGGCACCTGGTCTCACTCCCATATCGGGAGTTCGCTTCTTTTCATATGGTGGAAGTTTTTGTTTGTTTGCTTTGCTTCCTGTTTTATCCTGATGTTGTATGCCTTCGGTTTCTGATTTTCTGAATTATCGATTTTGTGCTGTATACAGGGATTTGGTCATTATCCATATTTGTCATCTTTATTCTGTTTATTTTTCTTACTAGTATTTTCACTTGAAATATTTTCATATTCCTACATAAAGACAAGACAAAAGAGCAATTTTCAGATGGAGCTAATTAAATCTAAATATGTACATTTCAACTTCTTTTCCTGAAATGCGAGATTTGTTTGCATTTTCCAACGAAATGTATTGACGAACGTGCGTCTTGACACATAACAGCTTCACATTTTGAACGACGATCTGTAGATAAACACATGCCACTAATGCATGTTGCAATTTTAAAAGTGTTTACATCGTTTTTCTACCGTAAAAGATGCAACCCTCCTTAATTTCGAAACATGCATCCCTCCTTAATTTCGAAATAATTTTGATATTTCGAAGCCTATGGGTTTGTTATCGAATAAAATAAAATTTTGCGTAGAGATGGCGCCGGTTCAAACGCAAAATCAGGTAAACATTCGTCTTCAAACTCAATAGCATCATTGAGAAACAGATAAATTTGCAGCATGGACCAGACATGCACGAGTTATCTTTCTTTGAACATCGAATTGATAAATATTTGCTGCCGCCTAGTTTCAAAAATTCTCACTGACTAAGGAAAAATTCTGATTGACCAAATTCATCAAATCTTTGACGAACATTTGAATAAACCTTCAATGATGCTCTATGGAATTGATATGAATTATCCTAGGTTTACATACAGGACTACTTTAAACTTTTGGCTGCTGTAAGCTATTCTGTCATAGTGTTCTCGATCGTCCCTGGATTAAACAGAATTATACAGAGACATCCGTCGTATTCATCTTATAACAACGGCATATTTGAATATTGTTTATATTTGGCGATTGTATTCGTGTGTGCAGAACATTCTGTCCTAAACAATATTTTGATCTTCTGAAAATAGATGTTTCCATGTCTGAATAATGTTAAGTCAAGCATGGTGAGTGTCACTACTTGGTGAGTGTCACTACTTGGTGAGTGTCACTACTTGGTGAGTGTCACTACTTGGTGAGTGTCACTACTTGGTGAGTGTCACTACTTGATGAGTGTCACTACTTGGTGAGTGTCACTGCTGGTAGACCAAGAGTCCCCGAGGGCACATGTAGCCAAGTTCGATCAACTTTGGTTGATCGTCTGTCTCTTCAACGCATTTGAAATTTTCTGTTACAAAATTTCTTGAAGTTTCTAAAACGTGGGTCCTGTAGCATCATATCCCATCTATTCTGCTACGTCTTCTGGTACATTTTTGGACATAACAATTTTCATACTTTTTGGCCATAATACATTGTTTAGACTGAGGATCGCTTACGAGGGTTTAGTACCCGAAACGTGCATGTCTGGTCCATGCTGTAAATTTATCAGGTTTTAAATGATGCTATTGAATTTTTTAAAAGACGTTTAACATGTATTCAGCTAATAATAATAAGTCAATAGTTTTGATAAAATCAATGGTCACAGTTTTCTTTTACATAGCGTACCAAAATTGCATAAAAGGTAGTTAAGTAGATATTATTTTCAGTTTCGTGCGTGAACATCGACGGCGGGTGCGGCAAGTCAAATAGTGGATGCTTACTCCTCCCGTACACCTGGTCACACTTCTAGCTTGCTAGGGGTCCGTCGATGCTTAATTTGGTTCTCTATTGTAAGGGCTGTTGCATGAGATTGCCGACAGGATATTCTTCAATTCATTTTCATATAAGGTAGTGGTAATCCTTTGATTTTCCCTTTCCAATGACGTTTACTCTTTTAAGAACAATTCAATTCTTTTTAAAAAATCTTAGTTCTTGTAAAATTACAGTAAAAGCTGATGTCTACTTAAGTTTAAAGTATTTTGCTGGAAAAAAATATCTGAAATTCTGAAGCCACAGAAGAAGGTGCAATGTAAGAGCATTGACTTCTTAGCTTGAAATGACATTAATTAGAATTCCTAATCAAACACATGCATGTCTTGTGCATTGGAGTTCCTTCCTTTATGCCTAGAAGGATGATCTGTGACACCGGAACTTGATCATTTCTATTTTCCTTGTAATCTTTTCAAAAGCAATAATTATCTGAGAGCATTCGCATGTACTTTACGCTGCTTTTAGGACCAAACTAAACAGTCCTGACTCTAGTGATAGTTAAGCACTAATTCAAAATGAGACTAAATTAATCAGAATTATAAGACAAGACCAAACGAAACGATCAAAACATTTTGTAAAGGGACAACAAAATGAAGATGAAAATGGAGATGAGGTCAATATGTTATTTATTTCAGAGGATCAGGAATAATATGTCGATCTTGATAAATATACAAAGAACTCGCAGATTTTCTTCTTATCTTGTCTCCGTGTTTTAGGGGAGGTGTATTTTTACAAGTAGGAGTGTTGAAGCTTGCATGTGAGTATTTTCAAATCCTGAATACAAAATGAATTCAATAGTTAAACATCAGAAATGGATGGAATATCCAGCAAGACTGTCAATTGAAATCATATGTTACTCATAATCACAGGGATTCATGTCGAAGGGTTCCAACTCTCCACCTTCTTGAAGAAAATTCCATATCAATTTACATGCACCAGACACGTGTCTCGAACACCAAACCCCCATCAGTGATGCTTTCAGCGGCGCCACCATAAATAACAGCAGCGCCATCTTCAATTTCCCGAAGTCAGATTCTCAAACCTACACCACAGAGAGCGCGCGGCCCAAAACCTCCCGCAGGGTCGACCCAGCAGCATATCCAAACAAAATACCGTTGGTATATTACGATGACCTTGAAACATTCCATATAGCCACCGCTTTTACATGCGCTAATTATTTAAAAGTTTTCATATGTTACATTTTATTTCACCGATTCGATGCTTGTATCATTTCAAGTTTAACGTTAAACATGCTCTATTTGAAATTGTAACAATCATATAGAGGCCTTGAATGCACTGTTTTGTCTTTGAGATATTGCATCATTAAATGGTCGAGTGTTGCTTCAAATTTATCACTTTTTTTACCTAAAACACGGTGTTTGTAAGAGACCCGGTGGGGCGAATATCTCGGCTTAAAAGGAGGTACTTATTTCAAAACTGGTATGCAGATCCAGTTATAGTTAATCTATCGAAATATACCAAATAAAAGCGGTTTTAAATTCATTAGCCAGATTCTGAAGACTGAAACGATGACTTGTCGGTTTTTTTTTTCGACAGACCCCGAGTTAGATTCCTTAAAATATCCATGGGTCCGTCAAACAACCGGGAAGCGGGATAAATCCCTAAAGAGAGAATAATGAAAATTGAATTAAACGGAACAAAATGATATTCTAAAAATGTAAAAGACATCATACCGTTTTAACGTTTCAAATGGTCTCGTAAAGAACAAACCATGAATAAAGACTTTTGTCAGTTTGTCATGGAAGCATACTTAAAATTAGAAACTGGATGGTTACATCAATCTCTTCACCACCGAAATATGCAAAAGTATTCCTTATAAAATGAGTACCCTAATATAATTAGTTTTTATCGAAGAAGAACGAATGGAACACATGTGAGCACTTATTTGCATGAGACTGGTACTGTAGCAAAACAAAACAACATGTCGGACGAATAACAGGTGTCGACATCGACAAGCGGTATTATCAGAATCTAAGAAGAGAAATGTAAGAAACAATAAAAAAGTAAGAAGTAGCATTATCAGGGCATTGGACAGATGGATACCTTAGACGACGACTATGCATTGAAACTGAAGTAGGACGTGAAATTAGCCAAAAAAAAAAAAGATGTACATTGAACATGTGTATTACGTACGTCCTCTTTTGATATAAATTTACGTATTCATTTGTGTTGCATGGGTCCCTGCATCCTACGGTTTCGTTTGTGTGTGGTCATCTGACAGTGAGGAAGCTGTTTAACACCACAATTGTACGTTCATCGAGACCTCTGGGTAATCGGAAAAGTGGGAGGGTTGTGCGCACGTAATCCAGGATAACTACACTTTCTGCTATTACCATGACAGATGGCTGTCCTAAGTCAGTACCGGTTGCCGATTCGTCTCGTTGGTCTATTAGTAGTCATTTGTGTTTGATGTTTCTGTGTTGTGCGTTTACGTTCCTTGCCCCTTTTGTGTCTCTTCCTGTGCTTGTCTGCTCTGTGTGTTTGCATTGGTGTGTTTTGGGCTTTGATGTGGGTGCTGCAACCTGGTGTTGTTGAACATCTCCTCCTTTGTTTGATGTGTATGTACATGTAGGTCCAATGTTATACATGTAGTTAAAAAATGCATAGATATCAGTTTGATGTGCATAAATATATATTCACAGTATTTTGATACGTATACATATATTCAAAGTTCATTTGAAATATGAAAAAATACCCTGGAAACAATATCTAAATAAATGCAAATCTTCAATCTAGGATTTGGTAAACAAACGCTCATGTGTAGCAGACTACACTTGACTTTACATAACACTTCCTAATATAGACATAACTTCTGGCTGTGCATGTATCTTATACATTGTTTTCATTTTCGTGCATGATCATCGACGGCGGTTGCGGCTAGCCAGCAGGGGATGCTTAATCCTCCCGGGCAACTGGTCCCACCTCTAGCTTACTCGGGGTCAATTTGGTGCCCTGTTTTGAGTGCTGTTGAGATTATCGTCAGGATCTTCTTTAACTCATTTGACATCCATCCAAATGTCATACCAGTTTTCAGTCATTTGATACTGTTCGATAAGCCATGTTTAACATCAACATTCGTTCAACATTTTATTACAATTCAATAAAATATCTGTTGCCCTTAAATAAGTAATCTGTTATTTTTTTCTATCGTGAATTTCTAAAGTGAATAAATGAAAGTATGCACGTGGATTACTATATGTATTGCAGCAATCCCACGATATAAGTTCATTAAAGCGATTGGTTGATCGCTGTAGCGTGCTCATTCTGACCTGAGTAGGGGACATATTTCTACATACTGTATATTCAAATGTCGATTTCTGAAGTTTACCGAAATCGTGAGTACCCGAGAATGAAAACGTCGGTTAAGCAATAATTTGAGAAATAACTTACAAAAAACTTACTTCTGTTACAAAAATCTTTTTGAAATTTCTAAAACGTGGGTCCTGTAGCATCATATCCCACCCATTCTGCTCTGTCTTTTGGTACAATTTGGGACATAATATTTTTCATATTTTTTGGCCATATTACATTGTTTAGACTGAGGATCACTGACGAGGGTTTAGTACCCGAAACGTGCATGTCTGGTCCATGCTGTAAATTTATCAGGTTTCAAATGATGCTATTGAATTTAAAGACGTTTAACATTATGCAAGAATGATATGGATGTTCAAATGCTAGAAAACGATGGCGGGTGCGGCTAGCCAATCAGGGGATGCTCACTCTAGCTTGCTGGGGGCCCGTCGATGCTCAGTTTCGTGCTTCATTCTGAGTGCTGTTTTGATTGTTGTCAGGATCTTCTTTGTCTTATTTAAAACTCATTTACGGTAAAACGTCGTTATTGACAGATAAATGCATGTGAAACCATTTGTAACGTTCAACAAAGTGTTTTTAAACAAGTGATTGAATACAGATGCCTAAAAATGGTATCTTTTCCCCGTCAGCATACTATTCTTGTAATGTCAGATCACTAGACTATATAAAAACAAGTCTCAGCATTATTATTTTCCGCCATGTTAAGTAACGGGATTATATTGCATATTTCCCGTTCTTGGAGTGAAAATGAATATAAAGATCCGTCAATGCCCACCGGTTGTGACTTGTTTATTGTTCAGGAAATCTCTTTAAAAATGCATATTACATGAAAGAGGTCTTATATATTAAATCTAGATAAAAGACAACGCTCCTTCAAAAATGATTAGGAATCCCTCTAATCTTTAATTATGTTGATAGCGAGCGAAGCTCGCTGCAAAGAAGGACCTTTGGGAGCCAAGCTCACATTATTGGTAAAGCGCATACGTAGGTATGAGAAAATGCACGAGCAAAAGATATACATACTTAGAGCTGACAAAAGTACATGTAACAGGACCGCAGATACGGGTAAAAGTGATTTGATTTCCTCGAACGAAAGAGCAGGAGAATATACCATGACGAATCTGCAATTGATAGAATTCTTCTATTTTATGACATAATTAAATTAAGCGAAACACGCCAAATTGTTAGTCTGAAAATCAGAAATTCAGCAGCAACTCATCCCATGTTTATCGCTAATGACAAAACATCGGTACGTAACTCTGCGGTATGATTGACGTCATAATATCTCTACATGTTACGTCATAGTAATAGTGGTCCTATTTTTACGTGCAACTATTGTACATGTATGAAGTAATGCGAGAAGGAAAAGTAACACAAGACTGCTGCGATTTTCTATCACTTTTTACGTGTAAATGGATTTCAGGGTCAGTAGAGAGGAAAGGAGAGTGATTGCAGACTCCGTCTCTAAAGGTCTCTAAAGAATACGTCTGTGTAAAGGCGGAGACTATATCCAGACGAGGGGGATACACCTCGACGGGGAGATATTCCTGGAATCCCAGGTTATGACTTTGATGTACTGATATTTTGGATTTTCACAGTAGAAATTTACAAATTACCAAAAAACTTTTAGGTCAAGGTTTCCGCTTTCATAAACTAGTTAAGACTTTCTGGAAATTTTACAAAAATTACAGTCAACTTCTTTTAAAATTCGGATCTATACATGCAACAGAGTACATTACTATGGATATTACACAACCTGTCTTTTATGGTGATATGATAAACAGAATAAAAAGGATCAAAGGTAGGCAGCATAACCATCGAAAATGCGTCAGAATCATCAAACGCCTTTTATACCGTGGATATGATCCTAATGTCACCAGACGGACACTAGGCTTGGTACTTGACCAATCTACAGTCTTGTACAAGCGCATCCTTGAGACTTGCACTCTGACTGACTGTGACGACGGGACTCCATGACGGGCCCTGTCCAAACCTCTTTAGAGAAGACAGGGCCCCGACCACCTGTCCTCTCTGAATGTCAGTCGGACTCCTCGGGTGATTACATACATGAGCTCGCTACAGCCGGCAGAGCACGGACTGTATTACGCATAACCTCTTTTTATATCCATTTACATATTCATCTGTGTCTACTGGGCCTCTGCGTTTTGCGGTCTTGTTTGTGTGATGTCATCTTACAGTGAGGAGGTTGTTTTACACCACAATTGTACGTTCTTCGAGACCTCTGGGTAATTGGAGAAGTGAGAGGGTTGTGCGCACGTAATCCAGGATAACCACACCATTTGCTACTTGCGTGACAGATGGCCGTCCAAAGTCGGCACCGGTTACCCATTGGTCTCGTCGGTTTATGTGTAGTCTTTTGTGTTTGATGTTTACATGTCGTGTGTCTCTTTTCCGTCTCGTGCTGTACTTGTCTTTTGTGTTTTTGCATCGGGTGTTTTGGTGTTTTACTGCTGATGCTGTTACGGGTTCTTGTTGGAGATCTCCTCCCTTCTTTTTGAATTGTTTGTGATTTTGAAATCAACAGGTCTAAGGTTTTGCATACATTATATCAATATGACGTGTCTTTTTTTTTCGCCCACACAGAGGGTTTTGTCTTGATTCATATCAATGTATGGATTCGTGTTCATTTACTTTGCATAAAAAACGAAATATTTTAAAGTTACCCTACGTATCATCAAGATTAAACCATGAATCAACAATTTTTGTCAAAATTTTAACGCAAACGAGTCTATCATGCTTAGAAACTAGCTGGTTACAATAGTCACATATGCCCTTACTACCGAGCTATGATCAATTATTGCTTATGAAATGGGTAGCCTAATATAACCTACTTTTCTCTGTAGAAGACCGATTGCAAACACGTGTAAGCACTAATTTGCATAAGGCTATTACTGTATCAAAACAAAACAACAAGGCGGACAGATAACACGTGGGACAAAAATGAATCGACAATCGGTGTTATCAAAATCTGAAAAGAGAAATGTAATGAACAAATAGTATTGGCTTTATATTGGAAACTTGTAGAGACCTAGCTTAGAAGACGACCATGAAATTAAATAATAATACATTTAAGTCTTCAATATGAACAATTTGTCATTTGACTGAGCAAAAAGTCTTTTCTCTTAAAAAAAAGAAGAGCAAGCTGTCTTACATTCTACACATTTTGCTTATGTTGCAATTTGCTTTCGTGCATGTTTTTCTTACATTAGCGTTACAGAGACAAAACTTATATTGAAATAATTCTTCCTATATACGAGAAAAAATGTAAAACATCTTAGAATGGGTATAGAATGCATAATCTACTGATATCTAAGATACACTGTTGCACTCAAGGTATTCATTGTCTATGTCCAAAAGAAATTAACACAATGAATTCTATTTTATATTGAATTCATACTTCATGTAAACAAACGTAACATGGTTAAACTAAAAGACCTTAACATCAATTCTCTGTAATTACCAAAGTAAGTTGAAAATAGCATGTCACAGGTTTTGATCATTTTGAATATATTACATGTTTATGATAAACGTAGAATAAAAATATACCTCTTTCATAAAAATGAACTTCCGTTGCCATGTCGCCATGGTAACATGGTCTAAGTTTTCATCACGTTATTTGAAATGTGATATAAGAAATTTTCAGGCATCTGGTTGCCAAGGAAACCAGTATCAACTAAGATTTCTCCTCACAAATAAGATTTATTGGTCACTTCACTTTTCTCAATCCATTATTAATTTATTTACAC
The DNA here is from genome assembly GCA_028142955.1 of Pinctada fucata. NCBI lineage: Eukaryota > Metazoa > Mollusca > Bivalvia > Pterioida > Pteriidae > Pinctada > Pinctada fucata. Next base: position 32,903,367 of record AP027112.1, on the reverse strand, counting down.
TAGACCTGTATAGTGAAACAGCAAAATTCAGACAAAATGTTTCAATATTTTCCATGAAAATATACCGGGAATGAGGTCTGTGTTATCGTCTATTGTTGCATGACCTTGATTTTATTCCAAGGTTATTCAAATATAGGTCAAAGTTATTTCAAAAATAATATTTTCTATTACTTATGATGTCAATTTTCGTTGTTTATTGTACTTATTTTCTTAAGTGATTTAAACTTCTTTCAGGGGATGTCATTGACGAAAAGCAAATACGATTTCTTCATACGACTTTTCTTATATGTACACCACGCTTCCTCAAGACAAAATAAATGATCGATTTTCCAAAGTTATTAAATGATATTTTGATCGAGAGGGATAAACTTATATTTGTACATCTGAATCGAAAGGTTTCTTTTCCGCCATTTATTACAAATCATACAAATCATGGACACGTGGTGACCTTTGTATTGCCTTGTCCTTCCTTTTGGACAACATTTATGTAAGATTTTGTGAGAAACTCTACAAGCAGGTTGTAGGGATTCCTATGGGTACTTATTGTGCGACTCTTGATGCAGATTACTTTTTATACACGTATGAAAAGGAATTTATCCAAATTCTTCAAAAGCAAAGAAAAAATGATGAAGTGAAATGTTTCATTGGTACTTCTAAGTACCTGGATGATATTCTTACTATCGACAATCCTGTTTTTAAAAAAGAAATAAAAAAAATATTATTTATCCACTACAATTGTTTCTAAACAAGGCAATTGCTTCAAACACAGAAACACCATTTTTGGACCTAAATATAAAAATTGTTAATGGAGAGATCCATACAAGTATATATGACAAAAGAGATGATTTTGGATTTGGCATGATGGATTTCCGCTGGCTTGACAGTGATGTTCCTGGATTGCCGTCCTGTGGTGTCTGCATTTCACAGCTCATCCGGTTGTAGAGCATGTACTGGTGTTTTGGATTTTCATAGTAGAAATTTTCAAATTACCAAGATACTTTTAAGACAAGGTTTTCGCTTTCACAAACTAGTAAAGAATTTCTGGAAATTTTACAAAAATTATTGTCAACTTCTTTTGAAATTCGGACTAATACATGTACAGGCAACAGAGTATATATTTTAGGCATTTCATAACCTGCATTTTATGTTGACATAATTAACAAGATAAGAAGGATCAAAGATAGACAACATAACGGACTCCTCGGATGATAACATACATGAGCTCGCGGCGACAGAGCACGGATTGTATCGTACGCCCTCTTTTGATATCCATTAACATATTCATCTGTGTTGCGTGGGCCCTTGCGTTTTGCGGTCTTGTTCGTGTGTGGTCATATGACAGTGAGGACGTTGTTTTACATCACAATTGTACGTTCTTCGAGACCTCTGGGTAATCGGAAAAGTGGGAGGGTTGTGCGCACGTAACCATACCTTCTGCTATTTCCGTGGCAGATGGCCTTCCTAAGTCGGCTCCGGTTGCCCATTGGTCTCGTTGGTTTATGTGCAGTCCTTTGTGCTTGATGTTTCTGTGTTGTGTGCTGACGTTCCTTGTCCCTTTTGCTTCTCTTCCTGTGATTGTCTGTTCCGTGTTTTCTGTATTTTCCCCTGACATTGTTGCCATAGCACTTTCTATATAGACGTGGCCTCAGACAGTGCATGCATTTTATATATTCTTTTCATTTTCGTGCGTGAACATCGACGGCGGGTGCGGCTAGCCAACAGGGAATGCTTACTCCTCCCGGGCACCTGGTCCCACCTCTAGCATGCTAGGGGTCCGTCGATGCTCAATTTGGTGCTCTATCGTGAGTGCTGTTGATATTATCGTCAGGATCTTCTTTAACTCATTTGCTTTGGGTATTTTGGGGTTTTGCTGTGGGTGCTGCAGCCTTGTGTTGTTGGGAATCCCCTCCTTTCTTTTGCTTCATTTAAGTATTCCAATAATAGAAGAAAACTAAATAGACGTTTAATATGTACATGTATGGCATTTTTGTGTAATATTAGCCTGATATTAAAAAATATAGAGAAAATGATAATTTTCAATTCTTTGCATAGTCAATATCAAATAATGAATTTCTCATTATTTCAAAAGATTTGAATGTGACGTCATGTATTTTGAAAATTCAAGAAAAACGCTGATATGCAATGTCTAAGTTTGAATTACCTTTAAGTTCAACTATATGACATAGAAATTTCTATATAAGTTCGTTTAATTTACATCCCCTTTGTAAATGGTTTCATGAAATTTGATTAGAAAAGACAGAACAAAGCCTCAATAATGGGAAATTAATATTTGCATGTGATTTAACTTATTCAACGGTTGCCATGGAAATTTTGTTCGGCATTAAATTCTATGAAAACCAAAAAATCCCCCCACTCAAGATTGTCTCATTTTCAGATGACCACAATAGATATTTTAAATAGTATAGGCTTTATCACTTAAAAATCAACGCCCTTGGAGTAGTTTCATTGTAAAAACTGTCCTAAAAATGCTTGCATTTTCCATAGTTGTGAACCTTATGTACAATGAAATAAATGAGTTAAAGAAGATCCTGACAAAATCTCAACAGCACTCACAATAGAGCACAAAATTGAGCATCGACGGACCCCTAGCAAACTAGAGGTGGGACCAAGTGCCCGGGAGGAGTAAGCATCCCCTGTTAGCTAGCCGCACACGCCGTCGATGTTTATGCACGAAAATGAAACCAATATATAAAATGCATGCACTGTCTGAAATTATGTGTATATAGAAAGTGCTATGGCGACCAAGTCAAGGAAAAATATTCAAAACACTTACTGTCAAAGCCCTCGCGGGGAACATTTTTACGAGCTCCACACGGCAAAAAGCATAAATGTGACACAAATGATTTAAAGACGACCCTGACGGTAATCTCAACAGCACTCACAACAGAGCACAAACATCGACGGACCCCTAGCAAGCTAGAGGTGGGACCAGGTGCCCGAGAGGAAAAATAGATGTTTTAAAAGATTTACACATTCAATAATGTTATGGAAGGATGGACGAATGCTTTCATGAAACAAAGGAGGGGATCTCCAACAACACCAGGTTGTAGCACCCACAGCAAAACCCCAAAACACTCCATGCAAAAACACAAAGCAGACAAGCACGGAAAGAGACGCACAAGGGACAAGGAATGTCAACGCACAGCACAGAAACATCAAACACAAAGGACTACACATAAACCAACGAGACCAATGGGCAACCGGTGCCGACTTAGGACGGCCATCTGCCACGGAAATAGCAGAAGGTGTGGTTATCTTGGATTACGTTCGCACAACCCTCCCACTTTTCCGATTACCCAGAGGTCTCGAAGACCGTACAATTACGTACAATTGTGGTGTAAAACAACCTCCTCACTGTCAGATAACCACACACAAACAAGACCGCAAAACGCAGGGGCCCAAGCAACACAGATGAATATGTAAATGGATATAAAAAGAGGACGTACGTAATACAATCCGTGCTCTGCCGCCGCGAGCTCATGTATGTTATCACCCGAGGAGTCCAACTGACATTCAGAGAGGACAGGTGATTCAACTATCCACATAACAATTTTCCTTGGAAACATGGACCTTCAAAATGTTTCGTTTATCAATTTTCCCAGATCCCCAAAATTTAAGACATAGTTACCATGGCAACTGATGTTCCAGTGTCATAATACTCCGTACATTCCAGCTTAACACACAGGGATTATGGTAGGATGTTGATCTTCTTCAATTTCGATGATATTTTTGGATGAAATGAAACAAAATTCCAAAATAGCAAAATGTGATAGGTTTTTAACTGAATAAAGAGCCAATACAAGGCTTCTCTCAGTCGATGGAGTTGAAAAGTAATTAATTTATTTTAACCGATAGAAGAAACATTCAAACAAATGATTTACAAAAATATTAGAAATACACTTTCAGAGAATGTAGTTTATACTTATTTGAGAATTCTTATTATCAATATTTAGAACATAATTTTTACAGATTTTGGCCGTATAACATTGTTCAGATTGATGATCACTGACGAGGGTTGAATACCCAAAACATGCATGTCTGGTCCATGCTGTACATTTATCTGCTCTAAAATGATGCTGATGAATTTGAAGACGTTACACATTAGAATAAATAATGACCTACGTCTGAAATCATGGCAGGCGTTATTTGGCGTAATATTCAACAATTACACAAAACATTTCTGGGAATTATCTATTTGTTCTTACCCTTTCTACGAATCAACATTAAAATACATTGATAACCCTTAAGCATGTTTGTTGATGCAACCCTTTTTATGGCTATTACACAATAATTTATTGATAAGAAGAAAAAAACGGCATATATTAATTAGTTATAACAGTTTTTCCCCAACTCGTTGTCAGCCTAACTGCGTCGGTATATATATATTGGATTTCTCATCGCACCTCCTCTATTCGGTAGATCGGATAGATCTGGAAGCATTAGATCTGAGAACCTTGTTATACGTTTGGAAATGAAGCAATAATTTGAATTTGAAGACAGGCTTTATTGAAACGGTAGGTTTCTTTTTTTATGAAAATATTTTTATTTCATATCAAATATAAGAAATGGAACAGTGCTTTGTCACTCTGGGTTTTCACTTACAATTTCGTTCAATGAAGTAAATCAAGGAAATATCTTTTTTTCACAGCAACAAAGACCCCGGAAAACAAAAATGTTAACCATATATCATGTTCACGAGTTTTGTTCACATAATCATATTCGTCTAATTTATGCAAGTAAGCAGGGTTCAATAGAAAATAAGGTATCTTCAATTAATTGTGTCGCATTTAAAGAGGATTTTGTAATTATGTACAGTCGCTAACGAAAATCCCAGTATCCAAATTGATCGATTATTATCTATAGAGAAAAACAAAATTATATTTTTGTTTTATTCAGATATAGGAACTCTTATTTGATATGAATTTTGTTTGAATTCATTGAAATTTTATAAAAGTTTTTCGAAATGTTTTTTTTATCATACACATTACAGATAAAGGAATTTATATTCATTTAGGTGTTATCCCTTCTTCGAATAAGACTAGATTTTACGTTGAAATGTACCTAAGAAAATGAGGGGATATCATTCAAAACCCTTCACTTTATTTATATTCTAATCGCATATACGATCAATGAGATGTAATGGTTTGTCATTGCGCACAACTCACTCACTACCGGATCGTTTAAGATGAAGGACAATTTAAAGATTTACCTTAAAGTTTTCCGTACTCCACCTCTTAATTAGCTCTGTTATTACCTCATGTTTATAGATGCTTTTTCCTGAATTGATACAATTCTCTTACCGGTATTTCGTCGATTAGGGCTTTTACAATATTTACGCTCTGACTATTAGAATATTGGGTCGTAATGCAAAGAAAGTATCGGAGACAGTTCCTTTAATGTCTACAATGAGAATTTGATCCAGGTCATTCTATCTTGATCAGGTGTGATCTTTCTATCTATCCTTATATACGGTAAACATATTTCTTGAAAGAATTTAGTTTTTGTCATAGTAACAAAAGGACTCATACGGGTTGCCAAATAGGATATGCATAAAAATGGCAGACGCATACAATCAATTTCTCAAAATTTCTTTTAACTACTGTAAACCGTCTTTAATTTGCGGTGTCTTTATCTCGCGAACTGGAAAGAGATGAATGGTTCGCGACAATTTATTTTCGCGATAACGAATAAACATATTTTTCTGCTCATTTGTTGGGACAAATTCGCGGCGTTTTTATTTTCGCGAACAAATGGACCTCGTGAATATTGCGAAAATTTTACGATCGCAAATAAAAGACGGTTTACAGTCTACGATTAGACATGGATCGGTACTGAATAAACAATTATTGTCAAAGCTGTACTACAATTAGTGAATGAGCGCCAAGCACAGAACCCAAACACAAAATCCAAAAATAATAATCCAAAAATAATAATTCAAAACTAATTATCCAAAATCCAAAATAATAATCCAAAAGCCAAAAATAATAATCCAAAATCAAAAAAAAAAAAAAAAATAAATCCAAAACCAAAACATAATACTCCAAAATCCAAAAATAACAATTCAAAATCAAAAAATTATAATCCAAAAATAAATAATAATAATAATGCGATAAACTGTTTACGAACACGCATTCTTGGTATACATAGATATACTACTAAAAAAGGGTATATAATCACACTACTATTACCAGTATACCTGCAGCTTAAGGGGTATGCTGTTTTGAATAAAATATTACGACGAAAAAGAGATGTGTGCAAGAACAAAATCTTACAATGCACAGCCAAAATATGAATTTACTCAATAACAGGATCCATTTGATTCAAAAATTAATTCCTGGAAACAACTTGGACATTGAAGAATGTGATAAATTTTGTCATTTTAGCGATTTTCAAAATTGATCAGAAATCTATCTTCATTACATACATGTAAGAATTCAAGGATGTCTAATTATTCTAAGAAATAAAGTGTCTTCTGTGTAATGACGAAGTTTCTGAACCGGTTTCGTCTCTTACCTAAAAGAATATAAAAAAAATTCAAAATAGGAGAATTAAAAAAAAAATCATCTCCTGGTCAATCTTTCATGGTTTCCAGGAAGGTAATTTTCAAACAAGTGGTATGTACAGGGCTATGCATTCCAAATTTATGCAGATGAGTAAAATTTGAAATACATCATTCTTTCAATTAAGAAAGTTCATTGAAAAGGATGCAAATTCGCTAGAAGTAAGAGGGAAGTATTGATGTGAGTCAAACATTTTTTAAACGGTATATATTAGATTTCTATCGTCCTTTCTCTGTTTAATAGTAGGAGATACCCGGACGAATTAGATCCGGGAATCGTATTATAGATTAGAGAATGAGAAAGGAATTTGAAGAAATTACTATTTTATACGTAAAAATTTGCTTTGAATTGAAATACTTTTATTTGAATTGGAAAATGGAAAATTTCATTTTGCTTTTGATTTTAACTTAGAATTTATCATACTTGTCAGAAGCAGATAAAAGGATTTTCAACCGCAACATTTTCACTTAGCATAACATCTCTGTTTGTTAAAAATACCAAATAACTATTTCCAGATCGCATTTATACGCCAGCGCTTGGTATTTTGTTTTTAATTTTATTGTTTTGTTGTTCGCCCATTAAAAATTATTTTGGTATTTATTTTCAAATTTAATCTCTACTTTTGAACTTATTTTTTTTTCAAAAAACACATCATAGTAAAGCTATCCTTGACTGATTAAGTGTAATTCGTACTTCAAATCTTTACGTATGCGGAACCAATGTAGTTCCCTAAGATGTAACTATTGAAATGAATGTGTTACGTTTCCCATTGTAATGTAACGTTCGTGAAGTCACAGTGCATACATGTAATCTTTACAGAAACATGTTGCGACAGCTGCCCTAAGCTGCAAATAGAACCCGCGGTGAACTAAATTTTTACGTCTTTTTTTTTTTTTAGAAAACGCTATTTCAGAAATTAATAATGAAACTTATTAGGATGGAATCTCCAATAACAAATGCAAATACAGAGTAGACACTCAAAGAAAGAGACTCAAAAGGTACATCAACTCGCGCCATAGAAAGATGAAACACAAAAGACAACACATAAAACAACGCGACCAATGGGCAACCAGTGCCGGCTTTGAACGGCCATCTGTCACGCAACTAGCAGACGATGTGGTTATTCGGATTCCGTGCGCACAGCTCTCCCACTTTTCCGATTACCAAGAGGTCTCGAATAAAGCACGATTGTTGTGTAAAATAAACTCCTCACTGTAAGGTGAACATACAAACAGACAGCATGACGTAGGGTCCCAAGAAACACACAGATGAATTTGTAAATGGATATGAAAACAAAAGGTATGCGAAATATAGTCCGTGTTCTGCCGCCTATAGCGAGCTCATGCATGTGATAACCCGAGGAGTGCGACTGATATTCAGAGAGGTCATGTGGTCGGGGCCTTGTCTTCTCTGAAGAGATTTGGACAAGGCCCGCCATGGAGTCCTGTCGTCAGAGTCAGTCAAAGAGCAGTTCTTACGAATGCGCTGGTACAAGGCTGTAGATTTGTCCAGCGCCAAGCCAAGTGTCCGTCGGGTGACAAAAGGATAAAATCCACGATATAAAAGGTGTTTGATGATTATTCTAACACAATTTCGATGGTTATTCTGTCTACCTTTGATCCTTCTTATTCTGTGTATTACGTCACCATAAAATGCAGTTTGTGAAATACCAAATGCAATGTACTCTGTTGCTTGTAAGGGTCTGAATTTCAAAAGAATTTGGACATAGTTTTTGTAAATTTTCCACAAAGTTTTACCAGTATGAGAAAGCGAAAACATTGACCTATTTGTATTTTTGTAATTTCTAAATTTCTAGTACGAAAATGTTCGATTAATGCTGTCGCTATTTGTTGCACATTCGTAACAAACACAAATTAAGGCAATTATTCTATAGATGCAATCTTATTTCATTTGGGAATTTCCTTGAAATCGTTTAAAATTATCCACTTGATGAGAGTGTAAAGTTTCTTATTGTGCACAATTCCATCGGGGACGTTTAAGATGAAAGGCAATTCCCAACGTTACGTCTTGTTTTCATTTTTTGTGTCATATAAGCCAATAAACTCATTAATGTACATATTCGTAGCTGTCCATAATTTCTTCTTGCTTACAATTAGCACTGTGGATTATCTGTCCTACACACCAATGTATTCCTCTTCATATCGATTTAATTGAAATCAAAAAATTAGCGCATCGATGTTTTGACGATTCTTCCGTTTTGAATATTTGATAGCAATGCGAAAAAAGTCTCAGAGATAGTTGCTTTAACGGTTATAATGATCAAGATTTTTGTTTTGTTTTGTTTTGTTTTGTTTTGTTTTTTTTTAATTTCCTTAGATTTTTGTAAAACTACAAGATCGTGAATACATGTACAATGGCTTCACAAAGCAATGTCTGTTTTTCTGTGACTTTCGTTGTTCACTTGATCAACCTTTTTCATACATTTGTACAAATATTAAGCTTTCCTAATAGACCCCGCTAAAAATAATACGAGTTACTTGAAATTATACAAAAAAATGTGCAAACGTAAAAACACATAAACAGAGGAAGAACGTCCTGTATCCATTGCCGACTTTTGAAGGCCATTCGCGTCTTTAGTATATATCTATAGAAGGTAAGAAGAAGAAGATGGGGAAAATTAAAAGATGGGATTGTCTTTCTAATATTTGTGTCCAACACGGAAACACCATGTCAAGAAACAGTCATTCTAAAGGTACTAAAGGATCCCACTGGAATGAAAAAGCCGTCATCTGATCATCGTTTTATAAAACAATTTGGCTATACACAACAAGAGGTAGATGTGAAATTTTAATGATGGAAAAGATTACAACATATGACTTAAGTTTCCTTTTCCACTCCTATTAAGAACTCAAATAGCATTCTATTTTCAAGGATCATGATCTACGAATGCAAGTAGGATGTACTGTGATTCATATGACTCAGAGTTTCATAATCATTAAAATTTGATTTAGATGTTGTTGATTGCCGATCGGCCGGACACAATAGAGCAGTTGCATTTATTTTACCTTACACTACTTTTACGGTAACCACAACTCTACGCTTCAGTGGTCACTGTGATGATGGATTAGGCCGTGGTGTTTAATACTTTTTTTTCATCCTGGTGTTATTAAAAAGGCACCCTCCAGCTAGGCGAAAACACACAAACAAACTTTTTTCGTATTGTTTTCAATAAGATGTTTTATTCTGAAATGGTATTTAAGGCACATATCCCCTGTACAGGTTTGGGGAGACGGGAATGTGAGCTATAAAGAAAAGTCGGCGTTTTTGAAAATGGATCTATTTGAGTAGTTTTTTTTTTCGATTCGAGTAATAAAGCTGTAATGGAACTTTTTTTTCGGTTAGCCAGGATACCGTTGTCAATCTCGAATTGTGTGTGAATGTATACTTTTAAATGGCATTTTCTGTCAAAAGGTCTCACGATCGTAAAAGAGAATATTTCACAGCCATGGCCTTACGTTGTTTAATATCCTGTTTTTATATGATCTAACTGCAGTTACCTTTTAAAGCTGACCGGTCACTTTCTAACCATTTTTAAAAAAATGTGAATGTATAATCATCAGACAGACGGACATGCGCAAGGAAAGACCATTTATCTATGTTGTAAAAACTACAACGCTTCATGTCCCTTCGTCCTAAAAACGCAAAATAGATATAACACGTAACCGTAGGTTTAATGTTTAAGACATAAAATTAAACGTACCCGTTAAACTTCAGGGAAGGTCAGCTTTCAAAGATAAGTGTAGTTTGACTACATGTAATCCATAATCACCGTAACCCCTGAGGCGTAGAGTTGTGGGAATTTAAAATAAATGCAACTGCTTTATAAGTTTGAAACGTGCATGTCTGGTCCATGTTGTAAATTTATCTGCTCTAAAATGATGCTAATGAATTTGAAGACGTTAAACATTTGTACCACTTGGTGAGTGTCACTGCTGGTGGACCAAGAGTCCCCGAGGGCACATGTAGTAAAGTTCGATCAATTTCGGTTGGTCGTTTCTTCAAACGCATTTGAAAATTTCTGTTTACAAATTTTTCTCAAATTCGAAACCCTGGGTCCTGTAGCATCAATAATTATTCCAGAAATGTTGCTATGTCTTTCGGTATATTTAGGACATAATTTTCACAGATTTTGGTCATGTGACATTGTTTAGGTTGAGGATCACTGACGAGGGTTTATAACCCGAAACGTGCATGTCTGGTCCATGCTATAAATTTATCTGCTCTAAAATGATGCTAATGAATTTGAAGACGTTAAACATTCCAACCGTTTTATGTTCTGTCGTGCACGGTCCAATTTTCAATTATTCTCCCATTTGATAAGTTCAGAATACATGTACGTGAATTTATTTTACCCCATTGAATTTGACGGAAAAGCAAATTATCATAAACTCTATTAAAATATGAATCCAGATAAAAGAGAACACATACAGGTTTGCTTGTCATATTGGTAAAATATAGTCTTTAAGATTTGCAAGATAACCAAATAATACAAATGAGTTAAGCGGGCCGATTGTCTTATCGAAACAGAAGTCCCGGACTTTATACTACATTTATTGTAAAGGGTTACATCGTTATGTTCTCGTAAAGTCTAAAACAATATCAGGCGTCCTTCGATTATTTCTTTCCTGATTATTTAACAACATTATTGAAATAAAGAATTATAAAATTCATGTATTTTGGTACGACAATCTAGCAAGAAGTATTGCTTAAAATTAATATTACAGCATTTTTCAAAATATTGGCATTGTAATAAGGCAAGTGATGCACCTACAGAGAGATAACATTATTTTTTACATTAGCGTGAGAGGATTGAAACCAGCTCAACATTTTTTATTGCATGACCCCAGACGAAAATATTGCTCCTTGAAATCTAAGTTGCTAAATGGTAAATTTCGAAAAAGAAAATATTTTAGATCAAAATTCACCTCAAATAATTTAATTTTGTATGTAAAAAGGATTTTCATTGGCTGAAATTTTGAGGTTAATTTCCATAGCCTGAAAATATTAGGACACGCCCCTTTTCTAGAACTACTTCCTAAATATTAAGCAAATTGGCGGATCCCGTTAACTTGATTCACTGAATCTTATCTCGAAAACTAGGACTGGATACAAGATACACGTCATTTAACCTAAAAAAAAGCAGATGCACAGACATGGTATAATTCGCTCCTCGTTTTTGCATCGACTTTTTAAGGTCATTTTCCATAACCAAAATAATTTTGGAAACATTCCTTAAATTTTAAAGGAAAAATCTTTTACGTATGTATTCTTATTTGTTGTTCTTATAACTTTGTTGTTCCATCAAATGCCTGTTTCACACAAGAAAAAAAAAATACTGACAAACATATTAAAGAACAGTCGTAATAACTATTTGTTTTACAAATGTAAGCTAAATATTCCCGAATTTCGGTATTTTTTTTAAACAGGCTTCTGATCCGTCTTATTTCCTACTGATCTTTAATTATGTTGCTTTGCGTGTGATTGTGTGATTCTATATTCTAGTTCGTGTGTGTTCAGACAGTGCAATGCATGTATTTGATATATTGTTTTTGTTTTCGTGTATGAACATCGACGGCGGGTGCGGCTAGCAAACAGGGGATGCTTACTCCTCCCGGGCACCTGGTCCCACCTCTAGCTTGCTAGGGGTCCGTCGATGCTCAATTTGGTGCTCTATTGTGACTGCTGTTGAGATTATCGTCAGGATCTTCTTTAACTCATTCCAATTTGGTCACTCTATTCTGTCTTTCTAATATTCAATATTTATGTCAAAAATTGCGGGGAACATCGGAATAGAAGGATTGTAAAACAAAGACATTTAATGAAACCAGTATTGAAATGTTAAACGACTTCAAATTCAATAGCATCATTTAATAATATATAATTTTCAGCATGGACTAGACATGCACGTTTCGGGTACTTTACCCTCGTCAGAATACAATGTGTCCCATATTCTCGATTTTGAAAACATGTTCTATTAGAAAAAAAAAATGAACCATTGCACCATATGCTCATTTCAATATATAATATATAATCAGAAGTGTAAGAGGTCGAAGCGGAAGAAATCAAAATATTGAAAATGTGGAGAGCAAAATTCAAAATATGACCCAAAACTTATGCCAAAGGACCGGCGAAGGACAGTGCTATCCCTTCAGGGATTGTCCCATACTTCTAGATAAACATGAAAGAAGTACCTAACCGTTATTCATCATTTTTACGAAAAACATTCAGATATACTTCAAGTTAAAAAACACTGTGAAACTAGTTGAACGATATAGCCTTGTGGATTTGTTGTTCAACATAGCGCTTCATCGACCAGATATTTTTTTCATCCTCGATTTACATTTTTTCACACAAATTATGTCCCGATCTGAAATGATGATGGATAAGGAAGTCAATGGAATAATTGATTTGCTAACAGCTGTAAGTTTATTTGTTGTGGTCGCAAACATTACGGGACATTAGATTGAAAATATTAGAGTGTTACGCTAGAATTAAAAAAATATATCCAAGAACGCTTTAAAAGGCCAAACAATATTAAAAACATTACAATGACCACACAATGATCATTACACCCTCAATTTCGCTTATTTATTCCTACATTGTGTAGCAAGCAACAATAATCTAAGCAACTCTTGAGCGTCTTCATATCCAAGAACAGATAAATTGGCAGCATTGACCAGACATGAACATTTCGGGTACTTAACCTTCGTCAGTGATCCTCAATCTAAACAATCAAATATGGCCAAAGAGTATGCAGTGTTAAATTCCTGTTCCTTTGCCTTAGTTCAGGTTTTATCCTGATTTTGTATGCCCTTGGTCAGATGATTTTTCGATTGTTCTCTAATTGTTCTCTGAATTAAAGAATGAATTAACCCTTGCACTTAAAAAAAAATGGCACTTGGTCTCGCAATTTACTACAATTAGTTTCAAAATTAGCCTTCACACAAAATGCTGGACCATTTTTCCGGATATTATAATGTTAAGATTTCTGAAAAAAAATTTAAGCGTCACTGAAATAATTTGGTTCTCTGAATTATTTTGGCTAGAAGAATAACTGATCGGGATTCAATATCCAAACTATGAATGTTAAACGTCTTCGAATTCAATAGCATCGATATCATTTAAATCCTGATAAATTTACAGCATGGACCAGACATGCACGTTTCGGATACTAAACCCTCGTCAGTGATCCTCAGTCTAAACAATGTAGTATGGCCAAAAAGTATGAAAATTATTATGTCCAAAAATGTACCAAAATACGTAGCAGAATGGGTGGGATATGATGCTACAGGACCCACGTTTTAGAAATTTCAAGAAATTTTGTAACAAAAAATTCCAAATGCGTTGAAGAGACAGACGATCAACCGAAGTTGATCGAACTTGGCTACATGTGCCCTCGGGGACTCTTGGTCCACCAGCAGTGACACTCACCAAGTGGTTCAAATGTTAAACGTCTTCAAATTCAATAGCATCATTCAAATTCTGATAAATTTACAGCATGGACCAGACATGCACGTTTCGGGTACTAAACCTTGACGTACTTGATGTATTCTTAAGAAGCAGACTTGGGTAATGAGACTTTTCATACACGGTATACATGAGAATTTTGCTTTGTTACCGGTCATTTCTAGGTTTTGATGAAGAGTATATCCATAGAAATATTCATGTTTTATATTGGTTTTATGATCATGTAAACGTTTATAACAACATAAATTTCTACACCAAGTCAGACAAAGGTGCCTCACTTGTCTGTTTGCTTATGTTTGTTTTTACATCTTTCTTTATTTGCATATTTCAAATCTTGCACCATAAGACGAAATGAGGAGTATTTTTATGTTTTTGTATCTATCAAGCTTGGTAATTTCTTTGACGTAGTTATTTGTCTACATTCAATAACGAAATCAATCATGTTTGTTTTATTGTTTGAATGATATCTAGCAATCCTGTACGGCGTAGGAGCAATCTGTGACATATTAATGTGAGATGAAAAATGAATTTGTACGATCTATTGATAGGAATGTATGTCTGGGTCATTGCACCGTAGGCCTCTATCAATTATTTACAGACAGACATTGCCTGCCGTCTTAGTATGATCGATATCTGCATATAGGAGTTTACACTTTACGAGTGCAGATGTGATGCAATTCGAAAAAAGAGTCTTATTCCGTAGTTAAAACATGACTATGACGTCATTCCATTGTCTAATCAGTTCTTTCTATGTGATATTGTCTCAATATGATCCTTTTTCGTCCAAAAATTTACCTGTAACTGTCCATTAAGTTACCTTTAACTGTCCATTATTTTTAATAATGGACAGTTCAAGGTGACTTAATGGACAGTCACTGGTAAATTTCCGGACAAAAGAATCCTCATTATGATGACACCATATCACACAGAAAGTTTCAAACAACCGTATATCCCAACAAAAATATATTTCCAAGTTTTTTTTATTATTCAGATATCAAATTCCATAGCTATATCATTCCGTTTTGTAAAACAACTTCCTTTAATGAACAAATTAAAAAATCTGCATCAATAATCTAGATCCATCGGAAGCGCAGATATCGTAATTTTCATGGGCGGCGTTACAAGATTTTACGTCAGAAAAAAATGTATATAAAATGAAATAGAAATAAATGAAATACACATAAAATGAAGTAAATAAAACTACAAAATGTTGAAGTCCGTCAAAATCCAAGACGAAACATCAGTTCTCTCTCGGTGTCTGTAACTTAAAAAAGGAGTAAAATAGTATTAAGACACACAGAAATATCTAAATCCAAACCATCTAACAATGATAGTATTATGTCTTTTTTCAAAGTGTTTTAGACAAAAATAAAAACAGTCTAAATTCAAACCATCTAACAATGATAGCATTATGTCTTTTTTCAAAGTGTTTTAGACAAAAATAAAAAACAGTCTAAATCCAAACCATCTAACAATGATGGTATTATGTCTTTTTTCAAAGTGTTTTAGATAAAAATAAAACCGAGTTCCCAACGAAAAAGACGTTGTATATCACAGACGTGGCTGCATTGAAATGAATGATTTTCTCAACAACTCAGTGATTGACCTTGACATGATTCAAGTGCCCATTATTAAGACAAATGAATTCGATCGGTTGACTGGCCAGGAATTCAATTCAAGCTACGTGCACCTGATCATCATCCCTTGACCAATGATACGGTTCTTGATTTTGAGGTGTCCAAATTTCTGCAATAGGATCAACCTGTGACTGTCCATTATTAGAACAAAAGATGTCATGTTTTAAGTGGGAGAA
Organism: Pinctada fucata; assembly: GCA_028142955.1. Lineage (NCBI taxonomy): Eukaryota > Metazoa > Mollusca > Bivalvia > Pterioida > Pteriidae > Pinctada > Pinctada fucata. The sequence continues at coordinate 32,887,485 of AP027112.1, read as the reverse complement.
AAGCCTCAAACTATCCATTATGTCAGAGAAAGAACTGATCTCGGCCCTGACGGGCCTCGATCAGTACTTTCTCTGACATAATGGATAGTTTTCGGCTTTTCTCCCTTACTTAGTGGAAGAAAAAATATGGAAATATGACGTTTCACATTCTAGAGCATTGAATATCAATTGTCTAGTACCAAAATTTCGTTTTACCTTCTTATTTGTTGAGGATCAACGTCGAGGGTTAAGTAGCCGAAACGCGCATGTCTTGTCTATGCTGAAAATTTATCTGTTCTTAAATGATGCTATTGAATGTGAAGATGTTTACCATTACTTATTCGTTTCAAGCTAATATACAAGTATGGATTCGGTGACAAGAAGTTGTTCTTTGGCCGAACTGTACATTTTTTCTGTGAAATTAGGAAACATTCTACTGATTTTTTTTTCACTTATCTCACTCAAACTCATCATGTGTAACGTCCTTGTTTTTCAAAGTTTTTCTCCTTTGTCTTCGTCAGTTTGTCTCTGTACAGGGATATACTGTTTCTTTTTACGGTATATTCTTCTTTCCTGACCTCTTTGAATGTCGGTCGCTTCCTCGGGTGTTTTCTCATATGATGTTCAAACACATCGATAGACAACAATTGTAAAGGGAAAAAATTACTTTTTGGTCACAGTCTTTCAAATATGTCCTTTGTTATCTTTACTTCTAGCTTCTAGTTTAAAATAGGCAATTTAAGTGTTTTCTCATCAGGATAGTGCTATACATTTGGAATGACTTTTGTTCATTTTTTTCATTAGCGGGCGTTGTAATAGAGGCTTGTCGCAGATTGCATCTGTATTTTGCAACCAAACATCATTTATCTTTCACAGTGTACCTCCTGTCGTCTATAGGCGCTGCTAAGTCAATTTCAGAGCTTTGTAATCGGGATTCCTGAGGCGCTATTCTGATTGGATATATTTGCCGTTCACTTTCATTAAATGGACAATTTACAAATGTTTTATGGCTGATACCTTATTTGTTACTTGATATACTGTCCTATGGGTTATTATGAGCACTGCAAATATCTCATATGACTATAATTGGCTTTTAAGACATTTGATAATTTCGTGTCATAATTTTCCAATATCACTAAATATCTTATGTTTTATTAGCTTTTCGATAAATCTTGCATTTACTCTTTCTGATTAGTATAGTATTTCCATACAAAATTTATGAAAATCTTAATTTGTCTATATTCCCATCAGTATTCTAATTCCGTTTTGTCTAAAATAATATTAGTTTAGTCGATATAAGTTTTCTTTTTATATTCCATATATTACATATTATATTATAAGGAAAGTGCATAAAACGAAAGTAGGGTACTGACAACCCTCTTTTATTTTCGCGATATTCGCGAGGTCCTTCAAATCCCGAAAATAAAACGCCGCGAATATATCACAACATAAGTGTAGAGAGATACGTATTAACGGTGTCGCGAAAATAAAACGTCGCGAACCACTCACATCACTCTTGTTCGCGAACGTTAGACGACGCGAATTAAAGACGTTTAAAGTATTCTATTTTACATCATTTGAAAGATATTCTTTATACAAAATATCTAAATTTCAAAGAATATTACACAATCTTTGAATTTCAAAGAATATTACACAATCTTTGAATTTCAAAGAATATAATTAGGGGTTACCATGCGTATGTTTTACAAAAACTGACAGCGAATCGGCAAATTCCCTGTCAGAAATTATGCTTTACCGTGAAGCGTCAGCCGAGTGGTAAAACGGATATTTTCGACAGGGGATTCGCCGATACCCTGTCAGTTTTTGTAAAACATCAATATGGTAACCCTATTCTAATGCTTTGGTCAGTAATACGCTAGAAAACGTCTGTTTTTGACGACGTCGTTATCGCAACATTTGACGTCATAGCAAAATCTGCAGTGAAACGTGAATCCCCTTGCAGTTTTTTCATCGATCAACCAATCAAAATGCGCGTTACAAACAGAGCGCATTAGAATATTGAAATACATACTCCATAATTGTAATGATGTCAGTGCACCAAGTGCGCACATTAATGAATAATATACGTATACCATCAAACTTATTTGTGTTAAAATGTTTGTGAATACAAACTGGTAATATGAAGATTAAACGTCTCACTTGAGAAAAAAATGAATCAAGTTTAAGAAATATTTCTAGTCCTTCTGGAAACATAGTGAAACTCATTGGGAATCAGTTGTGCTTCACAAGCAACACAAACTTTGTTCTTAAGAATCTATTATAAAAAATTATGTTGAAGTAATACTTGTTATGATTTCAGCCGAATATATGAAGTTACAACAACTCCTTTATGTCAAGTGGTGTACATATCTTTAAGCAATACAAATAAGAAAATACCCTGATGCTTACTCTTTAAGGACATATGAGTCTTGCACCAGAACGCCTTAGGTTCCTTCCCCTACTTTCCACTCTAAATATGACCTTGCCTTTACCCCTTAGGTCCCATATATTTCTCAATTTAATTAAGAAGGAAATTTAGTTGATTAAGATAATTGTATATGGGATTATGGAATAACGAGGGCTGATTGATATGTTGATATGACGCAGATGGTATTCTACTGATAGATTATCTCCAAGAAGGACAAAGTATCAATGGCACATACACATGCTTCAGTTCTGACACAATTATGGGAAAGTGTTTAACTTAAAACCCTTGATAATCTCACTAGTGTTGTTCCGTCAGGAAAATGCTTCTGTTCACAAGTCTGTCACTGCCATGACTGTTATTTATGATTGTGGCTTTGATTTGTTTGGGCATCAACCTTATTTACCTGATCTTGCTCCATCAGAATTTCATCTATTCCCAAAACTGAAAAAATCTATTTCTGGTACCCACTTTCAGTCCGATAATGAAGTCATACTTGCAGTGGAGGGCTTTCGGACCAGTGCTATTGGGGCCCTTAAACACCGATGGCAAATGTGTATAGATATTGAAGGGGAGCATGTAGAAAAATAATGTAAAATGTCTTATAAAACTCAAATCCTTCAATGCGAGGCACACAACATATACATGTAAATCAGCCCACGCATGTTTTAATAACTGCTCTAAATTACGGCGCCAAAAATTAAAACATATCGCATTTAATATTATGCGACATCATTAAACTACATTGACGAGGCGTCATAATATAGCCGCCGATAGAAATCATGTCGCACTAGAGGCCTCTGAATCTAAGGGTACCTTGCATTGTTCAAAGAGTCTAGCGGATCGGGAGAACCAAGATGGGACATCTTATCTCATCATCTCCATTTGGGTTTTAATTGCTCCTTGACATAATATTTACTTGTTTGCAGTTTACATAATTTTGTTTTGGTCAATCCATTATGACTTGTCGATTCTGATTTTAGATTTCGTGTATTATTTCGTGTAAATATTTGTTTGCTGTTTAGCGTTCATCTCAACAGATATGGAGAATAGTCGTGAACCTCTCAATGTGTAATAAATCTTAATAAACATCTGAGTGGATTCTGTTAGAATTACGATCCGTGATTGGATAGGAGCCGCGCTCAGTGGTATCGTGACAAATATTATACGTGACAAATTACACTTCCGTATTATGATTATTATATTCTGTAGGGGTAATCGAATCTTGTCTGATTACGATTATAAAGAGTGCGTCTAGGTCATCGGGATCAGCATTCATCTGATTACCAAAGTATAAGAGTTATATATCTCTCAAGATGATATGAATCATAAATGACAGTGGTTATAAAGCAGGTTGCTCTTTTTGCACTCATCGGTGCGGCAAAATAAGTTATAAAGTGAAAAAAATAATGATGAATACATGTACCATAATGAGTTAAAGAAGATCCTGACGATACTCTCAACAGCACTGATAATAGAACAAAAGTCATTAAGAAGATTAAAGCATTATATACTAATAAGCCAGTAGTTGACTTGATATAGTAAGTCACATAGTCATCTAGTGAATTGCGAGACGAAGCCAAGTACGGTATAAATACTAGGGACCTGATATCATCACGTGCTATGTCACTATATGACTAGTTAACAAATTTGCCCAACCGACGACCTATTTTGATTATCACTCATGAATCGTTTGAACGTCATTACTGATTACGCAACTACGTAAATGAGAAAGATTACATTATGACGTCATAGAGGTCGGGTATTAAAGTCCAGGCTCTCAGTATAAGCTATACCACGTCTTCACGTGACCTTTATTAGCAAATTGATAATTGGTATTTCCCGCCTAACTTTTCAGAGGTGCGGTGCAGGATCATACTTGGTTAGTAAATTCATACCCGGATCGTCATCATTTTAGAGCAGATAAATTTACAGGATGAACCAGAGACGCACGTTTCGGATATTTAACCCTTGTCAGTGATCCTCAATCTGAACAATGTAATATGGTCAAATTCTGTGAAAAATCATGTCCTAAATATACCGAAAGATGTAGCAAGATGGCTAAATAATTCAGATTCTACCCATTAGGATGTAGAACTTCTCAATCTTTTCTTAGTGTTTCTCCTTGTCATTTAGATACAATGGCTTGAATATTTTCTTCTAATCTTAATCCGGATAACTACACCATCTGCTAATAGCAGTTGGCCGTCCAAATTCGGCGCCGGCTGCACATTGGTCTCCTTCCGTTTATATGTTGTCTTTGATGTTCCTGTGTGTCTGTTTCGACTATTTTATATCACGTTCTAGCGTCCTTGTGCGCTTTGTAGTTTTGTCTAATGTCAATCTGTGTCAGTTTCTTGTGGTTTTGCTTCGCTGGGTGTCTGCAGGGCTGTCATGATGGAGATCCTCTCCTTTTCTCCCTACACAATATAGAAAAAAAGCAAAAACAAAAAAAAAAAAAACCCCGAAACAAACAAACAAACAAACATACAAACAAAATGATATAACAACAACAGATTGATAAAGAACAACTCTCTAAATGTACATGTTACCTCCTCTCAAACATCAAAGAAATATTATCAAGAATTTTCACATCTTTTGTATTGTAAAAGAGGATTGCCGTGATATATAGAAATATATCAAATATTTCTCATTGAAGCTTAATTGGTACATGTAACAAGGTGTTACAGGGTATTAAGGGATCGAAAACTGAAACATTTATCAAAGGTGCAATGTCATGAAATACAATTTTCAAATACAATTACGATAAACATGAGCGTTCAATTTTTGAAGCGCCATAAATCATCATCGAAATGATCAACTGACGAATCAACTAGCAAATTTTGTATGATAGCAATTTACTATAGAATGAAAAGTGTGAGATTGATATTGAGAAATTGATTATACAACACCAGTTATCTAATTATGCCCCAAAAAGATCAAAGGGAAATATGTTGTGAACTTGCGAATGTCTTATGAATTGTCTTTGTGCCAAGTTCGATGCTTCTTCTTTACTTCATTTGTAATTAATTTAAAAAATTAATAAAAGAATCGTACGGTGCATACTGTAAAAAATATTTCTCTTGCAAAATACGCTGTTTACTATTGTGGCATTGTATCCATGCATGCTTAATAACATTCTTTGACATTATTATGGCTAAGTCAACGATTCTTGCTAAAGAACATATCTTTCGTATTTTTATCTTAACTTATATAAATTGAAAGTAGAAATATTAATATGTACCTTAAACATATATAAAACATTCAAGTGAACTGTCTTAAAACTGTGACGAAATCAAATAATTTCTGTAGTGGTCGATGTCCTAGAAAAACTCATAATCAGATAATGGCTATATCTTGTGATAGTGATCGAAAAACAAAAGATGCATCGTTGAATCGTAAGGAAGCATATATTCTGTAACCCTTTACATTGTTGATCCGAATCTGCGAGAACTGACGGGAGAAATAATTACTTAAGCGTAAGAATTTCTTCAATGATATGATGCAAAACAATCGTAAATGACAAGAGAAAGAGAGCATGCTTCTTTGTTATGATGAATTGTGTCTCCTAATTCATCATTTGTCAAAGGCGATAAAAATATGGAAAGCAAGAAAGTGAAAAAGCAAAGTTAGAGAAACCCTATGACACCTTAGACTCGGTGCAGAGAATAATTCAATGCAAGTAATTTCCCCCGTGTCTGATGCAGCACTGAACGTAAATAGTCTCTGTCTTTCTTTCTCTGTTTAAGATACATTTTAAGATATCATTTGCTGTTGACTGTTTTCTTTTAGAGTACTGGATTCTATTAACCAAAATAGGATAATAAAAATTGTACATAGTCGGACCAAAAACAAAATGTAATTCTGATTTTAAACTACAGATTTGTAATTGAAATTGATCTTTGTTAAGGAAATGTAAGACATTAGACAGACGCAAGGGTGTTATCAAACAGCTTTTACGAAGGACTTTTATTTCAAATTAAGCTTACTTTGTAATATTATCATATAAATGAATAACTAAAAGATATGTAGATATCTGAAAGTCTTAGAACAAAACGGAAATATACCATGTAATGACTGTACGAGAGACTTTAATTTATTGACTTCTCTTTTAAAATGACGACAGTTTATTTCATAGAAGATCGTCAAAGAAATTTTACCGAACAATAAGTGAGCGTATAGGTAGGAAGTTGATTGTGGCGAATAAACACTTGTACCTATTTTTTATTTCCGATACACGGAAAAAGCCTTCCATTAATAGTTCTCCTACGGCTTAAATAACACGATATCAATTTTGAGTTGTATTTATCACTTATGCCATATAAGGCAGATACTGTCAAACATATAATTGATTGATAAATATGCTTTTGAAATTGTCACCTTCTCTCTTTGGTCTTCTCTATAGCACAAACTATAATTCATGCTTGCAACTTGAACTGCTTTTTTCGAAACTGACCATAATAATTCGTTGTTTATTTATTTAATATAAAAAAATTACAAACAAACAAACTACATCTACAGCATTGCGTAGTGAAAGAAGTTTCATTGCTTAACATTTTATCCCATCCCTTCCTCTAACAAATGCGATGACAAAGTAAGTAGCTTACAATTCAGTATATCAATGATTGAGATGTTTCATGACTCGCTGCTTTAAACAAAGTCCTTATTGTACATGTACGAGCTCACTATCAATTGTTATATAAAGAGCCCATAGGGAGAGAAGGAAAGAACGTTACAATGATAATTCGGAAGTGTTCCAATTCTTCACATTATTAAAAAGAATAAAACCAATTTTACTGCACCAAACACGTGTTTAGGTTAGTAGATCCTCATCAGTGATGCAACTAGTAAAACTGATTTTCAGACACAACCACAATTAATTGCAGTATTTCATTTTTGACTTAAATTTTGTGTATTTACTTTGCAAAAGAGTTCGTGGCTCCAAAGTTCTTGTAGGTTCGATTCAGTAGCACAGTGATTTAAAAACTATGACCAAATTAGCATTACAGGGATGGTTCCCAGATGTTAACCTCTTTTAATGTCGATATCTTTGGATGAAATGACAAGTTTCCGAAGTGTCAAAATAATATGTATGATGTCAAATTGATAAAAGACTAAAACAAAGCTTCTTTCAGGCGACAAAACATACATGTACCACTCTGTGTTTGGCTTTTACTCGTTTATATCTTACATTTCCTTCGAAGTGAAACATTTCCTATTTTGAAATATGACGATAACTATGACGAGTGTTGGTAGGGAACCAGGGCGTAGCCAGGCATATGTTTGTACGCAAAAACGTCCACATCCTTTTTGCCAAAAAAAAAAGGAATAAGAGAAAATGACTCTCTTTGCAGTGGCAAAAGAAGAGGACACTAACTGTTAAACGTCTTCAAATTCAATAACACCATTTCAGAACAGATAAACAGGATTTCGTCTGTTTCGAAATATCAAAACGACAGCCCAAATAGTATCCATTTGAAAACATGTTTCATAATTTTTCTCAGATTTACCTACAATGATCTCTAACAAAGAGACTGAGAGAAAATGCATGGTCGTCATTTTTAATATCTGTATGTGGACCTACGTGTTTGGGGGAATTTATAAGCATTTTTTCATCGAACGGTTTCTTCATCTCAGATATGGTTTATCGTTTGCTGACAACGTATCATATGTTTGGTCCCTTCTAAATTCAACGCATCAGATGTCACCAGTTTGATTCATCTTTTTTCAAAAAACTATCAAAGCCCCCAAAATTCCATCAACGAGAAGGCAAAATATCCCTCATTGCATTCTCTCTCCTGCTTGGCATTTCGAGTCTCGCAAATTCATCATCCGCATAAATAATTCCTGGTGCGCTCCCACCCCTCGGCAGTTGAGAGTCTGGGTCCACTCTTCTGTAAATTACCACATCGAAAACACCCTAGCTACGTGCCTAGAACAAGTATACTTTTAATAGGAGCTTCATACTTCACTAGGAATCCTCCTATAAAATCTTTCCGTTACAAAACAAAATAACTATCTGTCTATGTTCATTATTTCATTTTCACCGTTTTGTATAGAAAATACCCTTGAAATACGAAGTTAAAAGTCAACGAGTAGGGACCCACCTTAAGCGTAAAAACTTGTAATAATATCACACAAAATAATCGTAGCTGACAAGACAAAGAGAGCACGCTCCCTTGTTATGATGAATTGCTTTTCATAATTCATCATTTGTCAAAGCTGACAAAAATGTGTATGTCAAGAAAGTGAAAAGGCAAGATAGAGAAAACCTATGACACTTTAGAGTAGGTGCAGACAAAAATTCACTGCAAGTAAATTCCCTCGTGTCGGAAGTAGCACTGAACGTAATTTATTTCTTTTCTTCTTGTTTTGTAGAAAATTTTACTTTTAAGTATCATTTGTTTCTGTATTCTGGTTTTCTTTTTTTACTACTAAGTTTACCGGATTCTTATCATCCAAGTCGGGTATTTCAGAAACCTGAGTAACTTCCTGTTTGGGATAATATTTGACGTAGACTTATTGTGACGTCATCAAATTCTATGGAAACGGTCCTAAAACTATGGGAAATGACGGTAAAAATACGACACAACCTTACAATTTTCATGACGTCATAATGGTTTTACGTCAGGTACAGTCTCAAATACGAAGTAACTTTGTATCCCGCTATTGTGTTCTGATATTCTAGCCAAACAAAGTATTTAATCAAAACTAATTTTTGTTAAGATAAGAGAACCAAACAGAACACGTTTACGTAAAACAAGTCGTATATACTAGATGCGTACCAACACATTTTACTTCAAATTTATAGGCATCTTATGTTATGTATTGATTTTGGAGATCGATGAACGAAAAAGACGTTGTTTGTAACGACTGCATGAAAGTTCTATAATGACTTTTTTTGTTATGATGACAACAGTATCAGGAAAAAGCGTCAGAACATAAAAAAGTTTAACCTGGATTTCAGTGATCAGTAAAGCAAGCATATCGATAGGAAGTTGATAAGGTAATGCGAATTCTAATGCACTCTGTTTGCAATTCGCATTTTGCATGTTTTTATAAATCTGCAAGTGATTCATGTTTCAGATTGTGCCGTGACGTCTTACGTTCCCATGACAGTCCATTACTGACCAAAGCATTAGAAAAGCTTTACCAAACTGATGTTTTACAAAAACTGACAGGGTATCGGCGAATCCTTTCTAAACATATCCGTTTTATCACTTGGCTTACGCCTCGCGGAAAAACTCGTTTTTCCGCGAGGCGTAATGAGAACCAAAACTTCAAAGTTACTTCGATTTCTGACATGGGATTGATAATGAAAACTTCAAAGTTACTTCGATTTCTGACATGGGATTCACCGATACCTTGTTCGTGTTTTGTAAAGCACACGCATGGTACATGTAACCCCTAATTGACTTTAGTGCATATGAATGTTCGTTATATTTTTTATTTCGACTTCAAATACACGTAGAAATTCTCCGTCAAAAAATCTTATGAAAATTTTATAAAACAAAGGGGTATCTTTCTGATGACGAAGCTTTGTCCTTAGCGGTATCTTTGGTAGAGAATTTAGGTGGAGTTTAGACTTTTGCTCCTCACTATTCTATATTGTGAAGATTACCTCATTTTTCGCTTCGAGCATCACTAACGAGACATCACTTGTTGAAAAGCACATATGGTGTCCTGAAATGTTATAATAGATGATTTATTTCAATATTGACGATTGCGGTAATAAGCCCTCCATTGTTATTTTTGCTACGGGCAAAAACAAACATAAGGACATTGTATTGATTTTGAGCTTATTAATCCGTTTTGACATATTATGCAAACATCTGACACTGTCAAATGTATCACCGAGCTATAAAAATAACGTTGAAACTGATACCCCTCCCTCCCTTTCTCTCCCTCTCTCTCTCTCTCTCTCTCTCTCTCTCTCTCTCGCGCGCGTTGTTTTATCATTTAGAGAATAAGCAAAATATCGCCAATAAAAGGCACATTACGGTGACCAACGCGTAACTGAGAAGCACTCAATTTCAGATAAGAACTTTCATCATGTAAAGCAAAGACACCGATAATATTGCGGACAAAATGTGTTTTATATTCTCTCTATATCGTCTAAAATGTTTTAGTAACAGTCAATCGCACACAAATGTACCTCAGTTTAAGTAGGTTCTCAATAATCGCCTGCCCATAGTCGCTTTAATGTTATTATGTCCTGGAAAAACGTATTAATTGCGAAATGAATACATCATAGGCACAGAGCGAAGGTATGTCACTTACTCAATGTTCTCTTTTAATGTACTAATTGACGTAGTCCACTTCCTTCCATATAAAATGTCTGTATCTTTTGAAATGATACGGATGAAAATTACTGATTGAACAAGATAGAACAACAGTAGGCGATCTTTGTTTATGAGGAAATTAATCGAGTCTTATTCAAATCCTAGTATATAAGGTTTATACTTTTCTGGGAATCCTCTTATAAAAAAAAACAGCTCGCTGATTTCCTATAAATATAGTCGTTAAGATTCACAATTGGAGGGAATCTAAACCTTTAGTAATTGGATTGTCAGTAATTACTATTCCCTTCTAAGCGTAGCTAAGTACGAATCAATCTTCCTCGTTCTTGATGAAAATTACTATTATTTATCACAAATAGATTAATACTAATACTTATCGTATGACACGTATGAGGATAGCACGCAAGGGATATTGAAGCAAAATTGCCATAGCACGTCATATTCTAAAACTTAAAATGTCACTTCAATTAAATGCACATATTAAAATTTAAAAATAAAACCTGAGGGCGCCACTGAAATATATTTGGTTATGTTAGAGAATCACTTTGGCCCTAAATTAGTACCACTGAAGAGGATTTACTTACCGATATAGGTGTCTGGTGCATAAAAATTGGTTTGAGAATTTCCTTCAGGTTGGAACACCTCCGTATTTTTCAAGAGATAGATATGATGAAAATAAAAACAAAAGGAAAGCACGAAAAACCATATCCAGCCGTCTGAAAAATGCTTCTTGATATAACCTGCAATAATAGTCTTCAATAGGGCCTCTTTCTATCATTGGACTGTTTGAAGATTATTGATGTATACAGTAAAATGTTGTCCATCATGTCTAAATACTTTATGAGCTTCATTTGATGATTTGTATTTGTTTTGTTTTGTTTATTGGTTGTTTATTTGTTCTCGATGTCACGGATGTGTCCACTTTTTGTTCGTGCACCTTTGTTGCATCTCTTCCCGTTCTTGCACAAAGCATGTGTCTTTTGCTGTGATCTTAAAACACTATCATATTTTGGATCTTTCAAATATTTGTGATATTTTTGTTTATACTGCAATTGTGTGTCAATGGAGACCTCTGTTTATCCGGACAAAAGGGATGTGAGAACATAATCCTGAAGGCCTTAGCATTTGCTTTTAGTAGTCGGCGCTGTGTGCACATTCATCTCCTTGCAGTTTTGCCTGATGTCGTTAATGTGTCGCTGTCTTGTGGGTTTGTTCCGCTTGGTCAGTGCAGGGTGGTCATGCTGGAGATCCTTTTTTTCCATATCGGTTTTATATTTCTCAATACGTTAACGTTTTTTTCAGATAGACTTTGAATTAATTTGACAATTATCTTAAATTTCGATTTATTTTCATTATTAATAAATTAATAACATATATTTTGGTTTCTCTGTCTTTATTCTGTGACAAAATAAGGGATGTTCATATAGGGCAAATGCAATTTTCAATATTGAAAAATATGTTCTATGATAGTAAAATTCCGGTGCATCATTCAACAAGTTACGTCACATCGATGATGCTAAGGGTATACAAAGAGGAAATCCAAATAATATATTAGGATGAATTGACCCTTCCGATTGCGGGAAAAAAATGCAAAATTTCGTGACGTCACAATGCTTTTACCATGTGTTTACCTCGGACAAACAAGCTTCGAACCTCGGTCAAACATCGAAATTGCATTGTGACGTCATGGAATTTCTCAAATTTTTCCCGCGTTCGGAAGGGTCAATTAAATTTTTTTTGTCTTACAAAAGGAATTTTTTTTTATTACCTGATATTTTTTGTATTGAAATTTACGTAATCTTCTTTTTTATTGACGCTAATAATTATGATAAATTATGCAAAAAACAAAACGTGTACATTGACGAATGTTTAACGTAATGAAATTGAATAGCATCATTTAAGAACAAATAAATTTGCAGCATAGGCAAGACATGCATGTTTCGGGTACCTAACCCTTGTCAGTGATCCTCAATCTAAACAATGTAGTATGACCAAATACTGTAAAAAATATTATCATATGTCCAAAAATTTACCAAAAGACGTAGTAGGAAGGGTGGGATATGATGCTACAGGACCCACGAATAATAAAGCATACAGAAAGAATGGCGGTGTATATCCATGATATATTTATTTTAGCAAAGTAGGGTTCCGTTTCGCCGGGTGGGGGGCATACCACAAAGACGAAAAATCATACATTTAATCATTGCTTTTAAGCATAATCCCATCCGGACGAAGGCACTTTGCAATATACAACCACATGGTGTGGAAAATAGGATCCCCTTTTAAAAATGGTATTACACAGAGACAGGCTTTTATTTCTTTCCATTTTGGGGGAAGGTGCCTGTGCCTGTCCCATTTGGGAAAAATTTCGACAGTTTGCTGAAATTAGGAATCTTTATACAAATTCTTACAAAAAGTATAACCCTAAAGTATCATTTATAAACATTGCGAATTCATTGATCGTGTTGATTTTATCTGAACAAGGGGTGAATAAAAAACTTTACACTTAAAAATAGGATTTTTGTGCTGAAGATTAAGATTTTGTGTCTTATTTTCTGAGGTGATTTTCTCATAATTCCTCTTTGAAAATTGAAGAGTGATTTCGGAGAAAAAATAGAGGAAATTTGGTATTGGGAAGAGGCCGAAATTTTGCCCCAAAACAAGGGAAAAAATACTTAGAGGCCACATAAAAATGCAGATTTCCTAATTAGTTCTTTCTTTTTTACAAATCGACTTCAAATATTATCATATAGGAAAGGAAATCGAGGAGGTCACGAGAATACTCATGAAGGAGAATGCCTTTTAAACAGCTTGTATTCCAAAACATACTTGAAAATCTGTTTCAAAATCAATTCTTTTAATCTCAATATTCTGGCCTTAGTTGCAAACAAATACATCGTTCATTTCAGTTTGCAATCTTTATACTGACATGAAACAAACGGTATGGGTGATGAATGGCTAATTAACGTGCATGTTGTCAATGCAGGAACGACGCCCGGGGTTTTGTTATACCTTACTGAGGAATCATTCTTCAAGATTTCAGGGCTGAAAATCAATGAATCACCTACGGGCATAATTATCGATCCTGAATTTCAATATATACTTGATTAGACATTATTCTCAAATACATGTTAACAATAAGAAAGATGAGAAAATTCAAACAGACAACGTTCACTCATTCTCTATTTAAAACTTATAAGAACAAGGGAAATGTGCATCTGCACTATACGATTTTATATGTCAGATTCGAAATTGTATGCTTGTCTGTTTGCGGGATATTTTAAACGACAACCAATTTGAAATATAATAATGATATGATAACCATGATTATATGATACAATGTTACATGATATGATTATTGGACAATATGATAATTCCTTAACATTTCTATTATCTCTATTAAACCTATGATATAAAGGAAAAATATTGGTTGTACCTCGCTATAATACATGATAATATATTTCAAACTCTCGCAGCGTTTCGGCACTTGACTTGATATACATAGCTAGCCAAACAGGGGATGCTTACTCCTCCCGGGCACCTGGTCCCACCTTTAGCTTGCCAGGGGTCCGTCGATACTCAATTTGGTGCTCTATTGTGAGTGCGAGTGCTGTTGAGTTTGTCGTCGGAATCGTTTTATCTTATCTGAAATGTTAAACCTCTTTAAATTCAATAGCAACATTTAAAACCTAATAAATTTACAGCATGGACCAGACATGCACGTTTCGGGTACTAAACCCTCGACAGTGATCCTCAGTCTAAACAATGTAATATGGCCAAAACGTATGAAAATTATTATGTCCAAAACTGTACCAAAAGACGTAGCAGAATGGGTGGGATATGATGCTACAGGACCCACGTTTTAGAAATTTCAAGACATTTTGTAACAGAAAATTTCAAATGCGTTGAAGAGACAGACGATCAACCAAAGTTGATCGAACATGGCTACATGTGCCCTCGAGGAATCTTGGTCCACCAGCAAAGACACTCAAGTTCTACGTTACAACATTTTATTATTAATTCCAAAACAAAGGCTTTGATGTAACAGCTCTGTCCTTCGCAGGTTCTTTGGTAGAATTCTTTTTAACATTAAAACATTACAAACAAAATTACAAGTTATTTCAGTTACAATACACACATACAGAAATAAATACAAATCAGTTTGATAAATGCGGCGCAACAATGACCGCCATTTCATAAATACTCTGTTTGCGCCCGTTAAAACTTACCGGGTACAAAATATCTTTGAAACTAATGATTGACAGTCGATCAATGCCTAGTAGAAATTTCAGTACAATTGTCAATATTGAAATACTCGTATTTTCTATAGTACCAATTGTATTGTACTAGACACGTGTTTTGGATATTTAATCCTCGTCAGTATTACTTAATGTCAGACAGGTCGAATAAAGACAAAGTTAAATTTTACTGGTGGCGTCTTCACTTTAGACTTTTAATATCCCAATACCAAAGTCTAGATGTATGCACATTATTATTTTACACTATTTGGATACCCTATGTTTCCTCCCCTAATAACACCAATGAGATATAACTTGTTAAAATGTGCGTAGGGTGCAGTGAAATTTAATGATACAGTACAAATAGTTTGATATTCACTATTAGGAATGTGGAAAGAAACGAAAGCCAATTTTCTCATAATATTGTTATTGTATATGAATGTGTTCAAAGTATGTATCTGCTAACATATAACATTGTGCAAGTGTTACTAAAATAAAAATGTGTTTGTTTCAGCAGAAATGTAATAATAAAAAGTACTGGTAGATAAAGCTATCAAAGCTTAAAATTTCAATATGTGAAGGAAAGATTATCTACTTTTGTAACAGTAAGAAAATTTATATCAAAGATTAGAACAGATAAAGTATGAGTTGACTATTGTAACCTGTTTCCATCATCTACCCAAATACAAAGAATATGACTATTCAAACTTTGTTTCTACACTGCAACCTTCAATACAAACAAAGGGGAATTGAGTTCACCTGATATGCACTGATATAGACATGCTATTATTTCATTATCACAGAATAATAAGTTGCAATTGCAAATAACTTGCCAAAAGTTACACATCGACAAAACATTTGGGGGTTCCTAACAATCATTTATGATAAAATCGATAATTAAAACGAATCATTTCACCATAAAATGTAGATGAGATAATTTGTCGCTTGCAAACAGCGCATTTATAAACTTTATCTTGGGTTGAACAAGTAAAAATGAAATGCAATAAATAAAGATAAGAAATGATTATGTGTTATTTTCAATTCTTGATTCGTATCTTTATTTGATATAAAATTTCCATCGGTATATTGATTCTATTGCACTCCTTATAAGAATTCCTAGGTGAGACATTATAATTTAATATTGCATGCAGTCCAAACTCAACATGTTCATTTTACGAAAACAAATAACATCCCTTTATATCAAGCGCCCCTTTGAGATGATAGAGATGTTTGGTGAACTTTGCATGAAACTTCGCAAAATTAAATTCCTTCAATTAAAATGTAACTCTTCTCCTGATTCTTTGTCCTGTCTGAAAGTTAGTCAGACTTCTCGGGTGATTGATCTTGAGCTCTCTTCAGCCAGCAGAGCACAAACTGTTATACGCATATTGTAATATAACTATTGTGCGTCTATGGAGACCTCTGTGTATCCGGATAAGTGGGAGGATTATGCACACGTAATCCGGATAACTTCACCATTTGCTTATAGCAGATGGCCGTCCAAAGTCGGCGTCGAGTGCATATTGGTCTCCTTCCTTTTATGCGTTGTCATTAATGTTTGATGTTTTGTACGTCTAATTCGATTGATTTGTATGATGTTCTAGTGATTATTGTCGGGTATATTTGTGGTTTGTAGTTTTTGTCTGATGTCATTTAAGTATCACTTTCTTGTGGCTTTGTTTTGCTGGGTGGGTGCAGGGTGGTCATGCTGTAGATCATCCCCTTTTCTTTTGTACCCTATCAGTTTGAAAATTAAAAGGTATAAACATAGTCACGATCGAATTTATATTTCTTTCTTTAAGTGTTTATTCTACTATTTTATTGTGGGAAAACATCTAAACTTTTCAATGGATGGCGTGTATAGGGGAGTACGATTTAATCTAAATTGATACCGTTTTTCCCCTTTAAACATGAAATTGAGATAAAGTCAGCATTAGACTATTAGTATCCCTGGTTTGACCAAAAGTTAACATACTAATTAAAACTAAGAACCCCCCCCCCCCCCCCCCCCAAAATAAAAAACAAGAGCCCCAAGGGGCACAACACTCATCCGGTACTCATACACACTCCCGACATACTGATATTGAATAATGATAGTGCCAGTGTCAGGAATTGAGGCCACAACCCTTCAAAAAAGATTTTTGCTGGATGCAGACAAGCTCGATTTTTTCAGACAACCTTTAAAATTACAAACAAGAAGAAATAGTCACACGTCATAACTTTATCTATTCTACTCATTAGAAACGACAGATGATGTGATCCAAAGTCATATGCCCAGATAGTAAATTTTAATTATTCAACATCAAAATAAATCATTTTGTAAAATTCCACATTTATATGCAGCAGATGCTGAATCATACATTTCCTGAGTTAATTAAAGAAATAGTGCAAAATGAGCATTTCTGGCTAAGTCCGAAAAAACGTCAAAAATGTTATTTCGGGGTGGAACTAAAAGTAACAACAATTCTCAAGACATCCCTCTAGATCATCCTGATGTTTTCAGTTTGTCGATACGTACTTCCGTTCTAAAAAGTTTGTAAAAGGAGGGCACCCTTATGACCTACTCTTGCCTGTGGTGGCACCAACTGTTCACGGATCCGGACAAAAACAACAACACGTCTGGTAGGAGACCATTAGTACTTCATACCTACCAAGTTTCATCAAAATCCCTTCAGCCGTTCTGGAGAAGAAGTCGAAAATGTCGAAAAGTTTACGACGGATGACAATAGCTCACTTAAGCTTTGTTCAGGTAAGCTAAAAAGGAGAGAACGAATAAATAAATAAGTTTGATATATAACTATTGTGATTGTTATTAAATTAGATCATACTTAAACGGCCGAAGCCAAGATGATGTAACATTTTACATTTGGAATTGCTTAAAAAGACATTTTGATTGTCGTTTCCCCGATCAGAATGGATGCAAGATTCTCTGTAACGACATCTTCATTTGTGAAACATCATTCATATGAATGAGCAGTATCAGTTTTTACTTTTTTGCCAATGTAAATATTGCATGGAACTTCCTCTTTGCTTTACAGAAGGATAAAGGAAAGGGAATCAATAAAATTATGATAGAAAATTGGTCATTAAGACCTTTTTCGCAATAAGAAGCTATATAAGCATTCTATAAAATTCAGACCTCTAGAGATAAGATATGTTTATGGAAAGGATAAAATATTCTTTCAAATCTATTTAATCGGAAACGATAAAAATTGTTTCATCAACCGGTTAAAAGAATCGTGCCAAAGAGTTGACATCTTGAGAATTGTGCCAAGTTTTTCAAAAGCTCTTAAGAATAAAAAAAAAAATCAGCAATTTTCGTAACTTTCGTCAGTTAATAAAAGATTAAAGGTACATAAGGTCTCGTCAAGAATAAACCATGAATCAACTATTTTTGTCAAAATTTTAACGCAAACGAGTCTATCATGCTTAGAAATTAGAAACTAGCTGGTTACAATAGTCACGTATGCCCTCACCACCGAGCTATGATCAATTATTGCTTATAAAATGGGTACCCTAATATAACCTACTTTTCTCCGTAGAAGACCGATTGTGAACACGTGTAAGCACTTATTTTCATAAGGCCAGTACTGTATCAAAACAGAACAACATGGCTGACGGATAACACGTGGGACGAAAATGAATCGACAATCGGTGTTATCAAAATCTGAAAAGAGACATGTAATGAACAAATAGTATCGGCTTGGTATTGGAAAGTTATAGAGACCTAGCTTAGAGGACGACGGTGAAATTAAAACTCTGACAAGTCTGAGGGAATATTACCTAAAGGGATCTACAGTGTACATGAACGTGTATAGTTCTTGTTTATTTTTATCTATGAGAGGTATATATATAAGTTAAACGTGTATATATATCCACAGTAATTTTGATATGTGTATATATAATATATATATGTTCACAGTCTAAATCAAATATTAAAAAAAGCAACAAAAAATCATAACTAAATAAAGGTTAATTTTCATTCAGGATTTGGTAAACAAACGCACATGTGTATAGCAGACTACACCTGCCTCCCATTCAAGCCGTCATACACTATTACACGTTGTTAGTCATTTGAATTCAAAGTGTTCGATTATCCATGTTCAAAATGGTGATTTGAATGGAACATGATATCTATACATGATATCAACCTTGTATTTGCAATTAATGAAATATTAGTGAGTTAGTTTTTAGAGAGAATTTCAAAAAAGACTGTATACGTGGTTTACTACATGTTTCGTAGTAATCCTATGATGTGAAGTTCATTCAAGCGATTGGCTGATCGTGGTAGCGTGTTCACTTTGACCTTGGTAAATGTTACATATTTCTACATACTGTATATGCAAATAACAATTTCCGATGTTTACCGAAATCGTTTGTATTAAAGAGTAAAAGCGTCTATAAAACAAAAAATGTGAGAGTAATTTTATATAAGTAATACATAGATGTTCAAATGTTAGTATTTAGAAGCTTTTTACGGTAAAACTTCATTATTGACAGTTTAATCCCTGTTAGACTATGTGTACCTTTAAAAAGATGTTTCCATGTAGATTGTACTATGTTTTCTATTATAATTTCTCCATACTTCATCCAAAGTCAGAAACGAAATATCGAAATTTTTATTTTAAAAGAAAAACTTACCGATTACAAGGTACATGTACGAAAATTACTGAAATTGTGCGTAAGTATTTCTGAGAAAATGGCTGCTGCTGAAATGCTATTATATTATACGTATACTGGACACGGTATCTGCAGAAGGAGATCCACAACACGATGACGTTGTAAGCTTTACAGCGGAACACACCCGCATAAGGCGAGAAAGAGGGCATTACTCAAATCAGAGAAGTAAATTCAAACGATTTAGACTGTTTGTTGGCTAACATGATGCTTAGAGTTGTTCATCAGGACGTTTGCACTTCGGAGGACATTGCACAACCACAAAAAAAACCCCCGCAATGTGCTATGTTTTTTTTTGTAAAGAATATTTAAGAAGATGTTTTGAGTAAAGATTAAGTAATGTCGCCGTTTTTTTTTTGAAAGAAAAATGAGATACGGAACATCCTCACGACAATCTCAGCAGCACTCACAATAGAGCACCAAATTGAGCATCGACGGACCCCTAGCAAGCTAGAGGTGGGACCAGAAGCCCGGGAGGAGAAAGAAACAAAGACTGTGATTAATTGAAGAATGTAATTGTCTTAATTTACGGATATGCATTTCCAGATTTCCACTCGAGATTAAATTCAATATGGGGGATAACATTGTGCGCATAATTTTCAAATGTGTTTTTTTCCTGATAGTGATTTGATTGATAAATTAAGTGACATTTTGCTACTCTGACCAATGACAAAACTGGTGCGAGTGTTTATAATTTTGTGCATCAAGAATTCTTAACCTGGATGATCCGGAAGCAATTGATATATGTAACGAGGTTGAAACATAGATTTAATACGCCCCGTCCATTCCTACCCCTCAGAAAAAAGGTTATAAAATAAAAAAAAATGAAAATGGAGAGAGAGAGAGAGAGAGAGAGAGAGAGAGAGAGAGAGAGAGAACTTGTTAATCATAAAGTGAATTCAAACAAAAAGCTGAAAAATCCAAATCCTCAAATCAGAATTCGCACACAAAATCTTGAAAAATATGAAAAACAAATTGTTAATTCAAAATCCATTATAGATAGCAACTCTCAAATGAATCAATGGGTAACCGAGCACATTAGTAGTTGAGTTCTGTCATCCTTTGGTCATGGGATAGAAACTCGGGTTTAATAAATTGAAATCTTAAAGATGAAAAGCCATAAATTAGAATTCGCAGAAGTTTGATTTAAGGATTTTTGCATTTCTATTTTTGCATTGGATGTTTTGATGTGGGTGCTGCGACCGAGTGTTGTTGGAAATCCTTTCCGCCAATGCTGCATTATTTCTTTATATCCTATGTATATGCATGTGTAGTGGGTTGTTGATGATATTTTCTTCATGTCTGAGCTTTTTGCTTTATCATAGAAAAAGTGAAGATTAATTTTTAAATCTAGATTCAGTCCCCTGTGTATGAAATACTTCTTTCCAGCTCTGCCCCTGAAAGAAGCTTTGTTTGGGGCCTTTATCGATTTGACATCATAGATATTATTTTGCTATTTCGAAAACTTGTTATTCCATTCAAAACTATCGGTGAAATTAAAGGAGGTTAACATTCTAGCACCAATCCTCCTATGTTATTTTGAACATGTATTTTATTTGGATATGCTACTGAATCGACCCTACAGGAAATTTGGAGCCGCCCACTCTCTGTAAAGTAAATGAACAAATCTAAATTAAAAGCATTAAAGAGGGCGCTACTGAAATGAATTTTGGTGGCTCCGCTGGAAGCATCACTGATTTTTGGAAACACGTGTCTGGTGCAGGAAAATGGTTTGGAATTTTCTCCAAGGTATAGAGTTGGAGCACTTCCGTATTACTGTATTAATATTGTACTGTAAACTTCCTCCCTATTTCTTGTTGAAACTGTAACCTTTTAAAGGATTTCTTATCTTCGTTGAGCTCTTTAGTATGTATGTCAGCTTCTTATTACAAACAAAAACATGCAAGTCTCAAGGTCGGTTAATGTCTTGCAATGGATAATGACCATACCCCCATACCCAGTACAAAATCGATAACTCAAAATATCACAAACCGAAGGCATACAAACTCAGGATAAAACATGAAAGCTAAGAATCAAAAATCCTCCAGCACACGAAAACAAGCAGCCTCCCAACATTGGAGTCAGACCAGGCGTTCAGGTAGAGTCAGCATCTCCTGCTTCAACTTTATTTAAAATCTCATTAACAGCCTGAGGAAAGTACATGTATCGCAACTATATTTGAAATGATAACAAATTATCCCCGGTGCACTGTAATTACAATAATTACCATCTAGATGGCTGTTATCTGGAAGCATAAGTTGTAACATTCATTCTTTTACATGTATTTATGATACTTTCGTATCTCGTATAACGACGAACAATAGTTTATTTACATATTTTGGTAAAACTTATGCTAGGGGTCCGTCGATGCTCAAGTTGGCTCTCTATTGTGAGTGCTGTTGCGATTTTAGTAAGGCTTTTCCTTATCTTTGGGTATAACTGGAAAATGACTCGCACGTTACGTATAAGTTTTTTATTTCAATACTCTTGTAATTGAGTAATAATAGACATTTTTTATCGTGACGAAATTCGCACTTCGAACTTCGTACTTCGCACTTCGAACATTGAAGAAAAAGTGGCGTAGCTGTCGTTCGCGTGTAAACTCATAAGCGGAGTCATCTACATTTTGATTAGTATGCTCAATGGAATGATATATTGGACATCCTATACAACTGCAACCAACTTATGAAATTAAAGTTCGAAGTGCGAAGTGCGAAGTTCGTCACGGTGAAAAAAAGTCTAATTAAGTAGTAATTAAGGTATCACAAGTGTATGCATTGTATTTGATTAGACTACTCCATGTGCTTCCCTTCAACAAGATACTAATTCTTCTAGGCAAATCTGCCTGTGAAGAATGTAGTGGATTTGTTTCTCATATAGTTTGGGAAATAGAACATTAATCAATTGAAACGAGAAATCAGGAAAAGCTAATTTGTTCTTTAGGACAATGCTGAATAAAGACCGTGAATGGATATCCGGTAGCGGTAATTTGTTTCCATAGAGGGGTCAGGTAAATAAGTCCGTGATAGAGTGTATCAATAATAAGCGTCATGTCTTCTTTTTTATTAAGCTGCTGAAAGTGGCACGCATAACTGGCCGATGGCATCCCGTTCCTTTTTGTATTGCACGTTATTCAGGATGTGTTGTACTATCGCATAAAATCTTCTATTCTTCTACAATTACTCCCTTCTATCTCTTTTCCATTAAAATGTTCCCTTACATGCTATCATATAGCTCAAATTCATAAAGATAACTTGAATTGAAATGATAATGATCTTAAATTGCTTTAAACATGTTAAACACAATTGGTATGTTAATTTGAAGGGGACATGTCTGTATAGTCATCTATAATTTAAAGTATATTGTGCATTATCCGTGACCTTTGAGTAACCGGAATAGTGAGAGTGTTCTACGCTTCTAATCAGGTTAACCTCACCATTTGCTACTAAAGTGGTCGGCACCGATTGCTAATTTGTATCATTGGTTTATGTACAATGTTTTTGTTTGGTGTTTTGATATCGCGTTTGATTTTCCTCGTGCCGTTTTTGCATCTTGCTGTGCATGTTTCCTCTCTCTGTTTTCTCTTGGGCTGTTTTAGTGTTTTGCTGTAGGTTCTGCAACCGGGTCTTGTTGGAGATCCCAACTTTCTTTTTGAAATGAAAAGTACTTCTTTATCAATGAAAGTCAAACACAATGCCAAAAATAAGTATCTAAATACCACACTCAGAAGGCATATACATTCATGGAAAATAAACAACAAAGTGAATATAGGGAAGAGGCACGAATTCAAAGGGTTGATGTCACTAATATGTAGCAGATAGATATATAAATTTACATTTATTACTTCTTAGAAATAAAATACATTAAAATATGAAAAAAATGGATGAAAGGAATGTCATAGCCACGTTAAAGAGTTAACGAAAGAAAAAAAGGGATGTCCAACAGAACAAAGTTACAGTACCCCCGTAAAACACAGAAACTTCCGAATGTCAACATATAGAAATAATGTCGAAGGGTTCCAACTCTTTACCTTCTTGAAGAAAATTCCAAACCAATTTCCATGCACCAGACACGTGTTTCGAATATTAAATTCTCATCAGTGATGCTTCTAGAAGGAGTACTTTGGAAATTAGAATAATAATCAATCGAAATGAAATTAGAAAAAGCTAATTTGTTATTTAAGATAATGCTGAAGAAAGACTGTAAACGATGCAAACGTATAACGAAACGGTAAATTTTTGTTCTTTTGAAAGATAAGGTAAATATGTCCGCGATAGAATGTATCAATAATAAGTGTCATGCCTTCTTCTTCATTAAACCAGCTGAAAGTGGCACGTATGATTGGCCGATGGCATCCCGTCGCTTTGCTTAAAGAATATTAACGATGCACGATTACACAAGCCTTCTGGAAAAAAATACTCCTTCGAACTTTTCTCTATTATCTGCGCAGCTAAATTTCTTATATAATGATAATTTGAATTGAAAGGGTAAACTAGAACTGCTTTTCAAACGATAGGCGTGTTAATGGAAATAGGGATTGGAATTGAAAATTACATCTTAAGAGAGGTATAAAAGCGAAAGGTTGATATCGTTAATAAGTAGCAGATATCTTAAGAGTTTTTTTTTCAATTAGAATGCATCTTAATGTCTTGTTTAATGATAATAATTAATGAATTTCTTGTATAACTAACTGTAATTGGTAATGAGTTCGTTCTTACTTTAAATCTCAGATTTAGATGTAAACTATGTATGTTCTTCTTAAAATCACTGGAGTGCATGCACTTAATGATAGTGCATGTAACAAGAGGCGATGGTATTATTAATATCATAAGAACTATTAAGAATATAAAGCGAAAATAAGAAAAATATCACATTTACCTAAAATAGGAATAAAATCTATTTTTGAAACAATACCAATTAGTTTCACTTTTTAAAATAACTGAATTGAAGTTATTATTAGTGGGGTTGTAATACACAAAATGAATAATTACTGATGCACAATTTTGTTTTCAATGTAAAACAAAACTTCTTGACTATCTGGACACTGTTCTGAACTCAATTGTTACTATTTTTGTGTATCATTTGTACATTTCTGTAAATTGTATTCATTGGCGATGAGAATCACTTCAATGAAGGAATACATTTATAATGCATTTGAATCGCTTGGTAAGTGTCACTGCTGGTGGACCTGGAGTCCCCGAGGACATATGTAGCCAAGTTCGATCACCTTCGGTTGATCGTCTGTCTCTTCAACTCAATCGAAAATTTCTGTTATCAAAAAATCTTGAAATTTCCAAAATGATGGGTCCTGTAGCATCATATCCCATCCATCCATCTACGTTTTTGGTATATTTTTGGACAATATGTTTCACTCTTTGGCCATATTACAATGTTTAGATTGAGGATCACTGACGAGGGATAAGAACCCGAAACGTGCATGTCTGGTCCTTGCTGAAATTTGATCTGTTCCTAAATGATGCTGTTAAATTTGAAGACATTGGTACTTTACAAAAAAGACAAGGGAGGTTGAAATTCAAGAAACGTGCATATCTGATCCATGCTGCAAATTCATCTGTTCTTAAATGATGCTATTGAATTCAAAGACGTTTGATATTGACGTTGATCTTTTCTTCAACGCATTCTAAAATTTCTATGATCAAAATTCTTGAAATTTCTAAAACGTGGGTCCTGTAGCATCATATCCTACCCATCCTGCTACGACTTTCGGTGCGCTTTTTCGACATGAATTCATTGGCGATGAGAATCACTTCAATGAAGGAATACATTTATAATGCATTTGAATCGCTTGGTAAGTGTCACTGCTGGTGGACCTGGAGTCCCCGAGGACATATGTAGCCAAGTTCGATCACCTTCGGTTGATCGTCTGTCTCTTCAACTCAATCGAAAATTTCTGTTATCAAAAAATCTTGAAATTTCCAAAATGATGGGTCCTGTAGCATCATATCCCATCCATCCATCTACGTTTTTGGTATATTTTTGGACAATATGTTTCACTCTTTGGCCATATTACAATGTTTAGATTGAGGATCACTGACGAGGGATAAGAACCCGAAACGTGCATGTCTGGTCCTTGCTGAAATTTGATCTGTTCCTAAATGATGCTGTTAAATTTGAAGACATTGGTACTTTACAAAAAAGACAAGGGAGGTTGAAATTCAAGAAACGTGCATATCTGATCCATGCTGCAAATTCATCTGTTCTTAAATGATGCTATTGAATTCAAAGACGTTTGATATTGACGTTGATCTTTTCTTCAACGCATTCTAAAATTTCTATGATCAAAATTCTTGAAATTTCTAAAACGTGGGTCCTGTAGCATCATATCCTACCCATCCTGCTACGACTTTCGGTACGCTTTTTCGACATCGTAACTTTCATACTTTTTTGGCATATTAAATTGTTTAGATTTGAGGATCACTGACGAGGGTTAAGTACCCGAAACGTGCATGTCAGGTCCATGCTGCCAATTTATCTGTTCTTAAATGATGCTATTGAATTTGAAGACGTTTAACATTTATACCACTTGGTGAGTGTCACTGCTGGTGGACCAGGATCCCCGAGGGCACATGTAGCCAAGTTCGATCAATTTAGGTTGATCGTTTCTTCAACGCATTCTAAAATTTCTATTATCAAAATTTCTTGAAATTTCTGAAGCGTGTTTCCTGTAGCATCATATCCCACCCATCCTGCTACGTCATTCGGTACGCTTTTTCGACATAGTAACTTTCATACTTTTTTGGCATATTACATTGTTTAGATTTGTGGATCACTGACGAGGGTTATGTATCTAAAACGTGGATGTCTGGTCCATGCTGCGAATTTATCTGTTCTTAAATGATGCTATTGAATTTGAAGACGTTTAACATTCAACAGAATGAAACATAACAGGTCTTACACGAAGAAGTTGAGTCAAAGACTTAACCATTAAAGCATGACTGATCACATTTCATCGGTAAGAAAACTAATATTTTGCAGAAAGAGCACGATAGAAAAAAAAAACAGTCTATCGTACGTTCTCTCCTTTTATATCACTAACATTAATTATTTCTTTAAACAAAAAAATGAATCTTAATGTTTTATTCACTGAAAAGTATTGATGTAACGAAATTCAAAAGTTGACGAATGAAGAAAAAAAAAGATCTCTACAAGTACTTGAGCTTAAACAACTGAATTCCGGCGACTGCGGTTTAGAATATGCCTAAAGATAGCAACTCATAAAGTCATTCAATGATTTATATTGATAAAAGACTTGGTACTCATCGAGCAGACACGCGAATCATATTTAATCTACTTGACAAGATTCTCTGCACAGTACTTTTTACTTACCTGGACCCTCTCTACTATTTCATCTACTGTTCGACGCCAGATTTCATCAATGACGTTTCTGGCCAAATTTACTGTCTGAATTTCGCCCATCTTCTTTGTCCTTAGTTTTGTCTGTCAATTTGTCGCAAATCTCTTTACATACATTAATACTCTGCGAACATTTCCATAGACTTTTTTGTTTTCATTTCTTATTTGGTCTAAAAAGGGGTCAGGCCACGAATAACGCAATATCTTAGTACCATTCTCTGCTCCGCTCATATTATTGACGTCGCCGTCTTTTGAAGGATTGATGAGGGGATTGCTTTATATATTGCTTCATAATTAACTTGTTTATTTCGTCATTGATGAAAATATAGCAAGTACGTACTCGTAAAAACCGAGTAAGTACTTTCTGATGATTACACTTTCATACTATTTATACATACATTGATAAGTATTTAACTGGTTTTATTATCGATTTCTTTTTGGCGCATGAAAATTTTGGGTTGCTCCGGTACTGTCCAACCGCTTTTCTAATAATTTGAGTAATTTTTGATATTAACAGCAGATTTCAACACCATTAATATTTGATGCTTATTAGATAATTAAATTTCATTCTTGGAAAATCTTGTTAAGATTTAATGCTAAATAAAGGAATTGTAAGCAATGTTTACGTTTTCCTGGGACAACCCTCGTAAAAGGAATAGTTCGGATAGTAGAATATTAATCAATCAAAATGAAATTAGGAAAACTAATTCGTACTTTAGGACAATGTTTAGAAAGACCGTTAACTATATAACGTAACTGTATTTTTTTCTATGGGGGGTAAAAGAAAGGAGGGGATCTCCAACAACACTAGGTTGCAGCACCCACAGCAAAATCCCAAAACACCCATGCAAAAAACACAGAACAGATACCCACAGAAAGAGACGCAAAATGGACAAGGAACACCAACTCACAACATAGAAACATAAAAGACTACACATAAACCAACGAGACCAATGGGCAACCGGTGCCGACTTAGGACGGCCATCTGCCAAGTAAATAGCAGACGGTGTGGTTATCCTGGATTACGTGCGCACAACCCTCTCACTTCTCCAGTTACCTAGAGGTCTCGAAGAACGTACAAATGTGGTGTAAAACAACCTCCTCACTGTAAGATGACGTCACACAAACAAGACCGCGAAACGCAGAGGCCCCAGAGACACAGATGAATATGTAAATGGATATAAAAAGAGGGCATGCGTAATACAGTCCGTGCTCTGCCGGCTGTAGCGAGCTCATGTATGTAATCACCCGAGGAGTCCGACTGACATTCAGAGAGGACAGGTGGTCGGGGCCCTGTCTTCTCTAAAGAGGTTTGGACAGGGCCCGTCATGGAGTCCCGTCGTCACAGTCAGTCAGAGTGCAAGTCTTAAGAATGCGCTCGTACAAGACTGTATATTGGTCAAGTACCAAGCTTAGTGTCCGTCTGGTGACATTAGGATCATATCCACGGTATAAAAGGCGTTTAATGACTCTGACGCATTTTCGATACATATGCTGTCTACCTTTGATCCTTCTTATTTTGTTAATTATGTCACCATAAAATGCAGGTTGTGAAATACCTAAAGTAATATACTCCGTTGCTTTTATGGGTCCGAATTTCAAAAGAACTTGATCATAATTTTTGTAAAATTTCCAGAAAGTCTTTACTAGTTTGTGAAAGCGAAAACCTTGACCTAAAAGTTTCTTTGTAATTTGCAGATTTCTATTATGAAAATCCAAAACATCAGTACATGCTCTAGCATACCGGATGAGCTGTGAAATATAGATACCGTATGACGGTAATCTAGGGACATCACCGTCAAGCCAGGGGAAATTTACTATGTTGAATCCAAAATCATCTCGTTTGTCATATACACTTGTATGAATTTCTCCATTGACAATTTTGATATTTAGGTCCAAAAATGGTGTTTCAGTGTCTGTAAAGTTTGCCTTGTTTAGAGTCAATTCTTGTGGATAAATAACATCTTTATACTTTTCAAAAACAGGATTATCGATAGTAAGAATATCATCAAGGTACCTTGAAGTACTAATGAAGCATTTCACATCATCATGTTTTCTTTGCTTTTGAAGATTTTGAATAAATTCCTTTTCATATGTGTATAAAAATAAATCTGCAACAAGAGGCGCACAATTTGTACCCATAGGAATCCCTACAACCTGCTTGTAGAGATTCTCACCAAATCTTACATAAATGTTGTCCAAGAGGAAGGACAAGGCACTACACAGGTCGCTACATGTCCATGATTTGTATGATTTGTATTCTGTAGCGGAAAAGAAACCCTTTGATTCAGATGTACAAATATAAAGTTTCCCCTCTCGATTATAGCACCATTTAATGAGTTTGGACAATTGATCATTGATCTTGTCGTGAGGAAGGGTGGTGTACATATTTGAAAAATCGTATGAAGCAATCGTATTGGCTTGAAAATTTCTAGATTTTATCTTGTCAATCACATCCCCCGAATTTTTCATAGACCAAAATAAATTTACATCATTCCTGTTAAGAACAGTTTCACAATATTTTGCAACGTGTTCCTTTACCGCCGTGAGGGCTGACGTCAGATGTCTAGACAAACTTGTAGTTGAGCAGTTGCTAGATTTAGCAATGTATCTAAATTTGTAAGGATATTTATGCAGTTTTGGTATGCAGTATATTGTAGGAAGATCCAATTTATAAATAGGGATGTTGAATGAAGAAATTTCACTGCTATGTTTGCTCAAAATGTTAGGGACACTTTCATTGCTTTTGATATAAGT
Organism: Pinctada fucata; assembly: GCA_028142955.1. Taxonomy (NCBI): domain Eukaryota; kingdom Metazoa; phylum Mollusca; class Bivalvia; order Pterioida; family Pteriidae; genus Pinctada; species Pinctada fucata. Next base: position 32,857,735 of record AP027112.1, on the reverse strand, counting down.
ATTTGTAGACGAAAGTTCCGAAACTAAAGTTGATATATAGTAAAGTATAGTAAAGTTGATATATAGTAAAGGTTAATAAGTCTGCGGTAGAATGTATCAATAATTAGTGCCATGTCTTCTTTTTTCCATTAAAGCAGCAAAAAGAGGCACGTTCGATTGACCGATGGAATCCCGTTTCTTTGTAAAAGAATATGAACGACGCACTATTACACAAACCTTCTATTATTTCTGGAAAATATCCATTTTATCTTTTCTCCGTAATCATATCTCTAATATCTGCACAGCTAAAATCATTAATGTAATGATGATTTGAATAGTTAGGGTAAACCAGACTTGCTTTCAAAACGATAGGCGTGTAAATAGAAATGGGGAATGAAATTGAAAAAAAAACTTCTTAAAAGAGCTATGAATTGATAAGAGCTGATGATATCTTTAATAAGTAACAGATATATTCATAGTTTCACTCAATTACTTCAAAAAATAGAATGCATCTTCATATCGTGTTTACTGACAATCGCTAATGAATTTTGTTATGTAAGAAAATGTAATGGCTAATGAGTTTGTTCTTACTATAATATATTCGACTGAAACCAAAACTCCATTTTCCTTCATAATAATAGCGCCAGAGTGCATGATTGTATACACAGCCAATTGTGGCTCACATGAAATTCACATGAAATGAGCATCATGTAAATTTCACATGAAAGTTCATGTAAAATTCATATAAATTTCGCATAAGATTTATGTTAAATATTTTTCACATAAATTATCTTCACATGAATTTCACGTGAATTTTCTTTTTGACCTTCATGCGAAATTAAATTCACATAAACTTTATGTCAGCAACTTCACATGAATTCCATGTGAAATCTTTCATGTAAATTTCATGTTCGTCCTCATTTCACATACTTTATATGTGAACTTTTATGTTAATTTCATGTAAATTTCACATGAATTTCATATGAGGCACAATTGGTTGTGCATGTAGCAGGAGGGCCGAGTATCAATTTAAAAGCGGTTGAAATACTAAAACAAAGTTAAGAAAACTATCACGTTTACTCTTTAATTTTTTTTATTTAATTATTCATTAAGCATTTTAGAAGAACTAGAGAAAGTACGATACCAACTTTCTTAACTCTTAAACTTTAAATTAGTGACAGAAAACCACTCTTTAAACACAAAGCCAAAATCACACATTAATAATCTAAGGACAAACAAAACAGAAAACAAATAATGAAAATAGAATATAAGAATAAAAGAAGATTTATAATTATGTAAGTCATGTTTTTTCTAAGTATCTAAGTCTATTCGGCTGAGGTGTCAGTGAATTGCAACCCCCATCCCCCTCCATCATAGTATTGGCCAGACATTTTACAACTGTAGATGCACAATATTGTTTTTATTATTTAAAAAATCCTTTATCAAGCACTTGCCAAGAATCATCCATGATATCAACAATACGGCAAAACCGGTCAAACATGTAGAAGTTGGATCAAAGTCTAAATCGCTAAAATATATCTGTAAAGCTCAACTGATTACATCTGACCTGTACAAACAAAATGATATTTTCCATAACAAGCATGTGTGTCCTCTCCTTTTTCTAAATGGACGTATCTTAAACGTGAGGTAGATAATTTAATTTTGTCTCTACTATTTCTTTTGATAATCGTATGAAAGTGGCTAGTGTGATACACATTCCTCAGTACAGTCAACTTCGGTTAACTTCTTAGCAACATCCCTCCTACGCTATTTCGAACAGATTTTATTTGGATATGCCACGGAATCGACAATACAGGATATTTGGAGGCGCGCACTCTCTGCAAATTGCGCAAAGTTAAAAAGCTAAAAATTGCTTTGGATGGGAGCATCACTGATGAGGATTTAATAGCCGAAACACGTGTCTGGTGCATGATAAATTGGTTTGAAATTTTCTTCGCAAGGTATATAGTTCGAGAACTTCCATATCATTCGTTAAAAATATAAGTGCAGTAGCATAATACAACGGAAATTATTAAACTACATATGTGCAAACAGAAATTATTTCACAAGCGATATAAACGTTAACGAGGATGCTACATTTGGGGCTTAACTGTTATAAAATGAGTAAATATGAATGGACCTCTTAACTCTGGACATTTCCTGGCAAAATCATTGCGGATATTTTACAATATTATGAGGCTATTTAGACAGACATTTATATTCAAATTTAAAGCTGAAATTCTGGCCAATGTTAGTATCATTTTTGTGATGAGTCATTTTAAAACTTGCTGTCTTTCATATCTATTGTTTTAGGATGGCGGAGAGGGCACATATGTTTTGAATAGATTTTTCTTCATGAATCCTTGCTTTGTGATGCAAACATAGTCTTCATGTTAAGCCCAAAGGACATTAATTTTGTATGATGATTTGATTGTTATCAACATTTTGTTTTTTTTTTCATTTCAGAAAATCCCAGAACGGAAACATGAATGTGTCGAAGTCTGAATTCTACACCAGCATGGGGGTATTAGGTTTTCTTTCCTTTGTTGGCATTTCTGGAAACAGTCTTGTTTTGTATGGATTTTCAAAATCGAAACCAAAGCAGACGTCAACTATCTTCATACTTACTCTTGCCACCATCGACTTCATATCATGTGCAATTACCATTCCTGCAACGATTACAATGGAGATTTTAGAATTTAGAGTTCCTAACGATATATTTTGTAAGTTCTTCCATTTCCTTGTCACCTCAACGATACCATTTTCAGCATCTATTATGGTTGCCATTGCATTTGATAGGTATTTCTGCATCTGCCGACCTTTAGCACATATCATGACAAGGTTGAAAGCAGGGGTAATTGTCTTTGCACTTGCTTTCCTGGCGGTAGGAATTGGCCTTATCTCGTGTCTGATGTATGGGGGCCGCGAATTAGATTATTTCTATGATGACTTATACACCCCATGCTCAATGAACACTTTAGCCAAGAATGGAACCAGCTCGGAAACCAATGGATCTAACACAACGAGGATATGTGACAAAACACTCTTCTGCGGACAACTTCGACATGGTGATTCTTTATTTGGAAAGAAGTTTACCTTTATTTTTGAAAAGATGTATTCGTCATTTTATGGTGTATGCTGTATCATAATCATCGTACTATACATAATTATCTACAGATTCATCCTTGATCGTAGAAAGCGCAGGCTGCGAGCGGACTCCTTCAATTGCTGTGCCCTGAACAAATCACCCTTGTGCGATGCGGAAAATACGGAGGTGATTTATATATCCCAAGAGCCTTCAAATGAACATGTGATCAGATCTGAAAAAGATATAGTGGACAATACACAGTCTCTGCTTAATCATGAAAGAAAAAACGTTAATCGAGAAACGAGGGCAATCAATCGCCAGAAAGAGGAAAAGTTCCGTATAAATAACATTAAGACGGCCCTCATGCTCTCAGTGGTGGCATTTGTCTTTGTTTTCGCTTTCTTGCCAGCTTGGCTGATGAAATTGGGCCTAGTTAACTTCAACATTATTGTTTTCTACCTCTATTTCGTGTATAATGTCGCCAACCCTTTTATTTATGCCTTCATGAATCCAGAGTTTCAACAGAAAATGGGTGTCATCATTCGAGATATTAAAAAGCGATGGACAGCAAATCCTATCTGAACATAAATCATTCTTTGTAGATTTTAGAGCTCAAACCAATGAGAGTTAAGAATTTTACTCATACGCAATGATGATCTTGTCATTTCTTTGAATTTTGCTTTAAATTTTCCTTTTTTTGTGTTAATGAATGGAATCGATTCTGTAAATGCGCGTAAATATATTCTAATCGTTTTATCAAAATTATATATTGAAATATACAATAATTCTAACTAATGAAAAATTATGGTGAAGACATCCATGTTACAAGTTGAGATCTGTATTTGAATTTTATGAAGACCATTGTTAATGGTGGCAGTAGAGTATGGAAGCTTCGAATTTCTAAAAGCAAAAAATCACCCACATCTTTATTAAATCTTTGGAAGAACTAAATGATTGATTACTTCGTTGATAATGGATTTTCTCACTACGAATTGAAATGCCTGAGGAAAATTATGTTTCATGTTTCCTCTAAAACAATTTGCGTATGACAATGTTCCTTTTAGATGGTATTCCTTCATATAAATAAATAATATATGAATAAATCTCACTCACTTACGTCGTGAGACAAAAGAAAAAACGTAGACGTAGCAGTTTGAGATTTCCTTGTCTCACACTCCACGTGACTCCTATTATGACGTCATAGATAAGAAACGTCACGCCGTCGTTAGATTTGTGTAAGTTTTGGTATCGATTCTAGCTTTAAAAACCATTAAAGTGATGATAAAATGAGGTGAGTGAGAAAAATAATCAATCACAACGTTACGACTGAGACAGGGGAATCTCATCCTCGTGCCAAAGATTTGTTACATCCACGACTCGGCAAGCCTAGTCGTGGATTGCAAATCTTTTACACTCGGATGAGATTCCCCTGTCTCAGTCTCAACGTCGTGATAGATTCTATTAATCTCGAATGATGTCACATATCCTTGATATAATTATATAACGTATTGTCACTCTAGAAATGTAACTAATGCAATGCAAATTGAAAAAAGAAGGGAATCTCTTTCCGGAGTCATTGCAGATCCACACAATATACAGAAGTTCTCTTAGCGAGACACAGAAAAGGAATCGAAGTTTTACTTAAATTATTATCGTCAGGATTTTCTTTAACTCATTTGTGTCACACTTACATGTATGCCCTATGCCGTGTGGAGCTCGTAAAAAAGTTCCCCGCGAGGGGTTTGACGGTAAGTGTTTTGAATATTTTTTCCCTGATATTGTCGCCATAGCACTTTCTATATAGACAAAACCAAAGACAGTGCATGTATTTAATATATTTTCATTTTCGTGCGTGAACATCGACGGCGGGTGTAGCTAGCCAACGGGGTGATTACTCCTCCCGGGCACCTGGTCCCACCTTTAGCTTGCTTGGGGTCCGTCGATGCTCAATTTGGAGCTCTTCTGTGAGTGCTGTTGCGATTATCGACAGGATCTTCTTTAACTCATTAAAATAATAGCTATGTATTGTAGAATTACATATATTCATTGTTTTTCCGAGGGATTGGTACTATAGAATATATATTTCAATATTGATAATTCTTCAGCTTTTCTGTTGATGTGCTCTCTAACACGTACATTGTTTATGAAATGTTTGTGATCAAAAAAAAGAAGGGAAAATAACTTTAAATCTGTTTTAATCTGTTTTTAATCTTAAAATGATTTTGTGGTATGAACAAAAGAAGCATTGCGTGACCATCTTTTTCTTCAAATGATATAAAATATCGATATGTAACTTTATCCATCTACATGTGTCTGGATGATTTACGCAGGTAGTTGTTTGAAAAAAAAAACAATATCAATGTTCATTCTACTTCACAAATAATATTTATCAAAGTGTATTTATATTTTGTTATAAAGAGAAAGGGGAAACCATTTCATTATACAGTATTTTATAACGCTTCTTCATTCTCTTTTGTTCCTACAAAAAGGCCTTAGGTTTTGTCTTATATTGAATTTGTAAATATTGATTGTTTGATATTTTTGTAAAAATGCCGATTTAGCGCTCACAACCTCTCATAACTTGATGGAAATAATGCGGAAGGGTACCAACAGTATACCTTATTGAAGATAATTTCAAATCAATTCATTGTGCACCAGACCGTGTTTCGGATATTAAATCCTCATCAATGATGCTTCCAGCCAAACGTGTCACTGACTCTTGCTAAATCAGCTTTTAATTAATCTTTTGATTCAACATAACCTAAATATTAATTTTTATGCATATAAAAGTATAAAATGAACACACTTTCAAACGAATCGATAAAAGTGCGGGCTATATGCTTTCCGAATGAAATAATTAAAAGTTGTTTCAAGATACTTTGACAGGTAATGGGAGGTAATATACGCATCGCAGGAAGGTCAGGTGATACGAGATTATAAACCTATACATTTTAATGCCATAGAGCAGAATACGTTTGATCGTTTCTTCAACGCATTCGAAAATTTATGTTACCAAAATTTCTTGGAATTTCTATAACGTGGGTCCTGTAGCATTATATCCAACCATCGTACATGTACTAGTCTGCCGGTACATTTTTAGACATAATAACTTTCACACTCTTTTGCCATACTACATTGTTTAGAATGAGGATAACTGACGAGGGTTAAGTCACCGAAACGTGCATATCTGGCCTATACTGCATATTTACCTGTGCTTAAATTATGCTATTTAAATTCAAAGACGTTTACCATTGTTCAGTGTCACTATGTAAAAACGTTCTAACATTATCTTTAACAAGTTGTAATTACATTCTAAAAAAGAGTGTCACTGCTGGTGGACAAGGATTCCCCGAGGGCACATGTACAACGCGCATTATGGAACATAATTCCTGGATCCATTGTAGGTTATCACAGTATAATCACATTCCAAACGACAGTTATTCTATAAACATACGCATATAAAATGTAGCCAAGTTCTATCAATTTCGGTTGATCGTTTCTTCAACGCATTCTAAAATTTCTGTTATCAAAATTTCTGGAAATTTCTAAAACGTTGGTCCTGTAGCATCATATCCCACTCATCCTGCTACGTCTTTCGGTACGCTTTTTCGACATAGTGACTTTCATACGTTTTTTGGCATATTACATTGTTTAGATTTGAGGATCACTGACGAGGGTCAAGTACCCAAAACGTGCATGTCTGGTCCATGTTGCCAGTTTATCTGTTCTTAAATGATGCTATTCAATTTGAAGACGTTTACATTCTTACTGTTTGGTGACATGTCTGATATGACATACCCTTGTGTTTATAATATAGCGCCGATATGGTATACCCTTGTGTTTACAATATAGCGCCGATATGACATACCCTTGTGTTTACAATATAGAGCCGATATGACATACCCTTGTGTTTAAAATATAGCGCTAAATGGCATACCTTTATCTTTTCAATATAGCGCTGATATGGAATACCCTTGTTTTTACAATTTAGCGTCGATATGACATATCCTTGTGTTTCAATATAGCGCCGATATCGTATACCCTTGTGTTTATAATATAGCGCCGATATGACATACCCTTGTGTTTACAATATAGCGCCGATATGGTATGCCGTTGTGTTTTCTAATATAGCGCCGATATGACATACCCTTGTGTTTTCAATATAGCGCCCATATGGTATACCCTTGTGTTTACAATATGGCGCCCATATGGTTTAACCCTTGTGTTTACAATATAGCGCTCATATGGTATAATCTTGTGTTTACTATAGAGCGCCGATGTGGCACACACTTGTGTTTACTATATAGCGCCGATATCACATACCCTTGTGTTTACTATATAGCGCCGATATCACATACCCTTGTGTTTACTTTAGAGCGCCGATGTGGCACACACTTGTGTTCACTATATAGCGCTGTATTGTAAATTGTATACCATTGTGTTTGCTATATAGCGCCGATATGGCACATACTTGTGTTTACTATATAGCATCGATATGGTATACCCTTGTGTTTGCTATATAACGCCGATATGGCATACCCTTGTGTTTACTACAAAGCGCCGATATGGTATACTCTTGTGTTTGCTATAAGTCTGTTTTTTCTTGAGTAATGTACATTTTCGAAAGCATGGGATTTGTAACTTCCATTACATTTAGCGATTTGGTATGCCTTTGAATAGATATGCGTTTTGAAGATTGTGAGAGTCACTTTTATTTCAAGCGTCTTTGAAAGGTAGCATTGAATGCTCAATGGTCCCACAAGCATTTAATGCGCCTTCCTACATTTCAATTTTCATATGTTGTCTTTTATTGAACTAGATTTTTTCATTAGATGTAAGTCGAATACAACGATTTGAAAATTAATAGTGGTTTTGAGAAAAAAAGAAATGTTGATCCCTTAAAACTATGTCTTAATGTTAAATTGTATTGTACAAATGTTAATAAATATTGTTCCAAATTCGTATTCTTGTAATTCTTGGTCATATGCTAAGAAATGAAACAATACACTCTGAATGGAAACCTCAACTGATGCAAAGGACTCCAATTATCAATTTCGAACTTATAATCCCATGGAAAAAGTAACGGTTACCGTTTTCTCTGCATACAATTTCGTCATCAATTATTTCGTTCTAAAAATCAATACAGCAAATATTTTGTCACTTGCTTGCTAGGGGTCCGTCGATGTTCCACTTTGTGCTCTATTGTGGGTGCTGTTGAATCTTAAACTCATTTGTATTGTTTCATTCAACCATGAATGATCTTTTAAGTTATATATCTTTCATATCTACCGCTTTTACGAGATAAGAAGCAGGCCTGTATAATAACCATACATACTACTTATTCTTTTAACAGCTGTAACATTTCTATTATTTATTCAACTGTATGCATTATTTCCTTCTTGCTTTGCTGTTATTTTGCATAACATATTAACTTTAATGTATCCTTTGTATAATAGAGTTATTTAACATAGGGATTTAATCATCTTCATTGTAAAGTATGATTAATTTTATGCCTGGTAAGGTACCATTAACTTTATATTTTCTGAATGGTAATGATACCCTGTGTACAGATATAAGATTCCCAGGTCCTAAAAATCAAAAGTTAAAGACTCTTGGATACCTTAGGCATCTTGTATATGCTATGTAGGGAAAAATTTCAATTGCTTCAGAAGTTATCCCCCTTTGTTTGTCTGGCCCCAAAAGTATTGTTTCCGAATTGTAGACATTATTATCTTTCAGAGAGTATATAGTTTTTTATACCTTACCAGGCATGAAAAACTTGCCTGGAGTTAAAGTATTGTACATCAGGATATAGATATTTAAAAATGTAAACACAAAACCAAATTACAATAAACGGTCATACGAAACCAGGAAAAAGAGAATAGCCCCCCCCCCCCCAAATAAATAAATCCAAAACATCATTCCTCAAAGCAGAAAACTTGAGACCCCATTGGATTAAAGGCCAGATGCCAGAGGAGTAAGAATCTCCTGTATTTGTAAGAAAAGATCTCCAACCTGACAACATCATAGTAATCACAGCGGAACACACATATGATATAAGAAAAGAGAACACTAAAATCAACCATGTCAACAAATCGACAGAACAAAATAACCAAATCACTTGATTCGACCATCAACATGACAAAGCCATACCAAATTAATTAAATATTCGTCGGATTTTCTCATGAAAAAAAAGAGTGCGAGCGAGCAAAAATACGTTTTTTTTAAGATCGACGTTTTAAAGGTGCGCGCAGGTGAACTATTTCTTTTTCTTAATTGAAAGGTTACTTCAGAAATACATTACCGATGTTTTTCGTTCTAAAATGGAATGCCAGTAAGAATCTGTTGAATGTGAAACCTTGCACATAGCACTACGAAAATGATGTTTGACCCCCCCCCCCTTCCCCTGGACTCGAAGCGTCAACAGAATTATTAATGTGTATCATTTAATTGGCAATCTGCACAACATAAGTCTTTTAGATGCTTTAAAATTTGCAGAAATCAGAACCAACCCCTTAACGTTTTTGAGAAAGAAATCTAGTGGTGGTTGCGGACGAACATGTTAGTTTTAAAATATTATTTAAATTTTTTTAAAGATATGGTGTGGGAAATCCGATGGACATTTAATGAATTTGGTATGGCCCAAACCTTTTTGAAACATAAAGGACAAATCTTAGAATAGAATTTTTCAGATTCTACAGACTGAAAACATTATCTTATGTTAATTCTTTGTCAATTCTTCATTGATATAATTTGCGGTAGCTAGTCTTAATAAAGTCTCCATCAAGTGCAAAGGTATATATGATATTAGCCTCTTGATTATCCAATTATGTGAAATGGATGTTTGTGACATATTCTATAAATGGATAAAATACACAATCAACCAATATCTGATGCTTGCATTGTATAAAATAGTTCGTAATAGTGAATGCATTGAAATGCGCTCTTTTAACACGCCAGTATGCATTCAGCTTTTGTAAAGTAAAATCGATCAAGCCTTTTAAGAAGGCATTATCACGAATTCTTTTGAAAGGGAAGGAAACATTTCCAACAAGGTCCTGTCGTATTGAATGAAATAAAACCGAAGAAGTTGCAAATAATTTTAGAACAAAACTAGACACAGCTGAAATAGACACAACAAAACTGGAATACATAAGTTTATTGGATTCAATTATGGACAAACAGAAAAATAAAGTATAGTTCCCCACAGATATCACAATTGTATTCCACATAAGATTTCTTTTCTAGCTTTTACCAGGATTTTATCTTCATCTCTTGTTAATTTTTTTTTCAAGGAGTAACCAAAGGACAGGAAAGAACTGAATTCTCAATGACACAAGCTGTGGTGAAAAAAAAAGTCGCGACTGTTTGCATGTTCATTTCAGTGAAAGTACTGCCTTAAAAAAACTAACGTTGCATTTTACCTCAACATTAAAGCATGCATAAGGCTGCATAATCTCATTTGAAATGTAACTACCTAAGTATTTCATAAATTTCAGTTACAAAGACCAACACCAAGAAAATATGTTATTCTTTTTTATCTAACATATTTTTGTCGGCATTTCTTTTTTATTTATATTTCCATATACAAACATATACAATGTAAGTTAAACGTCTTCAAAATCCAAATCAAGGTTATCTTTATTTGAATTAATGTATAGAACAAACAAACAATAAACACCATTCTTGTAGTGACCCTCCGCGCGATAGCCGTTTACTGGGCTTCTTTAGACAAGGACGAAGGAAAGGAGGGCGGGGCACCCCCCACTTTGAAAAGTTGTTTAGGGGCACAACCATGTTTGTGCCCCCCCCCCCCCCCCTTTCAATTACAATGCCTTATGATGCATTAAACATGTTAACATTGTTTAAGATAGCAACAGTTTGTACCTTTGATCTACAATTTTTCGGTCAATTTTCAAAAAATTTCTTTGGCTCGCTACCGCTCCACAGCTCTTTACAGACTTTCTTGACAATTTATAAGCTATTCTGATCCATCCTTTATCCATATTACTTTATCAAACTAACTCAAACTATATAGAATATTATAACATATACTTATTAATGATAGAGGGTATAGAAAGTATTTTCTGATAAGTCTATATTCTGCCCAGAAAAAAATATTCATGTACTAAAACAGATCCAAAATTTAGAACTGCACCAGAGATATCTAAATTTGTGCATAAAGAACCTGAAACCCCAATTCTTTATCCCCCTCCCTTTTTTGGAATGTTGTGACCCTCCAATTAATTTTTCAGGCAGAACTACGCCGTTTTAAGGGTAAGTGGGCGGAGCTTGTGAAATATACATATTTGTGAAACCATACCAAAACGAGGTTGGCACGTGACTGATGTCACTTGTGTGATGTGCGCCGCTGTTTATTCCAGTGACACGACTGTAAATTGTCAAAGGTAGTAGGGGACTATAGCGGCGGTAGTTTTGATCTACTTGATTTGATTAAAATGTCAACATTTTTATATATTGAATAATCGGTACAAAAATTTAATAGTTAATTTATCTCATTTCAATAAAAAAATTCAGAAATCATGCTCTGAATCCAAGGCTGAATATAAGATATAAGTACATGTACAAAAAAAAATCCGTTCATTTGAATTATGTCGGGTTCCATTTCGAAACATTCTTTAGTGCTCCACTTCATTTACATGTCAAATCAAATCAAGTCAAATAATATTTATTGAGTTGTTGACATGTCCGACTCTAAATAAATATTATTTGATTTGATTTTCGTAAAGTTTTATGTGAAGTGCTTTTTTCAATGAATGTAGTCTAAGTCTGTCGGAGTTTTCTTTTTTTTTTTAATGAATCAGTGATTCAGATAAGACTATTGTTAGTAAGACCGTGATATACAAACGAGAAGGGACTAGATTATAAATTATAAATTGGGTCTTTTTTCGGGGAATGGAGACATTTTTTGAAATGGGATTATATAATTGCAGTCGGTGGCGGATTTGAGAGGGTTTGTTTTTCTAGGTAAACTTTTCTATTTGAGCCGAATCAGGGAGTGGGACACACATGCACATTTTTCATGCATTATTTTGTTAGAACCCTCCCCCCTCCCCTTGCGGAAATTGCTGATTTTTCGGTTTTTAATTTGTTATTCAAAATCATAGGCTAGCTGGATCTCACCGAATATTGGCTGAACCCTTATATAAATTTCTTGATACTCCCATTTTCCAGAGAGAAATTTTAATTCATATTGACATTGAAGGAAAAAATTACATGTAGCATTCGAAAGTGTCAAAATTGATATTTAAGGGTAATCAATTATTTGTCTCTCTTTTTTAACTCACCACCATTTATGTCTGAAATTCTCTCAAACTAGCGCTATGATTAACTGAAAACTAAAAGAGAGGGAGAAAGTTTCTTGCGCCATGCGGTGGTGACTCCCTTCGCTTTCCTTCCCTTATACCCGCCGAAATTCTTTATCTCTTTCTGATCTGTCTGTCTTCCTCATTCTAGATCTGTTTCTTCCTCTCTTCTGTCTATTTTCTGTCTTTCTCTTACGATTGTTAGGGAATGCAGATTAAAAAAAAAACACTTTAATAGATAAAAAAACCCCTTTCAAATGGGTGAATATTATGTCATTCGATTTTCGATATTTTTTTTTCGAGATCGAATGTTTTATAGAAATAGTTTCATTATATAGTAGGGTGATTTAAGTATATATACCCTGCAGTCACATTAGTCTTTCCTTATAGTTTATTTTTTTATTTTTCTTTGGAAAGTCTTCGCGAAATAAGTAATTTTTTAAACATAAGGGTAAGCTCTTGATTGAAAAATTACTTATGAATCAGACCTGGACAAACAAGTATATAACTCATATATACGATATTGCTGAAATGTATGTATTTGATATACGCCGAAAACAATTTATTCTAAAAGATATTGGACAGTTTGAGGCAATTAAAATATTGGTCACTATTTAAAGTGGCATGACCTTTGACTTTGTTCTTATTATGTTAATTGCCTTTATTGTAACAAAATGTAATCACTCCAGATTTTAATATCTCGCTAGTAGGCAGTCGGTTATAAAAGAAGATAACGGAGATAGAATTTTCAATAAAAAAAAAGTTGTGACAAATTATGACGCAGATTCCGTAAACCAAGAAATTGGATGCAATTTTTGGGAAAAATTAAACGAAAATATACTTTGCGTGACGACGATTTAGTTGAAGTTCCTTTGGACAATAGAATAAAAGTGCGTGTTTCTAAAGTTGACGTTTTCCGGACAAGCAAGAAATAAAATAGTGCCATTAATTCATAACAATTCAGGGAGATATTTTGAAGGAGTGTAGCTCGAAAAACCTGACCTGAACCCAGCCCTTGACGGTAATTTGCTCGGGGGGATTGGGTCAAAATAATCGTCAAAGGCTGTATTTAGGTCAGGTTTCCGGACCAGAAAAAGTCTTAATTATAAGTAAATTTTAAAGGATGGAAAAAATTTAGACAGAAAAAACGGACTGAACAATAGTGCCTCTTACTTTATCATTTCCGACACAAGGGCCGATTCTTTAGATATATAAGATTGTGCTGGATTTTTTCAAATCCGGAAAAAATAGCAAAAATTGGAATAGTCAGTACCACGATACATGAAATTCCTGTCACGTGATTTCTAAATAAGGATTGTAACGGTTGTCCTGAAGATACCAAAGTACATTTACATATGACTGTCCAATATTCAATCTAGGTCGCGTATATTTTTTCTAATAAACGCGACCTATATTTGATATTGGACAGTCAAAGGTAAATTTCGGACTGTCCGAACAAAGGCATGACGTCACATCAATGTTTTAAATACATTTACACTTTATTGAAGAGGATGTAGATTTTTTTGACTTCAAGCAGCACTTAAAGGATCTAGATTGTTTGAAATAAGCTTTTCGGGATCATGAAATAAATACTTCTTATGTTTTCCCTAACATATCTCCTAAAATGCTGCTTTCTGTAGCGGACGTAAAACGCAATATTTTCTTTGCTCTGACAGAATAGCTACAGAAATAATCTTTTCTCCTCCCCACATTGTTTTTATTGACCTCTGCACATAAAACTTCAAGTATTTGGAATCTTTCGCGGTCTTTATGAAATAAAATGACCGACGAATCACAAAGGAATCGCATTTGAATCTTTGCAACATGTAATAAGGAATCATTTTCATTTTAATTTATCGTTTTCCAATTTTAATTTGATACATACATGAACCTGGTCCCACCTCTAGCTTGCTAGGGGTCCGTCAATGCTCAGTTTGGTGCTCTATTGTGAGTGCTGTTGAGATTATCGTCAGGATCTTCTTTAACTCATCTGTCTCCATCCTTTTAGCCTTGGACTATCAACCCGTGAGATAATTTATATTAAGTGTTTACTTGTACCTGTTCAGCCTTTACCAGCATGTCTATATATTACCATGCAACAGTTTTTTATGACACCCTCCGGCTGTTTATTCACCCCTAACGGACAGGGGCGAGCGTTGAGTTGTCAAATATATTTACAAAAGTCAGTATGATATTTCTATGTTTTTTTTTTATAGGAGGCATAGAATATAACAAATTGAAAAAAAAAAACAAATATACCCCCCCCCAAACGCAAAACAAAACTCCTTCTCTGCTATCTGCTACTTAAGTTAGATATCTTATGTTATATTTTAAAATCCTATGTACGAAGTATTTCAGGGTAAATGCAATTTTCTAGACTGTTGTCACCATTTCGATTGTAGAAATTCATGATTTCGAAAATGACGAAACGATATGTTGGGATTCTTTTTCTTCCTTTGTTATCGCAAAACAGAGTTTTAACATTTAATACGGTACATGTATGCAAGGAGAAATCAATTATCTATTTTGCCAAAAAAAAAAACAAACAAACAAACAAACAAAAACAAAAACAAAAACAAAAACAAAAAACAAAAAACGGGCAAGATACATTGAGCTTTACATACATATCAATAGCTTAATGGATATTTTGTAAACGTGCGGAACTCTTTAGATTGAAAACGACATTTGGTGTAAGAATTCCCGATTAACGTTACGTAACCATATGCTAACGGTCCTGGTTAAGGGGAACGATTCATCATTGTATCGTGAAACTTGTTTTATGAGTACGTACAGTTAATGTCAGTAACCTTACGATTTCATTTATACCATGAGAAAACAGTACTCTTACGATTGAATAATTAATGTTACGTAACTACATGTATACGTGCTGTTAAATTATCATTTAATTAACTTTTCGTGTTGAATTAATGCTGATAAAAACATTGCAATTTCTTTTTCCAGTACTGTAGTATCATCTAAGAACAGATCAATTTGCAGCATGGACTAGACATGCATGTTTCCGGTACTTAACCCCCGTCAGTGATTCTCAATCAAAACAATGTAATATGGCCAAAGAGTGTGAAAATTGAACATTGATATGGTCATTATCCATATTTGTCATTGATATACTCAATATTGATATAATTTTATATGATGCAGTTTCCCTTGAGCATGGTTCATAGTCAGAACATTATTTGTAACGATAAGGTATAATAAATACAAATCCTCGTCTGTGCAATATAATACAAATAGGTCAGGGCTGTTTTCGTACTAACAGCTCTTATCACGAGGAACATTCGTGTGAAATATGAAATTCCTAGCTCTCATAGTAATTATTGCAAATGTAGAAGGTTGTAAAATGTAGGTCAAAGGTCAGGTTCCCAGTAAATGTCAAATTATCAAATATTTTGGTATCAAAGTAAGGTCTTATCACAGGGAGCACACAACGTAAATATGAGAGGTTTAGGTCTTATAGTTCGGTAACAGTATCTATGGATAATATTAAAGTTTTTGAAATGTAGGTCAAAGGTCACAGCTAAAGTCACTTGATAAAAAAATATACAAAAAGAAAGGGATTGACGGAAGGAAGATTAATCAAAAATATAAGAAACCTGGCTCTCTTATGGAACAGTAGACATGCCAAAACATGAGAGACCTAGCTCTCTTATGGTACAGTAGACATAACTTAATGTTTTGATATGTAGGTCAAGGTCATACGCAGCACATTTAAGGCCTTCCATAGAAATGACGTAGAAGTTTTTTCCGCCAAATAACGTAACGTCATATGACGTCATGGACCCCGTGTCGTCAGGTTAGGTAGCAACACATTTATTAGCTTTCGTTATCGTTGATTCCTTTATTTACTAGATAAAATTGCATTTATACAAAAAACAAAACATATTACTTCATCACTGACACATCGCCGGGTCAATATACTTTTGAGAAAACCCCTAATCTATATCTGTACTCTGTAACCCCGTACACCGAAGAATGCGATCTGCGTTACTTAGAAGCTTGAGGTGACGAACAGGTGCGAATCAACAGTTTACAGAGCGGGTAAAACGAAAAAAGGCAGATTTTGGTAAGTATAAGCGATATCAAACTTCAATAACTGGTGCTGTATGAAGGAAATATCTTAGAATTAGTACAATTACATCATGAAATGAATTTATTCATAGAAATAAAAGGAAACTCCTTGGATTACCAAGAGACATGTGTGAAATGTATGTGTAAATGACAGAATTTCAACGCGTTTTACTTAAGTTACACTGTTACTGCAAAGCTGAGTGGTAGCTAAACTTTATGTGAATAGTTAAGACACTTGTAGATTATGATATCAGTTCGTACGAAAGTTGAATGATGAGGAAAAAAGGGCAAATGAGATACTAATGTGCCCATGTCCATGTATATGTTCATAATGTTGTTTTCATAACATGTACCTATAAAAATGTTTGCATCTGAGTACACTTGTAGTTGTACAGTAAGTTATACTTGCAGTAGTATGTGCATCGAAATATTCAAATACCATGCAGTAATTTTTTTTTTTTTTACTTCAGAATGTTAACTTAGAATGGATTTCACACCAGCTGCTGCATGAAAAGAAATATTGTCAGACACTGTGAAAGTTTTAGAAACACATGCATGTATCATAGCCACACATTACTGTTCATTTTGGATATTTTTGCAGATACAGAATTTTTAAATTTATGTGTAGAGTAACATTTGTTTTGCCTATTTAGGAATATTATAATGATTTAAAAAAGGAGGTCAAATGAAATAAATGCATTTACTATCTATAGTGAATAATCTAAAACTATAGTCATACTAGGCTTATTTAGTTATTCATGAAATAATAACATATCACTGCGAATTCTTTGTAATTTGTGTCGCTAGGACATACATGTATATTATATAACTAACTTGTAAGGTTATAAATTTTGTGTCGAAGCTGTACCATACAGTTTGGATTTTAAAAGCTAGATTTATATAGTCAATTTTTTTCTATTTCAGATCCTTGCCTTGAAGAGTGAATGCTTGAATAATAACTTTGAACAACCACACACATTACAGATGAAGAAATGTTACTTTGAATATATAATAAAGAAAATTTAAATCTCCTAAAATTGATCTGTACTTGACTTCATGCTCAAATCTCCACGAGCGGGGAAGGGGGGGGTAAATTGCTTTTGTTTTGATAGTTTGTCTGCCGGAATCATTTACCCGAGCATGAGAAGGCTTTCAAGGTCAACATGTACACAAATTTCTATGTACATGGCAAGAGCAGATACGATGATTTGAAATTTAAGCTTGACTTTGCTTTCAAAAGATACATGTAGCTATTGACAACTGCATGGTATGTAACAAAGACACGTAAATAAATAATTGCTGTACTTGCTGAACATCTCGTACAAGGTGGCTGTTAAGGAAAGTCCCATAATACCATACAGTTATTAAAATGTCGGTCACTCTTATGGTGTTAGGAAAAAAATGACAAATAATCTCAAGCTCCTGGCAAGAGTTATTCACGCACCATTAATTTGTTCCAGCTTTACGATTATTTTATTTGATATCTGCAATGCAGAAAAAAATAAAATTGGGTCATCGGTCAAATAACAAATTTGATATACTGAAAATATTCAAGAAATTTGCTTAATGCTTACATCAAACTTGTCATAGACAGTCGTTTATCTAAATTTTGGTGGATCACTTTGTCTGTCCCCCCGTCCCCCATCATATTGTTACGAAAATATAGGGAGTTATGAAACAAGGTAGGATTGCTGCTCGACCATTCCGATGCACATTTATTGATCATATGCGAACATACAAATGTTTGTTACGACAATGATCCGATGTTATGATAAAGGAGAAACCTTTCGAATATTTTGAAAGGCGAAGGGAAACATGATTGCTGCATGAAATCCGGCTATAGATTTGACCCAAAAAAATTACTGGATTTTGCATCTGCTGTAAATAATAATCCTGTCTGGACGACTATCAAATAAACTCATGATCTGAAAATGCAAACAAAAGGAGAGAAAAAAACCCACTCAAAACAATGTCGTTATACATACACTGAAAAGTCCTCTAGCCCGACCCACCCCCTTTCCCGGCCCCATTAATCAATGACCGCTCTTTAAAAAAAAAAAATCCGTCAAACACACTACCATGTATTTCGTCGATCTCATGAAGAATTTATTAGTACTAATTCACTTTCAGAGGACATGAAATTCAAATAAAACATATGAAATCTAATTAAATAAAATCGAGCAGAAGATTCCCAATGTCAGTGCAGCGTGGGCGATGAATAGAAACTCGAGGTCACGCTTTACTTTCAATTTTCATCAACTTTTGCATGCAATTGCAAGTTGTCAATTATAAGTGCTTGTCAATGTCAGCTACGCTTTTACATGGCTTGTGTTTTTATTTATCTATTTTTGTTATTGAAAATATACACTGAAAATGTTAGAAAAAAAGACACAGTGCCTATGCGTCTTCTGACACATTGAAATTAAATTTTAAATTAGTATGAAAGTATACCTAAATTTTAATATTAATATGACAATGGACATCATCCATGGAATTTGCCTATGCCTCTGTTTCCAATTTAGATCAATTTTTTGTTTTCTCTGTTCGGAAACAAACATCGGTTTTATTATTTTTTTACCCTTATTTTTTCCCGATGTCTAGAAAAAATAATATTGGATCTAGAATTACCTGTTGGAACATAAGACTATATACTAGTATATAGTAGATAAGGTCTCCTTTCTTAAAATAAGAAACCAGAGAATCCATAACATAAAGAAATTTTGGTATAAACAGTGAAGAATCATTTATGTATGTTATCGATCCCATTGCGGTCAAAGGCGTCATAAGTCGAACAAGTTTTTTTTCTGTCACGGTAATGATTATTAAAGGGACGTATAATGTATGTAAATAAATATTACGAATCAATATAATCAATCCATGCAATTCTAATGCATGTCCGATATTATGCAGCATCATGTTAATTTCATGTATATTGGGTTCATGGGTAAGTACGGTAACGGCAAGACCGACACCCCGGCGTGCCCCCCCCCCCCCCCCCCCCACTTTTTTCCCCGCGATTCACCCCTCAATATACAAAAAGTGAAGTGAAATTTAACAGACTTGAATAAATATTGCTTGATATTTTTTCATATGATGAAATTAAAAGCTTATTTAAATTAGCATTTAAAAAATCAAAACGGAATTTACAGAGAGCAATTAACGCGATTACGTCCCTTGAATAAATCTGATTCCACAGAACGTTTATTTGGTAAACGAACGAACTACCGATTAGCATCTGTCAGAAAAACTGCAACGGCGCAAGATGTTACCGTACATAAATTAAAGTTAAATTTTGCACACATTTTAAGTGATAGGTGTTCTTCAATAATTCAACTGGGGGAAACGTTAACATTCTATAGTTTCTTTTAAATTCTCTGCCATTCGTGCCAGTGTCGGTAATTTTTTATGAAATGGGTACATTTTTCTCGATTTTTTAAGTAGTCGTTCTTTATCAAAGATTTCCCCAGCAAGATGTAGGTAAATAAAACCCCCCTTTGTAGTATGGTATCAATATTTTCTTTGAATGATAAGGTTTCACCTTGCGCCATCTGATTTTGTATGACCAATGCTGATCTACGAAAATATACGTGTCACGTGACAACCCGACGTCTGGGGAGCATATATCAATAATTAACAGATAAATTATGATATAGCACCTATACTGATATATAAACTATTTCATTCCATCTTATTTGGACAATTTAATAATTCCTTGAAAATAGCTATCAAAACCGACATCAAATTTTGTCCATGACGTCATGGAAGGCCTTAAATGTGCTGCGTAGTCAAAGTCACAAGATCAAAAAATGTGGTACCAACCAAAATGCCTTACCAAAGGAGCAATCTCGCCAAATATGAGAGGCATGGCTCTAAGGTACAGTATTAACGGCCAAGCTTTTTGACAGCAGAAAACCGACTGACAGGCAGACACAGTGATTTCTATTGTGCACTCGCCATTAGTCGGCTCCTTTAATATACGGATATTTTGAAGACTACACAAGTGTTTCTTTTAGATCTATCTCATTTTATATTTTGACAACAACGGTCACCTAAATTCTTTTTCCCTTGAATGAGTAGTAAGATTCTTTTCATGCTTTGCCGATCGTGTATACATAATCATATTGGTCCCCTCCTGTTTGTTTTGTCATTAATGTTTCATGTTTCTTTACGTCTGTTTGGACTGTTTTGACTGTTTTGTGTGTAATTTTTGTTTCTTGTGGCCGGTTATTGTTTTGTCTGTTGTCATTTAATATGTGTCATTTTCTTGTGGGATTGTTCAGCTTGAACAAGGCAGGTTGGTCATGCTGGAGATCCTTCCTTTTTTCATATCGCACTGGATACGTTAAAAGATGCCATTGAATTTGAAGACGTTAACAATTCATTCAGAGAGCAATCTCAAACAATTGTTCTCAGCTCAGGACAAGGGGACCAACCAAATAAAAAAACAAACAAACAAACAAATAAACAAATAAACAAACGAATTACAAACAAAGCAAACAAACCACTGAACTAAGGTAAACTGAAAAAAATGTTTTGGACGGTACAATTAAAGTGAAAGAAATAAAAATCTCTTGATCGCAATATTGAAAGACATCTTAGATTCGAAAGATTCTAAACACCGCATTTTATTGATTCAGTTGGTTTTGTCTTTTTCTGCGCGGCCTTATGAAGGATGTAGCTAACTATAGGAGGATTCATACTCTTTCTAGGCACTTGATTTCATTTCCGTTTAGGATTCACTTTAGCTTCTTTGTAAAATCTTTGAAATCAATTTTATTTAAAATTTTGGATGGGAATAGTTTCAATGTTCTTTATAGTGTGTTGGGGAAGCATAGTTCATAGTTTACTGTGTTTCTATTTTGAAATAACAGTAATAACACGGACGTGTTCCAATTCTATACCTTTATGAAGAAAATTCCAAACCAATTTTTCCTGCATGAGACACTGAATATTAAATTCTCATCAGTGATGCTTCCAGGTTCCTAAAAAAATAATTATGTCTAACTTGCTTTGAAATCACTTGAATTACATTTAGGAATTATAGTGTCCATTTTTATTTCTTCAATTGAAGGTAGCGCAATCGGCAACTATTTTCATTTTATTAGTGCATCACATGATAAATCCTCGGAATTTCATTGGTTAAGCACGCGGGGACTATGAGAGAATAGTGCCCGGCACCCGGGCACTATTGCTTTTTGCTTACCAGAGTTACGTCCCTTATGAAGTATTATGACGTCATGAACAATGCATGAATGTAAATAGCAATAAGCGAAGTATGGGGAAATAAAGAACACTTTTCTTTGATATCTCGAGTAAACTGCAATTGATTCATGAATTAATTGATTTTACAGTCATGTGATGCACTAAACCCATTAATGCCCGTTTGTGTGGGTACTATTCTCTCACAGTGTTGCTTTTAGAAGGTAAATAGTGCCCTCGCTGACGCTCGGGCACTATTCCTTCCAAAAGCAACACTATGAGAGAATAGTACCCACACAAACGGGCATTAATAGGTAAATAGTAAAGGTTATTAAGTGCAACGTCTTGACGCAGTTTTATTTCGAACAGATTACACTATAGATGCAATCAGTATTTCAATCCTAATTTCTTATCCCACGGCTGACCTTTTCAAATTTATACAGCGTGTGCAGTTTTCAGCACCCACTACAGTCAATACCGAACTTACACTGAACTCTTCAGAACTTGTTTATTAGATAATGTTCCCCTTTTTGTTTCTATGGAGCTGTTTCTGTATTAACTGTTGGTATTCTCCTTCTTTTCATTTATATGTTATATATATATTTAACATATAAATGAAAAGAAGGAGATTACCAACAGTAATTTACATGGTGATTGTCAATGCTGTTGGACCCAAAGTCCCCGAGGGCACATGTAGACACTTTCCAATCAATATATTTGATCGTGTTCTTCATAAGCATTCAAAATTCACTGATCATTAAATTAATTTATTAGATTAAAATAAATTTTCAAATTAGCGGGTCCTTACGCATCATATCCCACCTATGGAATCTTTTAAATGTGTTTTTACTATCTGGATACTCATTGTTTTTGCTCTAGGATCACTGACGAATGGTTCAATACCCGAAGTGTCCATATCTGTTCCATTCCGTTGATTTGACCTGTTTTGATAAATGATGCAATCGCTTTGAAGACTTAAGGAGGGTTTGAACACCAAGATGGCGGCAGCATTATTTGTTTACTCGCTTCCTAGGAAAAGTACAGTCTTAACATGTTAACTCCATAAAAACATTTAATACTCTGGTTGATATACGCATTTGAGTATCCTGACTCAGATGATATTTGAATAATTTCCGGCGTCATTTGAGGAAATTATGGCAATTTTCGAAATTTAGGACTTTGGGAGTTTTATCCATTACAAACCACGACTTCATTTCGACGTTATCGGGAAAAATGGCGTCACAAACTTTCGCATTCTAAATGCAATAAAAACATTATTACTAAACGTATTGCATTTAAATTTGGCATGTATAAAATAGAAAATTCAATCTTCATCACAGTGTATTCGTTGACAAATTTATGTTACAGGAAAGCAGATGTCACTTCATTGAAAATGGACGATTTTGGAAGAAAACAATGGAAAATATAAAGCCTTGTAATATTTTAATCCTAAATTTAATTTTTCCCATTTAATCATGAAATAATCGCTGAACATTCTTGATAATTTTGATAGTTTTTGACAAAGATTCATCCACAGGATTCCTAATAATTAACTAGCAACTAGAGTTAATTGGCTCGAAATTGCAAATTTTTTAGCGACAGTGTCATCTTTTATTCAAGTATCCTGCCTGTGTTTAAAACACAATTCCTTTTATCTTTTCCATATGTAAGTGCAACTTATTTATGGATATTTTGGAAGAAAAATCAAAATTAATGCAGGTTCAGTAACATGGAAAATCGGCCCTAATTTTAGATTGTTTTAAATTACGAGTGTATTTCGTATCAAGAAAGTTAAATGTATGGTTGTTTGAAATACCAAATAAATATTTAAATTTACGTGCAATACACCGAAAGATATGGCTTCAAAATCGACTTTAAGTCGTTAAATGCTGAAAAATGGTAATAAATGGGCATAATTCTGGTCAGAATTTATGTAAAGAAGTAGGGCACCAGCCCTCACCCAAAATAATTTTCATATAAAAAGTTAAATTTGCAATTCATCTTTCGATCTACATAAAATTTATATTGGGTGAGGGTTGGCGCCAATACTAATTTGAAAGATTTATGCAGAAAATATGGCGATTTTCCTTCATTTTCCGTCCTGCAGAGCAATGTGACGTCATAACTAACGCACGTGACGTTTTGACAATGAAAAATATTTACTATCTATTTCGACAGGTATTTGAGATAAACATAAGAGATGTTGAATCATAATTTTCATTTCTCGAGCTGAGAGAAAATAAATGTAGATTTCTTTTTTAGTTTCTTGCGTTTCATTTTTAAAGGCCGAGCTTGGGGTATAAATAGCAGCCAACCAGGAAAATGGTGGCGAATATGAAATTTCGAGACACGTTCAGATTGCAGAGGAAAATTTCAAATTATCTCATGAAAAAGACAAAATTTTCATATGAAATTTGTTATGCATCTGAACACGACGTTCAATCGTTTATGTATGTAATATGTAGATATTATATTGAGATTTAACTGAGTATTTTCACTCCAAATGATGGAAGCAGGACAAATTTTCAATTCAAATTCAGAAGAGTGACATGCGGTGGGCGTTTCTAACTCTGTTATTGTTTATACCGGATGCTGAGTCATACCGATAGCGCGTTTTCTATTATCATGATTATACTAGATTCTGAACATGCAGCATGCGTGCTTTCTTACCTCATTTCTTCACATTTTTTTCCATTTGATGAAAATATTGAATCTAAAAACTCATTAATGATGTATGGCATGAGTTTTCAGAGACAACATGACTAAAGTATATCCAATATGCCTTTGTCGGGTTTATGCGAAAAATCATTTTCGTATTTTTTTATTTACAGAAACTTTCTCTGTAAAATAATTTCTATGTCGTTTTCACGGCCCGGCTACTTGTACACCCGTTCGTAAACATTCTTACATCATTGCTGCAATATGTGAAAAGTCCCAAGTTTTATCTTTTAAAGATGATATCCTCGGTATTAAGTCAAACAGATCCGTTTTATGTTCAGTGACACCACTATATACACTTTTCACAATGTGTAATTTTACTTTATAAAACCAGATTTTCACGATCTTCTCTTGGGAGAAACATGCTGTATAGCACCGGCCATTGTCTACTCTAATTTATGCAGATCCGCGCAAAAGTACCCGCCAAAAACGAGAGGTTTACTTAGGGACGGACAATTTCATTAAATGTAAAATAATCCTTGTCATTTTTTTCTAAGAAAAATGTAGATATACAATTCCAAAAACATGTAAAAACAAAATGGAAAAAAAAATTATTTCGACATCTTTGCGATATCCTCGACGAAATGACCCTTTGCAGCCTCTCCTGCACAATCCTAATTCCCAGCTTCCATTATCTATATGTACATGTAGGTCATGCATGTAGTGTAACCTGTCTTTCTAGACATAAAATCATACAAATAACATAAGACGGCTACGAGTTTTATAAAATTATACTTTTAATCTATTGTTCTTTCATAAGTAAATCGTGAATTTTGTGTAAAAGATTCGTCTGCTATAATACACGTGCACCGCTCTGGCACAGCACGCTGTTTGCTATTTTTATCGACGCTGTTAGATAAGAACCGCCCAATGCCCCAGATACTCTCGATGGCTTACCCACCGGTATTTCGACAAATTGGAGTTCGGCCTTTAAATTATGACGGTGTACCTTATCTTACAATATTTGTGAAATGTTCTGTTTGATGATTGCCGTTTTTGCCTAGACCGGCAGATATTAGTTGGGGGAGGGGGGAGGGCTTCAAGTCAGATTTACGGAAAACTACGAGCGAAAGAAAGGTATCTGATTTTGAAAACTTATATCAACGATCTAGTTTCAAAGAACTCAGTAGACGGTTCTCAGCTAGAAGTCATCTTTGGTTGAACTGGTCAGACCAAGGATTTATAAACAGAGGATCGACCTTAGCTCATATATTTCCTACATGTGATTTTTTTTATTTCTATTGTATTTCAAACCAATTTAATTTTGTAAGAAAAAGGCTACATGAAAATGAATTACTCATTGCATAACGACCAAAAAAAAAAAAAAAAACGCTTTTCCGACTTCTGACAGTACGAAACCACGCGAGACGAGA
This sequence comes from Pinctada fucata, assembly GCA_028142955.1. Lineage (NCBI taxonomy): Eukaryota > Metazoa > Mollusca > Bivalvia > Pterioida > Pteriidae > Pinctada > Pinctada fucata. The sequence goes on along the minus strand of AP027112.1, from coordinate 32,831,966 downwards.
AAAGCAGTCAGAGCGAAACGTCCCCTTTAGAATCACCGGAAATGTCGGATGTCCTATCCGTGCTTACGCCATTGTTTTGATGCTATATCGTAATCTGTTTTACGCAATAATATCTCAATAAATTTGACTTATAAACAAAAAATGAGTATAGCGTATACGTCAACTGGCATGTCGAAAAAAGATGTGAATGGCAGTATCCAGCATATCCGCAGCAAATCTATGGGACGAAAGTTTTTGAAAGCATAGTTGTACACTATGATTCTCATTCACTGATTCAGCATATTTTCTCAATAAAGTAAGTGTATACGCGTTACCACAAGGGCGAGCTTCGCTCTAAAAGACCCGAAGGCCGCTCCGCTCGCTATTACATTACAATTAATATTGATGAAAAACGAATTGGTTTCAGCGAATTAAGCAAAACATATAATCGTATTGATGGATTTAGTTAGATAAACAAATTATAAATACGTTAACTTGTAAATGTTTTAGCTTGGATTAATGAATTAGAATTAACGAAAACTCAAAAAAAGCAAAACGAGACGATATCTTTCGCCAGCGGTCAATATCGTAAATTGACGATTTACGAAAAGCCAATCAGAATTTGCGCACTATCCAGTTAATGCAACGTGAAAATATATTGATATAAAGATGTAGCAATGTAATAGAAATTGAACAGCAGGGTTTTCTACCAACTGACAAAAATCCCACCCATTACAACCCAGGCACTTAGACGGTATACGTATAACTCAGTTAACAGAATTTGATGGTGAATTACTAAGCTGCGGTCTTCTGATTCTTTTTAGAAGTATAGCAATGTGTTTTGACATCTTTGTTCTACAATGCCTGCTGATTTCATATGACGGAAAAGGATATATTTGATAAATTAGCATATCAGTATTCTTGAACAACTAAAGCAATCTCTTTACAACGACAAATATGGATAATGCCCATATTCCTGTATACAGCACAAAATCGATAATTCAGAAAATCAGAAACCGAAGGCATACAAAATCAGGATAAAACAGGAACCAAAGCAAACAAACAAAAACCTCCAACATATGAAAAGAAGCGAACTCCCGATATGGGAGTGAGACCAGGTGCTCAGGAAGAGTAAGCATCTCCTGCTTGCATGCAACACCCGCCGCTTCAATTCGGTAGAACTGTCACATCCGGTTACTTCCATTTCGGAAGACATAGAGTACAATCTTAGGTTGGATGGTTCAAATGATAATAGCTGTGGTATCAGTATGTATGTTTGTGTTTTTGTGGGGTTTTTTTTTATTGAGGAAGTAAATTAAAAATACAATAAATGAAAACAATATCATGATTCCTGCCGCTGACATGGCACAGTTAGTACGCACGCTGCTCGTCTCCGAATTGTTACTGAATAATGTAGTCCTGTCAATCTTATACAGTGCTTAACAAACTATGAGTGTAAAAATGCACCTTGTCAATTTCCCGGTGAGTAGTTTGCAAGAATATTCTGTGAGACACGTTGTATATAATACATAAATCCTACCAAGCAGAGGACATTCAGACGTTAGTTATTCGAACACTCGGAAAATGGGGACACCTATGTATATAGGGGACAGTGAGAACAAAGTTCTCATAAAACAACAGTTATATGGACAAAGACATATCAGAAGGCTTTGTGCTATTTACATAACTATTCACAGCGAATTAAGTGCTGTCTCCAGTCAAGTTTCAAACATAGATAAGCGGGTTATTCACCCACCACGCTAATACTAAGCTGAATAACATTGGTCCCACACTCGATAAAACTACTATTTTTTCTCTCACTCTCTCTCTCTTCTCTCTCTTTCCCCTCATTATATAAAACACAGACACTAAATCTATTTGATTTTTCTTCATAATGATTTTTATAAGCAAGAAAGAGGCTAATGCATCACTGAACTGCAAGGTATTTTCTTTTTCATTCTTTTTTTGTGTGTGTATGTGTGTATTTTCCTTTTATTTTTATTTGTTCATTTTCACTATACATCCTTGTTTCTTTGTCATGTATGTATTTTTCTATGACATTACGTATAAAAACACCTCGACAGATTCGTCATGATCCTATAATATGTATGTCTGAATGATATCTGTGGTGAATAAAAACTTTCAAAAGAAACTAACATCAGCTATATTGCGATTTCTTTCGTAAAGATCCAAAGCAACTGATATAGCAATATGACAAGAAAGGAAAACGTATCGATAGGTCTTAGTAGTATAAGGATAGGTTAATTTTTATTCTAAGAAACCAAGACAGGGGAATTGAGAAATTGAACTGCAATCTATCAGATTGACATTTAAGTCAACATGGTCTAGGATAATACCTAATCTACTTTGCTCGGAAGCCAAATGAAGTAGGATGCTTCCCCCGATATAGAACTTAATCACCAAACGATGTGGACGGCTACTTAAATGTCCTACACTACTGATCTTTCCAATCAGTGGCTGGAGAAACGTGCAAACAGTGGGAATCATAAATTTGACAGGCTAAGAAATTTAATTTGGTATCAATATTTCATTCAGTATCATTGTCCAAATTCATATCTACATGAATACATGTAACCAACTTAAACATGTGTGTAATTTGATTTCTGCTATAGGTATAGTGTTGGTATTATCATTTATACATGTATGTGCACGGGATCAAAGATTCGGGAGGCATATAAGTATAGTTTTTGGCCTGTCTCTCTGTCTGTATGTCTGTTTATCCAGAAAACTATTACATTGGACATAACTTTTGAATGGAATGTGATAGAGCTTTCATATTTCATATGTGTATTCCTTGTCACAAGACCTTTCAATCCACACCAAAATTTTGGACCATGTGACCTTGGCTTTTTACCTATTTTTCAAAAATTTCAACATTGACATAACTGTTGTTTTCTTTAACTCCTTTGAATAACAGGTGATAGAGCTTTCATATTTCACATGTGTGCTCCTTTTGACAAGACCTTTCCATGGATTTCAAAATTTTTAACCTCGTGGCATTGAACTTTGATTTACTTTTGAAAAACTTTAATATTATCTCTTGCCTGTCGATTTTGATCTTCTTAATTGAAAATAATGTAAATTCCGACAAAGATTATGCCGGGGGCATTCGTGTTTCATTCCTAATGTATCTTCAAGACATAACAATATGAACCCTTCTCCGTATCTAAAAAAAACATTCGAAATGAAAAAAAAATTAGTAGTATAAAAGGGACATAAGGAAAAAAGTTATAACACAAAAAGGTAAAATGTGCCCTATGACATACCATTCACAATATTTTATAAACACATGAGACTCGTGAGTTCAGTTTAACATCTTAGCAACATCCCTCCAATGTTATTTTGAACATAGAATTTATTTAAATATGCTACTGAATTGACCCTACAGGAAATTTGAAGCCGCGCACTCTCTGTAATGTAAATGTACAAATCTAAATTCAAAAAATTAAGGAAGGCGCTACTGAAATGATTTTTGATGGCTCCACAAGAAGCATCACTGATGAGAATTTGATATTCAAAACACGTGTCTGGTGCTTGGGAATTGGTTTGGAATTTTATTCAAGAAGGTAGAGAGTTGGAACCCTTCGACATTATTAATATAAACACTTATTTCACGTTGCAGTGTGGAGCAGTTACTTCTTTGTTTTGGCCTTTTATCTATGTGACCTCATATATATATATATGTTACAGGGAATAAGTGTAATCAGGGATTTCATGTAATTCCTGAAATTTAGGGATTTCGTTTAATTCCTGTTTCGGTTAGTTATTACATGTAATTCCTGAAATTGGCCAGGTATTTCATGTAATTCCTGAATTTTTCATGAATTTTTACACTTATTTCCTAACCTTAATTTCTCCTTGTATTGATTTTAAAATTCTTTATTTTTGAATTAGTTGATGCTGAATATCCTCTGTCAAGTACCTAGAAACGTTTTTGCCAAATAAGTGAAAATATTTAAACTAGAATAGGTATTTTTTGTCAAAATATTACCCAAATTTCGAAGTTCTTTTATCATAGTTATCATCATCTATGCAAAATAGTCATAAAACAGACACATGAGCGCGCTAAGAAAAATACATTTTAACTTACTGAACAATATTGATGGTAAAAGTATTATAAAACATAATAACCGAATGTTTCAATCGAAAATATTAGTACTATTACCCTCATTCACGTATCTTGATAATGTAAAAAAGGAAAGAAGAAATTATAAAAATGTTCTGCTTTTAACTATTTATCATGTGAGGTCTAAATAGGTTTTAATATATATTTAAAATGACTTTTTGGCTTGGCAATGGATGTCCCCGCGAGGTTCCTGCTACGTTGCTATTGCGCTTCTTTTGTTTGTACTGCGTTCGTGCTACGTACACACGGCGTATGAAAGTTGTTACGTATGCGCTACGTAATTTAAGGTGTAAACTTAAAAAAACGCCGCACTCTTTCGTATCAAGAGATCATGCTACGTTTCAAAGAGTACTCGCTACATAAGCTGGCGTTGCTACTGCGTTGCTGGGGCGTTCCTTTCGTACAGCCATGTATCCTGATACTCCGTAGATACGTGGGCCGATAGGTAAATTTAAGATTTCTTATTGCAACAAGTTTCATTGAAATTGAATAAATGCAAAGAAATTTTTTCAGACAAACCTATCACCATGATAATTTGGTACAATAACTGAATTGAGTTACATAGTGACTAGTCTAATCAAGATTCCATGCATACAATTTTACCGAGTACATGTATTACAGAGACTGATTGAACATATCAATGGGCGAAAATCAACCTGTGCAATCAAATTGTCTGCTCAAGTGTTTTTCTAACATATTGTTAACCCTATCAATTTTAAATTGACTAAGACAGCCTTAAAATCATCTGATTATATACATAACCATTTTTTCTCTCTCAGTAATAGGATTCTATATTATGAACATGTATAATATCTATCATATTGCTATTTGATAATTGTTATATGATTTTTGGCCGTCAGGAAATAAGTGTAAAAATGCTAAAATATTTTAGGAATTACATGTAATCCCTAAGATTTTGGGGATTTCATGTAATCCCTAAAATGACCAGGAATTTCACGTAATCACTGAACCTTTCAGGAATTACATGAAATCCCTGATTACACTTATTCCCTGTAACATATATATATATATTGCCATTTCGGAAACTAGCCATTTCACCGATAAATATCATCGAAATTAAAGGAGTTTAATATCTTAGCACCATCCCTGCAATGTCAATGCTATTTGGAACATAGAATTAATTTTGATCTGAATTGACCCTACAGGAAATTTGGAGCCGCGCACTCTTTGTAATGTAAATGTACAAATCTACATTCAAAAAATTAAAGAGGGCGCTTCTGAAATGATCTTTGGTGGCTCCGCAAGAAGCATCACTGATGAGAATTTAATATTCGAAACACGTGTCTGGTGCATGGAAATTGGTTTGGAATTTCATTCAAGAAGGTATAGAGTTGGAACCCTACGACATCATTACCATTAGCTTCTAACGTGGAAGGTGATCATTCTAAAAGAAGGGAGGAGATCTCCAACAAAACCTCGTTGCAGCATCAACAGCAAAACACCAAAACACCCCGATGCAAAAACACAAAAGACGAGTACAGCACGAGACGGAAAAGAGACACACGACATGTAAACATCAAACACAAAAGACTACACATAAACCGACGAGCCCAAGTTGACACTGGTTGTCCATCGCTCTAGTGTTTTGATTATGCCTTTTCGTGTGGACTTCCCTTTCCCAATGTTGTCACTTGTCCAAAATATTTTTCGCTATCAGGTGTTATGCTGTTTTGCTGTGAGTGTTGCATCAGAGTTCTGTTGAAGAGCAACTCCTTTCTTCACATTGTTTCAAATTGTAGTGGAATGCAAGAACATATTTTCTTCTACATACCGTGATGATGAATTATTCGTGCCAAAATTTATCAGTCATATGAGTTTATCGTCCAGACATCAGATGTGCAAATATCATTTCTGATGAATTGAAACCGCAAATAAGTATTCTTCCATAAGAACAGATGTTTTTATTATTGTACTCTTGCATGCAGCAACTTTCAAGGGAATTTTTTAAAAAAGGCCTGTTCGTTCACAATATGATGGTACACGTTGTTTGTTAACACGATGCAGCAAGTTATTGAAAGGTCCCTATGCACTCGTTTAGTACAACATTTCAAAAAAGATGTTTCGTAATTTCATTTGTTATCTTTATGTTTTGGCAATTGCATTTTATCAAACCAATTCAAATAAACATATGATGAGAATTTTCATAGTGCTTTCTCATTTATGAAAGACATGAAAAGATTGAATCTAATATTTAGCTTTATGGTTATATTAATCAAGAATGTTGAAAGTGAGAAATTGATTATTATAAGTAGGGTGAAATCGACGAGTATATTAATAATAGATCTGATGGAAAGTTACATTTTGTTTCATTTCAAACTATATCCTGCACGTGCACGAATCTGAGATATACGAATTGGCTGACGAAATACATGTTATTTCTTCAGAACACTTCCGTATTATATATGAAGAAGAAAACCAATGCCCACACTGCAGACAGATGCAGACGGCATGTAAAAGCGGATTTATTGAAAATGGTGTCACCAAAGCATTAGATCGAGCAAACAGATAAAGGATCGGATAAATCGAAGACTTTGAAGCAAGGAAAAAAGATCCCTCACAAAAATCCTTGTTTATGTGATGGGTGATAGTTTTATCAACGAGATAATTAAGCTTGTGCACTTTATTACAAAAAAAAGTGGTCAATAAAAATAGAATGTTGAAGAAAATTCATGAACAAAGGGCACAATATAAATATTATGTGTTACAGTATTAAATGTATCTTTGATCATGAGGTTTAAGGTAGAGTACAAAAAAGGTATCCCTCAGGTCAGAATTGTTGGTAACTATTTGCCTGGATACCCTAATTTGTCTCTTCAGAATATTCTTCAGATTATCATACTAATATGGTTTTTGAAAGAGAAACTTTAATAGTTGAATTTTATCTCCTCTATAAAGGGATTTTTCTTACTTTTTCAATATGGTCCAATGTTAAAGTTCAAGCGGCGAAGGTCATCGGTATAATCATGAAACCACGAAATTCAATTAAATTTAGTTTTATATTAGATCTAAATAAGCTTTGAATATATGAAAATGAAAATATTGTAAAAGTTGTTAGATTAGAAATATGAGCATCCGAGACCTGAGGGATGCTCTACCTTAAGTTTGGACCCCTTTTTTCTTTGATTTTTGAACACATTTTCAATCAATCTGGATGTGATTCACCAAGGAAAAAGCTTACCAAAACCAACGGTCGGAAACAATATCAACCTTAATTAAATGAAATAAGATCAAACATAAATTTGAAAAAAAACATGTATTTTCGGATCCAATAAAATGCTGCAGCATTACACTGTCACCAAAGACGATAAAGCAATCTGCAAGTTCACATTAAGGATGCAGAGGTGATGACATAATTTCTAAAACCTATAAAAGAAATGAAATCCTGCAGTTGGTAATTTAAATCGTTTTCCTGGGAAATGAGAAATAAAAATGTCATACTATCCCATCGCGTCTCTGGAAACCAGATTCCAAGCTGTAAAGATATCAATTCAAAAAGCTTAGAAGACAATTTTAATTCAGAACACAGTTGCTGTGAATACTGAGGATAACCACACCGTATGACGTGGCAGATGGCCGTCCTAAAACGGCGCCGATTGCCCATTGGTCTCGTTGGTTTATGTTTAGTCATTTATTTTTTATGTTTCTATGTGATTTGGCGTTCATTGTACCATTTGCGTCTAATTCTGTGCATGTCTGCTTTGTGTTTTGAAGTGAATGTTTTGGGGTTGTCCTGTTGTTGCTGCAACCGAGTGTTGTTAGAGTTCCCCTCCTTTCTGTAATAGAGTCTTGTTGAAGAGCAACTCCTTTCTTTCACATTGTTTTACTTTTTCATTAGCTGATTGCAAGGACATCTTTTTGTCTGAATACAACTCATTCAATGAAATCGCAAATACGTTTTTTTCCTTCAGACCAGATGCTCTAACTATTGTACTCTTGCATACAGCTCCTTCCAAGAGAGTCAAAAGCCCTGTTCGTGGACAAGATGATGTAGCACTAGCAAACACGATGCAGGTTGTTATTAAAAGGCCCCTTAGCACTCGTTTAGTACATTTTGTTTCGAAAAAGATGTTTCATAATTTCATTTGTTATCTTAATGTTGTAGCAATTGCAAATTATATCTGTATTATATTATCAAACCGATTCAAATAAACACACGGAGAGAATTATCTTGGGTGTATTCTCATCTGATGAATTCATAAAAAGATTGAATGTACTATTTAGCTTAGGAGTTTATCAATCAAAGATGTTATAATTGAGAATTTAATTATAACATTCAAAACTTAGTTCGCAATATCAACATTTTTCGAATTAATATCAATTCTCTGTAAAGACCAAAATATTTTGGAAATAGCACTGCATGTAATTTTATTATTTCCTATATAATTGGTATGTATAATGCACTAAATACAAAATTATACCTTTTTTGAAAATAACAGTTTCGGTTCCCATGGAAACGAGGTATGTCTATTGATAGCACTGAAACAATGATCAAATAAGTCATCTTTGGATATCAAATTGCCATGTAAAACATTCTCTGTGCTAATTCGTATTGATTGAATGGCTATCATCATCTCCAAAACAAGACATACCTGATATGTACATCAAAATGTACATCGAGACAATCACCGAATTTGACAGGTGTCCATGGAACTGTTGCGACGGGAGTGCATGCAATCAGGAGACGCTGACTCTCCCTGGGCACCTGGTCTCACTTCGGAATGTTGTTAATTCCGGGGTTCACAACCGTTACGATGGGAATTCTCACGATTTGGCATTGCCTTCTCGACATTGAGATGAATATCTGTTAGGTACTGCATGGATGTCTATTTCAATAAGCCGAATCCTATCAAATCAAAATCAGTCAAAAATTGGCATCAAAAGAGTCCAATATTTACAATCTTTAAATGAAAATAGCACAAAATGTCAAGCTGATACACCTACTTGTAATACCACCATTGTTGTCAGAACAGAATATATTTTATCTGATAAATAGAATCACTTCAAAAGCCTGAGTGGGATCTTTTTTGTTTTCCTATATTTTATGGTCAAAAATGGTTGCTATGGCAATTAACTTTTCATTTAATGCATGAAGAATACATCTTTTCAAATTGATTTTTAGCATAGTTTAATGACTTAACTAACTAAAATGCTTAAGCTTTATGTAGGGACAATAGAAGAAATAATTCTTTGTTGGAGCACTTTCAGAACTTGTCAAGGTCATTGACTCTGAGTTCAAGGTCAATTCAAAATTTTGGGTTCTAATTTCATCGAAATTTGCATTTTTGTTGTGACATATTGTTCCTCATTTTAGACTTTACTGTTATATATTTGTATAAAAATAGCAATCCAAGGAATGCTTGTGTCGCCTGCGAAGCGGATTTGTTTAAGTAGGTCAAATATCAAAGGCAAGGTCACTAGGTCAAAAATTAAAGAATGTTTAGAAAGCTCATTTCAAAAGGAATACAAATGTGAAATATCAAAGCCCTACCACTTACCAATCAAAAGATATAGCCAATCTTAGATTTTTTTGAAAAGTAGGTCAAATATCTAGGTCAAGGTCACGAGGTTAAAAATTATGGTATGTGTAGAAATGCCTTGTTACAAGGAATACACATGTGAAATATCAAAGCCCTATCACTAACCAATCAAAAGATATAGCCAATCTTAGATTTTTTGAAAAGTAAGTCAAATATCTAGGTCAAGGTCACGAGGTCAAGAATTATGATATGTGTAGAAATGCCTTGTCACAAGGAATACACATGTGAAATATCAAAGCCCTATCACCTACCAATCAAAAGATATAGCCAATCTTAGATTTTTTGAAAAGTAGGTCAAATATCTAGGTCAAGGTCACGATGTAAAAAATGATGTTATGTGTAGCAAGGTCTTGTTACAAGGAATACACATGTGAAATATCAAAGCCCTATCACTTACCAGTCAAAAGATATAGCCAATATTAGATTTTTTGAAAAGTAGGTCAAATATCTAGGTCAAGGTCACGAGGTCAAAAATTTTGGTATGTGTAGAAAGGTCTTGTTACAAGGAATACACATGTGAAATATCAAAGCCCTATCACTTACCAATCAAAAGTTATGGGGTGTGACACCCAAGTGTGACAGACAGACGGACAGACAGACGGACGGACGGACAACGGACAAAGTGATTCCTAAATGTCGCTGTGCTTCGCAGGCGACACAAAAATGCTTCTTCCTAAAACTAAGACCAGTAGGAGGTAAAAACTATTACAAATTCTTAGTGCAGAACATTTCTCCTAAAAATAAGCTTCTAAAATTATTGATCATCTTATATCTTTATAATTTGTATGTATCACATACACAAATGTACTAGTTACAAATCAAAGATTTCATAGATTTTGAAATTTTTGCAACAGTTACTTTGTTTTCAATAATTATAGAATATATCAAATATTACCATGCTTGTGTTTGATTTACTCAATATCACATGATTTCTGAGTTGCTGCCTCTTATATTTTTTTCATCATGTGTAACCCATTGGGAAACTAGTACCTCACAAATCCCTTGGGACAGAAGACCTTCGGTAGGCGTGTACTGAATTACAGCAATTTCATTAATTAGTTACGTTTTCGTCGCTAACCAATGTGCTGAAAACGCCCACTTTTACAATTCTCGCATCAGAATTTTATAGATATATATTTTAATTTTTCGAGAAAACCTCATGAATGTATATATTTTTTTATAAGGTCTTTTTTTGAAATATGTTTGAGTAAAATCGGACTTGAAACAAAAGTTATTAATAAAAAGATCTTTTATAACTGATTTGTTAAAATTGTTAAACGTCCTAAAATTTAATAGCATCAATTATAAACGGATAAATTTGCAGCATAGACCAGACATGTACGTTACGGGTACTCAACCCTCGTTAGTGATCATCAATCTAAAAAAAATGTAATATGGCAAAAGAGGGTGAAAATTATTATGTCAAAACTGTACCGAAAGACGTAGCAGTATGGACGGGATATGATGCAACAGGACCCACGTTTTAGAAATTTCAAGAATATTAGTACCAGAAAATTTTGAATGCGTTGAAGAGACAGACGATCAACCGAAGTTGATCTAACTTGGCTACATGTGCCCTCGAGGACTCATGATCCACTAGCAGTGACACTCACCAAGTAGTTCAATTGTTAAACGTCTTAAAATTCAATAGCATAATTTATAAACGGATAAATGTGCAACATGGACCAGACATGCACATTGTTAAAGTGTTAAATTGTTAAAAGTTGTTGATTTTATCTCTTAGTTTTAAATCCATGTATCATAGTCGTGTTTGGTATCAAATGATTCAGAATTAAGTGCTGAAAATGAATTTTAACAGAAAATGCAATAAAATATTGAAATGAAGATCTGTAAATTGTATGTTCGGTTTGTCGGTACTTCAAAGACTTGACTATTCGTCACCTCATCCAAACAACGGGATATACCATCACCAGACGAGAGAATTGGACAAACAAGCAAACAAGACAAGCAAACAAACAAGACAAACAAACAAACAAACAAAAAGACAAGACAAGACAAACAAACAAAACAAGACAAACAAACAAAACAAGACAAACAAACAAACTAGCAAACAAATAAGAAACAAGACAAACAAACAAACAAGATAAACAAGCAAGCAAAACAACAAGATACCATTAAAACACATTTTACTTTATTATACCTCTACTGATTTTTCTTATATAAAAAGAGACTCATTAAATTTAACTAAGTCCCTGAAAATCGCCTATTAAAACTATTTCCCTGGAAAGAGGTGCGTTAGTTGAGAAGACTAATTCCCTAGAGAGTTAGTTTCAAAATGGGGCGGAGCTTCTTTGGGGGTGTTGTGCGCACGTAATCCAGGATAACCACACCATTTGCTACTTGCGTGACAGATGGCCGTCCAAAGGCGGCACCGGTTACCCATTGGTCTCGTCGGTTTATGTGTAGTTTTTTTCCGTTTGATGTTTACATGTCGTGTGTCTCTTTTCCGTCTCGTGCTGTACTCGTCTTTTGTGTTTTTGCATCGGGTGTTTTAGTGTTTTACTGTTGATGCTGCAACGGGATCTTGTTGGAGATCTCCTCCCTTCTTTTTTTTTCAGTATCAGCCAATCAGCGCCGTTGAAGGTTGATCGAATGACGCTATTAATACGCGAGTAGAGTAATCCGCCTCCTATCCGCCTTGCACATAAATTAATCCGCATCAAAATAAAACAATCAAAAATTAAACATGTATGAGTATGATAAATGATGTTTTTGTTTATCTTATGATCAAAAATTAATATTTTCCGTTACTCGGTCATTCAGTCGAGATGGCAAAGCAAAATCAGTAGAATTTCCATTGGAACAATGTGAACCTAAGAGATATGTTTGTTTCAGTATAATATCTGTTTCGGTGTACCTAAGAGACATGTTTGTTTCAGTATAATGTTTGTTTCGGTATAATAAAACAGTTAAAGTATACCATTGAGGGAGTTAGCACGATTCTGGTTCCCCTCTCAGGAACCAGAACCGTGCAAACTCCCTCAAAGGTATACTTTAACTGTATATAATGTCAGTTAAGGATATATTTAAACACAATAAACCTTTGTTTTGAAAATATTTTAAAATATTGGAATCATTTAAACGCAGATAAATTTACAGCATGGGCCAGACATGTACGCTTAGGTTATTTAACCCTCGTCAGTGATCATCAATCTAAACACGAAATACGGCAAAAATGTGTGAAAATTATGTTCAAAATATACCGACAAACATAGCAAGTTGGCTCGGATATGATAAACTACAAATTGCACAAATTAGATTTCACAAATGATAACAAGAGGACGCTACTTAAATGTATTTTTGCTGTGTCTGAAAATCATTTTGAATGGAAGCATCACTGATGAGGATTTAACATCGGAAACACGTGTCTGGTGCATAAGAAATTCGTTTGAAATTTTCTTCCAGAAGGTATAGAGTTGGAACACTTCCGTAAGTTATATAAGAAAAAGGAAACCAATGGCCTATACTATAGGCAGGTGCAGGCGGCATGTAAAACGGATTTAAAAAAAAGTCTCACCGAAACATTGTCTTGTTTGTTTGTTTGTCCCATTTTTTCCCATGATGGTATATTCCGTTGTTGTGATGAGGTGACGAATATACAGGGATATGGTTATTATCCATATTTGTCATTAGACCAAGCAAACAGATAAGGTATCAAAGAAATTAAATGCGGAAGGGTTACACCGCTATACCTTTTTGAAGAAAATTTAAACCAATTTATTATGCACCAGACACGTGTTTCGAATACTAAATTCTCATCAGTGATGCTTTCAGCAAAAGTGCTTTTTATAAGCCGCCCAAATTAATTCAAAAGCGCCCTCTGGATTTATGTTTAGAATTTAAATTTGTGTATTAACTTTACAGAGAGGACGCGGTTCCAAATTTCCTGTTGGGACGATTTAGTAGCATATCCAAACGACCTCATAGCAAGGAAAAAATATCTCTCGAAAAGATCCTTATTCATATGATTAGTGATAGATTTATCAACGACAGAATGATGCCTGTCGGTCAATAAAAATGGAATGAAAATTCCACGGCTAAGTGCACAATATAACACTTTCAAATTGTGAATTAATTTGCTGCTTGGGATTTAAGTTTGAACACATTTTGACTTAATCGGTGTATGATTCAAACAGGGAAAAAGCTTACATCTATCGATAGTAGAGGTCGAAAACAATATCAACCTAAATGAAATTAAATAAGATCAAACATAGATTTGAAAAAACAAACAATGTATTTTAGCATTCATTAAAATGCTGCAGCATTACACTGTCACCAAAGACGATAAAGCAGTCCGCAAGTTCACATTAAGGATCCAGAATGGATACTAAATTACGTAATTTCTAAAAAGAAATGAAATCCTGCAGTTGGTAATTTAAATCATTTTCCTAGGAAATAAGTAATAAAAATTTCATATTATCTCATCACTTCTCTGGAAACCAGATTCCAAACTGTAAAGATATCAATTCACAAAGCTATTAGAACATTTTTATTCAGAACATTGTCGCTGTGAATGCTGTAATAGAGTCTTATTGAAGATCAACTCCTTTCTTTCACATTGTCTCACTTTTTCGTAAGGCGATTGCAAGGACATATTTTCTTCCACATGCAACTTATTCATTGAAATGGCAAATACGTTTTCTTCCTTCCGAACAGATGTTCTAACCATTGTACGTTTTTGCATGCAGCTCCTTCCAAGGGAATAAAATGCCTGTTCGTGCATAAAATGATGATGTACTCAGTTAGTAAACACGATGCAGCGAGTTATTAAAAGGCCCCTTAGCACTCATTTGGTACATTTTCTTACGAAAATGATGTTTCGTTATTTCATTTGTTATCTTAATGTTTTAGCAATTGCATTTTTTTTCATTATATTATCAAACCTATTCAAAAAAGCACACGGAGAGAATTATCTTGGGTGTATTCTCATTTGATGAATACATAAAAAGATTGAATGTATTACTTAGCTTAGGAGTTTATTGATCAAAGATGTTGTAATTGAGAATTTCATCATAACATGCGAGGAAGAAAATGTATTTGAACATATATAATACAGAACACTACAGCTAGTTAACTTTCTAACTCTATCCTGCAAGTAATTCGTTCACCAGTCAACCAAGTACATGTGGCAAATGGCCGTCTAAAGTCGGCACCGTTTGCCCATTGGTCTCGTCGGTTTATGTGTAGTCTTTTGTGTTTGACATTTACATGGCGTATGTCATTTTTCCGTCTCATACTATGCTCGTCTTTTTTGTTTTTGCATCGGGTTTTTTTTTTGGTGTTTTGCTGTTGGTGTTGCAACAGGGTCTTCTTTGAGATCCCATCCCTTTTTAAGAATGCGCTGGTACAAGGCTGTAGTTTGTTCCAGTACCAAACCAAGTGTCCGTCTGGTGACAGAAGGATCATATCCACGAAATGAAAGGCGTTTGATGATTCTAACACAATTTCCATGGTAATTCTCTTTACTTTGATCCTTCTTATTTTGTTAATTATGTACCCATGAAATACAGGTTGTGAAATGCCTAATGTAATATAGTTTGATGTTTGTATAGGTCCGAACATAAAAAAGATGTTGACAATATTTTTTTGTAAATTTCCAGAAAGTCTTCACTAGCTTGTGAAAGCGAAAACCTTGACCTAAGGGTTTATTCGTAACTTGTAAATTTCTATTATGAAAAACCAAAACTTTGAGAAAAATAAAAACATATATAATCTTAATTACCTCTCTTTTTGAATTTTTGTTTTAAATTTGTTTAGATTTCTTTTAATGAGCCGAATCCTATCAAATCAAAATCAGGCGAAAATTGACATAAAATACAGTCAAAATTGAGGCCTTTTTTGTCCAATATTTTTAAGCAAAAACAACACAAAATGATAACACCATCACTGTTAACAAAATACATTTTACCTAATAGATAAAATCACTGAAAAAATAGGCAACATTTCATTTGATGCATGAAGACTACAAATTGATTTTGAGCATCGTTAAATTACTTAAACTGCTTAAGCTTTATGTAGGGACAACAGAGGAAATTGTCCTTTGTTTGAGCACCCCCAAAATCTGTCAAAGTCATTGATTTTTAGTTCAAGGTCAATTCAAAATAAAGTTTCCAATTTCACTCAAACTTTCATTTTTGTTGTTACAAATTGTTCCTGATCTTAGATTTGACTGTCATATATTTGTATCAAAAATATCTGTTTCTCAAATTAGGGCCCAAAGGAGAAAAAAAACATTACAATTGTTAAACGTCTTCAAATTCAATAGCATCATATAAGAACTGATAAATTTACAGCATTGACCAGACATGCACGTTTCGGGTACTTAATCCTCGTCAGTGATCCTCAAATCTAAACAATGTAATATGCCGAACAAGTATGAAAGTTACTTTGTCGAAAAAGGGTACCGAAAGACGTAGCAGGATGGTTGGGATATGATGTAACAGGACCCACGTTTTAGAAATTTCAAGACATTTTGATAACAGAAATTTTAGAATGCGTTGAAGAAACGACCAACCGAAATTGATCGAGCTTGGCTACATATGCCCTCGGGGACTCCTGGTCCACCAGCAGTAACACTCGCCAAGTGGTATAAATGTTTAACGTCTTCAAATTTAATAGCATTATTTAAGAACAGATAAATTGGCAGCATGGATCAGACATGCACGTTTCGGGTACTTAACCCTCGTCAGTGATCCTCAAATCTAAACAATGTAATATGCCGAACAAGTATGAAAGTTACTATGTCGAAAAAGGGTTGGACCTGCAGGACCCATTTTTTAGAAATTTCAAGAAATTTTGATAACAGAAATTTTCGAATGCGTTGAAGAGACGATCAACCGAAGTTAATCGATCTTGGCTTCATGTGCCCTCGGGGACTTCTGGTCCACCAGCAGTGACACTCACCAAGTGGTACAAATGTTAAACGTCTTCAAATTCAATAGCATCATTTAAGAACTGATAAATTTGCAGCATGGACCAGACATGCACGTTTCGGTAC
Organism: Pinctada fucata; assembly: GCA_028142955.1. NCBI lineage: Eukaryota > Metazoa > Mollusca > Bivalvia > Pterioida > Pteriidae > Pinctada > Pinctada fucata. The sequence goes on along the minus strand of AP027112.1, from coordinate 32,815,264 downwards.
TTAACCCTCGTCAGTGGTCCTCAATCTAAACAAAGTAATATTGCCAAAGAGTGTGAAAATTATTATGTCCAAACATTTACCGAAAGATGTAGCAGGATTGGTGGTATATGATGCTGCAAGACCCACATTTTAGAAATTTAAAGAAATTTTGATAACAGAAATTATCGAATGCGTTGATGAGACGATCGACCGAAGTTGAGCGAACTTGGCTACATGTGCCCTTTGGGACTCCTGGTGACACTCCCCAAGTGGTTCAAATGTTAAACGTCTTCAAATTCAATAGCATCATTTAAGAGCTGATAAATTTGCAGCATGGACCAGGCATGCACGTTTCGGGGACTTAACCCTCGTCAGTGATCCTCAAGCAGTCTACGTTTAGAACATTTCTTCTAATAATAAACTCCTAACAAAAATCATGATCATCATATTATATTGTTTAGTTTATATGTAGGACAAACAAGCTACAAATTATAAATTTTGCAATGAATAGCGAATATATCCAATATCAATATGTATTTGTTTGTTTACTCATTATCACATGATTTCTGAGTTACTGCCTCCAAATTTTTGAAAAATCACAGAATTCTGTTAAAGTTTGAGAATCGCAGTAAAGATTACCTTGACATTAATCATGTGACCTTGAAAATTTTCAATGTGACATGTACCCGAAACATGCATGTCTGGTCCATGCTGTAAATTTTTCAGGTTTTAAATGATGCTATTGAATTTAAGGACATTTAACATTTGAAACTAATGATTCTATTTTAAACGCACTGATAAAAAACTGCTTCAAAATATAAACGGGACAACAACTTATTTTCCAGTCAATTAATCTATGTGTGATACACATGTAGTATTGAACTGTCACCATGATCACCGTGGCGTATCACGTGATGTGCAGATAATCTCTAACAAGGGAATCCCCTTCGATTAAACAAGGTAAATACTGTCTAAATCTACTTTATATGAAAATAGTTTACGCCTATCATATGAGCATCATTATTAATAATATGATAGTAATCTTTTCTGGTCAAGAATAGAGGAATATTTCGAGAACACTTAAACAGAAATTTTTCTATTTTGTTTGCATGCTATGATATCGTGCACGTAAATAAACAAAACTTTCTGTTCAAGAGTTCTCTAGGCATACCTCTATTCTTGAGCAGAATAGATAACCATCATATAATTTATAACGATGATCATATGATAGACCAAGAATAAATTCATATAATGTAGATATAGACAGCATTTACCTTGTTAATCGAAGGGTATTCCCATGCAAGAGATTATTTTCATATCACGTGATACGCTACGGTGATGATGGTAACTTTTTTATAAAAACTTTTGAATAAAATTTTGAAGAGGTCCAACTCAAATTTTAACATTTTCTTACAATTCGATGATTGTGCTTAAAAGATGATTGGCATGAGAAATCGAGTTGAGCTACATGTATTTCTAAATTTTCGCCCTTACAATTGAGCGAAATCATGTAAAATTAGAGGTTTTTTCGGTCTAAATTTGGGCCTCTTCAGAACAGGTATTTGCCTACATTTTGAGCTTATTGACAGAAAGAATAGCGGGTGCAAGGATACTTCTTGAGTAGTATCTATACCATGAAAGATATGAAAAAAAAATAAAGGAAATTTCAGTTAACTACAATACCTGTTACCATGGAATCGAACCTTGTGAAAATGCCCTCCTGATTGTTGAAATGTCAAACATGGTTTTCATTGCAACGACAGGTTTATTTGTGAAAAAGAAATTAATTTTTCTGTGTACATCATATACACTTTCCGTACTAAAAGACTCTTAAGTTGGTGACATGTCATTTCTACGTGCTATTGAAATTCCTTTTGTCCTTGCAGAGAATTGTTATTAAATAGAGAGTGTTTGAGTTTAAACATCGTCTTATTTTTCTTTGATCCTTGAAAACGTTTTCAATCAATCGGTATAGGGTTTAAAAAGGGAATTAGCTAATCAAAACTAACGGTCGAAGAGAATATAAAACTAAAGTTGTTGTAAATGAAATAAAATGAAACATAAATTTGACATAAACATGCATTTTACGAGGGCTGATTGATATGTTGTGAGCCTCGATTTACTGGGTTGCTTCATCAGAATATCATCTATTTCAAAAACTGAAAGCAGCTATTTCTTGCACCTTCTTTCAGTCATATAATGACATCATACTTGCAGTGGATTCCTTTTTGACAGTCAATATAATGAATTCTTGCAAAGTGATAATGAGGCCCTTAAAGTGTATAAATATCGAAGGGAATTATGCAGACAAATAATGCAAAATGTCTGATAAAAGAATCCTTAGATACGAGGCTCACAGCATATCAATCAGCTCCTGCAGCATGAATTGTCACGAAGACGATATGATATCTCGTAAGGTTCCAGAAGCGATATTAGATTACATCATTTTCACAACCTATTAAAGAAATGAAATTCTGCAGTTGGTAATTTAAATCGTATTTGAAAGAAATATTAGAATTTCAGATTATCTAATTCCGTCTCCGGAAACCATATTTTATATTGTAAATGTATCCAAAACCTTTGGGGAAAATTTAAATCAAGAACATAGTTTCCGATAGTGTGAAAAGATGTTTCCACCTTGTTGCAAATTAGAAGGAAGATTTACGATTACTGCATAAAGTACATTCATGCGGAGTTTTCGACGTTTATGTGATAGAAAGAAAATGAGATTTTTTTCTTCCTCATTAAATTTCACTTATAAATAATAATGCACAACGTAATTATTCAAAAACAAATGATTGATTAAAGGATTTGTTAAAAAAGGTAAGATAGGATTAAAAGAAAAGAAAGGAGGGGATCTCCAACAACACCTAGTTGCAGCACCAACATCAACACCCCAAAACACCCACTTTAAAAACACAAAGAAACACAGAGGGAGAGAAGCAAATAGTACAAGGAACGCCAATCCACAGAGAAATATCAAACATAAATGACTACATGTACACATAAACCAACGAGACCAGTGGGCAATCGGTGTCGACTAAGGACGGCCATCTGCCACGTCAGTAGCAGACGATGTATTATCCTGGATTACGTGCGCACAACCCTATCATTTTCCCGATTACCCAGACGTCTTCAAGAACGTACAATTGTGGTGTAAAACAACCTCATAGAGAGTGTTACATACAATATTCCAGCTCAAATGAGGCAATACTCTTCTCATAAATGACCTACGCTGCAATCCTCGAGGATTCTCGAATGTAATATCATCGGTATTTGTCGGTTAATAATGAAAAATGTATGTAGATTATAACCAGAAGTACTCCATTATGTTTGCGGATCCTTACTCCACCTTATTGAAGAGGAATAATTTACCAAAATTCTTGAAATCTCTTAAACGTGGGTCCTGTAGCATCATATCCTACCTACCCTACTTCGTCTTTCGGTATAGTTTTGGCCATAATATTTTTTACACTCTTTTGACATATTACAATGTTAAGATTGAGGATCACTGACGAGGGTTGAGTAACCGAAACGTGCATGCCTGGTCAATGCTGCAAATTTTTATGTTTATAAATGGTGCTATTGGATTTGAAGACGTTCAACATTTATTTTCTCTTTCCAGTCTTCCTTTTCAAATGTGTCCATATTGATCATGTGTCTATGTAATTTCATGACTGATGGGAGAGAACCTTTCAGAAAATGTGCGATGGTAAAGCGAAGTATTTTATTACTGTGGCCTAGTAGTGATTTTTGAGGAAAGCATAAACTGAGTTGAGATAACTTTTTCTGAAACTGATTTACAATTCCCATCATCTTTGTCTAGACGTCTTTATGTCTTTGTATAAGCGGATCATTACTCGTGGAATTTGACAGGATCACAATATCCCCATGATAGATTTTTTTATTTTTTGCATTTTCAATATATTTTTTTTCAGTGCAGATGTTTTTGATAGTTTACACATAAAGAAAGGATAGAAGCGAAAAAATGTTTTATTTTAACGATTGAGAATATCATATCTAAAATATGTTTCACTCTTGAAATTGAATTACATTTGTCGCAAAAAATATTGTTCAACTTCAATTTTTGTGTTTAATATTTAGAATAAAAACGATAATATCAATGGCATGCTATTTCCAAAATATTTTGGTCCTTACAGAGAATTGATATTAAAATCAAATCATTACCGTTTAACATTTATTCATGCACTTGTACCTTTTACTTTATTATCAAATCAAGCTGTATTTTGGACTGATGCTCGTAAATATACATAATATTATGACAAAAACGTTGATTATTTTCAGGCTTGCTTTTTGAAATTTATTGATTGGTAGAAAAAGGGCTAAATGTACTTGAAGCATTACTTGTATCAATTTAATCTTTCCGTACATCGTTCATGCTAGTTTACATGAAATGATTGTAGAATTATTGTCATTAGGCCTAATATCTTTCTTAATTTGTTCCCATTCTCAAATTTGTATGTAATCTAAGCCATGCAGTACGGCATATTCGCTTATGCTTTATTATCAACTTCGATATCAAATAATAGAATTATCATTTGAAATACATCAATTGCTTCTTCTTACATGACATTAGTTTCATGCGGTCAATTAAAAAGTACAATTTTCTCGGCCAAACGTACATTGTACGTACATATGGTAATTCTTTAGTGCTTTCTCTTGAATTGAACGTAACATTTGCATTATTTCCCTAACATTCCCATTGTCTTCTCGTGTAAGAATAGATCAATAACAAATCCATGCATATCAATGTAGGAATTTTGTGTTTGAGTCGGTCACTTCTCCTCATTTCCTTTTATCTCCATCATCATAGTACAAAAATCATATTGATGGTGATTCAAAACGAAATGCTGGGTAAAAATTTTGATTAATAAAATTATTATTCTACTTAAATTAATTTTCATTTTCCTGTAAGATTATTGTGGAGAACGAGTACGCAGAATTATTAAAATATGACTTCATGTTGCCAAGTGCTAAGAAAGCTTCGCTTCCGAAATGTCAGGTATGATTTGGTAGGCCTTACTTTCTTACTGTATCAAAGGACCTATTGTGGAGAACGAGTGAGCAGAATTCTTAAAATATGACTTCATGTTACCAAGTGCTAAGAAAGCTTCGCTTCGCTTCGGTAATTGTTATTTGCGAAAGTTTCGCGATATTACGCGTAAGTTTCTCCTTATAAAGCAGACGTTTCGCACTATAACGCGAAAAAGTAAATTTCTTATCTACCACTTGAGCTCAATAGACTTTGGTAGCTAATAGCCATTAGAACATGGTTTTTAGGTTTCAAAAATATTATAAGATTAAGTTTGATTGTGCGAAAAAAAGGGGAGGGGGTCCAGGGTTGTTGGAGGTTCCTACAATATTTCCATTTATACCCAGGACCAACAGGGAACTTGGACGAGTGCGTGATCCATGGCGGATCTAGATATGTTACTGAAAGGGATTAGGGGTTTAGGCTTATGAATCTGAACAAAAATAAGATGTAAAGACGGGTAAAAGCAACATAAGAATACTTATAGATAAAAAACCATGAGTAACATGCCTTTGGTAACGATTCTTGGGTCAATTCGTTCCCCCCTTTGGACACATCCCTCTCAAAAATATCTGTTCCCCTTTAAAATTCGGATAAATGTTATTGCTTCTTATTTTTAATTTTTGCTCATTTACTAAACATGCTAAATTGGAACCTCCTCTCCACTCCTCATGCCACGGATTTGCACATTTTATCGTAAACTGAGAAGGATTTGAATTCCTTTTCATAGCGAAAAATAGCAGAATTATGAAAAGATACAAAGCCCTCATGGCGAGTGCACTTTACAACAGTAGAATAGCTTGTTCAGAAAGTGGACTCAAAATTCATGAATTTAATGAGTTAAAGAAGATTTAAGATTTAAGAATGAGTGAGAGATATATTACCTGGATTTGCCATGCTTGGTTTACGATTCTAGGGTTCATGAATGGGGGTCATGTACTTGATAACCATATACAATTACCTTTGTAATATAAAATGCTATTTTGACACGGCCAAATTTTCATTAACATTTGCAAAAATAATATTCTGCCATCAAATATACAAAATTGTGAAATAATTTGGCTACCGAACGAGTGCACAACCTGTCTTTTATGGTGCTATGATAAACAAAATAAAAAGGATCAAAGGTAGGCAGCATAACCATCGAAAATGCCTCAGAATCATCAAACGCCTTTTATACCGTGGATATGATCCTAATGTCACCAGACGGACACTAGGCTTGGTACTTGACCAATCTACAGTCTTGTACAAGCGCATCCTTGAGACTTGCACTCTGACTGACTGTGACGACGGGACCCCATGACGGGCCCTGTCCAAACCTCTTTAGAGAAGACAGGGCCCCGACCACCTGTCCTCTCTGAATGTCAGTCGGACTCCTCGAGTGATTACATACATGAGCTCGCTACAGCCGGCAGAGCACGGACTGTTTTAAGCATGCCCTCTTTTTATTTCCATTTACATATTCATCTGTATCTCTGGGGCCTCTGCGTTTCGCGGTCTTTGTTTGTGTGATGTCATCTTACAATGAGGAGGTTGTTTTACACCACAATTGTACGTTCTTCGAGACCTCTGGGTAATTGGAGAAGTGAGAGGGTTGTGCGAACGTAATCCAGGATAACCATACCATTTGCTACTTGCGTGACAAATGGCCGTCCAAAGTCGGCACCGGTTGCCCATTGGCCTCGTCGGTTTATGTGTAATCTTTTGTGTTCGATGCTTACATGTCGTGTGTCTCTTTTCCGTCTCGTGCTGTACTCGTCTTTTGTGTTTTTGCATCGGGTGTTTTGGTGTTTTACTGTTGATGCTGCAACGGAGTCTTGTTGGAGATCTCCCCCCTTCTTTTAATGTTGACGATTGAAATATTTGACGAAAAGCGTGTACTTGTTTATGTATACGTCAGAGTTTATCGAATAGCGGTATTCCATTGGTTGAGAAGGCTATCACGAGACAGGGTGTAGTATATATAGATACGCAAATTGAAAGTGGTCAACTTCCATACACGGCATAATCTCCTACCTGTTTTATGCATGCGTCTATTCATATCATATGTGGCTATAGCTGTTATTCATGAGGAAATCGTGGAACGATATACCCCTCAGAGTTAAATGTGTAGAGGAAGACATCAATTCAGAACATTACAGATTCAGTACGAGAGGAAGCATATATGTCTTCAAGGCTTCCCTGATCTTCAATCAAATTTTAGACAGATTTTATTCTTCAGAAAATTACAAAGTGATCTAAGAAGTAACGCTGAACAAGAATCACTTTTATCATATTTTGGTATACGAGAAAAAATAGTTTTCTAATTGATTATTAATGTAACTCTTTTCGATTGATACTTTTTTAAAGTATCAGTCTGTATTTATATATTTATTTATTTCTTATCTTTTAATTTGAATATTGAATAAAAAATCGTTTACTACTGTTAGATAAGCACTTTCTTTTTTGGGCAAACCTTTCAAATTCTTTTCAACATCAAATTTTAAGGAAAGAAACGAGGGGATAGCCACTCAGACTCGGTTGCTTCACCAACAGCAAAGCAAATTTGAATATTTCTGTTACAAAATTTCTTGAAATTTCTAGAACGTGTGTCCTGCACCATCATATCCCACCCATCCTGCTTCGTCTTTCGGTACATTTTTGGATATAATTATTTTAAGACTTTTTGGCTATATTTCATTGTGTAGATTGAGGATCACTGACGAGGGTTAAGTACTCGAAACGTGCATGTCTGATCCATGCTGCAAATGTATCTGTACTTAAATGATGCTATTGAATTTGAAGACGTTTAACACCAAAACAGCTGAGTAGACAAGCACAGAAAGAGACGTAAGATGAGAGATAGGGAAATAAGTCATTTGAAATGTAATTTACACTTTTATGAAATTTAGACATCCGTAGACTTTTATTCTAGAGTCTATTCAATACATATAAGAATGCAGTTGTCAATGTAAGAAAAGGGAAGGCTTATTCCTTGGAGCTTAACGTCTTGAAATGTAGGAAGTAGAAACAGATGTCGGTGCAAGACATTGCAGATACAGAACAATAGCAGGCATCGATGTCTTCTTGGTTTCCTGAAAATCAAGTTAATTAAAATTATATTTCATATTCTAGTATACTTCAAAGGAACACATTCTATTACTAATCTAAATGGAATCCACTTCCATTCAGACTTATTCCTTTTTAGAGATTATTAATCCTAAAGAACTTAGCTGAATTATTTTCTTTTGAAATGTCTTCAGGAACCGGTTTCTCATTTTTCTCGTCGGTTTATGTAGGGTCTTTTGTGTTTCATGTTTCTACGGTGTGAGTTGATTTTCCTTGTCCCTTTTACGTCTCTTTCTGTGAGTGTCTGCTCCGTTTTTGCATTGGGTGTTTTGGAGTTTTGCTGTGGGTGCTGCAACCGAGTGTTGTTGGAGATCCCCTCCTTTCTTTTGGTGTGCTGATTCTGATAAAAAGCCATTGGATTGCAATATTTCAAATGCAGCTTCATGTCTTTGATTTAAACTATGAAAGATTGACTTGACTGTTTACTTATAGAAGGGTGCTCTTCGATTGCAAAATAAGATATTTGAGATTAAGAATCTCAAAGATATGTGCGATAAGTTCTTTTTCCCTTAGATGTCTTAAATAAGATGGAGGAAGAAAGAGAGATTTACATAGTAATGATGCAAGTCGTGTTTAAACTTTTAACCTTTTGTTGAATTCTGTTTTGATCCTTTGTAAGTGACTTCCTAATGAAGGAACCAAGCCTGTAAAATAATACAATCGTAGAAACTCTTTAAATCTATTCATCTCAGTACAAAGCTCCTGTTCATTTGCACGGTCATTGCTGTAGACGTAAAAGAGGCGCAAAGACATACAGGAAGAAGATGATTGCATCGTAGAATAAGGAGGATTTCTTAGGAGAACGTGTCAGTGATCACAAAGAGGATCAAAACGAACAATGTATACATGTACAACTAAAAATCGGAAGTTGTCCATCTCTTTACGCTCTTGAAGAAAAACTTCAAACCAATTTCAAAGTGTTTCGGATAGTTAATCCTCATCTGTTTCAGTGGTACATATTTACTAAATGCCGAAGTAATTTTCAGACACAGCCAAGTGTACTTTAAAAGTGTCCTCTACTTTTATTTTTGAATTTCAATTTATGCATATTGCCAGGAGCACGCGGCTTATCATTTTCTGGAGAGTCGATCAGTTTCAAATGTACGGATTTTGTCCTGAGAGCTAGGCGTCTTTCAGATAAGCTTCTCAGTCAGGGATATGTTTGTGTCCGACTAACATCGTCACTGAGGAAATTCTACGGTCGATATGGGGAACTCGCCATACACTATGATGTTCCACTCTCGAGAATGGTGGATGATATTCTGTCATAGACCATTTGAACCATCCAACCAAAGATTTTACTCTATGTCTTCCGAAATGGAAGTTACCGGATGTGACAGTTTTACCGAATTGAAGCGGCGGGTATTGCATGCAAGCAGGAGATGCTTACTCTTCTTGGGCACCTGGTATCACTCTCATATTGGGAGTTCGCTTCTTTTCATGTGGTGGAGGTTTTTGTTTGTTTGTTTTGGTTTCTGTTTTATCCTGATTTTGTATGCCTTCGGTTTCTGATTTTCTGAATTATCGATTTTGTGCTGTATACAGGGATATGGTCATTATCCATATTTGTCATGTATATACAGCCAATAGTGCCTCATGTGAATGTCATGTGAGGCATAATTGGCTGTATTCTATGTCGAAAATAGCAATGGCGGGATGGCTCTAGAACGTTCAATCTCTCCTATAATTTCAAAGATAGTTTTGGATGAGATGACAAGTTTGCGAAATATCAAATGAGTTAAAGAAGATCCTGACGAAAATATCAACAACACTCATAATAGAACACCAAATTGAGCAGAGACGGACCCCTCGCAAGCTAGAGGTTGGATCAGGTGTCCAGGAGGAGTAAGCATCCCCTGTTGGCTAGCCGCACCCGCCGTCGATGTCTATGCACGAAAGTGATCACAATATATAAAATACATGCAAATAATACTTGATGTCAAATTAATAAAGAGACAACACAAAGCTTCTTTTATGTGACAGAGCTGAAAAGAAGTGACTTTTACGCTTGAAACATCCAGTCTAGGGAAACATATTAAACTTATCCACACTGCAAAAGGAAATAAGTGTTTATGATAATGAAAAAAAAACAACATACAACAAAAGCACACTAGCTGAGACAATATGACAAATCTAAAATTTCGCTTTCGGAAGAAAGGAGGGGATCTCCAACCAAACTCGGCTGCAGTACCGACAGAAAAACAAATGATGCGAAACCACAGATGACAACCACAAGATGATGTGCAAAAAATGCGACATTGAAACATAAAACATAAAAGAGTACACATAAACCAACCACACCAATGGGCAATCGGTGCCGACTTAGGAAGACCATTTGCCCACTATTCCGATTACCCAGAGGTCTCCACGAACGCACAATTAGGTGTAATATAACATCCCCACTGTAAGAGGAACATACAAACAGACAGCATGACGCAGGGGCCAATGAAACACACAGATTGATATGTAAATTGATATTAAAAAATCAGACAGCATACGTTATACCATGCTCCGCCGGGTGTAGCAAGTTCATGCGTGCGAATACACGAGGAGTGCGACTGAGAGTTTGAGAGGACAGGTGATCGGGGCCCTATCTTCTCTAAAGAGGTTTGGACAGGGCCCGTCATGGAGTCCTGTCGTCACATTCAAATATAGTGCAATTCTTAATATAGTTACTTCCCATTTGTTCAGATATCTGGTATCAGATATCAACGCATTGTGACGCAATCAAATTCTATGGAAAACAGTATGAAATTCAGGGAACCAGAGTCACATATATGACGTTTTCAAAGGAATTTAATGACGTCAAAATGCTTTTACGTCAGATACCTGCACAAATCAAACGCAGGAGTATAAAATCGGAATGACGGAATTACAATGTCTTATATATGTATACTGTAAATATGTTTGTCTGTGAAGGCCTCTAGGAAAATAACGGCAAACTAATCATGTTACCTCTTTTTGAAATAAAGAATTGAATGTTATCACATGTATTATTATTATAAAGTGACTCGCCAGTAAGCTACTTGCTAAAGGCTATCTACGGGAAAGGCTTATGGTATTTGGGGGTATGATAACAATATCGTCGAAAACCTAGAAATTATGTGCTTCCATATCCTACATATTTTTCGATATTTGATAATTGTTCTAAATGTTTCATTCAATTGAGTTAAAAAAGATCCTGACGATAATCTCAACAGCACTCACAATAGAGCACAAAATTAAACATCGACGGACCCCTAGCAAGCTAGAGGTGGGACCAGGTGCCCGGGAGGAGTAAGCATCCCCTGTTGGCTAGCCGCACCCGCCGTCGATGTTAAATAACCATGAAAATGTATGGTCCCGAACATTGCCGAAGTCGTGGTATTTAATTGTTTTGTTATCAGAATAACCGGAGGTAGAGTTTTGTACCCTTTATGCCTTAAGATGTCACTGAGGAAGTTCTATGGTCGCTACATAGAACTTATTGAACATTTCGACATTTGCCAATCAATGATGAGTAGGACATATTTGAGTACGATATCTCTAATTGACAGTCTTTTACCTATCTGGACATTGCCGAAATTGACACGTTTTTATTTGGCATTCGCGGAGAGTTAGAGGACGCTTACTCCTCCCGGGCACTTGGTCCTGTCTCTATTCAGGGGTTCGCGATTGCCTTGGTAATGGGGACTTACACAATACCATGCTTTCCTGGAACTTTGACTTCTTAAGTGTGATTGTTAATTCTTCTCTAGCATTCTTTGTGTGTTATTTTTTAAATAGAAAAAAAGTATCGGAATAAATGAAATACAGATCTTTTTTTTAATTTCTAGGGAAGGAAAATAAGATGGAAATATTTGGAATCATTCAATTTTAGCTCAAATGAACCCTCTTTCCATTTCACAGGTTTCAGCTCTTACAGAAAAAAGGGAGAAAAAGACATTACATACTTAAACTTAGACAGATTATACCTCGTTTCCTTAATTTTTCATTTCATTGATTTCAGAAATTAGGCGATAATTTATGATATCCTTAGACTTGTAATGAAGGTCTAACTGATGGGATGAATTTTCTAGGTTCTTAACTTATCCATCGTCTACAAGAATTGATAGGTCACGCGTATGTCCATTTGTTCTAGAAAAAGGTCTTTAAATATATTTCGAAAAAATCGCTACTTTTCAGCGTCAAACGAGATACATGTAGCTTTCTCGGCTCATGGGCTTTCAATTTTCATTCAAATATCTTTTCAGCATAAATAAGACCGCAATCAATATGCAATTATAGGGTCGAGTATAGTGTTAAACGTCTTCAAATTCAATAGCATCATTTAAATAGTACAAAAATAGTCCATTTAGTATTTACATGAGTAATTAAGTTATAGTATTTCCGAGTCATATGTTCATCTTTAAATTTTAATTTACGAGGTATGATTGATATGTTGCGAGCCTCGTTTTGCTGGATTTAATTTTATCAGATATTTTGCATTATTTTTCTTTTGCCACCGGTTTTCAGAACCTCAATTCCATTTTTAAAGAACTCCTTATCTTGACTGGTCAAAAGATATCCACTGTATGTATGACGTCATCATCAGACTTACATTTGGTGCCAGAAAACGCTGCTTTCAGTTTTGGGAATAGATGAAAGTTTGATGGAGCAAAATCAGGTGAATAAGGCGGATGTTCAATCAAATTAAAGCCACAGCCATGAATGGCAGCAATGGCAGTGTCAGACTTGTAAACAGGAGCATTGTCCTGATGGAACAACACGTCTTTAATTAGTGAGCTTTCCGTGGTGCATAGGTTTAATATCTTCCCGTAACTGTGTCAGAAGTGAAGCACAGTATGTGCTATAGATTGTTGTTCTTTTTAATCTATCAGCAGAATACCTTCTGCATCCCAGAAAACTGAGGATCACAACATATTAATCAGCCCTCGTAGTACCCGAACCATGATTGTCTGGTACACACTGCAAATTTATCTGTACTTAAATGATGCAATAAATTTAGAGACGCAACTTTTGAATTTTCATTTTGATTCTATTATGAGAGTAATTTACATACTTGAAAATATTATGAAATGAATTTGAAGACGGAACTTTTGTACCACCTGGTGAGTGTCCCTGCCGTTGGACCAGGAATCCCCGAGAGCACATGCAGCCAAGTCCGATCAACTTCGGTTGATCGCTTCTTTAAACGCATTCGAAAATATATCTATTTACAAATTTTCCTCAAAATTTCTGAAGAGTGGGTCTTTATTACTTCTTTCCAGCTCTGTCGCCTGAAAGAAGCTTAGTTTTGGTCGTACATCGATATTTTTGCTATTTCGAAAACTAGTCATTCCATTCAAATTTATCACCGAAATTAAAGGAGGTTAGCAGCATCCCTCCTATGCTATTTTGAACATATATTTCATTTGGATATCCTACTGAATTGACCCTACAGGAAATTTGGAGCCGTGCACTCTCTGTAAAGTAAATGTACAAATCTATATACAAAACATTCAAGACGGCGCTACTGAAATGAATTTTGGTGACTCCACTGGAAGCATCACTGATGAGAATTTAATATTCGAAACACGTGTCTGGTGCAGGAAAAACTTGTTTCAAATTGGAATTTTCTTCATGAAGGTATAGAGTTGTAACACTTCCGTATTATTGTAACGTCATAACTCTCCCATTCTGCTAAGTATATCGGTATTGTTTTTTTTTTTTGGGGGGGGGGGGGGGGGGGCTCATAACTTTCATAATCTTTAGCCATATTTCATTGTTTGGATTGAATAATACCGACGAGAGTTATGTACCTGAAATGTGCAAGTCTGGTCCATACTTCAAATTTATCTGTTCTAAAATAATGCTATGAATTTGAAGACGTCACATTCATATCATTGTTATAGAATTTAGGTCGAGACTGCTTCATTGCATGATAATTTTGATGTCACCCATTCTGCTACGACATTCGTTTTTGTTTTGTTTTTGTTTTGTTTACATAACTTTCACAGTCTTTTATCTTTTTTCATTGTTTGGATTAAGGATCACAGGAGAGTGTTAAGTACCCGAAACATGCATGTCTCGTCTATGCTACAAATTTATCTGTTCTTAAATGATGCTATAAGTTTTAAGGCGTAACATATTTAGCTAAGGTAACACCTTGCCATGCTGCAGCATACAGGTTTGGAGTTTTAAGAAATATGCGTCCATAAGGCACCTTATGACAAATATGGATAATGACCATATCCCAATATACAGCACAAAATCGATACTTCAGAAAATCTTAAACCGAAGGAATATAAAATCAGGATAAAACAGGAACAAAAGCAAACAAACAAAAACCTCCACCACATGAAAAGAAGCGAACTCCAAATAAGGGAGTGAGACCAGGTGCCCGGGAAGAGTCAGTATCTCCAGCTTGCATGCAACATCTGTTTCTTCAAATCGGTGGAATTGTAACATCCGGCTACTTCCATTTCGGACGATAAAGAACAGTCTGTGGTTAGATGGTTCGAATTGTCAACGACAGAACATCATCCACCATTCTGGACAGTGGGACATCATACATGTAGTGTATGACGAGTTCCCTGTATCGACTGTAGAACGTCATCAGTGACGATGTTAGTCGGTCACAAATGTATCCCTGACTGAGAAGCTTGTCCATGTTATCTGAAAGACGCCTGGCTCACAGAACAAAATATGTATATATGATACTTGCTCTTGCATAACGTATCAATTGAGATATGAAGACGCCATAAACAGGCGATGAAGGGATGTTACTACTCAGAAAAGGGAAGCTTGCCATGCTGAAATTGCAGACGTCACTTTTGTCATAGAGTGAGGTGTTCCTGTGACCATCAGTGTCGTTGGACAACATTATGTCCAAATAAGATGCTGAATTGTTTGTCTCTGTTTCTTTGACTTCAAGCTCCGAAGGATAGATTCTGCTAAGGTAATCTGCAAATTTCCGTTTTTTCTTTATTATTTATAGACAGCAGATCGTCTATATATATGTTAGTGAAGTTAAAGTCAGAAGATTAGTATCTTTTCCCTCCAGAGACCGTCTACGAAAGATTGAATGAATTCAGCATCTTCTTATGAGTAAAGAAAAATGTCAGCAAGGAGTGGGGCACAATTGGTTCCCATTGTCATCTTCATTTGAGATTCAATTCTGAGTTTTGAAGAATGATTTTGCATTTAAAATGTTTTGGTAAACATATGGTATGATTTTTTAAAATTTCAAGTGATTGATTGATTGATTTATTGATAGATTGATTGATTGATATTCCATGTATGTTACTGTCGTCTTGACAAAAACGTAAAAAACAATCTCACAATGAATAGCAAGTCCTCTACCTGTCTTTTTTTCTTTTTGTTTTGTTTTTGGTTTCTTTAGTGTGTTGAACTGCAAGTTGTTTTTCCATTACATGTGGACCTCGTCTTGTGAGGTATTCAGAAATGCGAAAGCAAGCAATAAAATTTCTAGGATTCTGGATGGAGGGAAAACCTTATATTTCATCTTGGAAATACGAGAGATGATGAATTCACTTTTTCTGTCTAGACAGTTTTATGTGTTCCCTAAGTGAAACGTACTTTATTTTTCCTGACAGCAAAAATGCCCCCGTGAGTCGAAAAGAATATTTATCTTTCTTGGAGTGTTTCTTTCATCCCATTAACTACCGAAATGTCTTTCTTTTATGCATAATTCGTTCATATTGAATGACAAAGACATCATGATAGAACGCAAACGACCCCGATCCGAATATAACAGATAAATTGCAATTGAATAAAACTGCATATATGTAAATAATAACAAAACAAGCTACAAAGTGTCGGATCGTTCATATCATTTCAAAAATGCATTCTCTGATTTGTGTGTTACGTCTATGTATTTATGATAGATAAGATCAAGTAGAGAACTGAAATGATCGAAATGAAGAACGAGGCAAAATTATCTATCGATTCTAATTTAAGGTGTTGTGTTTTACCTTGAGCTGGTATGGCGATGCACTTTGCTCCCTTAAAAGTGATAGGTTCACTTAGTACCAAAATCGGCCCTAAATTTTTGCGAAAAATAATTTTATGAAAATTATGATTCAGCATCCCTTATATTTATCTCAAATACCTGACGAAATAGAAAGTAATTTTTTTTCATTGTCAAAACGTCACATGCGTTAGTTATGACGTCATATTGTGACGTCATTTGCTTTCATGACGGAAAATGAAGAAAAACCGCCTTATTTTCTGCATAAATCTTTAAAATTAGTATAGGCGCCTACCCTGACCCAACATAAATTTTATGTAGATCGAAAGATAAATTGCAAATTCAACTTTTTATATGAAAATTATTTTGGGTGAGGGATGGCGCCCTACTTATTTTCATAAATTTGATTTGTTTGTTTTCTCCTCCCCCCCCGGGTTTTTTTTTTTTTTTACTTTTTCATTAAAATTGCTTACATATATAAAAGTGTGGGAACGAAGGATGAGATTACGGGAGTACTTTTATGGCCGCGACGAGGAGGAGAATGATGATGACGAGAATGACATAATAAAGAAAATGGTAAGGAAGTCAAATTGGACACCAGCAGAGGGACGAAATAGATGGCTCGATCAATACATAGTAGAAGTGAAAAATGATATTATGAACGGACTTAAAAGAGATTTTAGGATGAACATAAGACAGAAACATACTAAAATCCGCGGAGGAAGGCCGTTGGCCGAAACGTACGGAAAAATATAGTGTTTTTATGTTTATGCCAATAAAGGAAAAATAATTGGATTCTGATTTGAGGCGTTGTGTTTGACTGTCACGTATAGCTTTAAGGTAAAGTATCCCTCAGGTCAGAATTGCTGGTCATTTTTTACCTGGATGCACAATTTTTTTCTCTGCAGAATATTGTTCAGATTATCAAACTAATATGATTTGGGAAAAGAAACCTTTATAGTTACATTTTATCATCTCTAAAAAGGGATTTTTCTTATTTTTCCCATAGGGTCCAATGTTAAAGTTCAAACGGCTTAAGTTCTCGGTATAATCATGAAACCACGAATTATATTTTGTTTGTTTATCAGGTTTAACATAAGCTTTGAATATATGGAACAGAAAATATTGTCAAAGCTGTTATTTAAGGAAATATGAGCACCTGAGACATGTTGGATGCTCTACGTTAAAGCTGATCAATGTATTGAATGACTATATCGGTTACAGATTAAAGGAACTTTAGCCCTATGTCAAGATTTACATCATTATTTACATGTACATCATAATTATTTACAAGAACTACATCATAACTAACACTTCATTATCTTTCTTATATATCTTCGAGTACATTTATAACAACAAAGAATAATTATGAACTGTAGGACAAAAACATAAACAAACATGTACTAATAGCTTAGAAAAATACACGTGTGTTACATCTGTGTAATGTTCTGTAATCGTTTTCTTCTTCTGTACGATTTTTGCTCTTTATAAATATGACAAATTCGATTTCGTTTATTTCGGTCGCGAACCCCATTCAAGAGATGCTATTGAAATCGACATACATCGGCGCTGTGGTAAGAGTGTCGGGCCAGAGACCGAAAGGTTGCTTGTTCGAGCCTCACTAGGACCGCGAGTCGGCCGACACATACTCTCTTCTATGTTCTTTGTTATATAAAAAATGCTCTTGTGTATGTAGTGTATATACGTCTGCGGTGTTTACAAAAAATCAACATACATGTATAGTGAACCGTAACTATTGCAATCAAATATATCTTTAAATATTGACAATATAATTTCTAGTAACGTATTTTTAGTTTCATATTTAGAGAGAAATGTTGATGGCTGTGTTTGCACATTACTTTCGCTTGAAATACCGCTGATGTTTATTTACTCTCCGAAACACGTGAGAGGTGCAAAATGTGCAAGATTGAGTGGTTTAAAATTTTGTGATGTCGAACGTTTATTACAGCATGTGATGTATCGAGCACCTTTTAATTACAGTTTCACAGTTTTCCAAAGATTGATGTGAAATAATACTTTCTTTTCCGACTCTTTCCCAAACCTATTAATGTCAACGTTATAATACATTATCTTGTAATCAAGCTTTTTAAAAATTTCATCCAAAATTATCATTAAAATTAGAGGTTGTTAAGATCCTAGCATATCCCACCAAAAATGTTCTTTGGTCAGAGATTATTTTATTTAAAGTCAAGTTTAAAGTCATTGCCTTTATATTGTTTCAAATGGAATTGCAAAGACGGCAGAAAATCAACATTGTCAACTCTTCATATATGTATTCTTGTATCATTTTTCGTAGTATCCGCTGTTCATTTGATGTTGAACTGTTTCGTCCAATGTTGTTTGATGAAAAAGCGTGACTGATGACCATTGCTCGTTACATGTAGGATTTATTTTATCGGCAAGGGAAAACATATCTCGGTGTTTATTCATAGAACATCTTGGGTTATAAGGGTCACAAATATAACCTTGAGATTGGAGAAAATCATGTTATTATTTACAGACAGTCAATGCCACCTCTGATGTCAAAGTCTCAGATTGAGGCTCAAACAATACGACGGGCCGACATTTGTTTTCATAAACTCTCAAGTCAAACATGTAAAATGATGAATCATTTCCTGGGTTCCATCAAGGATGATAAACGATTTTTGCTGATACTTGTGACTTCAACCTACATTTACAGAAAGCGTTCTGCAAGAGGACTCCGTTGGGTGACTTTCAGATCACTTTTTAATTTGATTGGATGTTGCAATAAACCACACTTAGCCAAGTGCAGGAAGTTGTTAAGACCTATCGATTATATTGGCAGGGGAATAGGATGTGTTACACGATGCTTTTGAGTGTCAAATTTGTCTGTTGGTCGGTCAAGAGAATGCAGTATCAACTTTATAAAGGGTGACACTAATTTTGTATTGGTAAATAGCATCAAAACACTTAAAATTTCCGAAAATATATACTCTAGAAAATATTGTGGTTTATATAAATATTGTATTGTAGTAAAATCGTATTATGTAATCCGATTCTTATCCGTTGATTACAACTGAGTGCTTTTCTTTTAAATGTAATATATCCCAGGGGATAAAAGTCACCAAGTAAAACGGTGCTTCTACATTGACTTGAAATACATGTATATTCTTTAATTCTCTGAACCTAAGAAAGTTGGGGGTCTCAAACAAGACTCAGTTGCAGCACCAACAGCAACACATCAAAGCATCCCAAGTGAAAACACAGAGAAGAAAAACACATCAAAAGACACAAAAGGGACAAGGAACAGTAAACACAACATCAAACACAAATGACCACACTTAAACCAACGAGACCCATGGACAATCGTTGACGGCCATGTTCAAAATCCAAGGCATAATTACCTCAAGGTATACAGGGTAACACTGTCCGACAATACATCTTAAGTAACGCATATTTCGAATGTTGCTTTTAATACATCTACTATATGGATTTCTCACTGTAGGCATCTTCTTCGAGCATCACTGATGATACCTTTATGTAGAAATTGGCATTTGGTGCTCTGAAATATACGGTAGAACATATTTTATTATGTGAAAAAAATCTTCAACTTTGTACTCTAAATATATAGGGCCGGATGTGAGTTTTTCTTTAGTGTTATATTTAAACAAAATACCACTTCAGTCTAAAGCGTTAGCAAGATAAAGGTTTTAACATGAAATATCCATGCATAATCACTCATTACGCTTGACTTATCGCGTAGGGGAAATTGTCAGCTGCTCTGTCTTAAGCCTCCTTCACACTTTCACGGATCGGGTCATGGATAGCTACGGATCGAGAAAAAATTTACATCCATAGCTATCCGTAGCTCGATCCGGCACAAGTCTTGACAAGTCATGGCAATCCGGCATGAGACAGAAAATTTTTGAACATGTTCAAAATTTTCCACGACTCCGCTACGGATAGATTTGTCGTATCGAAGTCGTAGGGGAGTCTTAGCAACCCGTAGTGGAGTCGTGTAGCTATTCGTAGGGAAGTTGTAGTAACCTGTAGCGCATCCGTAGCAATCCGGGACCATTTTTGTGATAAAAATAGCAATACGACTCTCCTACAGATTGCTAAGACTCACCTACGGGTTGCTACGGATAGCCAAGGATTGTGTCTTATATTAACTTCAAATCTATAAGGTTTCTGTTCGTTTTTCGGTCAATATATGAGTTAATACTTCATCTATGTAATTTAAGGTAATGATATAAAGGCATGTCTGAAATCACAATACTGTTATAAAACAAGTGAGATCATCTCAATTTGACAATATTCGGTGTTTAAGTAAATAATTATGGTTTAACAATACATAGGAAATTCAAGCCAGTCCTACCATTCAGTACTAAAGTCGTAGCTATCCTTGTGCGAATCGTGGCTATCCGTACTCGAGTAATTGTAATCTCTAGCAATCCGTATCTATACGTACACGTGTCGTAGCAATCCGTATCTATCCGTATGCGTATCGCAGCAATCCGTAGCAATGTCGGGCGATATCCGTAGCAATCCTTAGCTATCCGTGACTATCCGTACTCGATTCGTATCAACCCGTAGCAATCCGTACTGGAGTCATAGGTTCATGGTTCATGGAACAGTTTGCGTCCCGACTCGCCACGGATAGCATATATGGAGCCATAGCAGAGTCGTGGCTCGATCCTTGAAAGTGTGAAGGGGGCTTTACTGTTTATAACTAGCTAAGTACACATACATTATGGGGGCGGAAAAGGGGTAACTCTCTCTCCCTCCCGCCCTCTTACATTCTCCTCCCTTCCCCTTCCCCCTCCCTTCACGCCTTTCCTCTCTTCTCCCTCCCACTTCCCTCTCTCTCCCATCCTTCTCAAATGCACCATTTCTGTTACTTAATCATTGGGTTTTGCTGGCTTAGTAAAAAGGAACCATCATACTCAACAATGATTATTTATTTTCATCACAAGTATTGCACTTAATTCTGTTCTTTTAAGACTTTAATACATATGTATCACTTTTCCTCATTTGTCTTCATACTTTTGCATTATCCATTCGCTAACTAGTGTCCAATTCGTATTGAATAAAAGGCCTACTCTTATCAAAATTAACGCAATAGACATTTTCCACAACAAAGGAGGGGATCTCCAACAACACCAGGTTGCAGCACCCACAGCAAAACCCAAAAACACTCAATGCAAAAACACGAAGCAGACAAGCACAGAAAGAGACGTATAAGGGACAACAAACGTCAACGCACAACACAGAAACATCAAACACAAAAGACTCCACATAAACCAACGAGACCAACTGGCAACCGGTGCTGACTTAGGACGGCCATCTGCCACGGAAATAGCAGAAGGTGTGGTTATCCTAGATTACGTGCGCACAACCCTCCCACTTTTCCTATTACCCAGAGGTCTCTAAGAACGTACAATTGTAATATAAAACAACCTCCTCACTGTCAGATGACCACACACAAAGAAGACTGCTAAACGCAGGGGCCCAAGCAACACAGATGAATATGTAAATGGATATCAAAAGAGGGCGTACGTAATACAGTCCGTGCTCTGCAGGCCGTAGCGAGCTCATGTATGTTATCACCCGAGGAGTCCGACTGACATTCAGATAGGACGGGTTCCAAGTTCACGTACTTTGAACTTCACACTGTTGGGTGCGATTAAAAAAGTACAATCTAAACACACAATGGACGAAATGAAACTGGATAGCTTTTAATGTATATTTCGCACACTAAAACAAATTAATTCTTCACACAAAGTATTCTAAATTCATTGGGAGAGATTCAACATTTTGCTTATGTGACATAAGTCCCTTCGAAGTGCCGATATCCGAGGTGCGAAGTCGGCGATCATGAAAAATATCCAATGTGAGAACATTTTGATAAATATATCAACTTGAGTGTTGTGATCAATCATTGTGACCCATTTCCAAAACACTCGAATGAGTGAAAGAAGATCCTGACGATAATCTCAATAGCACTCACAATAGAGCACCAAATGGAGCATCGAAGGACCCCTAGCAAGCTAGAGGTGGGACCAGGTGCCCGGGAGGAGTAAGCATCCCCTGTTGGCTAGCCACACCCGCCGTCGATGTTTATGAAGCATGGAAATGAAAATATAAAAATGTCATGCACTGTCTGACGTTATGTCTATATAGAAAGTGCTATGGCGACAATGTCAGGGAAGTATATTCAAAACACTTACTGTCAAACCCCTCGCGGGGAACTTTTTTACGAGCTCCACACGGCAAAGGGCATAAGTGTGACACAAATGAGTTAAAGAAGATCCTGACGATAATCTCAACAGCACTCACAATAGAGCGCAAAATTAAACATCGAAGTGACATGAATAAGAAATCCCCGAGAACTTAATTAATTTTGTAGGTCTATTGTGATCACCGTATAGATGCTGCAGAATGACCAGATACATTTTGTAACTTCAATCACTCAATCAGCAGTGAATTAAAATATCCTTCTATTTCTAAAAGTTACTAAAATGAACATCAAAGAAGTACCAAGCATTAGAATATTATGAATGTTAGCATTTTCTATCATATCTACTGTTCAATTGCTTTTATTTGTCTTTCTTATATTGTTTCTGTCTGTATTGTGAATTCCGTTTACTAGAAGAATAAACATCAAAGTAGTACCTTACAGTTATTCAGTCTGAAAGTCGAGAAGGCAACACCAAATCGTGAGAATTCCCATGGGAACGGTTGCGAACCCCGGAATGAACAACATTCCGAAGTGAGAACCTATTTGGTAGCAGAAGGCTATAAACAAAGGTAAATAAAACAAAGATGTTTTCCATTTTAAAGTAGAATTCCATTCTGCTCCCAAGAATTTTGCTTTAATACGATCTACTTGTACACTTATGAAAATTGAAATTTCCTACCCTGTCCCTCCCCAAACCTAGTTTTGTTGGTCTATGGAGATAATATACCGATCACAATATAGTCATTTAATTACGTTTGCTTCTTCTACTCGATTATTTCTAGTGTGGTTGATTCATTGTAGAGACCATAACCGATACAAATTTAAACCCAGATTCTTAATTGAAATAATCAGACAAGCACACATGGTTTAGGCCGAATTTGGTGCTCTATTGTGAGAGCTGTTGAGATTATCGTCAGGATCTTCTTTAACTCATTTGCTTTAAAAAATATCTACAAGTTATGTTATGATGAGCCCTGAAAGGGACCATCCTCTACGCTTACAGCACATTTATATAAAGCCATAACCATATGCGTCTCCTTGGAGCCAGACCGATATAAAACTGCTATCGTGTCCATCAAGATTTCACTTTAAGCCCATTATCATGTAACATGCATTAATTCCCTGTCAAAAATGTAGTCATTCCCCTATCAGTCATCAACGACATGCACCAAATAATAACAAACACGGACCGCAGTGAAGTTAGATCATAACCTCCTGTCAGAAATTGCAGATATCGTTGACATTATATCATTGGCATACATAGAACAGCCAGAGCAAAAACAAAATTTATAGTATAAAACCAGCCATTCATTATTTCTGCAATCATATTCCCTATGAGGATTTTGATAGTATTGTTTGCCATCGGATAGACAAATGGAAACAAAAATCTCAGACTCGGAGATAAGTCCAACAACAAATGTTAATTCTAAAAACGCAAGCCGATTTCACTTGACATGTACTTCAAAGTTATTGAAGTCAAATGAAGACACCAAAGAAATACATTATGATATGAAACCTGTAAAAGCACAATCCATTTCATGAAAAATTACAGCTTTGTAAGATTCAAACAAAACATGTCATTTTCAACGATTTCTTTGTATAGAAAACAAACTGCATAACGCTGGACGTTAAATTGAGTCGGCACCGATCGATTGACCATTAGTTTCGTTGCTTTATGATGAGTTGTCATTTATGTTTGATGTTTCTATGTGATTTGGCATTCATTGTACCATTCCCGTCTCATTCTGTGCGTGTCTGTTTTGTGTTTTTGCAGTTACTGTCGGTGTTTTGGGGTTTTGCTGTTGTTGCTGCAGTCGAGTGTTGTTGGCGATCCCCTCCTTTCTCCAACAAAACTCGGTTGTAGTACCCATAGGAAAACGTCGAAGCACTCAAATGCGAAAACACCGAGTTGTCAAGCATAACAAGCGACACCCAAGGGACAAGGGAGACCAAATACCTAAAGACGATATGAACTTTCTGAACAAAAAAGACCGCACATAAACAATCTATAATAATGGTTAACAGGTGCTGACGCAGTATGGCCATCTGCCTAATCAGTAGCAAATGGTGTAATTATCCTGATTTCGTGCGTATAACCTTCCCACTTGTCTGATCTCCCAATGGTCTCGAAGAACGCACAGTTGCTGTGTATGATTCAATGACAGACCCTGTCGAAACCTCTTTAGAGAAGACAGGGCCCTGTCGAAACATCTGTAGAGAAGACAGGGCCCCGACCATCTGTACTCTCTGAATGTCAGTCAGACTCCTCGGGTGATCACATGCATGGGCTCGCTACAGCCGGCAGCGCACGGACTGTATTTCGTATGACTTCAGTTTTTTATATCCATTTACATATCCATGTGTGTTTCTTTGGCCCCTACATCATGCTGTCTGTTTGTATGTTCATCTAACAGTGAGGAGCTTTTTTAAAACCCGAATTGTGCGTTCTTCGAGACCTCTGGGCAATCGGAAAAGTGGGAGGATTGTACACACGTAATCCATAATCCGTAGTCACACCGTCTGCTACTGACGTGGCAGATAGCCGTCCTAAATCGGCATCGATTGCCCATTGGTATCGTTGGTTTATGTGTAGTCATTTATGTTTGGTGTTTCTATGTGATTTGGCGTCCCTTGTACCATTACGTCTTTTTCTGTGCGTGTCTTTTTTGCGTTTTACAGTTGGCGTTTTGGAGGTTTGCTGTTGGTGCTGCAACTAGGTGTTGTTGGAGATCCCCTCCTTTCTCCTCAATGTTAGATTCACAGCACAAGCAATTCTAAAGTACTTTTAGATAAAGTACAGGTCAATGTTGGAGGCAGGGAGATATTGCACATCAACATTTTAACCTCTGGTTTGAGAAAAATGTGTTGTGCAATTATATTATATCTTATTCTATGAAATAAAAAGGAAGATAAAAGGAGATATATATCTCTACATCTAATTAAAGGCTTGATGATTTTATTCTGTTACTTAGGTTCGGTCCATTTGATTTTCACAGGGTATATGTTTTATGTTTCTATGTTGTGTGATTGGTATTTCTTGTCCTATCTGCGTCTCTCTCTGTGCTTGTTTGGTCTGTGTTTTTGCATTGGGCGTTTTGGTGTTTTCTTGTGGATGCTGTAACAGAGGTTTTTTTTTGGAGATCCCTTTCTTTCTTTGTTACCTTACCTGGCAGTAGAATGCAGGGTTTATCCAATAACTTTCTAGGTGTTAGTTAAAGAAACCTTGTTATTCAGGAAATTGTATAGGTTGTTAAACCAATATCCCGTTGACTACACCAATTTCTTTTGATATACATTTGTAGCAGAAGATCGTATAAAGACAGCTCTGATTGCGCATTGTTCTGTTTGCATGACGTGTTTGCAATTTCCACCTCTCTGTAGTGGTGTTTTGCTCTCGGATTTTTGTACTTGTGATGTCTGTGGTTTGTCCTGTCCATAGGTTTCGTTGGTTTATGTGTTATCTATTGTGTTTCACGTTTTAGTTGGTGTTCCTTGCCCTTTTTGCGTTTTTTTTTTCTCTGGGTGTCTGTTCTGTGTTGTTGCAGTGGGTGTTTTAGAGTTTCCTGTGGGTGCTGCAACGGAGAATTGTTGGAGATACCCTTTCTTGTTTCTACTTGATCGTGTGCGTCGCTACTTCCTTTCCTTTCTTTTCCATTTTTCTCCACTGCATACTTCATTTTTTCCCATACTAATATATTTTAACTTTTGTTTCCATACACTACATATTAAATATTACTATAATCTTGTTTCCATGATTCATTAAATCGACTGAGGCAATGTGTTCCCACCTTACTGACATTTGTAAGAATATTTGCGCACTCCTTCGGTCATGATTAATTCCTGCCTACATACACGTGTGCCGCAATGTGTGGCGGCATGTCACAAATGCAATTATAGATAAATATAATGAGGCAAAAAACGGGAAAAAAACCCTCGATCATATCGTTGATTTACAACAATGCCAAACACTAAAGATAGTATCATTATACATATGTCCATATGACTTATATATTTTGACAAAGAAAGCATCTTTTTATGTAATTTTTTATCATCATTCTTGAACGGACTACATTTTCTGGGAAATTTTTTTTGAATAATACGTAGGTGTTCAAACTCTATACCCTTCTTGAAGAAAAATTTCAAAACCAATATACTAATTAGGCACAAGACATGGGATTCGGATATTATATCCTCATCAGTGATGCTTCCAGCCAAGGTGATATTTAGACACAGCCAAAATTCATTTCAGTACGCCCTCTTGTAATATGTTTTGAAATCAAAGTTGTACATTGACTTTGCAGAGAGTGCGCGGCTCAAAATTTCCTGCAGGGCCGATTCAGAAGCATATCCAAATAACATTGGAGGGATGGTGGTAAGATGTTAACCTCCTTTAATTTCGAAGATATTTTGAATGAAATGACAAGTTTCCAAAAGAGGCAAATAATATTTATGATGTCAAATTGATAAAGTGTTAAAACAATGCTTCTTTCAGACGACAGAACTGGAAAGAAGTAATAAATTCACTAAAACATCCATGTCACCGGGAACGAGTTTAACTGTTTCACATTGCAACAGGAAAAAAGTGCTTATCAATAATACAATACAAGTATTCCAAATGTATACCGTTTGAGAGAAGATTTCAAAACAGATTTATTATGCACCAGACAGTGTTTCAAATATTAAATCGTCATCAGCTTTATCTTCATTATATACGTATTAGGTCTTATATATAAATTGATCATGATTTTGATTTGGTTCAAAAAACTTTATTTATATGCATGTATTTTTCCCCTGGTAGGATATGTTTAATTTCAAAAGGACGCAAACAGAATGAAAACAAGGAGTGGCCCTATGTTGAAAAACAAAAATATTTTAAGTTGTAAAGGGACGATCATGATGTCACATAAATAAAGCTAAGAATTGGAGATGCACTAATACTATAGGGAAAAAAAACAGAGTTGAATGAGTATAATGTTCAGATTGAGTCAAGTTACCATAGTACTTGGATTTGATTTATGGATTAAATGAACGCATTCTTCCCGCTTATCAAAGTAAATATACAGCTGTATTAATGAATATCACTGACGATGAGATCTTAAGGAAGTCAACGAAATGTAGGTATCAATGTAGAATTTAAATACATTTGAGAGACCCCACCTGTAATGCATTTTGACTATGTACATTGTATATATAAATATAAACATCAAAGAAGTACCTATCAGTTATTCAGTCTCAAAGTCGCAATGGTTTAGGCAAAATCATTAGATTTTT
Source organism: Pinctada fucata (assembly GCA_028142955.1). Lineage (NCBI taxonomy): Eukaryota > Metazoa > Mollusca > Bivalvia > Pterioida > Pteriidae > Pinctada > Pinctada fucata. The sequence goes on along the minus strand of AP027112.1, from coordinate 32,787,679 downwards.
TCCATTGGAACATATGCAAACCTCGGAATGAACAACATTTCGAAGTGCCCGGGATAGTCGGCGTGCCCACCTGTCGCAACAGCTCCATCAAAACTTGTACTTGTGTAATAAGAGAGTTGTAGAGAATATTCGTAAATGTTTCGTTGATAGGATTTTATTGTTAACGTGTCTTTGTTCCCTCTTTGTCATGTTTGTTCCACTGTCTTCACTGTAACTGTCGGGAATCTCCTTCTGATTTATCCATATGAATTTGAGTGTTTTGTTTAGCAAGAAATGCGACAGTCAATCAGACGTATTTTTTTTTTCAGATTAAAAATGGAAACTACTGAAATATTATAAAATATGAATATTTTTAAAGGGCCCCTGGTCCCACCTCTGGCTTGCTAGGGGTCCGTCGATGCTCCATTTGGTGCTCTATTGTTAGTGCTGTTGATATTATTGTCAGGATCTTCTTTATCTCTTCTCATACACATGTACATAACTCATTTAAGACACTCATTTATGAGTGAAAGAAGTGTGCGCGTATATTAGCATGGTGTCTTCGTCCTTATCTATACGTATTACGTAATATGTTTTGCATAATTTGAAACATTAAGATAGAAAAAAAATTTAATCTTTTTAGAAATAACCAATTATCAGACTCGTGTCATGTTTTAAATGTTCTATATCTTTTTTTCAAGATTATTAAGTGCACGAAATAAACCTAAAGATACATGATAAGACGACAAAAATACAATGAAAAATACAAAAGAAAAATTATATCTGTATTTCGTTAAATATATCCATGCAGGAACATTATTAGTTATACAGTGTTTTACAGGGGGTTACTGAAATAAATTGGGTCAATGGAAAAAAGTTGTAGTAGGTGAGGCGGAGCCGTGCCCAATACAACTTCTTTCATCGACCCAATATATTTTTGTATCCCCCCATGTAAAACACTATATAACGAATTTATCCCGCCGATGGCTTTTTGTTTGTGTATGTCACGTCAACATATTTTAAAGCATCTTAGTGACGTCAACAGCGTAAAGCGTCTTGGTAAAAGCAGGATATAGATCAAAATGATAATATATGCAATAACATAATACAATTTATCTTTATAAACCACATTTATTTATTACTTAGTTATCTATTTGGGGAAGGGGCTTTCTGTGTTAGTGAGTGAGTGAGTGAGTGAGTGAATGATAGCCTTACATAATCATATATGTCGTTTGAATACTTAACATACCTATAATATGTAAGTTCATGTGAATGTTTAGTGTTAATAATAATAATAATAAAAACATAATACAACATTAAATTAGAAATTCGGTTCTTCTCGACCAATCAAATTGCAAGAATTTGCCAGAGGTGGGATAAATAATTATATTTTTAAAAGTGAAATTGTAATATCATCCATCTGTATTTTTTAGCACAATTAGAAAAAAAGAAGTGTCATAAATGTTTTACCATAAGATGACGTCTACAAAGTATTATTTTACAAAGAGTTGATACAGTAGATGTTGTTATCCGAAGAAAGGGTTGGTTACTCTAGGAAAAATATAAGAAATTAATTTACCTACCGTGATGAGAAACCCACATGAGAATATACTAAATTAAGTCTTATATATACATTTCTGATTTTTGATGAAAAAATATCCCGCGGGAAATACAATCATCTCAGTTTTGAATTCAGTCGGCATCTATATTTGTCTGGTCATAGGTATTATCTAGATTCTGGGGGAAAGGGTGACAAATTTAATCTAAATCACAGACAAATTAGTAAAATGATAATTCAAGAAAATTATAAAATGATCAGGTCCAATAGATCTATTTTCAAGACCAACAATCGTATCAATATCAATTTTCCCTCTTGTATTTCGCTCTTCGTATATTCATATTATGTGATTTACCTCGATTTCGACCTCAAGCATTTCATATCAAACATAACTTGTAAGACCCGTATGCAGCGTCTCAAACGTGTTAAAGAAGATCCTGACGATAATCTCAACAGCACTCACAATAGAGCACAAAAGCATCGACGGACCCCTAGCAAGCTAGAGATGGGACCAGCCCTATCACTAACCATTCAAACGTTATGGCCAAGGTTAAACTTTTTGCGGACAGATAGATAAACAGACAAACGGACACGCCAAAAGCTATATGCCCCCAAATCTTCGATTACGGAGGCATAATAAAAATTCATTTAGAAGACATTTAATTGAATTCCTCAAACCCTTTTATATACATGTACCTTCTATAATTTTATTCACTTAGAAATATAATGTAAAAATCAATCTTTTATCTCTCTGTTTATTAGTGAATGGAATACTTGAATAAAATAAAGTAACATTTAGATTTATAAGTAAAAGTATAGATAATTTCTGTTGATAAAAAACAAACATTCTTAATATGCACATCACTTTGTAAGAAAATCCTTGCCCCAACTTTGCACGAAAAAATGTTACTAACCCGGTCCGGGGCTAAAATATATAATCTTGCTCCGGCGAATACATGTAACCCAAGCTCCACCCCCCTCCCCGAATATCAAATGGACGGTGCCTTGTGGCCTGTTTTATTGAAATATTAAATAACTAAATGAAGGGGGAATTTCATATATAAAGCGTGTAAAACCATTCCATGAAAGAGACATCAATTGTCAGAAACTGTAAATTTCGTTCCTGGAAGATAATTTGCATTCTGACTGACTGTGACGACGGGTCTCCATGACGTGCCCTGTCCAGACCTCTTAAGAGAAGACAGGGCCCCGACCACCTGTCCTCTCTGAATGTCAGTCGGACTCCTCGGATGATTAAATACATAAGCTCGCTACAGCTGTCAGAGCACGAACTGTATTACGCATGCCCTCTTTTTATATCCATTTACATATTCATCTGTGTTTCTGGGGCCTCTACGTTTCGCGGTCTTGTTTGTGTGAGGTCATCTTTCAGTGAGGAGGTTGTTTTTCACCACAATTGTACGTTCTTCGAGACCTCTGAGTAATTGGAGATGTGAGAGGGTTGTGCGCACGTAATCCAGGATAACCACACCATTTGCTAGTTACGTGACAAATGGCCGTCCAAAGTCGACAGCGGTTTCCCATAGGTCTCGTCGGTTTATGTGTAGTCTTTTGTGTTTGATGTTTACATGTCGTGTGTCTCTTTTCCGTCTCGTGCTGTACTCGTCTTTTGTGTTTTTGCATCGGGTGTTTTGGTGTTTTGCTGTTGATGCTGCAACGGGGTCTTGTTGGAGATCTTCTCCCTTCTTTTATAACAACTTTTTTTTATGAAATTCCTCTTTCCAGGAATCATAGAAACGTCATCTGAATTTTTAAAGTTTGTGCTTTTTGTACAGCTTTTGCACTCATAAATAATGTGATTTCACAAGATTTCAAAGCTGTGACTTATATTTTCAAATGTAGTTGTAGTCACTCGCATATGGTGCTATGAAATTGTTAGAACATTAATTGAAATAACTGACAATAGAACATGATTGAAAATATTGTATGGAAAATAGGACATGTGAGAATTTTTTGTATGGGATATAAAGGTTACTAAGATTTATAATACGAATTAATGCATCCAAACGCGTGTTAAAGTTACTCAAACTCCTTTTTGTATTTCAAATGAACAGGAGATCAATTGCTATAGTTCACCTTTCAAACCATAATATAAATCGGCTGTCACCAGAAGAATACTCGGTATGAAACATAACCGACCTACAGCCTAGTACCATTCTTTAGAGTAGCACTCTGACTGTGACAACGGGACTCCATGACATGTCCTTGCCTAATCTTAGAGAAGACAGGGCCTCGATCACCTGTCATCTCTAAATGTCGGTCGGACACCTCGGGTGATGTCATGCATGATCTCCCTCCAGTCGGTAGAGAACTATATGTCTCTTTTTGTATTTATTTACATGTTCATCTATGCATTACTTGGGACCCTGCTTATTCTGTTTTATTTGTGTGGTCATCTTACAGTGAGGAGGTCATCATGCATTGTGCGTTATCGGGACGTCTGGATAACCGCAAAACTTGCAGTCTTCTACGCAACTATTCTAGATAACCAAATCATTCGCTGCTACCGTGGAAGATTGCTGTCCGAATTAGGCCCCATTTGCCCATTGGTCTTTTAAAATGGTTTATGTTGTTTTGTTTTGAGTGTAGTGTTTTGCTATCGTATTTGGTGTTCCTTGTCCCTTTTGCGTCTTTTGTTCTGCTTGTCTACTGTGTGTTTTGCATATGTGTCTTCGATGCTTTGCTGCATGTGCTGCTACCGAGTCTAGTTGGAGGAGTTCTCCTCCTTTCTTTTGCGGTTGTCGGAGTTTTTGCGTCTCTTGTTGTGCTTGTGAACTATGTGATTTTCCACTATGTGATTTTCCATAGGGGTGTTTCGACGCTTTGCCGTACGTGCTGCAACTTACACTATTTGGAGATCCCCCTCTCTTTTAGGGTTGTCGGTGTTTTATCTTACTTCATACAATAGTCATTCATTTACCAAGACTTCAAATGCATAACATTAAATTATTTTCGTTAGAAAGGATTGTCCTGATATAATAGTCACTTACCTGTAATAAAAAAAAATGTTGCGATTTTTATGAAGGAACTATGTGAAAATATCATTTGATATTCTTGCCAAATTGAAGCGAAGGGAGTTGCATGCAAGCAGGAGATTCTTACTCTTCCTGGATACCTGGTCTCATTCCTATATTTGGAACTCGCTTCTTTTGATATGGTGGTGGTTTTTGTTTGTTAGCTTTGGTTCCTGTTTTACCCTGACTTTGTATGTCTTCGCGTTGTGATTTCCTGAATTATCAATGTCCTGTATATTGGGATATGGACGCCGTCCATATTTGTCATGCATATCTGAGACATAACATGTTTGTTTCCTTATAACTTTTTGTTGTTGCTTAATATTATTAAGATTTTCATGATAACCCATTTCACTACTTCGCAATCCAACAAAACTTGGAGGTATTGTTTTCAGTTTCGTGCGTGAACATCCACGGCGGATGCGGCTAGCCAAACAGGGGCTGATTACTTCTCCATGGCACCTGGCCCCATCTCTACCTTGCTAGGGGTCCTCGTTGTTCAACTTGGTGCTCTTTTGTGTGTGCTGTTGGGATTGTCGTTAGGATCTTCTTTATTTCATTGGTAAAAAAGGAGTGTCAAAACTTAAAGAAATTGTGAATTGATACTTTTAATCATGATTAATAAGTCATGTCTTTGGATCAGTTCAATTTTTTTAAGCATCAACATCAAATTTTCAGACAGACATTTCCTTCAATGTGATAAGGTAGTAAAACTTTATGATATCCATTATATGTATAACCTAAAATACCAAGGAGCATACAAACCATCGATGTCAGCTGATCGCATCCTCTGTCGGTACTCTATGTCATCCATTTTCATGATTTTAATGGAGCAATATGCTAGTCGACCAGGAGTCCCAAAGGGCATGTTCGATCAACTTTGGTTCATCGTTTTTTCAACGCATTCAAAAATTGCTGTTATCAAAATTTCTTGAAATACCTAATACATGGGTCCTGAAGCATCATATCCCATCCATTCTGCTACGGCTTTCGGTACATTTTTTGGACATAAACTTTCATACTCTTTGACCATTTTTCATCGTTTAGATTGATTGAGAATTAAGTACCCGAAACGTGCATGCATGGTCCATGCTGCAAATTGATATGTTCTTAAATAATACTATTAAATGTGAAGACTTTAACATTCATTCAAAAGTGCAATGTTATGTTTACAGATAACGATAACTGATAATGTCTAGTAATGAATTGAAACTTAAAACTCAACTTTCCATAAGTAAGCATATCTCTCTAATTTATAAATTGAAATTTCGTGATATTTTTATTCATCAAAAGGGAGAATAAAAGTATCTGGAATTAACAGTAGCAGTTACGATTAGAAAAAAATGATTCCAACGCGATCTAAGCTGAAAGCATTTTACTTCCAAGTATTAAAGAAACAGTTCCAAAAAACTTAATCCATTAACTTCAAGAAGTTTGAAGATAATATCAATCTAATTTTCTTTCATGTTCCTTTTCCCTTCTGGTTGATTGAGTAGAAAGAAGGGAGGAGATCTCCAACAAGACTCCATTGCAGCATCAACAGTAAAACACCAAAACACCCGATGCAAAAACACAAAAGACGAGTACAGCACGAGACGGAAAAGAGACACACGACATGTAAACATCAAACACAAAAGACTACACATAAACCGACGAGACCATTGGGTAACCGGTGCCGACTTTGGACGGCCATTTGTCACGCAAGTAGCAAATGGTGTGGTTATCCAGGATTACGTGCGCACAACCCTCTCACTTCTCCAATTACCCAGAAGTCTCGAAGAACGTACAATTGTGGTGTAAAACAACCTCATCATTGTAAGATGACATCACACAAACAAGACCGCGAAACGCAGAGGCCCCAGAGACACAGATGAATATGTAAATGGATATAAAAAGAGGGCATGCTTAATACAGTCCGTGCTCTGCCGGCTGTAGCGAGCTCATGTATGTAATCACCCGAGGAGTCCGACTGACATTCAGAGAGGACAGGTGGTCGGGGCCCTGTCTTCTCTAAAGAGGTTTGGACAGGGCCCGTCATGGAGTCCCGTCGTCACAGTCAGTCAGAGTGCAAGTCTCAAGGATGCGCTTGTACAAGACTGTAGATTAGTCAAGTACCAAGCCTAGTGTCCGTCTTAATTACTCTTAATCAAAGAACATAATAAAGTTTTAACTTCTTTTACCATTGTGTTGATGCTTCAGTAAAGTATGACAGAATAAAAAGGGTCCATATCGACAATTCCCACATATAAGTAAATAATCAAAAAGATGTCAACATTCAAATTCTAAAATCTTTTATTTGATTCTTTGGACTCACAATTTATCTTACTTCGCATTAAGAATATTCACTAGGGAAAATGACAGTCGTCTATATCCATTTCTGATTTTAATGAACACTTTCTTCCCGAGGGTAAAATAGTTACTTTTTATTCCATTTCAATACCTTCATATAGTCTAAGATTGTATTATTAGACAATGTGAAATACAGCTTCCAGAAAGCCTTTTGCTTAAAGGTTGGTCTTACATGAAAAGTGAAAAAAGAGAAAGAATCTTCATAAAAGAACAAAGATGAATGGAATCTATCAACTGGTGTGATCTGAAAAAGAAAATTCAATTCAAGTGTCCAAGATTTCCATGTACTACGACGAGGCTTGCTGAGCCATGAAAAAGAAAATCAGATCCTGGACAAGGTGGTTGAATTTGCGTGGCTTATTTCTTATTTTTCTTCCACTTTCTAAAACGATTTTGTACATTTTTTTCATACTTTGATCGACTTACAAGCCTCCTCACTGGCTTTATATATTGGGATTTTTGTTTTAATTCTGATTTTAGGTTTTATGTATGACCTCCAATCACTGACAGCAACCGTGTATTCTGTCAAAATAGATCTTCGCGTTGAATCACACGTGACGATATTTTGTGTTTTCACCCCGTAAGAGTAAGGGCAGGAAATATTATTATCCTGGCCACAATGGAAGAGTAATATAATATAAAATATAATCCAAACCTCCGTAAGGGAATGAAGGCGAATTCTAAACCAAAATACACAAAATTTTCATTTCATTTTTCCGAGACATGGAAAAACAATTTTCTTTTAACTCGTCTGACACGCTAGATCATATATAAATTGCAAACTACTAATATAACTATACACGAGTTATACCCAAAATAGCTGATTCGCAAAATCTGATAAAAATAATACATAAAGGAAGAACACAGCATTCTAATTTGTTAAGACGTTAACTCTCAAATAGGGAGTGATTCCGAGTGCCCTATAGTGCACGCTTCTCATGTCAGCTGCTACATCCGTCGTCTCATCACGATAGAAAATTGTCAAATATCAGCTATTAACATACATATAGAAACAATTAAATCTTTTAATTTATGAAGTAAAATCAGAAAGGTCCTAATCGATCAAGATATACCAAAAGCAGCTCGATCCTTCGTGTCGAACCTATATATTGTATCACTGATCTTGCTTAATTGTTTATTAATGGCTATCGCCAACTATTTGTTCTTCTGCTGTGCGTGAACTCTATTGTTTGTTGTAAACATGGTAAAGGCGTTCGTGTACAAACTGTATCACTACTGGCTGTGATCACTGAAACATGGTATTGTGAGTTTATAAATAGTAAAAGTTTATACAGGTTTCGTTTTGATAATGTATATTGAATTATAACATATACTCTACGGTGAGTATTGCTTGTCCCATCACTGGTACTCGAGACCGAAATGCAGGACATTCTCGTAAGTTTTCAAGTCTGTGTTGAAAGACTCTGGAACTTCACGAAAAATATCCTTGAGGACTAACTCGACTAGAAGGTATGCTTCTATATAGCATGAAGTTATACACATCTTTCTCGCTTTAACATTATACAATAAAACATTCGAACACTCTTAAACGATAAGAACTCTTGGAATTCTCGTATGACAATGAAGCTATGTCGGTCCTATGGAAGTGCGCTTATTTTCCTCGATGCGTTGCTTTCATTAGTTATTACCCAATAAATCACCCATAAATCACTGTCACGTGTGCCTTTAATAACATAGATAGGTCATGATCTCATTTTCAAACACGGCTTAAAGACTCCGTTTATTGCTATCCTGCACGACACTGAACCGTTTGTCGGATTATACGAAATTGAAGTAATGTCCATGTTTACCAATTTTTGTCAATGTTATTCTCCAGAACCAATACATTATTACACTAGCAAACCAAAAATATATGGAGACCTCATTCTTCTTAATGATGAACGAAATTACAACATTCATAGCAACAAATTAAATATGTAATATTGAAAGAAGACATAATTCAATTTATGAAAAGTGATATATTGAAAGACGGAGTTTCTATAACATTTACAAATCAAATATGAAAAAGAACATGAGAATTTTAATAAAAAGTGTACTTTTATAAAACCCATAGCGCATCCTCAGACTGCATTATCTTTATTACGATACAGAGGGCCTTTATTTCACGATCAAAACAAAAATTAAATGCAAAAATTGTTAAGGAAATATTATTACTTTGTACATGTAATATACCGAATCGATGGTGCAATATCAGAACCTTATATCTTCTCTAATTCGTCGTGTTGTCATCTTACAATGAGGAGGTTGTTTTACACCACAATTGTACGTTCTTCGAGACCTCTGGGTAATTGGAAAAGTGAGAGGGTTGTGCGCACGTAATCCTGGATAACCACACCATTTGCTACTTGCGTGACAAATGGCCGTCCAAAGTCGGCACCGGTTACCCATTGGTCTCGTCGGTTTATGTGTAGTCTTTTGTGTTTGATGTTTACATGTCGTGTGTCTCTTTTCCGTCTCGTGCTGTACTCGTCTTTTGTGTTTTTGAATCGGGTGTTTTGGTGTTTTACTGTTGATGCTGCAACGGAGTCTTGTTGGAGATCTCCTCTCTTCTTTTTAAAACTTTCTATACCTCATTTTTAGTTTTTGAAGATCATTTATTACAAGAAAGTAGTTTTAGTTGGTACTTTGTAATTCCTTTGCCGTTTCGTAGTTGTGTAAAATCAGAGATTCATATATCAATTATGGGCATGCAAATTTTAATAAGAATAGGGGTTTTTGATATTCAAAATGTAACCTTTCTGCTCACAAAACGTCTCGACAATTTTGAATAGTTGATCCTGCAGCATCATACCCCACCGGCCATGCTACGTCATCCGATATTTTTTTGACATAACTTTCAGTCTTTGACCGTATTTCATTGTTTAGATAAAGGATCACTGACGAGGATTACATTTGTAAGTACCCGAAACGTACATGTCTGGTCCATGCTGCAAATTTATCTTTTACGCATCGCATACGGCAATATATTTTCATAGAAGGGGTATCTTTGTCTATTGAATACTGAAAAACTCGTGAAAAAAAAAACAGATATATACATTCACATGCTATTTGTCGCTACGGGGATATTATAAAAGCAAACAGATACCCCTTTCCAGAATGATCAGTGACATTCTTCTTTGTGATTGAATGGCTGTCGTCATCACCAAACAAAACATACTTACCTGATCTGTACATCAAAATGTACATCGAGACAATCACCGAATTTGACAGGTTTCCATGGAGCTGTTACGACGGGTGTTCCTTGCATTCAGGAGACGCTGACTCTCCCCGGGCACCTGGTCTCACTTCAGAATGTTGTTCATTCCGGGGTTTGCAACCGTTTCGATGGGAATTCTCACGATATTGCCTTGCCTTTTGACTTTGAGACTGAAAGACGGTAAGGTACTTCTTTGATGTTTATGTATTAATTTTGATAATTTACCTTCTTTGATTTTGGTGTCGGGTACAATATCTCATATGCATTTTTATCATATGATGCATCCGCTATACAGGTTCAAAAAGCCGTTTTATAATCAAATGTTATGATAACACCTTACATATTGCTGTGCTTGAATGCGATCGGTCAAGATTGAATGTGGGTCTACAAAAATATATCTGATTGGTCGATACACTAGCCTAATCACCTAAATTTTTTGACAAGTGTGACCTTTCAAATATTTTGTCTTGTCGGACATTTGTTAAATTCAAACGCAAATTTAATATCAATTATTAGAATTGTCGTTGTTGAGTTAATAATTGCATCAGAATACTAAACAATTTTGAAATATTTTTCCATGCAAAGAATATCTATATGATGGTGAACTACTTCTTATTGAGTAGCAGACAACTTCTAAGTCACGGTGTGGTTCGCGTCTACTTCTCAGAAACGTTGCTTTCGGGTTGCAAATACACAGTTTTAGGCAGAATCATGCGATTAGAAAGAATCTCAAATGGATTTTCATTTCATACAATGTACTAGTATTATTAAACTCGTTGTGCGTTTTATATTCCCCTCACCAAGGTTCGGTGATATACAACTCGTTTTATGATACATCGTATGAAATGAAAATTCATTTTAGATCCTATAATATCTTTTAGCATGACCCTTATATTGTATATATTTTCTGCACCACAAAAAAGATCGAAAGATTTTCGAAACACGTTTCTTCGGTAATAGGTAAACATTATTGCACATATTTAACGGTAGACTACAACTGTGTTTCATCCAGGTCTAATTTGCGTGGTAAGTTTGAAAGTTATCGATTTTCTACTTTAAATCTGGGATAATTTCAATGAAGTGGTGCTCTAATTCAATAGTTTTTTCACTGTCGTGGGGAATTTAAAAAAAGTAAATAAACAAAAAAGTGTTCCATTTTGTACCCTCTTGGATGAAAATGCAAACAATTTTAATGTACGAGACATTTGTTTCGGATACTAGTATATACGCGAATATACAATGAACGTTTATCTTCTTTGTTCAAACTTCTACCGTTATTATATAAACAGTCTGAGAAGGCATCCAATGAGAGAATAATTGAAAGTCGATCACAAAACCCAAATTAGAATAAAAAGTCATTATAATTGGTCAAACAAAAGCATATAAAAAAATTCTGTTATCAAAAATCCTTGAAATTTCTAAAGCGTGGGTCCTGTAGTATCATATCCCACCCATCCCGCTACGTTTTTCGGGACATTTTTGGACATAATATTTTCACACTCTTTGGCCATATTACATTGTTTAGATTGAGGATCACTGACGAGAGTTAAGTACCTCAAAACGTGCATGTCTGGTCCATACAGTATTTATCTGTTCTTAAATGATGCTATTGAATTTGAAGACGTTTAAGATGCACAAATGCAGGGTTGTTTTGACGATCTTTCCCATCCTCCTTTAGACATGTGCACTGTAGAAGTCACTACGGTGGTTGTCGATATAATGATCCAATGTCCAAGATGATATCTTTATTTCTATGATCAATCTTGTACCAGACCAGATTCATGAATGTTTAATGCCGATATCTGATGAACAAATCCCCGTGTCTGATATGTGATGACAATTTATTAGTGATAACCTTCGTTATCAGCTTTTATGCCAAAGAGAGCGTTATGACCATGACAAAGAAGCGTAGAAGTGAAGGCAAAAAACAGCAAATTTTATATGAACTATTGAGACATTAATATCCAAAGAATATTAAGGCAGCGATGTTTTAAGAGCAATTCTTTGTAAGGACCAAAAAAAAAAATTCAATGACACGTTGGCACGGCATGTCATAGATTCTAGAGATTTTTGGTTAGGAAGTTCAATATAGAGTGCTCAGATGAAAATTATCTTTCATATGTAGAAAAAGGGTGTCGTTGCCATGGTAACCATCTCTTAAGTTTGAAGTATTAGGAAATTTCATTAGACTTAGCGTCTTTGTGACCTTTGTTGCCATGGAAACGGGTACATTTATGAATTACAATAACCACAATTTTTTTTCCTTTCAATCCTCTTTGTTATGAATATCTTAAATGATTTGCACACTTTATCGCTATGTCTCTTTTATAAGGAGTCGAAAAGAGTGCCTTAATAAGGTTTTAAACTCTTCATTTTGTGGCTTAAAAGAGCCCCTATTTGCTTGTTTTTGTGTATTTTTACGGTGTAAAATTTCGTAAAAGCAGACGTTTTTGGATTTTTTCTTTTATATATTCAATATGCATAGTACCTTAACTTCAAGGCTGGGATATTGTATCTGTTTTGCTGGAAACTGCATTTGATATGGTAACCATGGCAACATTTAGGACAACGTTTAAATATGATGGATTTGTTATGATGTAAACGTCTTCAAATTGTGTTTTTTCGTTGAAAAAAAAGGATCAAAATTAGAAGCCTATTGAGACAAATTAAACGGCTATATGCAACAAAATAATGTGTATTATAATTATTTCTTGGGATAACTTGAAGAGTTCAATCAACTCTTTGACCTTCTGAAATTGAGGTGTGGATATCAAAATTAGAGAGCATGAAATTAAAATTTTTACTTTTTTACCTTAACAAAAATATTATACTTGAATTCAAAAAGTCAACAAAAACAGGGAATTTCTTTTTAATTCCATTATTTTCCAAAATATATATGAGTTATTGGAAAATTCAAAAAGAAAATACTACAATTTTATGACAAAATTTTGAAAAATCATATGAATATCGATTTTTTTAGTCTTAGTTGAGAAATGACCTTGAATTTCAAGTCAATGACCTTGGAAATTTTCAATGATATAAAATCAAATGAATGAGTCTTATTAATTCATTTTAATATTTTCATGGTCAGAAGTAGTATTTATTAGGAGTTAAATCAATTTTAAAAGGTCGCAAAGAGGTCTGCTTTTAGTGATAATTGACACTGAAAACGGTAAAAATCACATAAAAATGACCCCTAAATAAACCTTCATTTTGGACATGAATTTTACTTATTTAAATCTGGCTGGGCACAGTAAGCGTCCTGTAATATCTATCATAAAACTGAATGCATTTTGCAAGAAAGGAGGTAACGATGCCCAAAAGGTACGAGAATGAAATATCTGCTACAATGGTATCCATGGCAACGAAGTATCTAAATGCAGGTTACTTCACAGCCTTTAAAGTACTACGAAAAGACTGATCTCGTTGCCATGGCAAACGGAACTCACATTGACCGGAAACTTTAATTTTTGCAATTAGGACATGATATATACCAAATATGCAGGAAATCATGACATGCCATGGCGCCAGAATATTGGTGGCAACAGAGAATTGGTCTTAATGTCTTGAGATCTATTTAGAATAGCAATATATAAAAATGAGGATGTACCGGGTATGATATGAAATCAAAATCTAAATGTCATTTCTCTCCTGACGTGGGACATCCTTCTGAACAAAAATTGCCTAAATATAGTACACAAAAAATACTTGATTTGACTGTAATATTTTAAATCGATAACACTTCTAGCAAAGCAATAGGCCGGCTACAATGAATCCTTTATTTGAAAATAATCCTAGAGAATGCCAAATCCGATCAACTCTGCTTGATCGTTTTTCAAACGCATTCGAAAATTTCTGCTCAAAACATTTTCTCAAAATTTCTGAAATGTTTGCCCTGTACATCATATCCCATCCATCCTGATACGTCTTTTGGTATCTAGGACATAATTGTCACAGTCTTTGTTCATATTGCATTGTTTGGATTGAGGATCACTGACGAGGGTTAAATACCCAAAACGTGTATGTCTGTTCCATGCTGTAAATTTATCTGTTTTTAAATCATGCTAATGGATTTGAAGACGTTTAACATTTGTACCACTTGGTGAGTGTCACTGCTGGTTGACCAGGAGTCCCCGATGGCACATGTAGCCAAGTTCGATCAATTTCGGATGGTCGTTTCTTTAACGCATTTGAAAATTTCTGTTTACAAAATTGTCTCAAATTTCTAAAACCTGGGTCCTGTAGCATCATTATTCATTATCCCTCATTAAATGATGGAACCAGATTTTATACCAATGTTAAACGTCTTCAAATTCAATATATGATAAATAAGATGATACAGTAAGAGTCAAGCATGAAAGCTGAAATGATGAGAAAGCTTCGGTAATGATCAGGAAGCACTAGGTTACTGTGAATAATGAAGATATATGCTTCATCGGGCATTGTTTTATTTTCGCATCACTTCTTTGAGATATTGTTAAGAAATCTTAATCAAGCTTACTACATACATCATTTATGAATCTTTCCTTTTATCATGTCTGAGCCCTATCCTGCAAGCAGCTTAATGGAAATTGATGAACGCATCTTATGTAACAGCTTTTTCATTAAACCTTATGTTGTATTATCAACAAGGATTAAGTTACTATTTGATTTAAGGCGGCACTTTATATAAAGACGATGGTAAAGCCAATTGTTTTAAGCATTTTTTCTCTTTTGTTTTCTTCTTATATAATCTCTTAATACATTGAATGTCTTAAGAGTTTTGAGAGCTCTGAGCCTTCGGAAAATTTAAAGATTTGAGGGTTTAGAAAGGTGTAATAATGATCATTAAACTTTTAAGGTAATACTATGAGGAAATAGAGAAGATATTAAAACTGGTTCTGGATTCTCAATTCCGTAAGCCTCACATTTATCACACCTTTTCTCACAAAATCCGCCCATTTCAAATTAAAAAAAAAATGAAAGTTGCAGCAGCGAAATACAATGTGCTTTACTCAACGCAACAACCCTTAAAGAAAAGTTGTGCAAAAATCGAGGACTCGGTGGTCACAGATAATATTATTATGGTTATTTTACTGAAGGGTTCCATCAATTTTGAAATACATATTTAAATCAATTTGTTTCAAATTCATGATGAATAAATGCATTATACCTTTATAAAGGATTCAACATCTCCATGCAATTCATCTTCTAACCTCTGAACATTTTGAAGCAAATGCGAATTGAAAACAAGAGATGGACAAAGCTAGAAATGACCAAATAAACAACAACCATGTCAAAAGACATATTACATCAGCATTTTTCATTTTTGTTACTGCACGAATTTATTTTAAAATGGAAGTTTATTTGATATTTGGCTTTAGCTTAGAAAAGCATAAAATCCACATCTTGAATAGCTGAAATATTCAAATTACACCCTCAATATTTTGCAAATTTAAACAATTCAGTTACAGAGGAAGATTTGTAGCTATTGAAGACACATTATTTTGCCTCGGACTAGTTCGAACCAATCAGAGCACGTAAATCGCATGACCGTCATCAATTCCGCCATTGCCGTATAAATGCATTTGCATGTACAATAAGTAGTGAAACGATAATTTTCGGCATATTAAAAACGGAGAATTTGGTCCTCGACAAAATAAAACATTTGTTAGGTTTGTTACTGACCGTCCACATGTCGGGTTGATCAAGCCCATACAAGGCTCGGATTCGCCTCGCCTTCCATGGGCTTAATCTCTGTAGAAGGTCAGTAACATCCTAATAACTACATGTAATATTGTCCCCAATTGGAACTACTTGTAAACATTTTTATGTCTATGTAACGTCCAACTTACGAGAAGTTTGAGCAACAATTTAGAATAATTGAATTACATGTATTTTAAATGAAAAATGTGTGAAAGATACATTTACAATACTTTCTTTTAGGTAAATTTATTAAATGTAACAAACACTAACAATCATTCGTTTAACCGAATTCTCAATGTGAAAAAGGAGGAAAAGGCTTAGATTCTGATTATACCATTGGGACACATTAAACATTGCTAATATGAGCGTATAGATTATCTCTAAGAAAACGATTTACCGTGGGGCTCTAAAAAAGTAGTGTCATTATGCTCGTGACAATAGAACAATAAGGAAAGATAAGATGGTATGGGAAAACGAGCCAAACTTGACTATAAAACATGGATCAAGTAGGTGTAATTTTGCCCTTGGTAGATAAATAAAAAAAAAAGAAGATTAGATTAATGATTTGGCATACTGCTCTATGGGTCACGTACTTATGGTCATGAATATTGAGTGGTTGATTATGGGATTTTTTTTCAAGTAAAGAAATTAAATAATTTACCATCAACGACATTCATATGCAAGAACAAAATTAGATGTAAAACAAGCAAACATTGGAATAGGGAAATTACGTAAGGGATCACAAACAGAGATGACAACGAATGAATAAGACTAGATCCTAAATATGGAGGGGGATAAGGGTTACGATGCTATTTGACTTGCTTATATGCTTCATGCTATGTTGCTTCATTCAATGTTTGATTATTCACTCGTCTTGCTTTTATTTCAAATTTATCTATTTTTCTTCTTTGTGTAATTTTGCTTCCGTGCATTTTACATTTGTCCTTCGTAAATGCATAATAGTCGTTATGCCATGCGTTATGATATCTTTCATTCTGCTATCATTCTTTCGCCCTAATGCTATAATTGCTTTGTCAATGCTAACTTCAATTTTGATACCAGATGGCGCTTTGCGTTCCTTGAATGAACTTTGAAAAATCCCCTGTCGTTGGAAATCTCTTTTTTATTCTACTACAGTATCGTTCGAAAATAAGCTATATTATCGCACGAGAGGACAGAAGTAGATTGATGACGCTGTATAAATATTTGAAAAATATGCTATTATGAATAAGTAAATATTCGCTTTTGTTTATATAAGATTTTTACGGAAGCCCCTGAGTGCCAAGTAAAAATATTTTTTAAACCTGCGAGCGCAGTTTACCATCCTGCGCGCACAGTTTAGTAACCTGTGCGCACAGTTTAGCAAGTTGTGCGCGCAGGTTTTGTAGTAAATTTTCAAAGTCAAAATTATGAAAGGAGACTAATAACTGCATTATTGACTGCATCAATGGGGCCGGGGGATGTTGATCTCTAGGCTCAGAGTAGGACGCGCGGCAGTTTCAATTTATCTAGAATTTTTCGATATGAAATACCGCCTTTCCCACGATATCTCAGAAAAAATTACTTTTCCCACTCACATTTCAGAAGAAAACATTATGTAGCCGATGGGATTCGAACCAACGCGGGAAAAAATTTTCTATGTACTCCGTCACGCTAACCACTAAGCCACGAAATCTTTGCGATTAAATAGGAAAACATAGAACTTTTAAATCCCCAAATGGCTATTACTGTATATAAAATAAGAAAAAACAACCCCCCAAACAAACAGAAAAGGCCAAAATATTTATAATTTAATGATTTTGATGCATTGATGAAGGACAAATGTAAAATGCACGGAAACAACATTGCATAAAGAAGAAAGACAAATGCAATCAAGTCAATTTGAAATGAAAGCAAGACAAATGAACTTGTAATAATCAAACATTGAATGAAGCAACATAGCATGAAGAATGTAAGCAAGACAAAAAGCATTGTGACCCTAATCCCCCTCCATGCCTAAAACAAACAAAAACGGAAAAAAATATCAAACACAAATATATGTTATTCAACATCATTACTGAAAAAGTCGTACCGTTGTTTGCCACATTGTTGTTTTCGTTGTTTCTTTGTTTCCGTGTTCCTTGTCCCTTTTGTGTCTCTTGCTGTGCGTGTCTGCTCAATGTTTTCGCATAGGGCTGTTTTGCTGTGGGTGCTACAACAGAGTGTTGTCGGAGATTCCCTCCTTCCTTTGATGTAGAATAATGCAGTTATCAAATAAAAATTGCGAAAACGGATATCCATATATAATATGATTAATCCCGAATAAAAAAATCATAATTTAAGAAATTGAAACGATTTTATTTCCAAAAGATGGGTATTATTTCAACAAATGAGTGAAAGAAGATACTGACGATAATCTCAACAGCACTCACAATAGAGCACAAACTTGAGCATCGACGTTGAGTTGCCCGGGGAGAATAAAGAAATGTTCCATACAAAATGTTAGGATAGAAGGAATGTCCAATTGTCGATTTCAATCCTATTTAGTTTTTGAAGTTCAAAGCTGAGATAAAGATAGAAAGAATTTAATTGAAATTTGTAATCACAGCGAAATTGAAATCTGTAATCACAGCGAAAATCATCCTTAGGATCGCTGACGAGGGTTAAGTGCCCGAAACCTGCATGTCTGGTCCATGCTGCAAATTTATCTGATATTGAATTTGAAGACGTTTAACATAGCAACAAACAAACGGAAACAACAACAGCAGGGGGACAACAACATACACAAAAACAACCCTTACCAAATAGAAATAGGAAACATGAATGAAAACATAAATTGAATGACGAATGTGCTGTTGATAACATTTGGTGGTCAAAATAGAGAATGGTGTGGTATAAAGTTTCGATTTTCTTGATTGAAAAAAAAACCTTTGTTAGATAAAGATGAAGATAGACAGGAACAAAGTGGGACGTTGGAAATTTCTTAATGCAAAACCAAGTTCAAGAGACAAATGCCATCAAGATATGCATTTTTGGTGGCAGAGAGGAGCGTTTTGTCCCTCGCTTTTACTGCACATTCTGATACATAGATAATTTCCTATAATCTCTTAACATGATTAATGATGCTACATTTAAGGAGTACGTTAGCACAATCTATCATGATAAAGTGATAATTGCAGTCATACAAATATAGATGCAGTCCAGTGATTCAACTTCATTCTCGGAAACCATGTGAATGATCACCTGAGCATCTTACTTTACTACATCTAAGAAGTAATATTCCATCATCGACTAATGACAGGCCAAGGTAACATTAAGGACTAAAGACAACGCTTCTCTCAGAATGTCTTTTCAGTCAGGTCTATATTTGGTATTCTTGTCAATTTCCCTTGGCTTAAAGCATTACGATGATGTTTCCAAATTACTGTCATACGGTATTTGCATATCACAGCTCATCTGGCACCGCTAGAGCATAAACTTATGTTTGGACTTTCATAGTAGAAATTTACAAATTACCAAGAAATTTTAGGCCAAGACTTCCGCTATTTTAAACCATTTATGACATTATTGAAATTTTACAAAAATTACTGTCAGCGCCAGTGATTATTTCTGTATAGAGTTACCGTTCTTGTTTGACTACTCTTCTGTCTGATATGTAGTACGTTCAGTTTTGCATCTGCATGAATAAAAGTTTATCCTGTTAGACGGCGTCTTCATTCCTAATTGGCGTGGTGGCAGCGTTTTGAACTTACGTCTCAAAAGGAAAAGAGAAACAGTCAGCAAAGTGCATAACAGGGCAGCTTATACGATAGCTGTAAAAGTATAAACTTTTCACTAAACAGATCGTAGTACTCATCCCAAGTATGGCCGCACATCGAGCGCCAAAACAATGGCCCCTTACAAAGAATGAAACAATCACAAGTTTCGAAGCATGGAGGCAAAATTTACAATACACTTTATCTCTTGACCCAAACATTGCCATATTTCTTGTTGCGGGTGCTACATGGACGAAGAAAGGCCCAGCAAACCCGACTCGGGGTTTAGTCGATGACGGGGAAGAAGCACCTCAGGCAACTAGGCGTACCGCAGCCCAGAAAGTAGCACACCTTGAACTCATGCTTGGCCAGATTGCTAACTATTGTCCTATTATTTCCCGAAACAAAATAACAAAGCAGTCTACATCAGTTGAAACTATCTGGCAAGCGATTCGTATGCATTTTGGATTCCAACTTACAGGCGCGCATTTTCTCGACTTCAATAACATACATTTAGAACCAGGAGAGCGTGCAGAAGATTTGTACCAGAGACTTATGAGCTTAATAGATGACAATCTTCTACTAAGAGGTAACGGGATAAGTCATCATGGGGAAATGCTTGATGCCGATGAAGAACTGTGCCCGTCGCTAGAAAATCTCGTTACTCTGACATGGTTGCGACTTATTCACAAAGATCTTCCGGCATAAGTGAAGCAGCGTTATGGACCGGAGCTTCGCGCAAAAACTCTCGCAAGTCTTAAACCCGAGATCTCGCAGGCCTTAGATAGCCTTCTAGAGGAAATTCGATGCAACAATGATGCAAAGGTTCTCAGGACAGCATTTAATTCGCGCGCTCAGTTCTCCGCCTCCAACATCCCGAAAGAAGCCCGTAAAGTGTCAAAGTGTTGTCCGTTATGTAAACAAGCGGGACGACCGAGGTATGATCACTTTCTAAGCACATGTCGATACTTACCCCCGGAAGACCGACAGATCATGAGTCGTGCTCGTCAATCAACCACTATAGAGGAGACTATCTTTGAGCCTGACTCAAACGATTATGACAATTGCCTAGATGAGCAACAGTCTAGTTCAACGGATACCCTACCGACTACAAGGCGTGTCAGTACAAAGCAATCCACCGTCATGAAAGCATATTACAATCAGCACGTAGTCCACATAACACTCGATAGTGGCGCCGAAATAAGTATGATTCGTGCATCCATTGAAGACCATATTGGTGTGAAAGTCCAACATACAAAGCAACATGCCTTGCAAGCCGACGGTTGCACTCCTCTTGAAACACTGGGTGAGACCCATTTCGATGTTGTGCATGACAATATAACATTGCATATCGAGGCTCTAGTTGTAAAAGATCTGGACGTCGACATACTAGCCGGCATACCTTTTATGTCAGCAAATGACATCAGCATCCGTCCTGCAAAACACATTATCATGGTAGGAGATAACCATGTCATCAAATATAATCACAGTCAGTGCTCTCTAGTAAATCACATACGTAGAGCCCAAGCGCATATACTAAGGGCCCCGTCTGTAACTATATGGCCAGGTGATCATATCGACATTGCTCTACCTGAACACATACCGTCAGAGGGTACAGTTGCCATAGAACCTCGTATCGAACGCACCAACTTAAGCTGCATCTGGCCGAAACAAGAAATTGTCGATGTTATAGCCGGAAAAGTCCGAGTTGTGAACAACACCGATGACCCTAAACTTCTGAAGAAAAATGAACAATTTTGTCAAGTACTTCCAACAGTGCTTTGTGACAATACCAATAGCCCTGATCATCATAAAAATACACACTCCCCGCAGAAGTTAGCACGCAGCGAACCGAGCGTAACGGGATACCACTCGAATCTAGTAAATGTAGACCCTGATCATATACTAAGCACTGATCAACGTGAGCTATTACGCAGATCTCTCCGTGACCATAATAGCGTTTTTGACCCTAAGTATAAGGGATACAATGGTGCCGTCGGCAACTTCGAAGCATCAATTAACATGGGTCCTACACAGCCACCCCAACGCAAGGGTAGGCTACCGCAATATTCTCATGAGAAACTCCTTATCCTACAACAAAAATGTGATGATCTGGAATCAAACCAGAAGAGCTCTCACTAACAGTAGAGTACCTAAATCCTAAATCCATCGTTTCTAGTAGCTAAGGCAAAAGGTGGTCATAGGCTTGTAACTGCCTTTGATGATGTAGGACGGTACTCGAAACCACAACCCTCTCTTATGCCCGATACAGACTCGATACTACGTAAAGTAGGACAATGGAAATATCACATAGTCGCAGACCTTACAAGTGCGTTTCACCAAATTCCTCTGTCCCGGCAATCGTTGAAATATTGCGGTATTGTTACCCCATATAAAGGTATAAGAGTCTACACAAGATGTGCAATGGGCATGCCGGGCTCAGAAACAGCTCTTGAGGAGCTCATGAGTCGTGTCTTAGGGGATCACATACAGGCTGGATATTTGGCAAAATTGGCAGATGATCTTTATTGTGGGGGTAACAGTCCAGAGGAACTACTTAAAAACTGGACCAAAGTAATGGAGTCTCTTGACATATGCAATCTCCGAATTTCGCCTTCAAAAACCGTAATCTGCCCAAAGTCTACCACAATACTAGGCTGGATTGGGACCCAAGGCAGACTCTCTGCTAGCCCACACAAGATTTCTGTACTCTCAACCTGTAAGCAACCCGACACTGTCAATGGCCTAAGATCCTTTATTGGTGCATACAAGGTACTTGCACGTGTGTTACCGAGTTGTTCTCACGCTCTGATTCCTTTGGAAAATGCTATAGCCGGATTACAGTCTAAGGACAAAGTAGTATGGAACGATGCTCTCTCAGAGCACTTTAACTTCGCGCAAAGGAAGTTGCAAGAAACAAAAGATATCGTGCTCCCGCGACGCAGCGACAAACTATGGATTGTGACAGATGGTTCTGTAAGCAAATGCGGCATTGGCGCCACACTTTATGTAATGCGAGACAACAAGATATATTTGGCAAGCTTCTTTAGTGCGAAGTTGAGGAAGCACCAAGTTACTTGGCTGCCGTGTGAGATAGAGGCATTGTGCATAGCCGCCTCTGTCAAACATTTCTGTGCATATATAACCCAGTCCACTCAAAAAACGACTGTACTTATTGATAGTAAGCCTTGCGTCCAGGCTATCGAAAAGCTTCGTCGTGGTGAGTTCTCAGCAAGCCCACGTGTAACATCATTTCTATCAACAGCAAGCAGATACCAGGTCAACTTGCTACATCTCGCTGGATCTGCAAATGTTCCATCTGACTTTGCGAGTAGAAATGCTGCCGATTGTGATAACCCATCTTGCCAAGTCTGTAACATCATTGTTCAAATGGAGGATTCTGTAGTCCGCTCCGCAAGTCAATATCAATCTCAACATGAAGCGCAGAACTTACCGTTTACTACACGCTCGGCATGGTACAACATTCAGTCAGAGTGTCCTGATCTCCGAAGGGTCCATGCTCACCTTAAACAGGGAACACGTCCGTCTAGGAAGCTTACAAACATTTGCGACATAAAACGATACCTTAATGTAGCAAAAATTGCTAAAGACGGGCTATTAGTTGCTCACCGACAAGACCCTCTAGGACCATTTAATAAGCTCATCATAGTTCCGCGTGATGTGCTGGATGGATTACTCACTGCGATTCATATTCGAATGGATCACCCTACCAAGCATCAAATGCTCTTGCTTGTCAAACGCAAGTTTTATGCCCTCGATCTGTCACAAGCAATAGACCGTGTTTGTGACTCATGTCATACCTGCGCTTCCCTCCAGAAGGTTCCCACATCATACATTGAGCAGTCATCAGATCTACCACCCGAGGTTGTGGGAGTAAACTTCGCCGCTGATGTGATCAAACAGAACCGTCAGTTGATCTTCGTACTTCGCGAAACTGTTACATCATTTACCGCTGCATGCATAATTTCCGATGAAAAGAGCCAAACATTAAGGGATGCGTTATTGCGCCTTTGCATGGAACTTCATCCGTTGGATGGCCCTCATGCCGTCGTACGAGTCGACCCTGCGCCAGGGTTCATAGCATTGCGTGAAGATGACCTTCTTAAATACCACCGTATCAACCTAGAAATTGGTCGCGTCAAAAATCCGAACAAAAACCCAATCGCTGA
Organism: Pinctada fucata; assembly: GCA_028142955.1. Taxonomy (NCBI): domain Eukaryota; kingdom Metazoa; phylum Mollusca; class Bivalvia; order Pterioida; family Pteriidae; genus Pinctada; species Pinctada fucata. The sequence goes on along the minus strand of AP027112.1, from coordinate 32,763,932 downwards.
GAAGGCTATATCAGAATTGGAAGACGAACTAGTTAGACAGGAGCCTTGTGGAGGTCATTTCACCAGTCTTACTTTAGCTACTGCAGTCGCCAGGCTAAACTCACGCATTCGATCCTGCGGACTGTCAGCTCGTGAATTGTTTACACAGCGTAATCAATTCACTCATGAACAGCTCCCCCTATCCGACAGGGACATAATAAGTCATAAAGCTGACAATCGCGACTCAAATCACATCAGTAGTGCACTCTCCAAGTCCCATATGAAAGGTCCGCTGCAGAAAGCACTAATATCTGTAGGCGACCTAGTTTATCTTTATTCCGACAAAGAAAAGACAAAGGCTCGTCCACGATATATTGTTGTCAACACAAATGGTGATTGGTGCTACATAAAGAAATTTATTGGGAATCAACTACGCTCTAGTTCCTACAAGATTAAACAAAGGGAGTGCTACCGTGTACCGTGCGAGTCTTCTCCTAAAAGAAGACTGCAAATAACAAGCGATTCCGACGATGCCGAGAATTTATACGAACAAAATTGTGAAAGCGCTCAGCCGCACAACATACCAAACACCGACGTTCGCCAAGAACTACCGATAGAGCCTGACCAAGCTCTCGCTGCCGTACCGGAAATTCTCGCCATGCCGCTCACTCAGCCACAAGAATCATCAACTTCCGTCAATACTCCCGACTCAGATTCCAAAGTCGAAAGTGATCATGCCTATACGCGCCCTCAAAGGACAAAGAAACTTCCGTCGCACCTAAAGGAATATGTGTTGTATTAGTTTGTGGTCAACTTGCTACTGTTAATAGTGTTTTCATATTTTGAAATATATTTCTTGAATTTTGATTCATGTAAAAGTGTAAGACAACACCTTATTGTATAGTATATTGTGTACCCCTTTTATTTTGTAATATGAATCAAGGCAAAGCCTTTTTGTGCGAGCGGAGAGAAAATAAATATGATTACAGTATACATTAAATAATTTTATCCTATCTTACAAAACTTTCTGTTTGATGATTGCCAAAAAAAAAAAAAAAAAAATAAGGCAGTATAAGGCGAGTGGAAACAGTAACACAGAGGCATTTGTAAAATTGGTCTAGACCAGCAGATGAACATTTTAAGGGGGGGCGCTTAAAATATGGTTCTTTGTACGTTCCTGTTTTGGCCCAGACCGGCAAATATTAGATTAGGTTGAGGGGGGATTTCAGTCAAATTTACAGAAAAATACGAGCAAACACAAAAGGTGTATGATTTTGAAACCTTATATCAACGATCTAGTTTAAAGAGCTCAGCTAGAACTGGTCAGTCCAAGAATTTATAAACAGACCTGGTTATATTTCCTACATGTGATTTTTTTTATTTCAAGCCATTTTAAGTTTGTAATAAAACGGTTAAATGAAAATAAATAACTCATTGCATATCGCCCAAAAGAGAAAAAAACCATCTCGTCGATGTCAGATACAATCGTCCAAAGCCTGTTTCATAACATGTCAATAAAGAAAACCACTTAATATCGGACATCAAAATTATAATCTTGGAGAAATGTTCGGATGCCTCAAAATACTATCGTAAAATCCGAGAAGTGTTCTGGATTGAGAAACTTTATAACGTGAAGCCATCCGGATTGAACACAAAATCGCCCATGGGAATACTTTGGCCGGATTATTGACCTTTTTAGAAGCGTTTACGTCAAGCAAAATACCAACTCGCACACAACGACATAAGCGGCACAGGTTTGCAATGTAGTCTTTGACGGAAGTAGATAGTACGCTTGCGTGGAAGTTGGCAAAATACGTCCATTAAAGGAAAATCTTACAACGTCAAAGTGGCATTAATAATTTGGCGCGATGACGTCAATGACGTCATAGAAGCACAGTAAACAAAATACTCAAACGGAGATGTCGGCTTTCCTAAAAAGATTCCGCGGTTACGCCAAGTTGTCGATGCTATTTCGTAATCTGCTTTACGAAAAATTATGTCAATAAATTTAACTTGTAAACAAAATTTGAGTATAACATATACGTATACTCGGAGTCGAAAAAAAAATTAAATGGCAATATTCAGCACCTCCGCAGTAACTCTGTCTGCGAGGGGACGAAATTTTTTAAAGCATAGTAGAACATTCTCATTCTTTGATTCAGCCTATTTTCTCAATAAGGTAAATGTATACGCGTTACCATAAGGGCGAGCTTCGCTCGCAAAGGCCCTTCGGGCCTTTGCAGCGAGCTCCGCTCGCTATAATTTTAAAAGTAACTCTATCACATGGCGTTTTATAAGCAATCAGTTGTAAAACTATAATTGCCAGACATTTTCTCCATGAACTATTCAATTTCTTAAAAGTAAAAAGAAAGACTTAAGAAAAGGAGTCACGCCAGTGATTATTTCTGTATAGAGTTACCGTTCTTATTTGACTACTCTTCTGTCTGATATGTAGTACGTTCAGTTTTGCATCTGCATGAATAAAAGTTTATCCTGTTAGACGGCGTCTTCATTCCTAATTGGCGCAGTTCCTTTTGAAATTCTGACCCATACAAGCAACAGGGTATATTACTTTGGGTATTTCACAACCTGCCTTCTAATGTGACATAACAAATAAAATATAAAAGGTAGACAGAATTACCATTGAAAATATATCAGAATCATCAAATGCCTTTTATACCGTGGATATGATCCTTATGTGACCAGATGGACACTTGGCATGGTACTTGACCAATGCACGGCCTTGTACCAGCGCATTATTAAGAATTGCACTCTGACCGACGAATCATGACGACAGGACTCAATGACAGGCCTAGTTTAAACCTCGTGAACGCAAGGCCCAAACCACCTGTCCTTTCTGAATGTCGGTCGAAATCATCGGTTGATAACATACATGGGCTCGCTACAGCCGGCAGAGCACGGATTGTATTTCGTACGTCCTCTGTCTTATACCAATTTACAAATCCATCAGTGCGTTTCTTGGGCCACTGCATTTTGCTGTCTTGTTTGTATGGTCATCTCACAGTGAGAGTGTTATTTTACACTATCATTGTGCGGTCATCGATACCTAGTAACAGGGTTGTTCGCACGTTTTCCGAATGACCACACCATTTGCTACTGGCTGGTAAATGGATGTCCTTAGAAGTCGACATCGATTGCTAACTGGTGTCGTTGGTTTATGAGTAGTTCTTTGTGTTAAATGTTTCTTAGTTGTGTTTGGTATTCCTCGTCAGTTTTGCGTCTGTTGCAGTGCATGTATTTTCCCGTGTTTTTTTTTTTTTTTGCATGAGGTGTTTTTGGTGTTTTGCTGTGGTTGCTGCAACCCAGTGTTGTTGGGGATCATCTCCTTTCTTGTTCAGACAATAAACATGAGTTACATAATCTTTTCTGCGTGAAGGTAATATTTATCGCTTTCTTATGTCTATCACGCAAGGAAGCGATTTCACCGGTTCATGTAGAGGAGATGAAGAAACATATAAACAACATGAAATAGCATTGTTTGGACTGTTGATTGACGTTCAAGATTAAAACTTTAAGAACACTAAATCACTGGATTTATCCGTAAAATTCAAAAAGATCAAAAAGTAAAGTCTGTGTAGCTCAACCAAATCCTAGTCAAAAGTAGAGATTTTAGTAATTGAACATCGTTATATGTATTACACCTGGATGGATTTTAGGTGTTTTCTAAACATAACATAAGATTATGCAGTTTTTCTCTTGGGGTATAATTTGAGAGGAAATGAATACGACGCAGGATTGGCATTGGTATATTTCTAGAAATAGAATCAATGTAAAATGTGTATGGAATAATAATGCTATAATTGACCTTTTTACCGAGCTGAAGTTTCTTGCTTGCTGGCATAGGATGCTTACTCTTCCTGGGTACCTTGTCACTTCCAGTATCTGCTCACAAGGTGAACTTTCGATTTATATATAATTTTATTGTCAACTTTTTTTTCTGTATTTCCTTAGGTTGTGATTTTATGGGATGACGTTTTTTTTTAGAATACTGCTGTATAGCTTTTTTATATCTTCAAAGAAAATGCCCAAATAACGACCCAAAAAAACATATTTAACGCAAATTCCAGCTATAGAAAAAAAAAAAAAACCCACATACACAAATATTGTGCTGTATCGCTCATCTTGTAAATATTTCGACATCCTGACGCACTGCTCCATCAAGCAGACCGTACATGCATTTGTACGGTACAAGGCACAGCTCATATTTCCTTGATTATCCCCTCGCAACATATAGTTGAAGGCGGGATATAATGATACAGAAAAGTTCCAACTCTATACCTTCTTGAAGAAAACTTCAAACCAATTTATTATTTACAAGACACGTCTTTTGGATATCAATTAAATCCTCATCAGTGATGCTTCCAGTCAAAGTGCTTTTCATAAGCCGCCAAAATTCATTTCAGTAACGCAGTCGTTCGTGTGCAAGTGAGTGTGAGGATACAGCCTAGATGACACAATTTTGATTGGATCTTAACCAAACTTCAAATACTTATTGCTTATGTCAGGAGGAAGAACCCTACTGATTTTTAAACGTCAAGGTCAAAGAGTGGAAATTTTAAAAATCCTTGTATACAGACTAGAGGGCACAGAATGGAGCTTGACCAACCTTCATACACGTATTACGTATGACAAAAGAAATGACCCAATTGATTTTTCAAGGTCATAGGTCAAATGTTAAGGTTACAAATTGGAAACGGTAAAAAATCTGTATATACAGCTTAGAGGGCACAGTTTTAATCGGAGCTTGCCCAAACGTCAAACACTTATTACTTATGACAAGAGGAAGAACCCAATAGATTTTCAAGGTCATACGTCAAAGGTCAAGATCACATTTGGATATGGTCAAAATATTTATATACAGCCTAGAGTCACAGTTTTGATCAGAGCTCGACCTAACATCATACACTGATTTCTAATGAAAAAAAAAACCATTTTGGTCTGCAAGGTCATAGGTCAAATGTCAAGGCCACGGATTGGAAATGGTCAAAGTCTTTGTATACAGCCCACAGGGCACAGTTTTGACCGGAGCTTCACCAATCTTCATACAATTATTGTTTATGTCAAGAGAAAGAACCCTATTGACTTTCGAAGTTGTTGTCAAAGGTCAAGGTAACATATTGGAAATGGTCAAATTCCTTGTATACAGACTAGAGGGTATATTTCTTCTCATGCAATGCGAGGGACTGCTACGCTTTGCGTTGCCTAGGTTTCATTCTATCTAATTTCTGTCTTTCTTTCTTTGCCTACTTATTGTATTATTTATTTTTGTATCATCAATGCTTATCTAAATTGTTTTAGTTTGAACTAAAGTTTTTTTATACTGTGGAATTCTTAAAGATGGTGTACGAGGGATAACTCTGTTACAATAATGACATTACTAGTAGATTCCTCATGTAAAACGCCAATGAGACATTGCAGGAGGGCAATGCCTAATATGTAAGTCCATATCTTTTATATATCTGAAAAATCTATAGTTTTGCAAGCACTTCAAGAGTTCTGCTAGGTCAAGAACGTTTCTGTCGTCGACAAACTATTGAAGTGTTTGCAAAATCTATAAACTTTTCATATGCATATACCTAGACGATATGGATTTATTCATTTGGCATTGCCCTACTGCAAGGACTCATCAGTTTTGTAAAGTTTACCTTAGAAAAAAAAAACAACAATTGTATATATTTCTATTGCACAGGAATCCCCATGTAAAGCGCCCGTTAGGCAAACGGATTTATAAACTATAATTCTGGTTGCCTACTATGACGTCACGCTTTAGTTTTGAAAGTACGGAGAATTTACCAACGTTCAAATACTTTTGACGTTATAACATGCAAAAGGCTCATTATTAATGCTAAACGGGATGTCCGATATGTAGTACAAATGGAAATATAAGTAATGAATGTCTTACTTTGGGTGTTCATGGTAGTATAATTCTGGTTGGTCACGTGCAAATTCCGTGAATCGCGAAGCGATTCTCGGAAAATTTGCACGTGTCCAACCAGAATTATACTACCATGAACACCCAAAGTAAGACAGTCATTTCTTAATAGGAATCACAACACAGACGTTTCGATCCCACGCGGTACATTAGGTAACTACAATTATATTTCAATAACTTGGGTTGATATTGTGACGTCACTGTCAAGTTTTGCAAGTAGGGAGAATTTACCAACGTTAAAATGTATTTGACGTTGTTTCAGGCAAAATGTACGATGTACATGCAAATAAAAAATGACTGATGATTAGAATAAATGTAAATATAAGTAATGGCTGTCTTAATTTTGGTGTTGAGTGTGTAATTCTTGTTGGAGAGGTGCAAATTTTGAGATAACCGCCTCGCGATTCACGGACTTTGCACGTGATAAACCATAATTATACACCCATGAACACCAAAAGTAAGACAGTTGTTTCTTAATTATGCGGGGAAAGGGAATTTAAAAGTCCTATAAATTGATGCATGGCACTTGCATAACTCCATATCGTTGCTTTATATATATTAGCTTGGACAGTTTGTTGTATTTAGAATGCATGGTACATCATGTCTGTTTAAAGAATCTAAGTTTGATCCCACTGATGAAAGTAAAAATCTTAACTTGCAGCATACCGGTACTAGTACATGTATATAAATGCATATTTCGAATGACACCCCTGAATCGCAGCACTGTATCAAGTAATCAATATGATATATTTACACTAGCTTCAATATTTCGCCCGTTTCACACATAGTTCCTATTCGATTATTTCTGTGTGTGTCACAGTCAGGCACAACGTGTGAGACGGGCGAAATATGCCCATTTAAAATTACACTTTGATTATATGAGTATATTAACCGCGGTGGCTTGAATGATGACGAATGATGACTTAGGCCTGTTTGTTGGTGGTGAGAATGATAAGTTATGCCTGTAAGTTGGTGGTATTGATGATGAGTTATGCCTGTTAGTTGGTGCTGTGGATGATTAGCTTTGCATGTTATTTGGTAATGTGAATGATTAACTATGCATGTTATTTGGTGATGTGAATGATTAGTTATGTCTGTTAGTTGGTGGTGTTGATGATGAGTTATGCCTGTTAATTGGTGGTGTTGATGAGTAGTTATGCCTGTTAGTTGGTGGTGTGAATGATTAGTTATGCCTGTTAGTTGGTGGCTTAAATTATTAGCCAAGCCTGTTAGTTGGTAGTGTGAATGATTGGTTACGTCTCTTAGTTGGTGGTGTGAATGATTAGTTATGCATGTTAGTTTGTGGTGTTGATGATTAGTTATGCATGTTAACTGTTGGTGTGAATGATAACTTATGCCTGTTAATTGGTGGTGTGCATGGTTGGTTATGCCTGTTAGTTGGTGGTGTGCATGGTGGGTTATGCCTGTTAGTTGGTGGTGTGAATGATTACTTATGCCTGTTAGTTGGTGGTGTGGATGGTTGGTTATGCCTGTTAGTTTTTGATGTGAATGATTACTTATGCCTGTTAGTTGGTGATGTGGATGGTTGGTTATGCCTGTTAGTTGTTGGTGTGAATGATTACTTATGCCTGTTAGTTGGTGGTTTGGATGGTTGGTTATGCCTGTTAGTTGTTGGTGTTGATGATGAGTTATGTCTATTAGCTGGTGGTGTGAATGATTAGTTATGCCTGTTAGTTGGTGGTGTGGTTGATTAGTTATGCCTGTCAGTTTGATGTGTGGATGAATATGTATGCCTGTTAGTTGTATATGTGGATGATTAGTTATGCCTGTTAGTTGGTGGTGTGGTTGATTAGTTATGCCTGTTAGTTGGTGGTATGGATGGTTAGTCATGCCTGTTAGTTTGTGGTGTGGATGGCTGGTTATGCCTGTCAGTTTGTGGTGTTGATGTTGAGTTATGCCTGTTAGTTGGTGATGTGGATGATTAGCTATGCATGTTATTTGGTGATGTGTATGATTAACTATGCATGTTATTTGGTGATGTGAATGATTAGTTATGCCTGTTAGTTGGTGGTGTTGATGATGAGTTATGCCTGTTAGTTGGTGATGTGGATGATTAGCTATGCATGTTATTTGGTGATGTGTATGATTAACTATGCATGTTATTTGGTGATGTGAATGATTAGTTATGCCTGTTAATTAGTGGTGTTGATGATTAGTTATGCCTGTTAGTTGGTGGTGTGGTTGATTAGTTACGCCTGTTAGTTGGTGGTGTGGATGGTTAGTTATGCCTGTTAGTTGGTGATGTGAATTATTAGTTATGCCTGTTAGTTGGTGATGTGGTTGATTACTTATGCCTGTCAATTTGATGTGTGGATAATTATGTATGCCTCTTAGTTGGATATGTGGATGATATATACGTGTATACGATATACGTGTACGTGTATACGTTATACGTGTATACGTTATATATACGTTATATATACGTGTATACGTTATATATACGTTATATATACGTGTATACGTTATACGTTATACGTGTATACGTTATAAGTTATACGTGTACCTGTAAATTGGTGGTGTGAATGATAATTTATGTCTGTTAGTTGGTGGTGTGAATGAATTCTTATGCCTGTTTGTTGGTGGTGTGAATAATTAGTTATGACTGTTACTTGGTGGTGTGGTTGATTAGTTATGCCTGTCACTTTGATGTGTGGATGATTATTTATGCCTGTTAGTTATGCCGGTTATTTGTTGGTGTGGATGATTAGTTATGTCTGTTATTTTGTGATGTTGATGATAAGTTTTGCCTGTTATTTGGTGGTGTGGATGATAAGCTATGCCTGTTAGTTCGTGGTGTGAATGATTAGTTACGCCTGTAAGTTGGAGGTGTGAATGATTAGTTATGCCTGTTAGTTGGTTGTGTGGATGATTAGTTATGTCTGTTAGTTGGTGGTGGGATGATTAGTTATGTCTGTTAGTTGGTGTTGTGGATGATATGTTATGCCTGTTATTTGGTGGTGTGGTCGAATTGTTATGCCTGTTATTTGGTGGTGTGAGTGATAAGTTATGCCTGTTAGTTGGTGATGTGAATGATTACTTATGCCTGTTAGTTGGTTCCTTGGATGGTTGGTTATGCCTGTTAGTTGATGGTGTTGCATATGTGAATGATTAGTTATGCATGTTAGTTGGTGGTGTCAATGATTAGTTATGCCTGTTCGTTGGTGTTGTGAACGATTAGTTATGCCTGTTAGTTGGTGATGTGAACGATTAGTTATGTCTGTTAGTTGGTGGTGTGAACGATTAGTTATGCCTGTTAGTTGGTGCTGTGAACGATTAGTATACAGTTGTTGACTGGGGTTTAGGTCAACAGCTAATTTGTTGGACCCGAGGATGAACTGTTGACCGAGGCCGTAGTTCATCCTCGGGTCCAACAAATTAGCTGTTGACCGAGACCCCTGTCAACAACTGTTTTGTTATACCTTTTTCGATCTGAAAAATAATATAATATTGAGACTCCGTTCATCTACATCTACATGGTACGTTGAACCATCAACAATTGATGACTACAACTACAACTTCTGTCATAATCATATTTCTCGGCTGTGTATAATCAGCGATCAGCGACAGATTGAGATTAATGGAGCATTAATATTCTACTAGAATATTCTGTGAAGTTCGTATTGCATTCTTAATGTTTTTTTTTCCATCTCTGTCCTCCAATATTTTTGTTATATCTTCTTCCGTCACTCTCACATGAGCAACTCGCTGCCATTTTGAAACGATGCGCGATGTAAACAGCTGATTAGGGAAGATAACTCTTATATTTGAACCTTTCAAGGGGCCCCGCATGGGGAACTTTTTTTTTTTCAAATACAACTAATTACCGAAAATGATCAAATTTACATTATTCGGCGTCTTTAACTGAGGAAATAAATAAAATAACCGAAATAAACAAGAAGCTTGTTGTCATAACAACACTAAAATATCTTGCCGGTCAACAGTTCGTCACGTGACCGGTCCAACAGTCGATTTTAACAGTTCGTTTGGACCGGCTGTTTCTAACAGTCATTATGTTGGACTTTTTTCTTGTAAAGACTATGAAGGGGAAAATATCTAAGGGTATAACAATTAAGCATGTTAGTTGGTGGTATGAATGATTAGTTATATCTGTTAGTTGTTGGTGTGAATGATTACTTATGCCTGTCAGTTTGATGTGTGGATTAATATTGATGCCTGTTACTTGGATGTGTGGATGATAAGTTATACGTGTACCTGTAAATTGGTGGTGTGAATGATAATTTATGTCTGTTAGTTGGTGGTGTGAATGAATTCTTATGCCTGTTGGTTAGTGGCTTGAATCATTAGTTATGCCTGTTCGTTGGTGGTGTGAATGATAAGTTTTGCCTGTTCGTTGATGGAGTTGATGATTAGTTATGTCTGTTAGTTGGTGGTGTGGTTGATTAGTTATGCCTGTTAGTTGGTGATGTGGATGAGTAGTTATGCCTGTTAGTTGGTGATGTGGATGATTAGTTATGCCTGTTAGTTGGTGGTGTGGTTGATTAGTTATGCCTGTTAGTTGGTGGTGTGGATGATTAGTTATGCCTGCTAGTTTGTGATGTGGATGATTAGTGATGCCTGTTAGTTGGTGATGTGGATGATTAGTTATGTCTGTTAGTCGGTGATGTGGATGATAAGTTATGCCTGTTAGTTGGTGATGTGAACGATTAGTTAGGCCTGTTAGTTGGTGGTGTGATCGATTAGTTATGCCTGTTAGTTGGTGCTGTGAACGATTAGTTATGCATGTTAGTCGGTGGTGTTGATGAATAGTTATATCTGTTAGTTGTTGGTGTGAATGATTACTTATGCCTGTCAGTTTGATGTGTGGATGAATATTTATGCCTGTTAGTTTGATGTGTGGATGATAAGTTATACGTGTACCTGTAAATTGGTGGTGTGAATGATAATTTATGTCTGTTAGTTGGTGGTGTGAATGTATTCTTATGCCTGTTAGTTAGTGGCTTGTATCATTAGTTATGCCTGTTAGTTGGTGGTGTGAATGATAAGTTTTGCCAGTTAGTTGGTGGTGTGGATGATTAGTTATGTCTGTTAGTTGGCGGTGTGGTTGATTAGTTATGCCTGTCAGTTGCATGGTGATGTGGATGATTAGTTAAGTCTGTTAGTTGGTGATGTGGATGATTAGTTATGCCTGTTAGTTGGTGGTGTGGTTGATTAGTTATGCCTGTTAGTTGGTCGTGTGGATGATTAGTTATGTCTGTTAGTTGGTGGTGTGGTTGATTAGTTATGTCTGTTAGTTGGTGGAGTGAATGAACAGTTTTGCCTGTTAGCTGGTGGTGTGGATGATTAGTTATGCCTGTTAGTTGGTGATGAGGATGATTAGTTATGTCTGTTAGTTGGTGATGTGGATAATTAGTTATGCCTGTTAGTTGGTAGTGTGAATGATTAGTTATGCCTGTTAGTTTTATGTGTGGACGATTTGATTTGCTGTCTTGAAACATCGAGGCGTAATATTCTACAGCAGAGAGATGCACTTCTAAATTGTCTTTAAATAACAAAGTTGTAAGATTTTTTTCCCAATGTTTTAAAATGATTAAGGTCTTATTTATAAACAGATCTGTATATAATTCCTTGAAATAATTATTTCAAAGAAAAATAAACCCATTCATTTACATATTTTTGCATTATAACGTCCGGGAGAGGCCCCCCGCACCCCCACCTACAGGAGGGGGCAACCCCCTCCCGTACCCTCCCCCGCATCGCTTCGTGCCTCGAATCGACCCAAAGGGTCGATACATCCCCCTCCCCCACTTCACATTCTGGATCCGTCCCTGTAACGATACAATTCTTTTTCTCAATTTCTCAACTCAATACAGCCCTGGTGCTCTAGAAATTAAAGATTAAATAACTCTTGTCTCGTCCGATATTTCATTTATTTATATCGAGTTACCTTTCTTGTTTGCCTCGTTCGAAAACGAAAGTAGATTTTAGAAAAGTAATTGGCTGTTTCAGAGAGCCTGAAAGGTATGTTATTAAATATTTGTTCAATAAGTGGACGAAATTACTTGTTAAATTTAAGTAATACAATGAAATTGAGCAAGGAATGTTACCAGGGGCGGAGGCGGATCCAGAATTTCAAGTATTCAAGAAAATTGATCTTTGGGTGACTAGTGACTGAGATTCCGTCCTTGGGACTGAATCATAGTATTGCTTTTATGTACGGTAACAAAGTCGGACGAATCCGTCAAGGTGGTTGAAAAATCACAGAAATGCAATTACCTTGAAAGACACCTTTTTGATGGATCTGTTGTGTGGTGGACTGAATGGTCTGATGACAGTTTAAGTACAGGGGTTACAGTACACTAGTCAAAGAGTACAGAATAAATAACCCCCTCCCCTCAACTTAAAATACATAAACAAACACAAGGGGTGACTCGAATGATGATATCACCTGATTCACTCAATCAATTTCTAGCTCAAATTTTGTGCAATTGGTGAAAACTTGGTAACGACTGATTGAGAAACGTCTATTCTTTCTGAGTACATGATCAACTTTGTTATTTACCTGTGCAGCACTCTGCTTTTGAGTGTAATCTATCTCCCGTATCGAGAACTGTGTCAAAGAAAACGTGAAGGCAATCAACCTTCAACTTGCTCTTCGTCGTATAGGCTAGTACCCGAGACCTTCCAACGTGCAATTTGCAAAAATCAATGAGATTCGCAATGAACACCAGAGAAGCAAGGATGGATTTTGCTTATAATTGTTATAGATCATCGTTTTTTATATATATTTAAAGGCCAAGGGGCCGAAAATCCGTTTATTTGAGTGTTTGTGTTTTTATTTGTTATCATCCCTTCCCTCTGGAAGAAATATTTCGATCTACTGTAAATTTTTTACTTTTACCGCGGTAAATACAGTGGTTAAGCTACCCAAGAAGACCTTACATTAACACAAACCCAAAATAATCGTATCTGAATCCATTTGTTAGTGAATGCTCAATCTCTAAGAAGTCTGCAGTTACAGATCATGAGACATCCATTTGCCACCAACATGCAAATCTCAAATGCACAAAAACAAGCATTCTTGACTTATGCACAAATACAGTCTTTGGATGCCGTAAGAGCACTTAAACAGTAAACAGACAGACAAGGAAAGTCTCATGTTTGGAAAATAATTTTATTCCTGGTCAGACATAAAATGATTCCAGTCGTATGAAATGTTAATCATGTTTATCCACATAGCACCGAATGTCCAATAGTATATTTTTCCCCAAATTTATTGACAAAGTTTTTGTGTCCCCTGCAAAGCATTGTGACACTTAGGGATCTAAATTTTATGCCTCATGGAAAAGTAAAAAATGAACTTGTCAAAATGCATATTTTCCAGTATATTTAATTATATATTTGTAATTATATTTTTCCCAATTTTTTAGAAAACTCTGCTACTTTCCCAATGACAGAGGCCACGGCCCCATTCCCAAAAATTGGTGTGTCAGCCTTGCTAAAACATATTTGCTACATGCGCTAGTTCAAAACAAAATGAGTTGCCATGCTTCTTCTCAACAATTGACAAAGGTCATTGGTGAAATGTCAAGGTCATTTTCATGCTCAAAATAACCTTTCCTGGACAAAATAATTGTATAATTTCATTCGATTTCTACTTCTCATTCAAATGATATGAAATTTTGTATAATGATACATGAAGTCATAGTTCCAATTCTTTTATAAATGTTACAAGCTTTGAGATTTTCATTAAACTGACAAGAAATTTTGCATTCAAAAACAGTCTTCACAAAAACTCACTAGCCTAATGCCCCAAGGTACAGTAATGGAAATATTGTTATGCAAGTAGATAACATTGAAACTATACCTGGCATTATTAGAATAGTGAGTTACATCCAGTCCTTCAAAAGTTTCCATTAACACTTCAAAAGGGAAAGGGGCACTAATCTGATAAGTTAAACCTTATTTATTAAAAAGCAATCTCTTACAGTGGCGGATTCGGGGGAGGGGGGGGTGCGGAGGGGGTGCCCAGCTCCCCCCCCCCCCCCCCCGGCACTGACCCCAAATTTCAGGTATATGTTTGCCCATTTACAGTAAAAATCGGTAAAATTTGCCCCTCGACCCCCTCCCCGGCAAAGGGGGCGCTGGATCCGCCACTGTCTTAGACTTATAGACTACCTTTGTTCTTGGAAGAATAAGCAGTATTTGAGAACATTTGGGAAAATTCATAAAGAATCCAAATATAAAAGAATATTTTATCATAAATAATATTAAATATACACTCAAAATTTTGTTTGAAACAGAGAGTCTTATTTGACAATTAGGCTGGTAGATTAAATGAAAAGTTGGCCATGGTGAGGTGGTCCTCGTGTACTTTACATTTTGAAATGTTAAAACCAATTTCAAGATACACTGCTTTTGTATGTATACAAAATTATTCTCAAAATCATCAATATAATCAGAGATATTATACGCAAAACATAAAATTATTAACATGATAAATAATGATGATTACAAAGAAAGAAATATAATTCATATTCATAATTTGCTGTGTCCTATTCACTTATGATTCTCTTTACAACAGAAAAAAAAGATTAATGAAGTAGTGAATTGCTAAATTATGAAATATCTTTAGAATAAATATGAAACAATTAACAATACATGGTATATTTCATGAACTTTTTTATCTGTGACGCCAAATTGTCTCCAGAAAGATATAGATTTCAAGCCTGTCCATGCAAGTGCACGATTTAAATGACCAGGTGGCAGAATGACATGTATTGTCCTTGCAAGGACACTGGTCAGCGCTGGTCACTTGAATTAAGTTCATGATCGCGTTTGATACAGAGAGCGAACAAAGTGGATTCCTCAGCTTACCCGGTAATATAAATACAAATATTTAAACGCGTTTTATCACACAAAGAATAGGGGAGAGTGACTTGATAAATGAGGGGAGATAATACCAGAGCTTATAGGTCAATAGAATTATGTTATAGGTCAGAGATTAGTGGTCAATGGACTAAATCCTCTTTTGATGTTTATAACCACATGGTAACATAAATATTATCGCTTTGTGAACCAGCATTTTTATCACCTCGGCAGTTCAACGTGTGGAATTTAATTCTATTGAATTAAAGATGAAAAGAAATGAAGGTATACACTTTATTCATGCATATACATTTGCATTTCAAAAATCTAATTCAAATAAGCGGTTTATGGTGGGGTGCTTGTACTTATTTGCAAAAAGATGCAGTGGTGCGCGGGCATCTACAGAAATTTTAAGGAGGGGGGTTGTAGTTAAGTGGGGAACACATGGAGCTGGGAGTGTCCATCGTAAGGGAGCGGGTGGCCACATGGTTGCATGTCCTCTATATGTACATGTGGTATCATTATTGGGAGGGGCGAACAGAGGTAACCTCTCTCCCCCCTTCCTGCCCCTTCTTCCCTCCACCCGCCCCCTTACTTCCCCTTCCCCCTCCCGCCCCCCTTACCCCCTTCCTCCCTCCCCCTCCCTCTTCGCCTTCAAAAAGAAAACACGGAATGACAAGGGGAGGTGGTAACAATTTCTATGTGTGTGAAGAGCCGGGAGAAGGGGTGCGATGGGTGGAGGGGTGGATTCATATATGCTTTTCGACATTTTTTCATTCAAATATTTTCTATACCCTCTTCATATATATTTGTATTTTTCACAATAACTTGCATAAGTTAGATAGCAACAATCAGTGAGAATCGCGTACATTATACATGTACATGTTCCTACTTGACTGTTTGTGCATGGCCGTTGACCACTGGACATTGCAGTTGACCAGTGGCTTGCCTAGAGATCGGTCGGTACACGTATATTTGTACTAAATCAAACAATGTCACTTTAACCTGATAGCTAATATCGGACTTGTTTGTTTTATCAACTTGTGAACCCTTGTTTTGATCTTATCTTTTTGTTTGGGCAAAGTGAAAGGGAAACAGATACTATTACATTACAAAGGGCAAATTTAATGAAGGTCGAAATACTCGACTATGAAAAGTCGAGTAAGACAAAATCATGATTTTTTGAAGTTTTGATCTACATAGTCCTGGGGTCCTTTACGTTATTAATCCAAGGAGTCGGAGTCAAGACATGAATTTCCGCTGATCTCTTATGAAAGAATGAAGGGAAAGAGGGGGGGGGGTGGAGGGAGAAGAAATTGGATGGGATGGAGGGGGTATCCAAGGCATATTGGGAATCATATATAAGATGGGAAAAGGTGCGATCAGAACACCTCACAACTCTTGGAAAATACTTACGTCTACATGTACCTCAAAATGCTTATTTGTCATTTATTTTTCTCTTCAAACGTCTCAAGAACTATATGTAGAACCCTTCCCCTATCCCCCCCATTCCTAGCTTTCTAGACCCGCGCATAAATAGAAAAACCTCTCCTTTATTCCCTCCTCCCGCTTTGTTCGCTACAAAGATGATATATAATACATGAAGCTTCCCGCCAAAACAGAAAAATTTACGAGACTCAGTATATAAATTCACGCATGCATATCATATTTGATCAAAATCCGTAAGGTCACCTACATTTCCTACCAAAGTTTACATACTTTTCTATAAGTAGCGCTATGGTGTTTTCATGGATCTATTTTTAGGCTGGATAATGAATCATATGGTCTGATGTTTGTGCGCTGTGTATTCAGTGGATAAAGAAAGAAACTCGGAGGGACAATATTTACAAACAGAAGGGAGGGAAGAAAGGAGGACTACGACAGTTAGAGCCCCGGGGGTAAATAAAAGGTAAGAAGGATGTCATTGCTTTTCATTTGTACTGATGAAACGATCATATTTTATATCGGTCGATTACGTCAATTCCATACTTAGTCTCGTTAGTGAGTTCTCGGGTCAAATATGCACTAACATGTAAGATCAGAGGAAAATACTTTTTTGAATTCTGTGAAGTCTTACGTAAATTGTCCATTTGATACGATGGAGTATACCCTTGAGAAACCCTAATCTCTTTTCACTGCATCTAGATCGAAAGAGCGTTGGTACTTTTTTGTACAGGTACTATTCTATGTGGTCTGACCCCCCCCCCCCCCTTTCCAACTTTTCAAGTCATGTAAACAATCTTTTTTACTCCTAAAATATTTTAGATGATATTTATGAAATATAGACCTCCAGGAGTACATGTAGTATTGACCTAAACTTAAGTGTATGTATGAGTACCATCCCCCTCCCCCTTCCCCCTTTCCCCTAGGCATACACTTAGCAATTGGGGTATTCAGTATACATGTAATACATTCTCAGATATAAACAACCAGATAAAAAAAACCCTTAAGCATATTAAGTTTTTGAATATGCATAAAAATGATTTAATTCTCTCCCTTCCAAGTCCTCGAATCCGACTGTTTCATAGTTATTTTACTTCAACAAGTCTGACCTTGAAGGGAAGATCGAGTAATTGCCGGGTAATACTTTAAGCACTGAAGTTTTATTTGCGATCATGATCTACCTGTACAATGTACCTGCAGCCGTCCGCCCTTATTTCCTGTTTCACTTTTCTGCAGATAAGACAATTTGAAGACGTTTACATATAACTACATGTATGTTTTCCCGGTACCTTTCAATAAATCTTATCATGTCTGACTCCTATGTCCTTGTACCCCCGTTCTCGATTTGAAATTCCCTCCTGCTCAATTGTGCGCATCTTTTCGATTAACATGTTCATACAAGAAAAAATGCGACGTAACTCACCCCCTCCCCTTCCCGGACATAATGTAAATACTTCATCCTCATTATGATCGGGGAAGAGAGGAGGATTTACATTTTTTTTTTGATACAATTTTCTCGAAATTCACAGACTGGAAACAACCCTAGACCTAACACAATATATTTTTTTTATATTTCTTTTAAAAGCGGAACGACTTTGACGTCATATTTTAATCACGTGACCTTTTTCTTTTCTTATCTGCGTTCATATGGCGTCGCGAGTCCAAGATAGAGAATAGATTTTATTTCCTGGAACGATATAGGATCGATGATTTATATGAATGTTCTAAGAATGCGAGATTGCCATGATAGACACTGTTTTCCAAGATAATCACGATAAATGTATTTTATATACGCCACTGCTGGTACAGAAAGGGGAGATAAACACATGGTTCTTGATTAGAATTACCTGCCCTTGAGTTATATCCAATAAAGTCCATGCCAAACATGACTCGAACAGCCCCCCTTTTTGGTTTTTCACGCTTTCAATTTCTACCGACCCTTTTTTGAAAGCGAAGGACGTTAAATTCGGTTCGTCTGTTTGTTCGTACATGTATATCAGTCATAAAGACTTATCTTGTACATGGTAAGTGATATAGCTTTCATATACCATTTTGCATGCGTACATTTGTATTTCGACACAAGTATGTTATATTTCTACCAAAGGTTCTGACATTGCGACCTGGACTTTGTAGTAATCCACAATTCTCTGTGTTATGCCGCAATGCATGCTTCTACTTGACAGCACGAAGCTCTGAACCTTTGAAAACCGAATATCATTTTTAAAAATGTAAGCTCAGGCTTTTTTCTCAAAGAAGCTTAATTAATTAAACAAATTATTGATGGAATCTTAGAATAATGAAATCTTAGCTATTTGATCTCTCAAGGTCACAGATAGTTCGAAAATAATACTATATTCAGAGTCCAGATGTCGATAGAGTAATTGACAATGTCGGAGGTCAAATGTCAAGGTCAGTACTCTGAAAATGTATGGAGATTGCATTTATTAACTATTTGGTACTCAGCATGATTATACTCTTGCTAAAGATGTTCTTTCGTGCCAAAAATCACAAAGGAAAATTCTATAAACATTACGATGTAGATCCACTTCAGAACGCATCAAGCTGTAGGTAGAACCATCAGTTTGACAAGAAAAGTTCATTAAGGTCGGTGATTATCCTAACAATTAAAAAGCTATCTGTCGATGGATAGTGTCAAAACAATGGACCAAAATAGAGAGCGTTTATTGCATTACATAACTCCATTACCGAATCTGCCAAGTCTGATACTGTTGTGCGCCACGTACGCTCATTTGTATAATGGAAATTCAAATTTTCTGGAGCTAGAGTGCAGATAGGTGCATTGAAGACTAGGTTATTTTATGAGAATCTCTATTCTAAGAGGCAAAGGGAAAAATCGAGGTCTTATGATAGGTATAACCCCCCCCCCCCCCCAAAAAAAAAAAAAAAAAAAACCTACCTGCAATTTCTTCATATGATAACAGCACGCATCTAAATAGTTTTATTGTGTCGCCTGCGAAGCATAGCGACACTTAGGGATCACTTTGTCCGTTGTCTGTCTGTCTGTCAGTTTGTCTGTCACACTTGGATGTCACACCCTATAAAAGTGATTCCTGAGTGTCGCTATGTTTCGCAGGCGACACATGCATTCATTGGAATGATTTTATTGCATAATAGATGATCTCAGGTCCCTATTTTATGACTAACTTGCCGCTCAAATTGAAATCACGGAAATTTCCGACACCTTACCGAAAATAACCGGTATCATTCTTAGAATTTGGTCTTCTCGTGGTGAAAAGGAAAGTCACAAACCCCTATCAGCTAATCGCTCGGTGTATAAATAGATTGCTTCATCTTACGATCTTTGTTTATCTAGATTGTCATAGAAACTAATTAAAGGGAGATAACTCCTTCCAGATGATGCTCTCCCGTGGTAAAAGCCAGGAGATTTTTTTTTCTGTTAAATTGTTGAAGCTCTGCTCCATAGGAAATCAATAATACGTGCATGTGCAGACAAACTTCCTCTTTTGTCCAATAGCCAAGAGATGGGCTAATTTTCTATAGAATTCATGGTCGGCTATAATGAACTTGGAATTTATAATCGGCTCGTTTTGAGTGAGTAAAATATTGTATATCTATGGTGCTTGAATGCTGTGTTGTTAGTATCTTCGATCTGTTTGTATATAGAACACTCAATTACAACATTTTACAAAAGATTCAGGTTCCCTAGGATTAAAAGCTGGGGGGGGGGGGGGGGGGGGGGGTGTATTCTGAGACACGTGCTTTGATGGTTTTCGCCCGCGAAGCGAAGCGATATGGGGATTTCTGTTCTGGTCTTCCTGTCTTTCATCCATTTTACTTTATGAGGTCATCTCATTATTTCATTCTAATATTCACAACCGTTCAGCCATGTGCCATATGGATGATGAGTTATAATTTGTTAGAACAACCAGTAGAGGTCACGGTAACGTTAAAGTCAAGGTCGAGTGACAGATTCTAACATAGAACAACCAGTACAGATCAAGGTAATGTAAAGGCAAGGTCGAATGACAGATTCCAACATAGAACAACCAGTACAGGTCTTATAACAACCAGTACAGCTCAAGGTAACGTTAAAGTCAAGGTCGAGTGACAGATTCCAACATAGAACAACCAGTACAGGTCAAGATAACTTTAAAAAGTCAAGGTCGAATGACATATTCCAACATAGAACAACCAGTGCAGCTCAAGGTAACGTTAAAGTCAAGGGTACCTGTAAAGTGCGAAACGAAACAAAAACGAAACGAAACGAAACAAATCGAAACGAAACGAAACAAATCGAAACGAAACGAAACAAATCGAAACGAAACGAAACAGATCGAAACGAAACGAAACGAAACAAAACGAAACGAAACAGATCGAAACGAAACGAAACAAAACATAAAATTGAAAGAAAATGAGAAAAAGAGGAAAAATCGCCGAAAACGAATATTTCAAGACAAGATCTTATTGAAGGGTGAGGGGGTACCACTCTCCTCCTGCCGCCTCCCCCCCTCCCCGTGGGGGGAGGGGGTCTTGGGCGGTCAAGACAAATGTTTAAACTTTAAAGTATAAATTGGTGCAATAGTGAAGTTATTTGGGTTATTTCCTTTTT